>JBAWJU010000011.1:0-600000 GCA_037356035.1 Xylaria sp. Z50 | reverse complement strand
GGCTTATTCTTTTTCAGATTCACCTAGAGCATGACTTCAACTACCCGAAAGCTATATGGTAGACATCATCTCTCTTTGATACCCGGAGGTACTTGGTTAAGTTCTACGATGAAGGTGATATTCATCCTTCGAGACAGTCAGCCATATAGAGGAATATGATAATTGTATGCCAGCATTACTTACTTCAAGAGTCAGAAGGGCCTAGGCCTTGAACACATGCAATCGAGTAATTAACCTCTAACGTTTCCAGGCTTTCTACCTAAAGATAAGTCACTACGAAGTTCTCCCTGCTCCCCCCACACCCACACTACATCATGACCGTTACAACAACAAGACAGGAAGAATTCTAAGATGCTTTTGCCAATACAACTTCACCTCACAAGGGCATGAGGTACTTTTCATGCTGTTTTGAGGGCCCTATGGCCTGTTCTGCCGTACGCTATCGCACTGTTAACAATAGCATCCTTTGTCCCCGCCTAAGATATCGCGCCGGCAGGGTGGCTAATAGGTAGAATATCGGGGCTTGATAAACTGCGCAAAGGCGTTTTGTAATTCTCCCCACCGAAAACACGGTTTACTACTATGCATATACTCCGCGAGCTGAATATGTCAGCGTTCGAATAAAGTGTGGGGGTAGGCTGCCAAGAACAAGATCTCTGGGGTTGAGCCTCGCATTTCTTGGTCAAGGCCTACTATGAGATGACTAAAATCGACTGGTCATATCTATATCTAGTGGGCAATGCTACCGTTGGAAATTGTAGTCAAATTGGCGATAGAGTGCCGTGGCTTTGGGTGCCCTTGTACCTAGATAGCCGGTCGATGCAATCAAGGTAGCTCTGCAGTGTTTATGCCGGAGATTCTTATATTAACTGCTTGCGGGCTAGACTCGTAGCATTCGGTAGGCTTTCGGTTACGTCTCGTCTTCATATTTCCTAAACGATTAAGATAATAAAAATATTGACCTAGACCGGCCGATCTGCTTTGAAACAAAAATGAGAACCAAATGATACCTCTAAGTAGTAATCGATTCTTGTGGCGGGTTGGTCCGGAATGCTCTGCCGAAATGCCGACTATAGGATGGTACGGAACTGACGGCCTGATACACCGACGCTATCGTGCAGTGTGCTTTATGTTCCGCTTTCAGTTGGATCACTTGTAGAGCTCAAGGGATGCGTAAATGCGATCAATAGTAACGTTTATCCCCATTACAGTCTCATGGTCGCCGACGGTGCTTCCTTTGCGTTGCGTGGATATTTGACCTTCTAGTGACTCCATCGGTTTCAGGGTCGACAGAGTCGAGGATTACAGGCTGTAGTGGAACACCCGGAGACCCTGCTCACCGGATCAAGTACAGTAGTAGTACACTAGAGTCTTCGTGACGCAAGGAACGCAGATGTTGGCGCTCTTATTACAGTAGTGTACTATGTAAGCCATGTATCCTATGCCTACATCGGATAACTATTCTGAAAACTGGACCACCAACTTCTGTTTTGGGCACTCCAGATTGAGTATACGGGGACGTAATGATGGGGTAAAAAGTACCCTGCAGGAAGAACGATAATGGGCTGGGCAGACTCGTTAGACTCTTTCTCGTTGTCGTTTTTTTAGCAGTGGATGTAGCCATGGAAATGGGGAAGAGCGATCTAGGGGACAGGACTCACATTCGTCAATCATCATCATACAAGTCGGGTAGCACGTCAACAGTAGCCAAGGGAGCTGAGAGTCTGAACCAGCTGTAAGTGTGGGGTTAGGATTATCGTCACATTGACAATCAAACAAGGGGTTTCGACCCCGTACAGTGGACACGCACGCAACCCCCACGCACGGCCAGATTACGGGGTATCTTGGCACCCGCTTGGCTCCCCTGGGTAGAGAGTAGCTGGATGAGAGAGTAGCTGGATGAGAGAGCGAGCGATCCGTCCATCCAATCATGCCATCTCAACCTACCCATACTGATACGATACGCCCTTCAACTGGTGTACTAGTAGTGTAGTGTAGGTTAGGGCAAGTTGTTGAGCCAAGGGATAAATCCTATAGTAAATACTTGCTATAAAACAGAAATAAAAGAAGGATGCCCTCAGTTTGAAGATTTGGAATCGGCTGTGCCCCAGATATTTAGGGTCATAATGCAGGACTGTTCCTCCTTACACATGCTTGACGGCCCCGAGGTACTTCCATACTACTGTGCGTATTAGGTACTCGTCAATGCTGGCACGGTCCTCGTAGGTACTCCATTTCGGGTACCCCGTATCTACTGGAGTACTCCGTAGTGTACACTCTGATCGATTTTACGCATCAATAAGAGACGCGTGTCATCGTACACTTCATCTCTTCGTCCGTTTCTTCTGCCCCGATCGCGATGCAGTAACCTACCTCCCCACAAATGTGACAACTTTTCATGTCGGTAGTGGTAGCAGTATGACGAACAGGAGGAGATCACATCACAGACAATTTCTTTTATCCCAGAGATTTCTACTTTGGGTATGCATGTAGGAAGCTAACATGAAATAGACAGAAGCGATAGTTGGTTCGACTATTTGTTGAGGATTATGGTACCTATACGGAATACTATAAAAGTGTATTTTTTTTTTTTTTTTTTTTTTTTTAATTGAGATAGGTAGTGTATACCTACAAAAATGCTCTCCTAGAATGTCTCTTGAAGTGTACAATCGATCCGCGACCAATTATTTGCTTATCATAGCATATTCCTCAGGTATGGCGCAGTATTGCTGGGTATCCTGAATATACTAGTAAACATGGGTAAAAAGCGTCAGCAAGAAACCCAAAAAAAGCAACACTCAAGACAAACATAATTCTCGTAATAGCAAGGACAATTCCTAGACGGACAAATCGGGAGGACGAGACAAGATGGTCGACTAGGCTCCCCAGACTGTCACCCCGCACATCTGGCTAGGATCTATTGGAGGGCGACTGGAGAGGGAAGGAGTCTAGAATTTTCCAACGAAGCTTTGTCCTCTTGATCGCGCGCTGTATCTTGCCAATTCATCCCCAGGCAGCTTATCTCACACACATGCTCAGCCCCGAGAAAACTGTCAGCCAGTCAGTATGCAGAAGGAAGCCTCATTTCGGGAGTATGCAACGGTGTCCCCCCCAGCTTGACACTTTTTCATTTTTATTTTTCCAAAAAAAATTAAATTTTTTTTTAACCGAAGTTGCGGTGTGTAAGAAGATAAAAACAAACGAGACGAAGACGAGAAGAGTATTGGCCCTTAATGGTATATTAGTTCCGATACTGCGACATTAACCTGGTCCTACTGTTTTTTATCCTTCGTCAGCATCCGTGGCTTAGCTGAAGCGGAGGAGCCGTTCTGCGGATACACCCGCCTACTAATAACTGTTTTATCTTGAATTCCGTAGTTAGGCATGGGGTACCGCGCCCTTTTCCTTAGTGTACTACGTAGAAATAAATAGGGGGCCGGTCCTAATCGATCCTTACCCATACTGTATATTATTACTATGTAGTGTATCATAATGCCACGCAGGAAATGTAGGCCAAACCCGCCCGGCGACCGTATTAGTAGCCGTGTGGAAATACTCTCCAAGGTCATAGTGTATACAATCAGGCGACGTGAGGCCAGAGATGAGCTGACCACAAAAAAGGGGGCCAAGCCAACGTCCAATCCTAACGCGACTACATCGCCGCCTGGTAACAAGTAGCAAAACACGGGACTGACGATAGGCAACGGGCGAAATGATGAACGAAAGGCTTTGTTCCATGCACTCTCGCCTTGTATCATGTGTGCGTCTGTTCATCGCCCGATTTGATTGTGTACGAAATTACGCGTCCTACCAGCAAACCCACGGCAATACAAAGGAACAGCACCGCCATGATAGGGCAAACATGAGACGTTCCAATACTAGATTGCACAGTATATATGGCATGTACCGAATCTCCCTTC
Organism: Xylaria sp. Z50; assembly: GCA_037356035.1. Taxonomy (NCBI): domain Eukaryota; kingdom Fungi; phylum Ascomycota; class Sordariomycetes; order Xylariales; family Xylariaceae; genus Xylaria; species Xylaria sp. Z50. The sequence goes on along the minus strand of JBAWJU010000011.1, from coordinate 596,080 downwards.
TCTTTGAATGGACGTGAAATACACCGACTCGTCACAGTTATCAAAGTACATAGTACCAGGGCTTAGACTTGCTTTATTCCCGAATAGAAGCAGTCTGACGTGACGTTGTGAATTGCCTAGTGGGCATGCCGAAAGTAACACACCGTACGTTTTATAGGGCAGGTATACTATATAATAGTGTACTATATGTTGAGCAAACATGACAATTCAGCAGGCTGGAATACCAATACACTACACTGTAGTGTACAATATGAAAACGAGATGTTATTACAAGTATTATTTATTATTATTATTTCCCCTTATTTACCTAGTACCGTTGGGGGTATCTAGGTACATATAGTAAGTACCTATAGGGTTGCCCAGAAAAAAAAAAATCCAGGGCTTGCCAGGGCTGTCTTCCCTTCTCTCGGCCGCTAAGGCATGTAACCAGGCGATCAGCAAGATTTCCGGTGTTCCCCGCGATACCTTGTTCCACTAGGAGATGGAGTCCCCGCAAAAATCACCCTCGACCCCCAGTTATAGCGTATATTTTCACTAACTGAAGCCCTGGCTTGTTCCGTGAATACCTACACTAGTACAACTGAAATGGCCTCTTTCCAGCAACTTGTAATATCGATGATACGGGCTCGGGATTTAATTCTCGTTTTTTATTGTGTTTTAAAGCCCTCCCCGGTTCTCTTACTTACCGTTGGTCGGGCTCCGAATAATTATGACGCCTGTACACCCCGGCATTGATAGATTTTTCGTTATTGGGGCCCATGAATTTTCATTACTTTCCGGTGTGATCACTCCGCCTCCTTCGTTAGGCGACGAACCAACACGCGACACAGATCTTGGACCCAACAAGTCAGCTGAAGTTGTCCAACGTGGGGTCTCCAAGCAATGTAACATTCCTCCTTAATAAGAAGGGAAATATATATATATATATATATATATAGTGAACACATATACATTATTTGACCACAACCCCCCCATATCACGTCAGCCTTGGTGACGATCCAGAATATCCCCCTTTGCCTTATTGTGACTAGGGGCTAATCCCTCACATCCGACACAATACATCATTAGTGGTGTAAGCGAATGCATCGTAAGAAGAAAAGGTGATAGGTTCACCAAGGCTGTATTGATGCGTTGAAAAACAGTCTGAGCGAGTTTCCTCCGCTTAACCTCCAAAGAGCGAATCATCCGCTCATCAATAAATCGCAAGATTTTTGGTGATTGGGTCCGTACTATTGCTATGCTAGCTATCTAAGTTTTTGATTCGCCCATTCCATTATCTAGATGTAAGTCATAAGAGGAAATTTTCTTCGCTCGTTACTTTTTCCCTCGCCCACCGCCCACCGCCTGTTTCTGTGCGACAGTGTCTACCTAACACGTGCATATTTGGCTGCTGGACCATGCAATGCTGAGTAAGTAGTATTTCGGGGACGCCCGAGCCTGATGCAGGGTCAGCCAGCCTTGCTCTTGTGTTGTATTATCTTGCCCCATCTCTTGTGCTATGTACGCGTGTACTGTATATGTAATGTACGGGCCTGCCCTTGTGACAATGAGTGGATGAATGAATGGTGGGCTATCCGAAGACCAGTATGCGGAGGACCATTCGCAACATATTAAAAACCGAAACTAGCCACCCCTGTTTATTTGCATCTTTTTTGCTTCTGTCACTACCAACTGCACTACCAACCGCTGCCTTAAACGAGGCGACAATCCTCTGGGATTGTTATCACTAAAAGGTGGGCTATTAGTACTTGGTAGATGTGGTACCATCCATAGGTGTTGGGGGTTCGGTCAAGAGAGAAAGCGGAACCCCTCTATACACTACTATACCCTATTAAACAACCACTTAGCATGCATCATATACCGGTACCTACCGCACCTGGCTGCAATACATGCGGGTGTGTGCGAACGGACAGCCAGGCGGAGGCGGCTTGTCACCGCGCTCCATACCGGTACTATACGCCGGCATATTTATATTATATACAGTACATAGGGCGGGCGGTAGAGCCACCACAGCCAGCTGTGCGTAGTAATACGAGTATATTTATTTACTCGCAAGTAGTGTACTATGCTTATATACATACCTAAGTGAACAAAAACACTGTGTTTGTGTCGAGGTCACAACCCATCTTTAATATGTGGTCTCGAAACTGGAATACTTCCCCGCGAACAGGTCACAAGTGTCCTTGGAAAGCAGATAAGTACCTGTGCGTCCGATATTGCGAATAATAAGCGCGAGGCGCGGATAGCGCGGGGGCATGTTTCTTATTCTAGTTCTTGCCAGGGAAGGTCTTATCTTTGACTAACAATCAGTGACTAATAATAGACCATCACGATGCCGTAAAAGGATCATCAGGTCAGACGGCTAACCTACCTAGTGTAGTATACATCATCACGTAGGAAGGGGTCACAACAGTAGTTTGCACGCTGCCGCTGTCGGCTGCCGAGTGGTAGGCCATTCTACTGGTCAGTTGTCTAGGGGGGACGACCCGGGGTTTTCGAAATCTGGGGCCGGAAATCAAACACCCAGCAAATATGGTGTTGTGTTGTGCATCTTGTTTCAAGCAAAAATCGTCACTAAATGAACCAACACTAAAGACGACACTCCCTTTCTTGGCTACGGGGACCATTATGGGACCAGTGATGGGACTATTACCTTATCGTTACCGAGTACCGTACTCTTTTTCCCTTTCCACGCCACAATGTAGATCACTCTCCGTTGCTTGCGGGGCCCCAGAGTTACATACGTCAAGACTTGATACCTACAAAGTCTACCGTGAGTCGGAAAGTATCAAGGTAAATGAGGAATCCGACAGCTGTCCCTGATTAATAACGGGCCTCATCGAGTTACTCCCCCGCTTTCGTCGGCGCTAGGCTGAAGATGAGAAGCGCATGAAACTGAAAATATTTGGCAATGCCCTTACCACCGCCTGTTGTATACCATTTGCTCGTGAATCCATATGCCTTGAAGCTGTCAAGCTAAGCGATTTATGCAAAGCGAACAGAGTTGCTCACTCTTAGTTACCCATTTTAGTCCAGCCAACTAGGCCTCACATATTCTAGGCTGCCAAGTTGTTCCTGTCTCCTCTTCCATTACTCCCCAATTTGAATTAAGGAAAATGAGTACGTGACCCGTCATATCAAAATAACAATCTTTAATTGCAATATAATAAATGAGTCAATTCAAACTCATGAACAAAGAGATATTAAAATGACGCTGGTATTCGCAATTTTGTCCTTGAGAGATCCAGCCCCGAATTCTCACAAAGAGAACAGAAACGCCATTTCAATGTCCTGCCTGTATCAAACAAAGTCTAACCACCGAAGGAGCCTGAAATCTATAATCATAAGACCGCCGAATACCACACTCCCGAATCCAAGCCATCGGAGTTTGTCCGCTCTCATCCGTATCCTCGATTGACAGCCGTATCTGGTCGTCGTAATTATGAGTGGGGAGGATTTGGTACGTGCTTAAATGCCACTAATAAAAACGCCTCCATCTCTTTCTATAGACCTCTATACCAACAAATTCGTCATAATTCATATCTTAATCACAAGTTTCGTGGCTTTTCGTCACACTAGATATATCACCGTGGCCTTTCTAATCGCCCCCGGCAATACTACCGCTGGTTGAGCTCCGACCGCTCGTGTTGAAAGTGTCATTGGACAGTAGGTCGTGAACTGCTACTTTGGGCACCTGAGGAACTGGAAGTTTTCTACTCCGATCAGGCCGACTGATGATGTCAGTTAATGACAATCCCGAAGACCGGGATACGGTCGACGGCTGGGGCGCCGGCTGGAAACCTGAGCCTTCCAAATGCGGCTCCATGGGCGCGAGAGCTGGTGTGTGGCCCAATGTCAAGTTACGTAGAGTAGGTAATTCAACGCCGGCGTAAGGGCGAAGTCGTGGCGAGTGAGCTGGTGTTGCTAGCGGTGTATGATCAGGGGTAGGTGATAGAGAGTCATGTGAAAAAGTCGGGGAAGATGGTGCCGTTGAGTTGGGCGAATTTGGCCGCGACCGCTTAGCGAGGCGAGCAGCCTGCGAATAATGGTCATCCCGGTTGTCATCACCTGAATGAGAGCGAGACATGTGGTAAGCGGAAAGGGAGGGAAGATGGTTGCGTGAATTGTGGTGACTGTGGGAATAATAATGTTGCCTAGAGTTACTTGGAGATAGACCTTCATGTTCTAACTGATGCGCTACGTTTGCCAAGATGCCCAATTCGCCGTTGGCCACAGGCAGCGAAGTATTCCCACTGATCACCCTTGGGTAGTGATGCATGGAGCCATGATGTGGCACGGCGAAGGCGGAGTAGGAATGAGGCGGTGACACATTTGGCGACACAAGCGTTGAGGTCGGTGCCGATTTAATACTCCGTGGGCCCGAGGTAGGAGGCGGCATCATTGATTCGGGCGACAAGGCGTGGCTAAGTGCATGGTGTGTGCCTTGGCCAGCCTTGTTGCCTCTTCTCGAGTTCGGGTTGTTGTGTATCCTCGAGTGCCGGGTGAGCTCATCTGAACGCGAAAACTTCTTGGTGCAGCCAGGGTATGCGCAGGCGTGCGGCTTCTCGCCTGTATGCGTCCGGATATGCCTTGTTTGATGTTCTAACCGGTGGAAGGCTTTGTCACACAGCGGGCACTTGTAAGGCCGTGGCAACTCGTTTGGTGTCTCCGTGGGCTGACCACCTGGTAATGGCCCATTAGGTCTAATAACACTCACAGACGCCATGGTAACGTCTCCTTCACTATCCTTCTTCAGGCTTGCGGGTGTTGTGGAGGCTTCGGGGTTCAGCAGGTTGGAAAAATCCACCGCCGACTGTGAGCGTTGCATGTGATCGCCAGCCAAGTGGGCACTGACATACGTTGCCTTGAAGTAGTGATAATACTTCCCAAGAGAGGGGTTGGCAATGACACTGTAGTAGACAGGTTGATTTGTTATCAGGCAATATACTGAGTGATCTGTCAGTCGAACGGCGAAGACTCGGCGTTCAAACTGGTGCGAAATGTTTGCTGCCTTGCTCTTTTTTTAAATTTTTTTTTTAAAAAAAAGAAAAAAAAAAGATATTATCTATCGATGAAGCGTTCGAGTTGTAGGCGACAAGATGGATTGCTAGATACTCGTAGTTATTTCTCGGCGGCGCTTAACGAGTTATGGAGATGATGTTTATCTCCCTTGAAATCCGGGGAACGGGGGACGTAAGTTGCGGTTATTTTTTTTTTTGGTGCGATTAACTTTCTGGTTGAAGATTTGGGGAGGGGAAACCTTCTCCGGGTAGATGGGGGTTTGGATGCGTTTTAAAGGAGGTAAGCCGGAGGATAAGACAGTGCAGGTGGTCAGAGGTCAACAAGCCCTCGTAGGAAAAAAAGCGTGGGACCCAGGCACACCCTCGCTGGGGGATATACTGGGGGTGTAGGGGGCCTATTGGGGGTGAGGGGGGAGGGAAGGACTTCAGCGCCCTGTGGGCTGCGGGCACTCCTGCACATGCTATACTACACTGCCTATGTACACACACCACACACACACACGCACGCACGCACGCACGCATGCACACAGCAGGTACCTAGGTATTGTAGGTACGTCGCTACATCCCACCAGGGTCTGTCTACCTAATCTTTTCAGGAGCACAGTGCATTCAGGTACCTGCGGGTTTGTAACTTGTCGGTCTCCGCCTGAGCCCTTGCGCCGCCCCCCTCCCCGGCTCTCCTTACACTTGGCTTCTTGGCTCTCTCACCTTCCACTACACCACCCTACGTACCTAACCTACCTGAGTACTGCCTGGGGCACAGTACAAGAGGTACAAAGTACTTGTAGATTCGCTAATTCGGGATCTCCACCGCGTGTGGGGGGGACCATTGGCCTCCCACATGGAGATTCGACAAGGTACCAAGTATCCAGGTAGACTCGACACTGGGCACGACGGGGCTCCTCTACACTGCGGTAGGAGATAGAAAGACAAAAGAAAACATGAATACAGCACCACCTGCTCGAACTATGTACCTACTCTATGGGGGGGGAAGTGGGTGCAAGTTTTGTCACAAGTATAATGACAGCACCCTTGGGGCGGGTAGCCTGTTTGTCATGTTTATATTTACATTTTACATTTATCCACGTAGCCCTTTGGGCATTCATTCTATTTACAGACTAATGAATAGCTCTTGCAGTTGTCGAACCTGGGAACGAGACACAAGTGAATGTCGTTTCATGTATGTGGTTTGTTTATTCTGTAGTAAAGAGGTCGAGAGTCTAGATAGAGAGGCGCGTAAAATATCTAGGTAGACTCGCGAAGTGGAACATACCGTCGTGGCCAGGCTGCGAAAACTTGGACAAGAAAAAAAAGGCAGGAATCGACAAGGCGGAGTGAAGCGGTCAGTTTAGTCAGAGGACGAGTCAGTAGCAGGTTCTACAGATGTAGATTCTCCGACTATTACAGCATCTACACAGTAAAGGTTTGCTGATATAATAATAAAGAGGATTCATAAATTGCCCGATGAAGAATAGGTAGCCACTAAACTACTTGCGTTAGTCTCTGCCGAATCACATTGACAAACGCTTCGAGATGAAGAGAGAGTTGTGAGACGCATGCACCAGGGCTGGGTGTGCGTAGGCCATCGATACCGAGGAGATTACCAAACGAGGCTGTCTACGTACCTAAGTGAGTGCCCCATCGTCGGAGTCCCTGTCGGACATGAATAACCTCGGTATATAAACAAAGCCAGGCTGCTGTAACTTTACGTGTGCTCTGTTGTATGCTATATTTTTGTATTCCGACCTATTTAGTTTTGTCTTCTAGTAGCTATGATCCGCGATGCTGTGACCTTATCATATTATCAATTTTGTCAGTACCGCGGTTCCCACACTAATAGCCGACTACTATGTATATTCTCATAATGCAGAATTTTCGCGCCTTTTGGATATTGGGGTCGTCTCCCCCCGTCGTGCAATTGAGGGGGAAAGGAAAAGAAAAACCGCCACTTAGACGCTAAGCGCCGCCATGTGTGGAGAGAGAAGCAATTTCCCTTTGAAGAAAAAACACAACAACAGGCACTTGTTACGATTATGGTCTCATATAAGTCCATCCACCGTAACGAGTAGCACAACCGCCAATTGTGGGGACCGAGAAAATGCGATAATCAATCGAAAACGCGACTCGCCTGTTCGCTTGAAACTCGGCCTTTACTATGTACATTACATACTAGTAGTAGAAAAAAAAAAGAGGGGAAAGGGGATAAGAAAGAACAAAAAAAAAAAAAAAAAAAGAAGAAGCCGTAGCTCCGTCCACTAGTTAGTCAGTTAGTTAGTTATGTATCATATGAATTCATAGGAATCCCTCATAAGCTAGACATTTATACAACCCGCGGCAATTTTATCCTAATCCAGGCATGGGTATTCAGCTATACGCTACACTATGCTGTATGTATGTACCACTTGACTTGGACCCGGCTAATTGATGACGCCTTCTCAGACCAAAAGATAGATTCACGATACCCGGTACTACATACTACACTAAGTGGTGATTGTAGACTAATCGGGACTTATGGGACCAGGGCTCGATGAGCAGCAGCAGTTGAGTGATGCAAAGCCAGGGGTGGACCCAGTAGATAAGAACTGCGCGCAACAGGAGGATCGTGCCTTAGCGTACTTCTCTCTGCTCCTTTAGTGTGCATCAGAGACTTTTGAGATGACGGCTTAGATCGGGTTTATCGATAGCTGCGGAGCCCGCTAGAATACAGAACGGAATACAGATGGCAGCAGTATCCCTTCTGGCCGGGATAAGTCCTTTGCGGTTGTGCACCCAGAAGCCAAGGCCTCACTCCAAGTTGTGGTCTGGGCTTCTCCCCTCCTCAACGACATGTTTTAGTTGCAGGTTTGATATTTCCCAAGGACCGAGCTCGATGTTTGAACGGCTCTTTCCCCCGACTCCCTGCGGTGAGATCAGAGAGCTCGATCCCGTCGTTCGCTGTCTCGTATGATCGCTTAGAGAATGGTACGAGTCGCAATATGCGGTCAAACGATAACACCGTACTGATCGTCACCTTACCTAGTGTGCATAGAGTTACGATCCTGGTTATTGAGCCTATCAAGTCCTCGGATGTTCTCCCCACACTTTGGACTCCATCCATGTCGGGGGTTTGGGGCACCCCAGACATATGCGGCGGCCGAGCCCTCGATACTTTGTCCCTTCCTGCTATCACTAAGTTACATATGATAGCACCACTGTGAAGACACAGTATAATACTCATGCCATGGAAAGTCAATATCGGTCACGTATTCTTTCTAATAAGGTAGCTTCATCGGCAGTAAATGGACACTAGCCTTCAGCTTTGCTTCTCATGTTTCGTACCAGAGCCATCTTGTTCTACTTAGAGGATTCTAGATAGGGACAAATAAGCATCTTGAAGGAGGGAGAGTGTGCCCCGTTTTGGATATCTCCTAAACATACAGATGAGATATAGACTGCCTCCGGTCCCACATGCGAATCTCGTTCTACACTACTTATCTTTACCCGGCACATATATCTTCGTGACGCCGTATCCAATTTCTGGGAGCCTTGGGCCCACTGATCTCGGCAAGATCTTTCACTAACCGACGAGGGTGGCGTATCATAGTGCTAATCTTGCCTAGCCTTGCCGAAAGCGTGGGGGTTCCGACTTGGATATGGTCAAGAATTCCATATATCCCGCGCTCAAGCCCTCAGCGCGGAAATTCACGGACCGTCCAACCTGTCAGGTCACGCTCACTCTGCACTTGAAATATGCTTATGATCAACTACAAAGGTCACCAGTATAACTACAAAATAGTATAGATCATATGCGATTATGATAAGTGTATCACCTCGAGTAGATAGTAGTTGCCTTTCTCCTAGCCTCGAAGCCGAACGCCGCGCCCAGCAAACTACTGTAAGCGGTTACGTTCCTACATGTTCCTAATATGTCGTTCCCAAACCAATACTCCCGGATAAGATAACTTTCAGATATCCTACATTCTTTCATAACCTCTTAATAAGGGGATATATCGTCAACCACCCGTTTAAATACGGCAACTATTGCCTACAGTAGATAAAACTGGAGGACCCCCTTACTGGCTCGGTGGCTCCCATCTTTTCATGCACTTGTCGCCTATACTCTCTAGTGATGCAATAGCATAGGGATGCAGATATCACTAGAATCCTGCTGTTCCACAAGAGTTATAGTTGTGTACCCCAGATGCCACGCTTTAATTTACCATTGAAAAATATCCCTAATATGTAGACTTAGCCTTGAAAAAGCATATAAAAGGGGGGGGGGGATTGTTTCCTCCAAGTCTCCGTGGCATCATCAAGGCTTGGCGTCTGGGGCTTGGTTTTTAAGGTTACGGTTTAGGCAAGCTATGGTGGAATGTGCTAGCACGTGTTCCGGATTTGGCAAGCCGGAGATGGCTTTGGTACATGATCTACCGAAATGACGGGCGCAATTCACATAAGAAACAACGTTACGAGCGACGTAAGCGCCCGAATGAAGGGGGGATATCGAATGCTGTAAACTTGTGTAAGTATCGCTGCCTTTAGAAGGTGTATGACAGGCAGCTGTGGAAGAAGCTTTCGCTTTGCTCGCTTTGTGTTGATTTATAAATACGTGTGTTCTTCATTGGGAATATACTTGGTCGAAATTGCATGTGATTTGTGATTCTCCGCAAATGAAGCGCGTCAAGGACAACGAGCTGCATGTCGTAACCCTCTCCAAGATGAGAACTACTATACGTGTCCCGTATTATGCTGGTAAAGTGTGCTATGTACCGTAAGTGTCAGTCCAAGCATAAGGGGTCCATTTATCCTTGGCGTTTCTGGAGTAGGCCTTCTAACATCTGATTGTCCTTCACACCCACTGTTTGTGTGTAGATAGAATTGTATCAATAGTGCTACCTAACACCTAGGAACGTATAACTTCAGCTAACACCCCCACACCTATCTAGATGCTGTACGGTGAACAAGCACAAGTCAGGCAGGTCATATACAGCTATAACTAATAGGCGAACATGGTATGAGAAACAAAGTAGAGGAAAGAAGGGAGAAAAAAGAGAAGACAGAGAGGGATACCATAATGATATACTATAACCCCCTCGCGCCTACAGTGTCCTCGGCAAAAGGTAGGTACTTGCTAACAGACACAGCCTATCTAGACACATTAGCGAATTCGCAAGATTACACCATGTCAAGCTAGCCTCATACATTGCTTCATCATTCAAGAAATTGTCAAGGTTATATCAAGAGGATGAAATGGATGATCCCTTATCATCCACCCCATAGTAGGTAGTCCGGGGTTAACTTCTTAGCATTTCCATTTATGCACCTAGTTAATTCATGAATTCACCTAAAAATGAACATGACGACACATACATAGGAGGAATCTTTGCTGGGAGCATACTAGTCGGTGCATGTGATTTGTTATGTAAGACGACCTCCACCACGTACGTACCGTAGATCGTGCCACCAAGGTAGCCGGTAAGAATTTTCCCTCGGGTCCTCAGGATTTTGCCCAACTGTGAGGTACGGTACACTAGCCTTAGCAATCTTTGTCCCTCATCCCTAAACCCGTAAGAGGACCCGCAATACCCCGAAATAGGTAGCCGAGGAGTCCCAATAGCGTGTTCCCTGCTTTGACACTAGATACATACATGTAGTATGTTGTGTCTACCTAGCTACTGTACCCTGAATGTCTAATTACACAGGGAAATGTTATTGGGGAACCTGTGTACTGGCTGGGACCGCCGCCGTCTCCTTTGTGTACGACATTCGCAACACATTGACCCGTACGGTACGGCCTGTCAAGGGACGGAGTAACTATATAGTACGGGGATTAGAAACCGGTTGAACCGCTACACTACACGACCCTAACACGAAAACTGTAGCGCCGCCTCGTACCTGCATCAAAGCCCCTGTTGTTGATCCTCACTCTAGATACACATCGCGCGCATGTCTGTCTCTGCTGTGGTGGCTTGGCACCTTGGACCAATAAGACCTGATATTTGGCCCTCCACGGGTATGGGGCTTATGAGGGGGAGGCAGAGGGGCTAGAAGGGGGGAGACCGATTCATGATAACCATTAAATAACCCTCAAACTCGCTACACGCTACGCTCCCTACGTGGACCCATGCTGTAATGCAGTGTACTAAATCACCAACTGAAAGTACCACACTAGGTACCAAATGTCGCCGAATTTCAATTTACAAAGCGGTATTCCTACCTACACCTTATCGGAATCGCCATTTCTGTCTCCTCAATTTACACCACTAATGATGCTAAAATCTGACCAACTACCTACCTAGGTAGCCAATACATTCCTGAGGCGTCACCCGAGACTAGTGACCTTAGGTACTATGCAATATATATTGTTTCCGATGCCAAAGGCGAGCTCTTATTCCCCAAATGATCTGTTACGAGACCCCGGTCATCTTTGCGTGGCAGTCGTGATTGAACCGAGTGGTGAGTAGCGATAGCGAGGTCTAGATCCGTGGTCTGATATGCACGACACAATCAATCGCAGAATTGAGGCTCATCAGCCCCCCGTTAACGTATTTGAACTATGCGCTCTCTTGCGGCGCGCTAGCTCCATACCATTCAACAGGGCCGGCGAGTCGTGTAAACAAACGGCCCGGCGCTCGGTGAAATCCCTCAGAGCTATTGGAACCGACAACATGCCCTGTCAAGCGAAGAAATCTCCGTACACGTACCCTCAGCATCTATTCGGGCCGCCTATCCATCCTGACATCCTTTGGTCCATAAGGCTAGTGTACAGAGGGGGAAGCTAAGTAGACCTAGTGTGGGTTTTGCTAACGATAAGAGCCTCCTGAGTACACAGCAGGCACATAAACTTGCTCAACTGACATGCTCATTCAACTACCTACACACTTATTATCTACCAGTAGGTCTGGCTTCTCTTTCTCTACCTAGTATGTCGATAGTTATTTGGAAGTCGGTCAGCCACTACCTATACATACTTACCCCAGCATTCAATACTATGTAAAATGAGCATGACCCGACTCGCGAATACGACAGAGAACTATGGATTCATACAAGTATCCATCCATATTGCCTACACTACCCATACTAGTATATTTGTCTAGTACTATGGTGGATAAGAACTCATTGCGACGAGCACGCAAGAAATGCCCCAAGCAAGTAGCGTGGTGGTGCTTGACCTTGGCCTTGGCAAGGTTCTTCTCAGTTTGGGATTGGTGCCAATGACGCCAATTGTTGTTCCTTTCCTTGTCTCGACAAGTGAATGACCGCCACTTCACGATTTTATGATGATCAATTCATAGTAGAAGGATTTATCCCAACCTGCACGAGAATCACTCAGGGTGGTAATGTTGTCATCGCGTTGTTACTCTGTTGTGCATATGCCTCCAGTCAGGCCCTCGAAAATACTCCACGTAATAAATGAGCATTGAACGTTAAATTATGAATATTCAGTAGTCGACCCCAACATTTTGAGCCTCAACTTGGAGTTCCGTGATCTACCTAGTGTGGATGGATTTAGGACTGGGGTAGGAGGATACCTACCTAGGCATCCAAAGTACATGTACCAAAAATACCCAAAGCGTCACGTGTCTAAAACATCCAAACAGCTGTAGTCAGCCCGTCACATGATACATCACATAAGCATTACAGCGTATATTGGGTGTATTAGAGTCCCATTGTTCAGAGACACCCAGAAGCACCAGCGCAGCCAGATCTTTCGAGCTTTTGGAGAAACAGAGTGATTTGAAGATTACCGTGCCGGAGATCATGTAGACAAATTCCGCATCTGGCTCCCTTTATTTTCACGAGGCAAGATGGACAAATACGAGTCGATGCACGGCAAGGACGTATCAAGCTTCGACTTTACCTCTACTCGTGAGTCTAGTGGCAATAACATTATCTCCCCACATGAGAGCGCATCTCTGATCTATGCTAGATCGGTTACCTACAATTTCAGCTGCACAAGCCTTCGATGACCTCAAAACCGATCCGCGACAGTTTATCCTGACCGGTATAGAGGCTCTTGATTGGGCATTGGCTGATGTATCTCTTGGGGATCATGATGAGTCACGGCGTTATAAAGGCTTCCATAAAGGTCAGGTAGTAGAAGTTTGGGGGCCCCCGGCTTCAGGAAAAACGACACTTGCGTATGGTCTCAATCTACACAATGCACATTACCTACCTCGTGCCATATGCTCATCTACGTACAGCATGCAAATTGCAGCCAACACATTACTGGATGGCTCCAAAGTTGTCTGGCTAGGTCAGTTCACCTTCCACATTTAGAGTATCCATCTTTCGGGTCGATCTACTAAATACGACAAGCAGACACGTTTCATCATATATGCCATGATAGGCTTCGTAGAGTAATCGACCTGTCATGTTCTTCTTCAGGAGGGCCCAAGACTTCCTTGAATGCATCTGACACTGTAGCCAACCTTGTTCATTATTTCACTCCCACTCTCGCACATCTCATTGGGCTTCTTTGCAAGCTAGGGACATCCAGCATTCCCAGTGGCACATCCCTCATAGTCATTGACAGCCTGTCTGGTCTGATAAACCACGCTTTCCCGAAGAATCTTGAACCCCACCGAAACTCGAAAGGTAGGCATTTCAAGAATTAGGCTTACTAGGTTAGCTTGCTTAATATTAACTTGACGTTCTTCGTAGGTCCTAACTTGGCTGCCAGACGACTCCAAGTTCTTCAGTCCGTAATCTCGACGCTACAGAAGCTGTCGGCCACTCGAGATCTTCTCATACTGGTATTAAGCCAATGTGCCACGAGAATGCAGGCTGAGAATGGTGCATCAATAACCCCAGCTATCAACGCCTCTACCTGGGAGCAAGGATTTGCTACTCGGCTGGTGCTTTTCCAGGATTGGACAACGGTTGACACAGAGTTGTGCAACATACGCCTTGTCGGGGTACAAAAGAGCAACGGCCAGGTTAGCCCTAATGGCTTTGGTCTAGTATTCCCATTCGAGCTATGCGATGTACGTCCTAATCTAACTGTGACCTGTCTTTCTTAATCCTCATATTAAGTTGAGTAGGGTGGTCTTGCTGGATTGGATTTGGAAACCAACCAGGCGTCCTTGGCGCTTGCAACAAACTCCCGCCGTCAGAAGCGAAAGTTTGATGAGGCTACCGATGAGATCGCCGACAGCGAAGGGGAAGATTATGGATGGCAAGATGAAGATGAAGCAGAAATGCCTAATATGCCACCACAGTGGCAAGGGAGCGAGGATCTCCTTCTTGGTTGTATGGAGGACGACGACAACTTGACAGTGGAAATATCATCGTGCGAAAATGCGACACCTGTATCATCACACTTTGAGTACGAACAGCAGAGGCGCGACAATACCCCGTAAAGCCGCATCGGTCTGTTTGGTGCGCTTGGTGCCTGATGCTAGCTCAACTGAGGTGAGGATTGATTCGCAACATTTTCATGTGACCTAGACTCGTACTATTTTCCTAGGCTAGACATGGCTAGGCACGGTAAAGACCCGTCCGCGGCTCCACAAATGGGGCTCAACACCCATCAAATCAACTTGATACCATCTTCGCCACTTCGACCGTCTCTCTTCACCGGCTCTCACAGCACGTTAGGTCCGGGGGATCTATGGCTGAATACCACCGAGCAGATGGGTCGGGGAGACCGTGCGATGAGAGGCATTCCGCACGCGACAGGCATCTCGCCATTTGTCGATTGCACACTATTATGTTTGTATTACATACGGACTATACTAAGTATGAAAGGGGTAATCATTCGGTCTTGTAGTGTGGACTATGGCTGAAGTTTTTTTTTAACCCACATTTCGTCGGGGGGAAACTACTTCATTTGGACTGGGAAAATTTACAGAGACGGATACCTACTTCCTTGACATCGAGCCACTGTTACGTGCAATTCGTGCCTGAACAGCGCGTTACAGAAGAGATTTAGAATATCAAACACATCTCCACTCACTGCTCAACCACGTCAGCACTTTTAGCCGGTCTCGGTGCGAGACCAGGTTAGGATGGTCGTAGTGCAGCGTTTCAACGCATCTACTCATTCACAGTTTTTGCCTTTCAGGGTCTAGGAAGGCTTGCTTGCATCTCTATATCAACTCCAACAGGCTTCAACGAGCAATATAAGGGACGCGTCCTCCGATGTACTCCAACTGATGTGCCTGAACATTAATTCCATATAGTGACGGCACACACCGCGAGGATACCGATCTTTAGACCTTGCGCCCTCAAAATAACCCGAAGTCTATGGTGAAAATGTATCCCCAGGAACGTGTATATTAATGTCGGGTAACTGCATGGTCGATTGTCAGGCGATCTGCCGTCGCCGTTGCATATGGACATGTCAATGGCGTGTTATTGAAGAACATGCTGCAACTGCACTGGAATAAAAATGCGCCGCCCATCCTCATCGTTCTATCACACCTTACAAGACGAATTGATTGCTCCCCAACGTGCATTCGCTCTGCCGGTGTTGCATGTTCGCTAAAGTCTCGGGGCCGTTCCACTGGAGGTATCCCTGCAGACCGGTCGAGAGACTCGGTCTACTAAGTACGCAGAACAACGCCACACGGAAGAAGTCAAACAAATGAAACCGAAGACAGGCGATTTACATACATACATGCGCACTAAAATTATAGAACTAGACACGGGTTTGGCTGCAGCAAGTTTGGGAATGCTCCGACCCCTACCATATTGTATGTGTCAATCTGTCCGCCAACCCACAGATTTGCATGAGAGGCGGACCTCTGGGCCCTTGGCGCGCAAGCGGAAAGTTGAGCCGCCTTTCCACCGAATTGTCGTTGGTGTGGTACTTGGGATGCGAGTGCTCTTGACTAAACAGTCGCCTTGCAGCGGCCAATGCAGTCTATATGAGAAATTAGACGACCCGGTTAATCCACGTCTGAAAGGCAGGTTGCCCAAGGTGCGGTATCTCGAAACCGGTAGTCCAAACCGTTGCAGATTCAATGTTGGATGATGATACACGACTTCAGCATATGCTCAGGCATGTCAAACCGCACCCCATTGTGCATGGCGACCCTCTTGTTGCTGCGACCGGATCTGTGACCGTGTACAGGGACGGAAAAAAAAAGGGCTACCCAGTGTGTGCGGTTGTCCCATGCATCTGAAATTTACCAGCGGCAAGAAGTCGTCGACAGGCCGGATCGCGAATCATGTCCAGCCAGATGTAGGTCAACCAGCATTTGAACCATTCTGCCAAACCTACCGGGGCGAGCTTGGCGGGGAAAACGAGGCCTTCCCATAGGTGCGTATAGCCAATGAAAGATCTGATCGATACGAGAATCGTTCAATCTTCAGATCAATAATATGCTGACCGAGGCATCGCTATACCAATGACAACCCGACCCGAGAATGATTTGGACAACCAACCTGTGACGATTAGTCCGTCTACTTAGCCTCATTTTCTAGAATATCGGAGTTGGGCGACCTCACCCAGACTTCAACTATTAACGGGTTCGATTGCGTGTCTCACGCCATCGCAATTCTTTCACAGTGTGTGTGCTTTGTCCCTTTTCTGTACCTTTTGGACGACGCCATCCCGGGCGTGTATCTACGATGCATACCGGGGCGAATAGATGGGCTAGCGAGCACTTGTTCCCACAATAGGGCTTAGTTGCTGGAGGCTGCTGATTACAACGACACGCTGTTATGGAAACGTGTTTAGTTGTTGGCATTGAGACATGCTTCAACCCCCCTCCCCCCCCTTTTTTTTTTCAACCGCCTTGGGATACACTTAGGACCTTGCGGCGATGCTGTCTCTACGTATTTACTCCCTTGATCGGAAAAGAAAGTCACACCGACGCATTCCCACGTTTATCCGGTGTAGAACCATAGCTATCGTTTGTTATCAACCTAGGGTTCCAAGCTTGCGAATGGGATAGATTTGTTCAAGTTGATTTCTTCGTTGTACCTGTGATGATCTGTCGTTCCCTTATTAGAACAGTGTTGTATTTTATGGCTGCTAGTGGGCATGAGTTGTCTTCTTTGCGGTATCCGGTTTTACGTGGGCATTACTATATCTTGTAATGGCTAAACTTAAACCACAGCCGTCCTAACCACTACAAAGGGCTGGTTTAGGTGGAAACTTTCTATTTGTATTTTTTTCCTCCTGGAAATAAAACGGCACAAGGCAAAGCGAATCTTGTATGTAAATTCATGCCGAGCTACATCCATGAATCATCCGAGATTGGGAAACTCGACTCATTATGCTACGCTTGTTTCCCGTAAGACGACCGTCTCTGAAGGGGCCAAGACCGCGTCCACTATTTGCTAATTTGATATTCAACGTAGAAGAAGGCTGATTGCCACGATGGTGCCTATGCATCGTATTTACTACCTACTTATCAATGGCAGAAATTCAAAGTGGATATCGGATATTATACATAGTCTCTATGCATTTTGATGCTAAGCTTATAGAACGAGAGAAAATAACGTATACGGCTAAAAGCTGGGTCAATGTGGGAGGTAGAACAACAATAGAAATCACGACTCATCCCCGTCTCAGCTCTTGAACAGCAAGTTTAATATCACGCAAATGAGACACACAGCATCTTCACACCGAAAGCGTATAATTTTGGGTTGAAAACCCAGCAAGAATAAGTTGCCGTAGTTTCGATAGCACAGTTGTTCTCGTGTTGTACAATTAGGTGATGAACTATATTTAATGCCGTTCATGTAACGCTGGTCTTTGCTTTTGGGGACACTTGGCTGCCGTGTAGGCAGGTCTGTGCAAACGCATGGGCCAAGAAGCTCTAGGGCCGATGAATATTCACCACTTATTATATCAGATAAATGATTTTATATTTTCATGTTAAAGGCTATTTACAATATTGAATGCCTAATGAAACTACACTCCCTGTTATAATCTCATGATACCTAGGAGACAAAGAGGTCCCTGTATATAGTAGCGTAGCTACAGGGTTTCCAGAGAGCATCGTGCGTCAACAAGTCTCATATTCTACCCCATACTAGCAGTTCTGATGGCCCCACTCATATGGGATGTAAGCTACCCTAATGACAGTGGTAGATGTTTCTTGTCATTCTAGTTATGGCCTTTAAGTTGCAAAATTTCGTTACGTGCTGTGACGCGTAGAAACCAACCACGCTACTTGACTACCTCCATATTAAATTAAGTTGAGATCTGGTTCATCATGACATAGATAGGGATAAATAAACTAGACTTGTTACCATATGTGGCCAGTGGTTTATATAGACCGTAGTTGAGCTATATGGGCCGGATTTCGTTTCACTGCGAGAAACGTAAGACTCCAGAGTTGCCTGATATCGCTCTCTATGACGGGAGTTAACTTTAGCGTCATATTTTTTCATTACACTAATCATGTTAGCTCCTGAGAGACCAACATACGTACCTGTAGGAGTTCGGCCCTCAGGGCCCGGTATGGCACCTAAGGGTGTGTAAACATAGCGGCCATCTCTATAGACCCAGCTCCAAACCTCGCTTGCCAGGTGGTCGCGGTTCTGTTCGATCAAATCCCACAAACTGTTGTAAGCTTCTATGATGCGGCCGTGCAACGTAGTATCAGAGCAGAAAGCTGGCCTATCGCCATTACCATCGCACCGGCCTAGCTGCCTCTCCAGCCCGGCAGCCATCATCGAAAGCTGCCAGCTCCAGACAACCAATCCGTGATATGAGCTAGTCGTGAAGTCGCCGATGTTTACCGAACCTTGAGCATACGCTGGATTTGCGACAAGTAATCCAACCGATGTAGAGAGACCCAAAGGGAACGGCCGTAATATATTGTCGGCTGTCTGTGATAGGAATGAGGAGAGCTGGATTTGGTTTGTTGAATTCAGCAAGTATAGGCGGAAACAATCATCAGTGTTCATCACGCGAACAATAGGGTGGTTATCCGTCTCGAGTGCAACCCCATAGAAACGGACAGGATATGTTAGCTCTGTTGTGTTTACACTTCCCGAGAATTTCGACTCGGTAGTATACTTATTGACTAGGTCTCGGGCGTCTTCCACTGGTATCTTAACCTCGAAAAAGGGCAACGCATTCTCTTCCCAGAATTTTGCCCGTTTCCTCGCTACCTGTGGCCACTCAGCGTGCGATGGGAAGAGACCTTCGGCCGCTAACGAAGCAATTGCGTGAAGGGCAGCTGGGACTAATGCAGTGTTTACATCGTATGGAATACGGCCACCTCCGAGACCAGTGTTGCTATCCCGCCACTGCCCGACAGATTGTCCATCTTTGAGACGAATGAGGTTCGCTATGACCGGAGATTGCTCGAACGCTGCTGTAGTCTTCATTATCTTTTCAAGCGTGGTCAGTACTAGATCAGCATAAGTAAGGCCTCGATTCGACTGAATGACAGACGCATTCCTGGCGAGAAAAGAATCACGCCTACTCCTTCCAGTGTTAGACTTAACGAAGTATTCATTCATCGCAATCGGGAGGAAAAAGTCCGTATCAACCATCTTGTAGTCGCACTGGGCATCGGTACTAAGCATTCCTTGTTGTTTGTTTAGATAAGTGGCATAATCACCAATGATCTCTTCATGGCAGACACTCCCATCGGCCGAGTCGATTCGTTCAATGGCAGCACTGAGGATAGCTTCCACCGCCCCACCGTCGCCCTGGCTGAGGATGGGCTGGAGAAGTAACAGCGATATCAGGCTATCTCGGCCAAAGTATGTTAGGAACCTCCAGCCTCCAGCTACGATTTTCGAGGTATATGAAAAGAAGGAAAGAGATGCGGTCTCATCAGGATTCTGAGTGACAAGATATTGAGATTCTGGGTTCAAAGTTTCGGGGGCGCTTAGTTGCACGAGCTCGGGGTAGTTGTGCCAGGCATTGAACAGATAGGCCCCCTTGTCGAAATAAGCCTTTCCACTTCGAAGGGCGGCGACTTCATCGTTAAGGGGCTGGAACGTTAGAAATGTTTCGGTTACATTGTCCAGCCATGTGCGACTAAACTGAATGGTTCCCTCAGCTAGTTGTTGGACGTGTAACTCGTCTTGGATCCTAGGGCTTAAGCTATTCCCTTCGACATAATCTCTTATACTTCTGATGCTTCCGATAATGGCTAGATTCAGGACGGATGAGGAATTAAATGAGATAATACCCGTCACGCCGCCTATGAGGGGACTAATGGTCCGATTTACTCCGGGCATGCTCTCGAGTGATATGGCGAGAGTTGTGTTGGGTCCGTCGTTAGATAAAAAATAGGCAACAACACCACTATTTCCAGAGGGCCAAGCAATCTATAATTGATGTTAATCCGGTTCACGGCAAATTAGGGATGTTCCCTACGAGGAGTCTTGGTTCCACGAGTCGCAAACTATCATCAAGTACGGGACTGGAGACAACAACCTGGCTGGCGCTGCTGCAGTCCGATATGAAATAGTTTTCATACGGCCGATCTGTCAAGTGAAGGTAGCTTAGAGGACAGGAATCAGTGGCATTGCCTTCACTAGACTTGCTGCTGGACAGGCTCCCTTGCCGTAGCTCGATGTGGCCATCGCTACAACTACTTCAAGTTAATATGGGGCGCTCGAGACCTCGTGTGAATACCATACTATGAAGTTCGCGGAAGGTAGCAATAATGGCCACACTTCAGCATGCGTTGCCTATTTTTAACGGGACAGAGAAAGTTGTTATTATAGCAGGTTTCCTAGCTGAAGTTAGCTTATGGGAGATGTTTATTAGAAATGAGCATTTTCCATCCTTACATTGTTGATAGAGTATTGATGGTTCCCGCAGAACACTTCACCTTTTACAAGTTGAGCGGGTTGGGCTCTCGTTCCGAGTAACGCCAATAACAGGATTAGAGCAGCCATCGTGGCCACGAGATAAGCTTTCTTAGATCGAGGGAGGAACGATGGTGTTGCCATGCACTTGAGATAGTGAAGCCGAGGATGTTTGTGTCCCTGGGGGCGGTTATTGCGATGCGGTAACTCGATCCTCTGAAGATGATAGTCATCCTCCAGCAAACCTTGGCCATCGTCATCGGCGCGCTGAGAATTGCCGTCCCAATTTAGAAGGTGATTAATGAGGGGGATTTTGGGGATTGTATGCCACCTAGATGTTGACATGGCGGCTGGACTTGGACTAGAATCACTTCCGCATCCTCGTCAAGGTAGTGAACCCCTGAAATCTGAAATACCTCCTACTTATGTAGTGACTTTGCAGGCTAGGTGCTTATTAGGGAATATGTACTTAATGAAGTACTTTTGTGTGTCCAGCTCCCTGCCCCTACCTAGGTAAATTCTTAAAGCTAACCTCGTAGTGTGTTCGTCCAAGGTAAATACACCTAAGTGCTTCGATTTTGCGCCAACTGATAGTAGGTAGTGCCTATTCAGATCTGCTTTGTTTTGCGTCAAGCTCTCACCTCTTTGAATCGTTCTTCCGTTCTATCCATTCCGTCCACTCTGCCCTCTGCTTCGTTGCAGATTCGCATTACAAGCAGCAAAGATAGGTTAGGTACTACCTACTGCAAGGTGATAGGTTCATCTCAATTGCTCAGCCATATCGTGTCCGTCCGTCCGTCTGTCTGTCTGTCTGTCTGTCTGTCTGTCTGTCTGTCTGTCTGTCTGTCTGTCTGTCTGTCTGTCTGTCTGTCTACCTACTTACTTCCTATCTATCTACCCGTCTATTGTACTCCCCTTATTCCCAATTGGGGTTGCATGTTCAATACCTAGGTAGGTAGGTACTCAATGCAATGCAAGGTCTCTCAGGTGGTATTTTTTCTTCTGCCTCATCACTTGCACATTCTGCTGGCCTCATTCACCACACCACACATCATATGCCCCATTCGCCATTCACCATATCTATACCATTCACTCAATGCTTCTCCCAACCCAACCTAAATATCTCAATTTTCCACATAAGCGACTGACCCTCGGACCAACCCGTCCTTACACTTGGGCCCGTCTACTACTTTTTTTCCCTCTCTTTTTTATTCTTCTCTTTTATTTTATCTGTCTCTCTCTTCCTCTTCCATCTCTCTCCATCGCACACCTTGTCTTCCGGCACATTGAAACTCCTCCCTTGGAAAACAAAGTCTGCGACGTGTTCTGATAGTGCTGTATCATAGTCATCTTTTCTCCTGTTAAAGTTAAGGTGAGTAAGTATTCATACAGCCCCATCACATGTTCCGAGCATACTTACTCAACAACTCGCTCTGGTTTTTAAGTTAGCGTCATCATCCTTACTTACCTACTTATTCATACTCACCACCACTGTGACCTCTTTGATTCTCACTGACATCCCTTTACGCACTTAGCTTCATACCTTTTCTCTAATCTCGCTTTACAATCGCTTCCTCATTCTGCTCTCTTGTCTCCCCTGTGCATTACATCCTCTATCTCTACGGATGCGACCGTGAGTTATTTGCCGAACCGAAAGTCTTGGCACTCTGTCTTAAGCCATTCTAGATAATGCGTGTAACATGGCTAGCTCCCTTTACATTAGCGACCACCTTTCATCTTTCTTTCATCGTGCTTACATCTCATCTAACGACTAGCCTCTTTCCGCTGTCATTCTCAAGAGCTAATTGAATATTCTGGTTTAGTGAGAGCATCATGGCAACGGACAACCCTGGGGACGGCCAACCCTCAACCAGCTTCTCATGGCTGTAAGTTTCTGTCCCTCTTACCACTACCTTGAAATATACTGTTTCACAATTTTGTCTGATGATCATACCGATAGTGAGCCACACCCGCTTTTTTGCATCATCCTTGTCGGCGAGAATGTAGAGGCTTTTGGTATCCAGAAGGATTTCCTCATTGCTAAATCGACATATTTTCAACAATACTTTGCCGACAAAAAGGAACAGAAGGTCGAAGATGTTGTCCGATTCCCCAACACTGATCCCGTTGTTTTCGGCCTCGCCCAGCTCTTCATGTTTACTGGTACTATAAATACTGCGCCTCAACCACTACCAGGCTATGATCTATTGATTGCAGTGTGGAAACTCGGCGACGAATTGGGTATTGAGGGCCTCTGCGAAGAAGCTCTCAAGGCTATGTCGGAGTATAGGGCCGCAACAAACAGCATCCCTGCCACGGAGCTCCTTGTCAAGGCCTGGAATGAAACCCCTGAAGGATCACCCATCCGTGCTTTGCTTTTGTCCTGGACCGCTGAATACATTCGATCGTCTGAGTCTCGGGCCGAATTTACGAAATCTCTCCCCCAAGAGGTTCTCAGCGAATTGGTGGTGGCTATGAGCCATTTGAACTCAACACCAGTTATCCAGGTGAAACCTCCGTCGTCTCCCTCTTCCCCTCAGCACAAAAATGTCCATTATTTGGAACAGGAAGGTGACGAGCGAGAAACAAAAACAACCAAGCACCGGCACTCGGATGGGTTGACGAATCGCGTCAAGAAGTCGACGCCACGCCCTTCGCTGCCCGCGGCTCCTAAGCCCTACAAGACGAAAAGGAACAGTATCAATGTCAATGATGGGAGGCAATATTCGCCAGATCACAAATTGAGCTTTTGTGCCGATCTCCTGAACCGCATGCTTTCTGGGCCTGGTGAGTATAGTGCCCTCATGTCGCCGACTACTGAGATTTTTTTCCCCTTGCCATTTACATTGTCCTGGAATATTGTACCTCTTTAGCCTTGAATAGAGTATTATAATAACTCAAAGACTGACCGCACTCTTAATAGGATTTTGGACTCGACTTGTTGGTCCTTTTAAGGAGCCCGTCCGGCCTGTTGAGGATGGCGTTCCAAACTATTTCGACAAAATCAAGAAGCCTATGGATCTAGGCACTATTAAAAACAAAATGGACCATGGCGAGTATAACACTGCGGAAGAGTTTGAAGCAGACGTGAGGCAGATCTTTGAAAACTGCTATACATACTGGGGCAGGAACCATGAGATGTCGGCGGCCGCAGAGCGTTTTCAAAAGTCGTTTGAAGAAAAGTTTGCTGAAATGTTCAAGTGGATTAGTAAAAGTGCGGGTGGTCCGGAGGCTGTATAGCGTATGTTCTCCATCTAGCTTGCATCATTGGATAGCCGTGATCCTGACTACTAACATGAAAAGCTTAAAGCATAGCTACAGTGTTGCACTTTTTGCTCTGAGAGCCACCGCAACCATCTCGAACCCCTTAGTCCATATTACGCCAGGGTAATCTGGAGTATGTGTGTACATGTTTTATTTTCACCGGATAGCGGTCGGCGTTTAAGGACGGTGGTGTTACGAGGAACTGTATATTCTTTTTCATCTTCGTCCGAATTCTGCAAGGGTGGTTTGCGCGCGTACAGCGCGACCGCCCTCAGTGACGTATCGTCACATCCCACGATGCATGCCTAATATGCGTAGCATAGACTAGCGCACTATTTTGCTTTTGCTCCCTTCAGGAGATATCGATATAAGGTGGGGATGAGGACGGTACAGAAACACTTCTGCACTCTTCCTCTGGGGAGACTGGATATGCCGTGTAGTCCACGGCTGTAATCGACAGGTTGATCGATTTGATGGACTCCAATGGACGTGAGTACTATGGATAGGCCGTCAGTTTGTGATAGCGATGCATTAACAATGAATTCTGCTACTCATGCAAACCAAATATGTTCCCTTGGTTTAAGCTCGATCCGCGATGTTTATGTGGTGCTAATATACTAAAGGTTAGCTTTGCATCCTAACCTTCGATACTCTTGGTTCACATCTATAAGGCATATAAGGCATAGGAAATAATGCTTGGCTGTTGATGGTGGCTCTAGTCTAGTAGTGTCTCAATATACCCGCCATGCCCCTCATAAACTGAGCCCAACACCATATATATCCAAGTTTCGTCTAAGGAATCCCCATCTACGCACATGTGAACCTGTCGTCTATCCAACACCTAACCGCTATGATGGTCGAGTGTATTGAGGTCTTATAAAATCGATGTACAATAGACACTCTATGCTCTATGTCCTGGTGTACTATCACCTCGTATGCTCAACTGCAAGACTGATGAGCTAGCGTCGCATAATTAGCTCATGATGGAAATTATCGTGAATAGACTATTTAGAGGGCTCATTCTCTCTAATATTATTGATTAGGTTTCGGAAATTGTGAATCGGCTGAGCTGTGGGTTCCGCTTCCCTTCGTTTTTTTGCGTGGCGCCTTTCCCGACGATCTTTTCGGTCCAGTTCCATACTGGACTCACACTTCCTTGCTCTGGTTCTTCGCCCCCCTCATCTCGAGAGGGTTGCGGCTTATGGTTGGGATGCCGGCCGTACGCCATATCCATATCAAACTCACTTTCGTCTCCGCTGTCGGCAAAGTCGTGATCACTCCAGGCAGCTGAATCGAAGGTTTCAAAGGGAGGCCGAGAGGGAGTGTCTCGAAAACTGTGGGATGTTTGCGTCTTGCTATCTTGAGTAGTTGGAAGATCTGGAACGGCGTCCGTGGCTTCGAGGGCCTCACTTGCGGAGCGCTCGTGTATTATAGAATGCGGCATACAATCTTTGTACCTGGTGGCCTGCTGGCCATTATCTTGCGCCTGATTTTGGGTGTTGGTATTCCTCCGTTCACCATTTGGCTTCGTTTCGGTGCCTGTCTCATCTGGCCCTTTATTCATCGGCTTTGCATGCTCGGCGTTGCTTTCCACATCATCTTGAGTACGTGCAGTAGCATCATCACTGAAGTGAGCATCGACCAAATGCTTTACAACAGGCCAACCGAAAGCATTGGCGAATGTACGACGTACTATAATGTTGTTGTGCGCATCGGGCTCTAGATTAACTAGAACTTTGCGCCAACTAAGATCGCGGTGGTAGGCTCTGGCAATCTTTTCCTCAACCCTCATATTAGAGCTGTCAATCACCTCATCTGGCTGTCTCCCAGGATCCGTATGCAAACGATCATCATAGTCATGGGTAGAAAGAATCGAGTCTTGGTGTTTTACACCGGGCTTTTGTGATCCTGTAAACGAAGTTTCTGTGGAGTGCCCACTCTTTGGGGATAAGCTTCCACTGTGATTTGTACTTCTCTTACGAATCGTTAGACTATTGGTTGATCGTTTCTTCAGCGGTGGCGGAGGTATGTCGGATGGGTGATAGATTCGGTCGTGAAAGATTGTTCGCGGGCGCTTCGAGGGGTCAAGTAAGAAGTCTACAGAGGGTAGTTTTGGGTTGAGAAGATCACCCGCTGATTCGAAAAATGACGTTCGAGGGGGCGCGGACATCGTATTGCCCTGGTTCCCCTCGAGCTCTTGACCCGAGGAAACCTTTGTTTTACTCGAAGATGCCGAGTTGCTTGCCGCGTCATCAAAATTCAAGGTTTGACTCCGCTTGTAAATTTTGTTCTCCCTTGGGGACCGTGGGGGGGGCGAGTTCGAGTTTTGCGTCTTTGAATATTGATTTCCCTTGAAGAGGTTGAAGAAACCGGAAAATGGCGAATCACTGCTCCCTTGTGCTGTTTGGTCAAGTACTAGTTCGTGGTGCCGTGGAGGAACGGCAAGGTTTAAACTCCGCCTATCATCATCAGCGGTAGCATTGCTAGATGGCTGAGGTACCTCATGAGAGTTATCATGGGGGGTCCCTGGCGTGGAGCTGGGTGTAGGTAAAGATGACGCCTCCTCTGCCTCTGGGTTCCAGGGCTCCTTCCGAGACGACATACCGGCGCCGGTTAATTCAGCCCACCCAAATCCAACAACGGTTTCCACCAGGCCGGCTTCTCGTCGGGCTTTCTCTACCCGGTCAAGACCCTGCCAGTCAAGGAATAGCAGGCAGCTTGTCCGTAAAGGCACAATCCCATCATTTACCACATTGGAGTAGACAGTTCGATTACGAAACTTTTTTAGTGCCACATGTGCTGGTCCAGTTGGCAGTATCCTTAGCAATGGCTTTGATTCCGGTTGCGATTCACCCATAACCTTTTTGTGTGCGCTCTCTCCAAGAGTTCCGACAATTGCTCCCCAGCCACTCCTCGCAATAGTTGGTGCTCTCCACGTTAATCCTACATCTTGGCCAGTCCTTCCTACCAGTCCAAAGTCCAGGGCGAACTTTACATACAAGGGATTTTCATTACTTAGCCCTAAAAACGGTGAAGCGAGAGCGATAAAATTGATAGGCCGTATAAGATCGAAAAACTGAGGAGAGTGTTTCTGGATATATGCGACAGCATAGGTCTGAATAAGACCACCGAGTGAGTGTCCAATCAAGCTGATGCTGGTTATTTGAAATTTCCGTTCGCCTTCACCGCCTTGACTTCTTCCTGTGATGCTCTGTCCGCGAGCCAGTCGCCCGTTATGGTTACCCTTCGCGTTCTCGCTCTTGAGAGTAGTAGCTATATTATCCGCAACCTTTTCCGTTGTCGGAAGAAAAGGTTGATCCGGGTAAGTCATTGAGAGAATATAGCGTGCTAAGCGCTTTCCAAGAAACTTGATACCTCGTTCCGTGCGAGTGGCGTTTCCAGAGAAACCCCGTACTATGACCTCTTCGTCGGAACTGTCGCTCTTATCCTCGTCTTCTATTACCGGGTTTAATTGATCCTCGTTTTGGTTGGTTTTGCTAGCGGCTTTCTCCCGAGCCTTCCTACTCCTAGCATCGATTTTGGCTTGCCTTGCGGTTGCATCGATACATTCTTTCAAGTATAGCATATCAGCGCCAAGATTACTATGCAGCCCGTGTGTCAAAACCACGAGATGAACCTTTTTTAGCCGGTGCGATTTCTTTGACTCTCCATCTTGGGCACTTGGGGTGGCAGAACCTTCCACTCTATCACGGTCCGTTAATGTCTTGGTCCTTACGTGATCCAAATCATCCCAACCAGGTAGTTTGGGCGTATTCCACAAGTTTGCCGTATCGTCCACCTTCAAACCTATAGCTCTTGAAAACACGCCTCTTAGTTGCCTTGAATGATGACAGTCTTTTGCACCACCACTCTGTTGAAAGTCGCTCACTTTCCCTGGCGGTTGAACGTGCGCCTGGCCCTTGACAACAGGAGTACCGCCTAAACTTAGGCTTTTCTCATCGCGCGCGAGTAATATCTCAAAGCCGACACTGGCGCTAGACGAGAAGATGACTTGAGAGGCAACCTCGATGGTCCAACTCGCGCTTCCATCCTCATTTCCTTCTATAGAGCTCTTCGTAAAGTCGCCTCTTGCGGCGCCCATACCAGCATTCTGGCGGATGTTGTCCGGCACGGTCAACTGGCAGGACCAGGCGCCGGCAGCCTTTAGCATGGGTTCAAATTCGGGGACGCCATAGCGACGGGGGTTTTCGAACTTGATGTTCGGGTCGTAGTGAGAGGGGTACGCAGACACACTTAGAGTATAAGGGCCATGGACGAAGGCTGCGCGTAACGGTAATGGCGAGGTGTTTCGAATACGTAGGTGGAGGGCGTCGGGTGAGGGAAGAATGCGATCGCGTGATGGTGTGTAGGTGACTGTGTAGCGGACGACCTCGCCAATCTTGACGCTGCCTACTTGGTGCAGGAGGAGCATATTGTCAGCGGATGGTGTGGTTCATTGTTGATACGAGTTGACGGAGTCTAGAGTGGTGGTATCAATATACTGGGAAGGCCGCGGGAGCGAGTCTAGGCTCGCAATGGTCGGGCTTTTTCGGGGGGGTATAATTTCATCGGGCTCCTAGTCAGTTAGTTATTCAGGGCCTTGGTAGCTAAAACACACGAGTAAGTTGGTAGTTTAGAAGAGGTCGAGAAATGATATCGAGTAGGTTGCAGGGACGAACAAGAAGACAAGAAATGTCCCCATAAGAGAATGACGAAACTATCCATGGATGCGTGCCTTGGCGCGCTCGACCTACCCATTTCCTTCGTCGCTATAGCGCTGGTATTTACTACCTAATGTACTAACCTAATGTACTATGTAGGCTAAGTTCTAGCTAGGTGCTCAAAGGAGAGAGGTAGTACTCCGTACCCATAACAATGCTTTAGGCACCTATGGACACCCAAGATACTTACATAGTACCTAACCTTTGGTGAGATGTGTATGTAGCGACCAAGGTTACATTACCTACATGTAATCAGGTACCTACATGTAGGTAGGTAGGCGCCTATACAACAGATGATAAGGTATCTACACTTAAGTACAAGTAGTAGCCCTCTGCTCCGTACACCCAATATTTTGTATGTTGATCCATGAGGCCCTTTTAGGCCCAAGTGAGTTCTAGTTCTGCCTTGATAACACCATACCTTGGGGATGAATAAGTTTGGACGCCGTGGTAACACGTAATCATAACCATTATTACTATTTGTTATACTCATCGCTGCGAGGATAAAGCTGACTGACGAAGCAACTATAGGGTACTGCCTTTTGAAGGCGTATCTTATGACCTATGGTTATAAGTCAGAACTGCTGTTTCTGTACTTAGTAGCTTCGAGACTTTTGTATGACCACATGTTGACAAAGCCGCAAGATTTTGAATAAGACAGGACAGCAATTCAACATCAAACATATCCCGCTTGGCTTATTACGTGCAGGAGATATGCGCACGACGTCGACTTACAGAGCCAGAACTTTGTGCGTTGGGTACTATTGGTGGCCCCTTCTATTGGTGACCCCTATTGGTGACCCCATCGACGACAATTAGCAATTAGCCATTCATGTATTTTCCCTTGCCCAGCATCGACGAATCCAACAGGGCGAACGCACATCTAGAGAACTGTCATCTCGTTGAGTAGAACTGTGCTGGCAAACCAGAAGGCCGCATGGCTTTATACTAGAACCTGGCATGGCCTGACATAATGTCTCAGCCAAGCTGACTTCACGTTGATTCCGCATGTTACTACATACTACATGTATGTACACTGCCATGTACATGATGCTGTCAGGGGGGCGGAGTCCTAGCGCCGCACATACACACTACCTAAGCGTATATAAGGTAGTAGTGTACACATATGTACACTAGTCTATGTATCGTCGGCCTGGCCAGCCCACTGGATTTGGATGAGTTGGACCGATCATCCTGTTGACTGGTATGAAAAACGTCAACCACCTGGCACCTTGTTGACGACCAAAGACCAGATAAATGACAGGCGGATGGTACGTAGGAAAGTTGTTTATCACACATGCCACTCACTGAGAAGCGAATAAGAGAATACAGATCAACAAGCAGTCACGTTGATCACGGCGAAACGTACCATCGTTTCGTTAGCATCTTCTCATCCCCCCCCCTTATTCTAACCAATTAAATACAAATCCCAACTTTTTCTGAGCAGTAAATGGCTTCCTTCAGGATGATGATACCAAGTCATTTGACAGAGAGACATGTCTCATTACTATTTCTGAGATGATGCGTCTTCCCGAATTCGTGCAACCTTACAACACCCGGACACATGTGAGAGATCATCTATCAGGTGCACACCACCATTCTTCCCAGCTCAGGTGGTCATCGTCAGGCTAGTGGGTGATTGCGATGCTAAGTACTTAGTCCGGTAACGGGTCGTCGGAAGCTGGAAGTGGACAACGGTCATTGGACTGGACAAATAGACAAACAGACACTACCAGCCCCGGTACCTGTTTGGCGTTTGACAATGTTTGACAATGCCGGTACTATGCTGTCTAGGATCTACCAGCCACAGAGACGGCGGGATCAGCTCATCAAGACTGGGGAATTACTAGCAGTAAGGGTTGCGCCTGGGGCGGTTGCAGATCCCCAACCAACCAAGACAGCAAACGAGCATGCAAGGTGCGAGTGTGTCAGGTCAAAACCGAAAGTCTGTGTCTGATCTGGTCTGGTCTGATCTGGTCAGTGTACGGACGGCAGGCCTGGGCTGCGCGGAATACGGAACACGGAATACGGAATACATAGTAGACTATTAGACTATAGTGCACAGCGTTATCATTGCCTCCATAGCTATCTGGCTCTGACTGGGTTCTGACTGGATTCTGACTGGATTCTGACTGGGTTAGCATGGCTCCCCAACACACACGGGGCAATACCCAGACTTGTTCCCTCAGCTCGCTTCATTCTTATTGCTTAGAGTAGGTAGTACAGCTCTGCTCTGTGCAATACCTTCTTCAAAGGAAACACACGACCAGAGACGAAGCTGTCTTGCATGCAGACATGCAATTGCACAATTGCATTCCCAGATAATCCCAGATTTTTTCAATTGCGGCGTTTTATGCCTTCTCAATAGGTGCAGCAAATTGTGTGCCATTGCCGACCACCCTCCTGCGAATTTCGGTGCCTGACCATTGGTGATCCAATCCCGCCCTGGTGCTGCCATCACTGCTCTAATGCAGAGTGCAACCTCTTGACCCAATCAACACCGGAGACCACAACGTGCAGGTGGCCACTCAGGAGCAACCAGTTGGCTCCCTCTGCACTATATCGGCACCTCTCCTCGTCCAACCGAGCGACGGTGCTTTGGGCTTCCCTCCGCACAACTGGGCTTTGGGGCTGACGCGGTAAAAACGCTACGGACGAATGGCCTCCTCGCAGGATGTCGGCGGCAAGCCGTATAGGCATAGACACCGCACATCCGCTTCAGAAACCCATGATTGGGAACCACGGCGAGGAGTGTCACGTCATTCGCTGCCTCATCGAGCCCGACAACCTGAAATACCAAGGTCCGACCGTAGGCGGCCGAAATATTCGTCCCATCCATCAACATCAAGGGTACCCGAAGATCTAGACACCCGCTCAATGCCTCCAGTGCGACTGCTGCCCCGGCCGACGACCCCCAAATCTCGGGGTCGGCAAATATATGATGTCGATGATGACGACGACGACGACGACGACGAAAATAGTGAGAAGGAGCGTTTGAGAGGCCGACTACGATCAAGATCAAGAGTCACATTCAGAACGACATCGAGAGCAACATCGAAAGCCAAATCAGGAGTTAAATCAAGACCAGCTTCCCGAAGCAGCGAGTCAAGTGAATCCATCACTATTCCAACGCCAACACGATCATCATATCAAATACGTTCAGCGCCCTCTGCACCCTCCCTTGGGTCGTCTTCCGGGAGTGAGAGTGACGACTCTGGTGATGAATCGTCTAACTCTACCCAAGACTTCGGAATGAAGACCCGAACGTTGAAAGAGCGCATGAATGGTACCCCGGATTCGGAGCCGGCTCCGAACCCCCAGAGTCGTAGTCGATCTAGACATAGATCCCGAGACAGGATTGTGCCTGAGATAGAGAGTGCTACGGATTCGGAGGAAGTCATTTCTCAGCATCCTCGTGTCGTCGTCAAGAGATCAACACTAGCTCGGCGTAAACAAGCACATCAATCGAGATCTCCAAGTCGTGCTCCTTCACAAAAGCGGTATGTAGATATCATCATGTTGTCGAACGCCCTTAATGACCAGTTTCAATTCTAGTGCTGCTAAAAAGTATTATCATTCTGATGTTTCATACTCTGGGAAGCCGCCATTCTCGCAGTCGCGAGCGACTTCTACCTCACGCGTAACGTCAGGTCATAGTATGAGCTCTTCGTCGTTTGGGAAGTTTTTTCAGACATCATCCCTCCCACAATCTTATGA
This sequence comes from Xylaria sp. Z50, assembly GCA_037356035.1. Classification (NCBI taxonomy): domain Eukaryota; kingdom Fungi; phylum Ascomycota; class Sordariomycetes; order Xylariales; family Xylariaceae; genus Xylaria; species Xylaria sp. Z50. The sequence goes on along the minus strand of JBAWJU010000011.1, from coordinate 563,643 downwards.
CGCAAGCCCTAAAGTGTAGGTTAAATGGAGTTTGGTGTTATTTCCCAGGGGACAACCTTGCTAACAAGTATCTAGCCGCTCATGCATAGCATGTGGCGATGGAATTTCGACCAAGAAGTTAGCAAAACTCAAATGTGGGCATCGATGGTGTGAAAAGTGTCTGAAAAGACGCTTCAAGGTTTCCATCGAAGACGCTCAGAATATGCCACCAAGATGTTGCACCGACGACATCATTCCACTAAAACACGTCAATGATTTGTTTGGCGATAGTTTCAAAAGGACATGGAACGAAAAATTTGCAAATTTCCTTGACAGAGACCGCAACTACTGCCCCAAAGCGAAATGCCGAGAATGGATTCGGCCTGCGGATCTTCGTCATCACAGCAATGGCCGTACGAGCGCTACCTGCAGGAAATGCGAAACCGAGATATGTGGCGATTGCTACAACAAGTGGCACAAGTCCAGACATTGTCCTGCCGATGCAGATACAGCTCAGTTCTTGAAAGTGGCACAAGAAGCGGGCTGGAAGCGTTGCTTCAATTGCCAAGCCATGGTTGAGTTAAAGGAGGGCTGCAACCACATGACCTGGTAAGTTCCTTTCATTGTCTTCGTGAAGCACCCAAGGCCGTTCCTAATCAGATATAGCCGTTGCGGTGCTCAATTCTGCATGCTTTGTGGATCGAAATGGAAGGCTTGCGAGTGCCCATCGTTCAACTACCATTTGAATGAGGAAGACGATCCCAATAATGTGCAGATACATGTGCCCATGGTCAGCAGAGAACGTCTTGGTGGCACAGACGGTTTACCACGGAGCTCACGTACTGGCTTGGGCTACGCCCGCGAGCCACGACGCCATCGAGGACATAGAGATGATCGCAGACAACTACACAATGATGATGACGATGAGGAGGACGATGACGATGATTACCTTGACGACATGGGTGATGTAATGGGTCTTGGAAACGCAGGTGGGCATTTTATGCATGATGATTACCGAAGAAGAGCACATGGTGCAGCTATTCCGCCAGCTGCTCCGCCAGCCGTACCGCTTGTGCCGCTACCACCGCCTTCAGCGCATGAACGCCCTAACGCTGGTACTAATTATGTCTCCGGGGTGAATAAAGCAAGAGGTGTACGTAGTTCATCGATGGAAAGACGACTGGCAGACCGGTTCTCCGAACAGCGCCAGAATTTTAGCCCTCACCATCGGTCTTTTGGTCACCCTATCCCCCCTCCATCAGCTCCCCCTATGGGCATGGGCCTTCCGCCGCTACACCAGCCCCCTATGGTACCGAGCCCCATCTCGAGACGCCACACAATGCACGACGATATATACGATGTACCGTTCGATCCCCGTTATGCTTCGCACGCTATCCCCCGAAGAGCTGCCGCCCATACTTACATGGATGATTTCGCTGTACATGGACCAATGAGCCGACGGTATCGCCAGATGGAACCACCGAAACATTCAGAGCTTGCCGGCCTTACAGGACCAGGTAGTGGCGCGAACCGGGTATTCGAATGGGTGACTCACGTCGATCCCTTCCCCCCAGATAACCAGACGGTCGCGTAAAACAACATTGGTTTTTCTTGTCCCTGTAGGAGCACACTCATTACGCCGGCGTATATTTTCTACAACGATTTCCCACGAAGACAAGATCATTTTTGGTATTCTTACGGTATTCTTAGTAGCACGAATCTGTACACTTAGACTGAATTATTGAACTTGGATACTTTGCTAGTATCTCGCATTCTCTTTCTATGGGCATTTGCATCTATCACTACTCCCACACTTTTGGAAATGGATATCACGGGCTACATTTGGTCGTCTTGCATTCATTCGCTTGACCCGGCACTTTGCAGGTTTCGACATAATGGGGACAGTCAGGTGAGAATTGGTTGTCTCTTTTTTTCCCCTTTTCCCTTCTTCTCTAATAAACAAAAAAAGAATAGCTATACATTCAGACAAGTATTGGAGTACTACACTATGTTCACTCATTTGATTTTTGTTTTTGTTGTTTTTAAAAACAAATTGCGAATTGCATGCTGATGAACCATGAACCTAGTGTCTCAGTTTCTAGCTCCAATCTAAAAGTCAGTGAATGAGCTATAAATGAAAAGAATAGAGTAAGCTATGATGTTAATTTGGGGAACTGGGGACGTGTTTTCAAATTGGAGCACGATGAGAGAATAGGAGATATATTTTCGCTCTAATGAAATAGGCCGGCCCATCCGAGTTACCTCCTACACATAAGTAGTAGGCCAGTAAAGTCCTTTCCCGAGGTAAGTATAGATATTATTCGCGCATAGAGAAAAATGCCAGTTTCCGGTCCGAACTTGTCACCCTACATACTTATATAACCCTCTCCTTTCTTCGTCTCTTCGCCGTCCACGCGTAAGTTATTATGAATATTGTATATGTATGTATATACGAGTGAAGAAGTAAACTAACCACTATTCGGAATAACCTTGGTTTCCGTTGCATTCCTCTCGGTTCCTGTCGCTCTAATTTTACAAATAGATGATGATAGGGAGATTAGCTATTCTTAATAGCGAGGCATAGGCTGCTGCAGGGCTTGCTTCTCATCGCTCTGATGATGATTGATAAAGTTATGGCTATTCGCCCCCGAACGGGTTGTCTCAACTAACTCATCATACTCGGGCAGCGATGCGGACACCTGCCCGAATTGGCATATCGGCGACACGACTTCAGGTAGCGCCGAGGGCTCGTATCCCTCATAACTTGGCTGTCGTGGACCCTGATATTGTCGTAACTGTGAGTGATATTGTGACTCGCCCATCGTAGGATGAGTAAGGACCTGGGGGTCTTCACGGGGCGAGGCCACGGACAGTGGAGACACGAGGATAGGTGACGTCGGGCTTGAGTTGGGAACCCGTGACGTGTCCACGGCATCCGGATACCGTGGTGGCGGTGGCCGTCCGTCAAGCTCCATCGTCATAGGGGTTGGGCTAGAGTTCATGGGAGGAGCATCGGTCTGTAGAGCTAAGGACCGGACGGGTGTCCCCAGGGGCGGAAACACAGGTGCCACATGCCCTTGTGGACTTCTTGTGGGTAGATAAGGCTTTGGGTGAGCTTGGCTATATGCTGAATGTAGTATTCCATGTGCATCCATGAAGGACGTGTGGCTAGTAGCCGGAGAAGATGCCGTGGGTGCCCGTTGTAAAGGTGGATAGGGCTCCGTGTGCGCAACGCCCGAAGACGGCAGGTTAGGCAGGCTGCGCGCTGCACTTTCGAAAACAACCAGTCCCGTGCCTGGGACACCTGGGGTGCCAGCAACATTAACGGGGACGGTAGGTATAGTATAGTTCGACAACGACAACCCCTCGCTGCTGCTGCCAGGATCACGAAGCCCGCTATGCGATGGCTGAGGACCGTTCCTCAGGTCTATGGTTACGTGACTCTCCATGTCGGTGTCTTTGGTTAGCGCCATACGCTGTCCACTCAAGGGATCTCGTCGCCTTCGTCGGATCGCGACCCAGTACCAAATGAACAGCAGGAAGAATAGAAAGAGAAGCCCGCCAATGACGCCAATTGCTATATCCCGTGGTTCGTGCTGATTATCTTTGTCGCCCTTGTTACTGCCATCGCCGCCATCGCCATCACCACCGGAAGACTCTTGCGAATTATGCGAGGGTCCCGAGCCGTAGCCACCGTCGCCGCTGCTCGTACTAGTTAGGGGTGATTGCGAGGGAGCACTGGTAGCAGTGGGTATCGATGAGCTGGCCCGTTCAGGTGTAGAAGTAGGGCTTAGCACGTTGCTGGGAACGGTTGTGCTTGTGCTAAAAGTGAACGAAGTGGTGGGCATAGACGGCCAACCATTGCTGCTACTATGCCCACCTCCATGGCTCCCGTGACTCTCGTCTTCTGGTTTCCCTTCGTCTTCTTCTTCGCTATCATCGTCACTTTGGTCGTCAGGGTGACGGTTCTGATTATTTCGCCTCAAAATACCCCTCCTATGCCTCTTCTGACTCCTAACCTTGAGAGGGGGATGGCTAGCCCAGGTACGCCTTTCTAAGGTTGCTGCCCCAGTAGTGAGGCCGGCTTCATAGTGTAGTTGGAGGCTCGAATCTTTGTTTCCACTTGAAGTGCTTTGTTGAGCAGCACTCGTCGAGACCAGATTACTCGATGTGAGTGCTAGTGTAATGAGCTGAGGACGCATCGCACCTCGAGATCTAAGAGAGGAGCTTGCCCCTCTCTAATCCTCGGGTATTGTTAGTATATATCGTCCGCCCTGGCCTCAATCGCCTATTATAAAATTAAAGGAGCAGGTCGATGTGAAATGGGGACAATAGTGCTTGTATCATACACAAAGGCATGCTCCGGATTTACAGTTCAACGGCACCATGTTTTGCAGAGGGAGACATGGTAAGGATATGTGATAAAACTTAAAACACGTGGCGGCAGCAAAACGGCAATAACGGAACATATCACAGGCTGAGGCTCTCAGAAGAGGGAATGTTCTATATGTGGTAACAACATCGTCGTATAGGACAGCTGTTACATTAGCCCACTACCTACATGCAGGCTGCATTCCTTCGCCTCGCTCTTATCGAGGTTACGTCAAAGTACATGAGGGGGTGAAGTAAAGAAAGACATCGGGATGATCCGCTATGCGCCAATAGGCCGAGATACAAAGGCGTTCCTGGACCTTGACAAGGATATTTGATCTAATGAGATCACCTAATACATCCATGGCATCTTCCGTAGGGATCTTATGTAGACGGGCCACAAGTGAGTAGGAAACCGGGTTAGACTCAAAGCCGACCTCTCCCCTGAGCACCCCTTAGTGGTCCGGGAGAGGTGCGGGTTGCGTGGTTTTCGGCCTTGGGTCCTTGCGGCTGCTACCATGTGAACTGTGGGTAACAGGGGCCGGCGTTGCGGAATGCAACGCGAGCCAGCCTCAAAAAATGAACGCGTTCACAGTTGTGGCTCATCCGTCCGCAGCCCTTGACTTAGATCCTAGTCCACATGTCAGCTCGGGCCAAACTTGGCTGGGTGTATCCGTGGCCTGGAACCCGGGGAATATACCCCTTTTTCTTAGTGTAGGCATTTCCACCAATTTGGGTCCTATAACCGCAGAGATATCACAAGAAAAGTCTCGGAACATCGTGTATTGTTGCCATGAAGTCGGTTTTCATGACCCCCCCTCACTTGCTCGCTTACAACTTACCCCTCGACCGACGAATGCCAAGCCAAATAGTATCACCCAAAGGGGGGCTGGACGCCTCAATGTGACCACACCATAGAGAATGTTATTGACCTCTTTGGGCAATACTATCTTAAAACCCTAGGTTAAACACAATTAATCAGCCTTTGCTCAGGCTTAGACACCCACGCCACATGACAGGTCGTCGATGGGTGCATCGATACTACAGTAAGCGTTTCCAAGAGAGTATTGTTCGGTCTCGAAGCCTTGAGTGAAGAGAATCGTGTTTCAATCAGCAAGCCGCAGTGATCATGTACCACCCACTGTTTTGTAAGAATGACCAACCCTAATTCATTGTTACATGCACAGCAGCCAGTCAGCCATCCACTATTCGCCGAAAGCCTTAAACATAAAACCATCATTTTTATTGGCAGTGGCTTGCTGCGCATCCGACCGCGGGGTGGCAGAGCAATGCCCCCCTTACGCACAGTCGCGGGGTGATCACGGGCTAAGGACCGCACAGCGATTCATTTAACGGCTCTTGGCGGCCGTGGTGGTTAGTACATAGGACATTGCATGATCACCCTGTAAAAGAGACGTAGAAGATGATCCACCACCAGGATCAAGATTGTCATTGTGAGGGGAATAACCGAGAAGCTCACTGCTCTTGGGGCTTGTGTCACTATAAATGCCGCCTAGTAATGGCGAATCCAGAAACTTGAATACAACACCAATGGAGATAGCATGCACTGATAAGGTGTCGCCCAAGCCTCTTTCGGGGGCCAATAGCAGGGACAGCCACATTGAGAGTTGTTGGCGTACAGGACTTCAGTCTAAGAATAGATTCTTGATGAAGATCGCAGCTTATTTGCATTTGAACAATAGGTATGCCTTTCAGCCACTAGGTAGCCATGTAGCACGACATGTGTTCAGGCAATTGGGATACATTCCACGAGCGAAGCAAGCAGCATTGCCTCGTATAATGAGAGGGTTTTATTTTAAACAAGACATTATACTATTAGATATCTACCACTGACTGCTTACAACTGCCAGAGTCACAGTTAAGCTTTCTCGGCCATATACAGTACCTAAAGCCTATAAGACGCGTAAGAAGAATATATAACCTCGGTTAAACGTGTAGAAGCAGCCGAATCCCTAACTCCAGCACCTCAAGGGGGGTATCATTCATCAATCGCTCGTAATAACAGCAATAATCGTGCTAGACCTCAATGGATTATCAATGACATTTCCACATCATCATCACTCTACATAAGAGAGTGGATAATACATCAATATTAATAAAGACTGAGAAAAACGACAGCGATGGATGATTTGTCGTATTTGGTATATTTGCCCCTGCCCTTGTCTATCTCGTGATAGCGATCCCAGAATCGGTTGTAAAGGGGCTCGAGCATCTGTTGGATGTCTTTGGCGAACATCTGCCGCACCTCTCGTTCCATGTTATATTGCTTGTGGCGAGCCACAAGCTCATCGAAACTAGTGTTGAATGTTTGAAATTTGACCTTAATGGCATCCTTATCTTTGCTACTCAGTCCCTTAACGATTGAGGCAGACTCATTCGAACCCGACGGCGGCCGCTGGGTGCGGTTGGTGTGAATTACATCGAATAAATGCATAGATATCTCTTTGCAAGCATCAGAATAGAGGACCTTCGCTTTCTTACGCCAAACATCAAGAGTACCAAGTCGGCCCTCTAAGAGAGGTTTAAGGTCGGAATCTCGAATCATCCGCTCAATGATTGTGATGCTGTTTGCCAGGAAGACACCTAATGCGGACTTGCCCTTCAGGAGCAACCTGGCTTTCTGTTCCAGTGCCGACATTAGTAAATCTATGGTGTCGGTGCAATAATGAGCGAATATTTCTTTCCCATCTGCACCGATATCAAAAGATGCTAGACTCGGTATAGCATCTGTACTTGTATTAGATGGTGTAATAGACCTCCACCCTCCATCTCCTAACGAGATCATAATGCTAGATATCGGCCGTAGGAAATCGACCATAGTCTGTAAACGCTGCATCGTCTCGGATACGACGGCCATGGGCGAACCGTCAGACGGCAAAACCTGGATTGAGCCGACCTTACGCCTTGTATCGTCCAACAGTTCAGCCAGAGACATCTTGCCTGTCTCGCGTACAGGTTTAAGTGCCGCGGCTAGGGTCGTTTTGAGCTCGCCTGTCCTCGTGTCGAGATTATTCGATAGACCAGACATTATCTCGGTCACTTCATAAGCAAGATAGCAGTCCGTGCTCAAATGAGCCTTGATGTGGTTGTTCAACTCCCGAAGGGTTCGTGCTAGTTCTGCCAACGGGGCCTGACAAGTTGTTTGAAAAGCCGGGCCCCAGTCCTGTCTCATGAAAATGTTGCAAATATTCTCATACTCGACAACAAAGAGTCCTTCCATCGCCTGAGCATACATGCCAATACCATTGGTGCCCGACCGATAGATAGCATCAGGGCTCTTCTTCTTTGCCGTATTGACACTCGCATAGGCGAGGTTCACCAAAGTCTGAGACAAATATGCACCGCGAACTTCGGCATATAGCTTTACCAGCGAGTTTTCAGAGGAGCTGTTTCCAGATACATATGAGTTCATTAAGCTTAGCTTAGATATCGAGTCTTGGGATAGTAAAGGGAAGGGTCTATCCTTGGTGATGTAGTGTAGAGGTTCGATGGAGCGGGGTGTTTCGCTTCGGAGCAACTTATCGAATGAATTCTCCAGTTGCGTGTTTCCATTCTTGACTAGCCGTTGGAGATCGCTTATTGTTTGTTGATTGGCACGTAGATTCGATGTCTGCATATTCTCGAGGGCTTTGTTTAAGCGCTTGATTGAGTTGAGATAGTTGGACAGGCCAGCTTTCTCCGGGCCTTGGCGAATGATGTTTTCTTCGTCATCCTTAGAGTCGGCCGGTTGTCGTAACTTTTCGATAGATGCTACCACGGCATCGATATCTTAGGAGAAAAGGAAGTTAGCTTGTGGTGACTATCAAAAGGGGGAGAGGTTCTTGGGGTGGCAGTACTGTTCCCTAGGATTTGGAGCCTTTTGGTCTCGCCATTGAGGGGGCCTGATACGTCGCGAACGCTCTTCCCAGTGGCCTCCAGCCTAGTCAGGCAGGCTTGGATCTTTTTTGTTAGTTGTGTCGTCTTCTCGAGACGCGAATTCAGTACGTCAACCTCAGCGCGTGCCTCCTCGTCAGCGGCGTGGCGGCCGTTGCTTAAACCGACCGCCATGATGCTTTGTGTCTGACAGCGGAATGGTCAATAGTAACCGTATTGACTAGCTCGAGGAGAACAACTACGGTGGGCGCTATGGTACAATGTAATTTATGGGCGGGATATCAATGATAGAAGTATCTACGATGATATTTATAATGGAGGGTCTTTCTCAAAGCCGTCACTTGAGACGAACTACCTATGCGACACTATGATGTAGTACGTCCCTAAGGCTAAGCAGGTAGGTGAGCAGCTAACACGATAGGCTGCTAGGTCACCATGGTTCGGGCTTGTTGGGGGGTTAAATGGCCGTATTTGGCGCCTCGGTATCCACCATTCTACTTACGTAAGTACTAAGTACTTACCTATACACCTACCCATAAACGCCCAAGCTAGAACTAAGGTACCAAGTACCTACATCTTAAGAACCAAGTTACCAGCCTTTTGGGCTAACCGCCGCCCAACAATACATTAGGTAGCTCACGATCTTGATTGCGGGCGGCATGGGATACAATAGTGAGCCGGCAAAAGAGAATAATAATTATGCTGGCACCGGCTTGGAGGCATGGCCTCTCAATGTCTTGTCGCTTCTACCTGTCCTAGCTGTCGGGTCTGGGTTTATTATTCCCGATATCATATTGCATGCCTTGGGACCAAGCTCTGCTCCCTACCCCGTAAATCTTATTATTTACTGCCTGCTTGGCTGCTTTTGACGCTGCTTTTAAAGCATATAATGATTATTAAAAATTGTATTTTCGTTTCTTTGGTTAGGAACTGTAGTAAAGTAATAACAGCAATGGAGAATCTAAGTCATGAAACCCCCCAGTGCTCTTGTCATATGCCAGCAGATGTATTGTAGTGTACAGCCACCAAAGCTTACAGTTATGATATATCTCCTTCAGGAAATATGGGAACCGGACATTTCACGACATACGGTGCTAAGCTAAGTACATTTACTTAAGAGGTATATCAAGTAAATAATAAGCCCATCGAGTAAGCACCCAAGCAATGAGCAAGTCCATGATAGCTTCGCTTCTTCGTCGTTATGTGCTTACCTACATCCGAGCGCCATAAAATTCGCTTTTCATTGCGAATTTCTAGAAGCAAAGTAGTCTACTACTAATCTCTGCACAGTAGTAGCGATCATCTCAACATCCGCTGGCGATATGTTGTACGGAGGAGAAAGGATTATGTGATCTCCGTTTACGCCGTCCGCTGTCCCTGATGACGGGTACACGGCGGTGCAATAGGGTTTGGTTAAGCCCAGCTCGGCTATTCCTAAAGCCACGCCTGAAGAACTGGGAAACGGCTTGTTGGTCGTTCTATCCGCGACAAACTCAATCCCCCAAAATAGACCACTGCCACGGATATCACCAACGTTCGGGTGGTTGATGAGCAGCTCTTTCAGTCTTGCCGAGAGCAATCCGCCCATCTTCGACACGTTTTGCACTAGATTATCTTCGCGCATGATCTTTTGGACTTCAAGGGCAGCCGCGCATGTGACTGGATGGCCTTGGTATGTATGGCCATGAACGAAACTCCTATAAAAGATTGCTCTGTTAGGGAGTCGGGTTGGAAGCTGAGTTTATCGACACTTACCCGGTACCTTTTTCAAACGCTTCTATCACTCTTTTGCTGGCCAGTACCCCAGCGATAGGCTGGTACCCTCCACCTAGGCATTTCCCGAGGGTTTGGATATCAGGAGCAGCGTTATCTTCCTGTTCCCAGGCGTGATAGGTACCGGAACGTCCCATGCCACACATGACCTCGTCTAAAATGAAGAGTGCACCATGTTTATCGCAAACTGCTTTCATGGCCTTCAGATAGCCCGGAACAAAGGGGACACAACCTAGAGCCTGTCGATCCGTCAGATCTATAACCTAGGTTGGTTAGGTTTTTCACTCACCGCCCCAACAATAGGTTCTGCAACGAATGCACACACGGTTTCGGCTCCGACCCTCTGGAATTCCTGGTCCAGCTCACCCGCGAGTCTCGCCACGTATCCTGAGTCGGTCTCGTGCATATGCTTGTCTCGGAAAGAAAAACAGCGTGATACTCGAGAAACACAGTCAAGGAGCATAGGCTCAAACTTTGCCCTTCGCGTAACATGGCCGCCCAGAGAGAGTGCCCCTAGCGTTATCCCATGGTACGAATGTTCTCGAGCTATAAATCGCATTCGGCTGGGCTCTGGTGGATCTTTCTCTAGATAATACTGCCTTGCCATTTTCATCGCGGCCTCCATTGCCTCTGAACCTAATAATCCATTTTAGTCATAAGCGAGGCCTCTCTATGCGAGTTCGATGTGCTTACCAGAGTTCACTATATACGCGCGCTTCATTATGCCATGAGTAGAATCAACCAGTTCTTGGCAAAGCCTCTCACATACGTCTGTCGTATAGAATATCGTTGAGCAATACGATATTTGTTTAAGTTGAGCGACGATAGCATCGTGAACCCGAGTGTTACCATGCCCAATACATGCAACGGCGGCACCACCAGAGGCGTCCAAGATCCTACGTCCATCTTCTAGGATCACATAGTTCCCTTCGCCGCCAATGATTTGGGGAAAGTTAATATTTAGACTTCTGTACAGCACAGCAGATGTAGCCGGAGTCGACATGTTGGGTTCTGATTATGATCTATCGTTTCGTCTCGCTCTTTCGATGACTTGCTGGCTGTAATAGTGATGCAATAATGAGTACAGTCACTCCAAATAATGTTTAGGGAAGAATGGCGCAAATCAAGTACCTCGATGGTTTAAATACGTATTACATGTTCTTGACCATGATGTTTATAGCGGATCAATAGTTACAATACCTATTGGCGCAACATTGACCGAGCCACACATAAACTCTCCTCGGCCCGCTTGTTCGGAGAGCCATCACAGTAACCATCGGTCTCCCTAGCAGACCACAGGCCACATATTCATTCCCGACGCGGATATCTGCAGAACCCGATAGGGCCATTATAGATTCCATACGACCGATTCCGCTCGAATTATATCGGGGTTCTAGACCTATGGTGGATTGGAATACTCCCGGGCTACCTCATCTTATCTACACCATACCCAGTGGCAAGACCGGCTAAGCCAGCAGCCAGTCAAAATGTGCCTCTAGTTCCACGAAGATATCCTCAAGAAGCTCTTCGACGTCGATATACCTTAGGTAATAGATAGATAGTGATATGCCCTATGAGGAAATGGACCTGCAGCTCGACGTCGCATTTTGCACTAAGCGGTGTATGCATAGTACTAACATTGGGCAATGACAGGGTCGGAAACGGGATATTCATAGGTAAGGATCCAAACCATTCCCGACCCCACCAAATCTAGTATACCTACCCGAACCTTATGTCATCAGTAACTAACCACTGGAAGCGCTGATTGAGGTTTCTTGAAAGCGCTCTCGTATCGTCTGTCACACGCCCTGGCCTCCAATGGCCTCAGAAACATTCGATGTCTCGGCGTTATAATCTTAGGTAGCTAATCCAGCCCTTACTTCGGTATACGAGTAGGACATAACTAGACAAGTCGGCATTTGAAAATTTCGACTGCCGAAATTTTGTATATGTATATGGGCCTAGATTCCCGGAGGCTTCAGAAGGAGCCAAAGGACCTTTGGTACCTTGGAAGATTATGCGTGATTCGAAGCCATATTCCGAAACCTAGGTGTATAATGGCCCTTGTTATACAATGTCATACCGAAGCCGGCGCCCGCCGGTGAGTTTTAAGATTGGGTTGTTCAATTACCTAACCTTAGATAACATATGCCTAACTAGCCCGATTTAGACACTGCAAAGGTGAAACGCGAGTTTTCGTCATATCTATAACTCCTATACAGTTATCTACTTTTTTACGCCCTTATGGATCAAATACCTTAGCGGTCGTGTCGAGCTGTCTTCTATCAGTAGGCACTCTACTCCGTACATATGCGCCTTGATAAGATACGTCAAGGGCATTCTGTGAGTATAATGTTTCTATTGGGGGAAGAAGGGGAGGCAGAAGGACAGTGTCCTAATAAGGTTTAGACTAGGTTAAGGTGAAGGGTCGATCAGTGACTCTCCCGAGTCAAGTCAGAAATGAAAGCTCGAAATCTGACTTGGCATCAACAACGAACTCTGTCACCCGGTGTCATATGATGTTCCGTATCTACTATGTACACTCGATAGACTAAATATAGATGCGGTTGCCGTTTCAGCTAGTCGCCGTCTACGTGGGTAGATAGTACATAGTATCCTATGCGTGGCATTTGTGGAATCCGTCCGAGGTCTAAACTTCTTCATTTTCTACTACCAGCACAGTCCAAGATATTTATTAACGTGAGTCTAAACAATACTGACTAGTTAGTGTACTCGGTGAGCTACACAGCACGACGCGATCCACGGTATTATGGTGTACTCATACAACGATGCAAAGTCTATCCCTCATACTAAAGCCGGGGTCTTCTATCCACTTTACTTACATGTGCGTCTTGGTGTGTACTACAATTGTCTGTGCAGTGTGTGCTTTACGGCTGCAACTTACTTGTACGTCACTAGGGATCACCAAGCTTACGTACCTGCGTCAGACACTAGCGTTCTGATCGTCAACCCTTTCTGCAGTGTTGGCAACGTCAAAGCACAGCTTGTGCTTGGGACCAAGTCAGTACCGTCAACGACTCTAGTAGTTTTCTTTAGTTTTTTTTTCATTTATATTACCAGTTATATTCTCATTTCGATAATACGTGAGTTTTAGTCGTGTTTTATTATAGAGTACAGTCGCTTATTCAGTTGCCCATGCTCTTTATCGAACAAAATAACCTGAAAGAAAACGCCAAGATAGGCATAGACATGTGATCTACTCGTAGACCGTGCGCATCTACAATGAGGATGCAGAGATGTTGCAACTCCGAGCAGTCTGTTGATGTGCAATGTTCCGGTACTGACTCTTTCCCCACAATCACTTTACTAGTCGGTTAGGTGAAAGGTTAAAACAGAAGAAACCCTGAATGGACGTCATGATATCAGGGATCTCTTCAATGGGAATAAACAAGAATAGAGGCGAGCGGTGCTTGGTTGGTTGGGTTGAACTGTATCCGAATCATTGTTGACCTGACTCAAAGTAAAAAATCCAAGAGCGAAGACGCATCACATCTTTTCTTCTTCGGTCTAGTTTATGCTTTAGCAATCGAGAACCCAGGACGCCTCAATATTAATTCCGAAGCAATCCAGAAGGGGAAACTCATCGCAGGCACTCTCCACGATGTTCTGTTAGCCCAATCGCCTTAGATCCCGTCTTATTATGTATGGTACGAATTCATTACCTGGTTAACACTATAGCCTGTGAAAATCTAAGGAAACCCAAGTCTCACATAGTAACCGCCGGGTCATATATTAACGATTCTATCAACTGCTGTTCCCTTAGCAGTTTCAACTATACTTCCATGATGAATCGTCCCGTCGACCCTAAAACATTACCCCACGATAATCGGGCTCCTGTCCTCATCGGCGCCGTCGTCGGCGTCCTTACCATCGCCAGTCTCTCCGTAGGACTTCGCTTTTATACTCGGGTCTATTTACTCAGGCGGATTGGTCCGGATGACTACCTTATTCTACTAGCGCTTGTGAGTTTATAACCAATCGATGTGAGGATATCGCTGATACTTGATGCGAAAGGCATTGGCTATCGCCACCGGTGTGTCGCAATGTGTCAGTAAGTATGAGGCATTATACCACATCGTATCATATTACATCATGGAGAAGACGTTGCTAACAGTTACTTTCTAGATACTAGGCATAGCTTGGGGACACATGTGTGGGATTTAGGATCGCCTGACAAAATAATAGCATACCTAAAGGTGTTTCACGAAATCTATCGTCGTAATAAAACTACGCTAATTATTGGAGAAAGAATTTTTATGTTAACATCGTTTTCTATAACGCTGCACTCATGGTCATCAAGATAGCATTTATAGTCCAAGTGAGTAGCCCTCTTGCACGTTCTTCTTGCTTTAGTGACCTTGAGTATATCGCATTTCTTATTTCAAATTAGAATCAGATATTGGAGGCACTTTACGTTTCCGAAACTTTATAGATACGTTCAATAGAGATCACTAACCCAGATGTGGCAGTACTATCGTGTGCTTATTCTAAAGAGATTCCGGACCGTTTGTATTGTCGCATGTAGGTAACTCTCAGCATTGTCTTTTCTTACCTTTGGCTACTTACGGAAGGGGGTTCGGGAGTTCGTTTCCGGTCCAGGATCATGTCCTTTTCGATGTGCCCTATTCACTCGCAGACCGCACTCGAAATAGTGATAACTGACCCCAAGTATTGCAGTGATTATTGTTGGTTGCTGGGGTCTATCCCAAATCTTCATTTGTATATTTTTATGCAAACCCATCGCCGGCTTCTGGGATGCGTCTCTAGATGCAACGTGTGTTCCGGTCCCCCTTCAGTGGTACATAAACGCTGGAGGAAACATAGCAACCGATATTCTCATTTTCGTCTTACCTCTTCCTGTGCTAGCTCACCTTGATCTCCCCAGAGCGCAGAAAATATCCCTTGTGGCTCTCTTCAGCCTTGGTTTCTTGTAGGTATCGAATTCTTACAGCACCATATACAGCATCGGGGTTCACTGATACCATACCAGCACTTGCGCCATTTCGGTCATTCGCATCAAATTTCTCAAAACGGGGACCGACTTCACATATTCAAATATACAAGCATCAATCTGGTCAATTACAGAGATAGTGAGTGATCGAGCATCATTATTTCCCACTTCAGCCCATGCCAGGAATAAAATCTTCTTCTAGGTAGATGCTGTGTTAATCATGTTCCATACTCCAAAATTGTCTGTGTCGCTTACCAAGAATATGAGTCACTAACTCTTAATGCTTGAAGGCTTCCGGAGTTACCTGCTGTTGCCTCGCAACTTTGCGACCCTTGGTATCTAAGCTTGTTCCCAAACTCGCTAACACGTTCCAAAGGTCAGCTATAAGTTGTCTACTAAATCCAAGTTCCCATGAGACACAGGCTAGCGAAGAGAGCAAGCGCACACGCCAGAGTTCGAGTGGGAATAACGGTGTAGGCATGGATTGGCTCCGTTACTCCAATCACACGGATAATAGAGCAAGCAAAGACACCTCGGACGGCACCAAGGGCCCCCACAGCAATAGACCCAGCTCCGTACCTCTCCCCTCCCCAAAGCCCACGCGTATACCCGTTCAAGGCCGCACCAGGTCAAATACGCATCAAAGGCTGGGTGCAGCCATGTATCACAACCAATAACAAGCGGTCATAGATTCCTTATATTATAATGATTCATCCGAGATCCATATCGGACGCGATAAAACAATGAAGAACATTTCTTCTTCTTAATTACGAGAGGAGATATAATGGGGCGTTCTGGCGTTATAGTTATAGGGGTTAAACAAGGCACTCAGTGAGCAAACGGGATTTATAGTTATATCATAATTCATCAATCGATCACTAGATATATAGCGCATTACTCAAAGATAATGCACAAAATTCATTGAACTTCAAGTCGTGCTCTGCCATGCATGCTGCAGGCTTTCAGGGAACCAGATGGGAAGTTGTGCTTCCTCATAGGGACGCGAGAAACACCAGCCATCTTATACAATCTCTAGGATCCATAGCTTCCCTACAATATCAAGTGGGGTTCTTATTTAAGAACGGTATCACGGCATGATGCGACTGCAGTAATGCTAGTATATCGCAATCAGCCTAAACCGTCAGGTTTTCAGAAGAACGCATCTTGACCAAAGGGGGTGGCATCCGCCCAGACCTATACCAAAGGACGCCTTGCTCGTCAATTGCTTTTCTTCTCGCAGCTTCTCTGGCGTCCGCGCCTTTGCCGCTGTACACGTTCTTCTATGGATCAGCTAATACACTCTTGGCGAGTAGGGAAAATATCATGACTGTAGAATCTTACTGCTTTGACGGTTTTCTCTGGGTCTGGCTCAATCCACTGGCACTTAGTGAATGCGTTCCACAGCGCACCCCAGTATGAAGTCTTGTCTGTATGATAATAATCACCGAGTAGTGGCTTCATGGCATTCGTCGCCTCTTGGGCGTGGTAGTGCGGGACCCGGCTTATTGAAAGGTTAGTCAGTCATATATTTCTTCGTCCTAGTACGGCTCGGCCCATCTCATGACTTACGGGAATAAGTGATGTACCACGTGAAGATCAATTATGTGATGAGTCACTATAAACACCAAAGTCAATTGTCATCATTGCCAGAGCGGTTGAAGGTATGTCGGACCCGTGAGAAACTCCTAGGATATGATCTTTCCCATGAAAGGGGTTTTGGTGCTGTGCTAGTCGCCAAGATAAGAGGACAATAACTCCAAGAATTACTCACTGTGTCTCATTATGAAGCCGGGGTCTCTATCGACCGTTGCTAGCGCCCCGCGCAAGTACGTCCAGCTCTCCGGCGTGTATTTGGGGAGAGAGGTGTGAGTGTGGTGGAGATAGGTGATCATTACGATCCAATGATTTACCCACATAAGGGGGATAATGTAGGTCCAGAGCACAGTCTTAAACCCATATAGTAGCCCTAGGTTATACACTACCCCAATCATTGCCAGTAGTCCGACGTCAGACAAAACGATGTCCCAGAACTCATCGGCGCGGAACAGTGAGCTGTTGGGCATAAAATGACTGTTATCCCACCATCCGCGTGACTTCTTTGGCGACTGTAAGATAAATGCAAGTTAGTTAGCATCCTCAAGGTCTACTATCTGGGGTTGACCGATTTGCTGTCATGTTGGCAGATATAAAAGCGGCTGTGCTTACTGTGAGTGGTTAGTATTGGACTCAACAAGAACACTGAAGGAAAAAAGACGGCGGGCGCGAGATTGATGCTATGATACTTACCACTATTTGGACCGGCTGTTATATGTGAGATTAGGTACCAATGCCACCCGATAACTTGCTGCAGTATAATGCGCAAGAATACAACGAATGGTGCGTCCTCAAAATTATCGTTTAGCATATCGTGCCCATGTTCATCCTCTTTTTCGTTACTAGTTTCATGAACCATCTTATCGCTATAGCTTTTGCTTCCTCTAAACAGTGTGCGGTATTCTTCACGCGATGGTGGTACTTTGCGCATATGAACATATTAGTCGTGATCTTTTTATTCAGCACCACGATGTTCAATAAGGAGTAGTCTGGGTAAAGGCGGATGGGGCGCGTTGATCTTGACGGATCGCACGAGATAAGGAGAGAGAATGACTAAGCATGAATAGCTTCAAATACACACCGTAATTGAGGTCAATAGAAACATTATTAGCGAATTGGTGGTGTCGGGCGTGGCTAGACCGCCACGCAAAGTATGGCGACATCAAGGTCGAGTGGATGATGAAGCCTATAGTATCAGCCACCGTCTTGTTAGTTGAGAAAGCGCCGTGTCCGGCTTCATGAGCAAGGACCCAGAGACCGGTCATGGCGATGCCGGCGGCGTAAGGGTACGCCACATAGCGAGCCAAGAAGCTGACATAAACATTGGCAGTTTTCTCGACATGTAGAGTAAGGTAAAGTAGGCCTATAAAGACGGCTAGGTCTCGGACGACGAAGCTCATAGACCGCAGCGTCGAGGGACGGAAACAATGCGCTGGGATACGCTCCCGGAGCGTCTTGATGTCTAGTTTAACATCGCCAGCGGTTGTCAACTCCTGTAAGAATGTGAGTTATCGAGCCCTAATCCTTCCCTGCTCAAGGAACTTACACCACCGGTGACGACTTTAATAATAACGATGTCAGCAGATTTCCGTCGAATAAATGTATGGAAATGTTTTGGGGTTAAACAGGGCTTCAGAGACAGGAATATAAGTAGGATAACAGTGTTAGGTTCTTGGAATTAGTTGGAATAGTATGAAATTCCTTGACTGACCTGCACCATGGACTGTCTCCGTCACGTAACTCATACTTTCAGAGAGAGCGCGAGTATAACTATTCGCCGCAGTAGGGCTAAGGTAGTATGTAGAGCTAATTGCCTAGTAACAAGCGTTAAGATTATTAACGGCTCGGTACGTTATATTTCCAAGATCACGAAAAACCACGGAAACGTCGTCAAATATAAGCAACTCCACGCATGCCTAACGAGATATACAAAATGGCAGGAACCAGTCAACCCGGAGTCTATGCTTGCTTCATGAGAGATAAGGCCATCTGCGTCACCAAGGCACTTGCAGATGGCGAGGCAGGGCCTAGATCCTCCATTGCGTCTATTTCTTGGAAGGTGATTTACGAATGACGGCTTAGAGAGGATGCATTTCCGCACTTCACCTACGTTGCAGTGGATGAAAACCTATGTGTATTAGGAGATGATCCACACACAAGGCAACCACCATCACATGTTATGACATGACAAGTAAGCTTTAGGCATGCAGGATCGCACATAGTTGCCACTTCTACAGGGATGATGAGAACGATTGTATACTATTCATGGCCGCTCCTCGCAGCTACTTACATATCTGGGGGATAAACTGCCGCCTGCAGCAGTCGTATATGTCGAGATGACATATGAAGAGCCGAAGGATATAATCACGCCTCATTGACCATTATATCGATATCGTCAATATTGCCGTCGACCGTATCTTGTATCACGTATTTAATATCTCTTTAGGTAAATAAGCTCCTGCCATATTAAGTATACAAATGTAAGACCTCACATCGTCCTTGCCAATATTGATAACCCTTACCTAGACCGTTTTTAGGTACCCACATCGTCTCAATCGGGTCAAAACCGGGGATTCCCTAATGGGCTGAGATGCGCGTATATGAGGGGTTGTTAGTCAACCCTCATGCAAGACTGTGGCGGCGACATCTGACGTGCGTTTAAGTCTTGTTATACGATTCAAGCATCTAGCTTGGTGGTGGTAGTAATTGGGGTTTGGTGAGTCGACGAGTTGCACTAAGCTCCTTCAATCACCAGATGGCTTTGGTTCTGACGCATTGTAACTCTAACTCAAGGGCACATTAACTCGGGCCCTTGCCTCTTCATGATTAGGTAAATATCCCATCCCGGGTGACATTCGCCGAAGCCTTAGAACTCTGAACTGGCCTTCTACCAGCCGTGAGGTTGTTTCGGGTGTTAGTATTCTTCTTCCGGACCCCAGTCTATTAATGATGACCCCCTTCCTTTACTCTCCATGATGCACTCCAACTTATCTTCATTTGTTATCCAACCTTGTCGCTTCTGTATGATTGCATACTTGACTAGGGAACCAGGTCAGCAGGTTTCATTTTACCAATTATCTTTGCATCTGCACCTGGGTGAGGTATATGTTGGGACGAAGGATCATCACGGAAATAGTAAGTCCAAGAGAAACATGCACTCACTCGGGTCCTTCCATTCTTCC
Organism: Xylaria sp. Z50; assembly: GCA_037356035.1. NCBI lineage: Eukaryota > Fungi > Ascomycota > Sordariomycetes > Xylariales > Xylariaceae > Xylaria > Xylaria sp. Z50. The sequence continues at coordinate 543,879 of JBAWJU010000011.1, read as the reverse complement.
CACCAAACCTTCTCGCTCTGGACGATGCATTTCCGTCCGTGCTCACCGTTTTTAGCGTTTGCGAAAGGCCATACCGCTTTGATAACCTCGTACTTAGCTTTGCCGGAAAAGAGTGTTGTGACACTCGTGAAGAATTTGTTGACTTTGTCAGGGTTTTGTATCGTTGCTTTTGCGTGCGTCACAGGGAATTGCACCGTGACTAGCCCCTTGTAGTTGGTGACAGCAATTAAGCTGCGGATTTGGCCCTCAATCCAATTATGATCTAGATTCGCCACTACTCGCTCCAGGGTAAACACCTTAACGGATGATTGATCCCTCACATATCGTGCGCACCATGCATCGAGGCCGTCTTCGCCCGGTCCAAGCTCAGGTTTCAGCGAGGGTTCGTTACCTCCGCGGTAAGCCATCTCATCTTTAGCAACACAGCGCAGGTAGTCCATTCGATCGTTGGGATTGTCGGGGACTAGAAGGCTCATGAGGTTGAGCCGTACACTGAAGTCAACCCTCCTATTTCGAGAACCATGAATAAGAATCTGAGGCTTTGGAGGTACAGTCGCCAGGGTTCGTATGAGCGATGACAAAGCCTTGGCGTTTTCAGATAGATAAGTTGCCCTGCTGTGGATGACGGTGCTATCGGCGGACAACTCAAACATCGGAGGTGAGTACTGCCGGTAGTCTAAGACAGGAAGTCCAGGGTAATATTGCGGGCCTTTCGTTGCTGCCGGACGCCTCGAGTCTATAGCACTACTTGAAGGGCCCGAGTACGGCGGTGGTTGATGTTGATGTTGTTGTACTGGCACTGGTATCAATGCCCGAGCTGATTCCGGCCCATCCCCAGGAAGCTCCACGAATCTTGGACTACTCGGCCCGGCTTGCTGTCCCACCGGACGACGGGGAGGTATTACGGCTTGTGCCGCTTTCTCAGAGATGATACCGCTTTGTTGGTCCATGTCTTGATCTAAACTGCTGTTCCTTTCTAGAAGCTGCCTTTAAAAAAAACTGGTGCCTAATTAATTCCGAAGGAGAACTATCTAAATAATTTCTTTAATAGCGAAGAATCTCTGCTAACGTCGAAGTCTTCGACCTCTCACGATAGATGAGAATATGGCAGCCTACGAGCTGACTGCAAGATAAAGTAGCCCACCTAAGTCAGCAGCCAATATTTCTACATTGGTTAGATCTCCACTTAATTCGACTATTTATATGCCTTAACATGCCACCGTCTAATTGACGAGTTAACTGGCGTACACTAACTACAATAGGCGACTAATAAGAAAGACCGGTGCGCCACAGCTAATAGGTTTTGAAACCGCAAATGAGGCCTCCTCAGAGCAAGGGTCTAGCTCAAAGTTGGCATCGATCGATTCATAAGTGTCGGGTTTCAACTAACAATTTCCAAAAGTCCGATACTTACAAGAATTTATATCGAATGAATCGACCGCATCGAAGACAAACCAATTCACCCCAAGTAACCCAACGTCAACATGTTGCTTCCCCTCGTAATCCCCCCTAACTTGCGGTACGGTCCTCTAGGCTACTTAAACAGTACACTACTGTATCAGCTTCCTAATGCAGGGGGATGTAATGTGCATCCAGAGATAATCTGCAAGGACAAAAGAGGTACATTGTGAAGGATGCCAATATGTTAGACATGCCTTATAGGGCTCCCAGATTCTAATATCTAGGACCATATATATCAATATTCATATGAGATATTAAGGGAATGCTACACTAGGTATGAATACACAATAAACCATCGGGCCTTAGAGTCTTTAGTGTACTGGGATAACTGAGCCAATCCATTTCATGCATGTTCCAAGACAAGCACCCCTTTCACACTATATTCAAACAAGGGATTAGTACGAAGTAGCAAGAAGTTTAAATAAAAACAGCAACGACAATATATATATATCACCTGTCTACGAACTATCTTGCTCTGCGTTCCACGATTATTCCCCCCGCTCTCCAGCCACCACTAGCCACTACATACGCCACATTTATACCTAGGTACCTAGATAACGGATAAGATTTGTGACTGGGGATAGATAATGGGATGTCCGAAACGTCATTGGCATGTACCTAGTCTGGGGTTACCCCAACTTTCTCAGGGCGTAGGTGATCAATCCGTTCCGTTATCATCATCTTCAACTACTGCTGTGAACTGTTGTTTGTCTTTTGTCCGTAGGTTATTGCATAACTTTTGTCTTTTGTTGCTGCATTTTTTGGATCTAGTAAACCTGCGTGTTCACCCTTAGACGCGACAATATGAAGGTCTCTCTGCTCTCGTCGCCACTTCTGCTGGCAGCAGCTAGCGCTCGCTTCATCGAGGCAAATGAGGCAAATCGCATCCTGCCCTATATCGACGCACTCCTCGAAAGAGCACCGGCATCTTCACCTGAAAAGTTCCTTATCGAATTATCTCCTGGCGAGACTCGCTATGTAACTGAAGACGAGAAATGGGAGCTTCGCCGAGTACGTATTGCTCACATCCTAAAGCATAACCTCCCCCGCGGGCGTCAAACAGACACTTGTCGCATACGGCCTGCTAACTCGCCTATATCGTAGACTGGCCAACGGTTCATGGATATCACCGAGAATGGTGACCTCGGCACCATAAGAGCCTCGTCGCCATCCGCCGCCGTTTTCCCGAAGAAAGTGAAGCTCCAAAATGAGATCAAGCCCCTGCTCGCAAATCTGTCCAAAACCGGGATGCAGGAACACCTGGAGAAGTTCACAAGCTTTCACACCCGCTATTATAAATCAGACTATGGCCGACAATCCTCTGAGTGGCTGCTCCAGACCATCCAGAACACGATTAAGGAGACTGGTGCCGATAAGTACGGCGTCAGAGCTGATCACTTCAAGCACAGCGTGAGTAATTCTCGCAGCTACCTCGCTCCCGCTCTGGTTACTCCGAGGCCTTTCTGGCCTCGCTTTGAGCCAAATCTTTGTTTTAGAAACTTCCAGTTGTCTTAAAACTACCCAGATTGCGCTCAAAACTGTAATTACTGACCCCGAGTGTTGTAGTGGGGTCAACATTCCATCATCGCGACGATACCCGGCAAGTCGGAATCGACTGTCGTCATCGGCGCACATCAAGACTCGATCAACCTATGGCTCCCATCTATCCTACCGGCTCCCGGTGCTGATGACGACGGTTCCGGTACCGTTACCATTCTTGAGGCTTTCCGTGTTCTTCTATCATCCCAGGATGTGATCAACGGGAACGCCCCAAATACGATAGAATTCCATTGGTACAGCGCTGAGGAGGGTGGACTCCTCGGTAGCCAAGCTATCTTCTCTGAATACGAGAAAAAGGGTCGAGATGTTAAGGCAATGCTCCAACAAGACATGACCGGCTTTATTCAGAAGACTATTGATGCTGGTAAGCCTGAGAGTGTGGGTGTTATCACGGATTTTGTTGATCCCAGCTTGACTTCCTTCATCGTAAGTGGTTTCCAGTGACTTTTCTTGCTTTAGCTACTCTACAAAATACAAGAGGTCCTTCGTGGGCGAGAGCGATGTTCTAGGGGCTTTCCACGCCTTTGAATTCCTCGCCGCAGATTAAGCTCAAAATGACAGTAGCTAACGTCAAATGTCTCGTTATAGAAGAAAGTAATTGAAGAGTACTGCGATATCCCGTGGGTTGAAACCAAGTGCGGCTATGCTTGTTCTGACCACGCGTCCGCCTCTAAGGCTGGCTATCCTTCCGCCTTTGTGATCGAATCAACTTTTGCCGATTCAGATGATCATATCCACAGCACTGAGGATCTAATCAAGTATATCTCCTTTGTAAGTAGCATGTAAATCCACGATAACCTCCTTTTTGAGGACTCCCGCTGATAACATATAGGATCATATGCTACAACACGCAAAAATGACGCTGAGCCTCGTATACGAGCTTGGGTTCACAGACTTTAAGGTGTTGGAAGCTTCCGAGATTGGCGAGTTGTAGAGATTGATATGAGCATTTAGGGCATTAATATTGTTGGAACGCATGCAGTAGACCGATTTAAGCATCCCGTTTAATATACTTCGCTTTCGCATATCATAACATCGACCTATAGAAACATTGCTGGTATGTACGTATAAGGTGGCTAGAGAATTGCGAATAGCCGCAGTATTGATTGCGTCATAGTTCGGCCCAAGGTGTGCCGGATCAATAGCCTCTGATAAACTTAGAACTGTGCCGTCCCTGCATCAGCTCCCACCTAGTTGGTAATGGGAACTTATAGGCAACCTAATTCACGGCTCATATTCTATTTATTGACAGGGATTTAAATGTATACTGCATGTCACTCGATTAAATTTGACCCTGACGACATTGAAGTAGATGTCGTGCCAAGAAAACAGGTTTGAAGTATCGCCATACAGTATGCCCCCGCTACTATGCCCATATATTCAAAGTCAAGGAGTGTCCTAATGATGATGATAGTTCTATGAACAAATATATCGCTTTCAGCTTCCGGTAAATCCATCGGCAAATTCGTTGTGACTCTATCGAGTCTCTCAATTGTCTCTTAGGTCACAGCTACTCTGGGGCACGAAGTAACTTCTTTCCTTTCTTATCTATTCACGGTGACCGAAAATTTCACAGAAAGCACGCTTTTACCCTAAGTAAACACTCCCAATAAAAGAAAATGCCAGAGGTCGAGAAAAATAGTATCCATCAAGAAGCGGTGTCAAACTCGAGTTGCAAGATCACAAACCGCCTGTACGAATGGTGTCAGTCCGAACATAGCGTCTCATCACTTTTAGCGGCAAATCCAAACTTAACGCCCAAAGATGCATGGCAGAAACTCTTTCATAATGAAAAATTAGGCAGCAGTGATCAGGAAGATAGTCAAAATACAAAAACAGTCCCCATTAGAGACGAGCTGCTTCGAGCTTGCTTGTGTGGGAAATGGGGATCTAAAGAGCCGAGCGACTTATTCAAGAGAGTAAGTTTTGACGAGTGATGAGGCCGCTTTCTATACTAGTAGATATGAGTTGGAACGATGTAATATATACTAACAATTATAAATTAGCTCTATCACGACGCATTGTGCACTCTCGATGGATACCCGGAGCGTGGCGTGGTTAGCCCCTGTCTCATAGGCAGCAGCGGGACGGTGCCCCTAACTATCCTCTCCGTGTAAGCAATTCCGGGGACGATATGTGAATAATTGTCGACACTGACTCCAGTAAAGAGTTCCCGATATCGTCCGTCACATGTCAAATCTGATTGTCCGTGCTGAGAAAGAAGTCTTCCTTGCCACAAACTTTTGGCAGAATGGCATTGCGTCGCGTTATATCACAAACGCTATCCGGGAGCTTTCGCGGCGGGCCGAAGCCAAAAGAACCCGTGTAATCATAAAGATCATATACGATCGTGGTAATCCCAAACAGCTATTCGACCCACACTACATCGTTCCCGAGATTGAGTACACGGGAAATACTGTTAATTTGCCGCCAGCAAAGGAAATACCGTATGTTGACCTACAAGTTATGAACTACCATCAACCAGCACTGGGTACGTTCCACGCGAAATACATGATCCTCGATCGTAAGACTGCCATCATACAGAGCAACAATATCCAGGACAACGATAATCTGGAGATGATGGTTCAAGTTGAGGGACCAATCGTGAATTCTTTATATGACATGGCCATGATCAGCTGGCACAAGAAGCTCGATCCACTGCTTCCATATCTTCTTTCACATTGCTCTCCCGCGGCAAATACGATAAACCGGACGAGCTTTAGTGCAAGCCATACAAATGTTTTCTCCTCGACTGACTCGATTAAGGGGCACTCGGCCATTATTAATCCATCAAAGATGTCGCCGAAAAACTCCCACGGTGTTGAAGCAACCACAGTTGATGATGAATTTTTAAATACGGCCAACCCGAGTGACTCTATCGAAACATCAGCACAAGGGTTCACTGTTCCCGCCTATTTAGAAGGTGATGCAGGGAAATTCAAACAACCAGAGCAGAATTCAACTAGCGAGATACTTGCAGAGCATACGACAGATGATCCACACTATGACAACGATCTCGCAGATGAGGTCTTCCGTGTCCAGGGTACCGTCCTTGCCAAGCCCGATGAAACCGCAATGCAGGCCGTGACAAGGCATCTTAATCACACCACGAATGTAGGATATCCGGGAAATGCACCTGACTGCGCCTTAGCCGACGAGATGACGCCGTATATACCTCATCCAGCCCACGAACCATTCCCAATGGCGCTCGTAAACCGTGCACCATACGGGCAACCGAACCACAAATCTGTCACAAACCCGCAGAACGCGGCGTGGCTGTCGGCGCTACGAAACGCACAACGAAACGTATTTATACAGACCCCAACACTAAATTCTGAGCCCTTAATACCGGCTATTATGGAGGCTTGCGAGAGAGGTGTTGATGTATATTGCTACGTCTGTCTTGGATATAACGATGCAGTAAGTCTATTGCCATCCATCCATATCCTAATATAAATTGGCTGACAACCTCAGGGTGAAATGCTTCCTATGCAAGGTGGCCACAACGACAAGATTGTAAATAAATTATACACCACACTTTCGTTCGCTGGAAGACAGCGCCTTCGATGGTTTTGGTACGTAGCGAAAGATCAAACACGTCCGATACCCGCAGTACAGAAGAAGCGTAGTTGCCACATCAAATTAATGATCGTGGACGAGTGCGTCGCCATCGTCGGGAGCGGTAACCAAGATACACAGTCATGGTTTCACAGCCAAGAAGTCAATCTCATGCTGGACAGTCCGCAGATTTGCCGCGCGTGGACCGACGCTCTAAGACGCAATCAGAACACCGGGGCCTACGGCGCAGTTAGCCACAAAGACGGCATCTGGAGGGATGAGCAGGGAAAGGAGGTTGAGGGGGCCACGGGTGTTGATGCTGGACGGTTCAGCTGGGTAAAAGGACTTGTTGGCGCGGTCAGGAGGCTACAGGGGACCGGGGGCTTTTGAACTGAGGAGTGAGAGATATATAAGTTACCTCTACTGTAGTTAATATAATTCTAGGTTTAATAGTCAAGCCTAAAAGATTATAGCTATGACTAAGTACCTTATAGAGTTAACTTTATCATCGTTATCTAGGTAATGGCACGCGTGTCTGTTATTTGGCTGCTACTCCTCTATTCTCACCATTAATAGACTAGCAAGGAGAGTTCTATCTGTATACTAAAGAGAAACAACTCTATGAGAAGATAACGCACCCCACTCTCCCGTGCTGACTATATCTTCATTGATACAAGGAGTTGAATCTTGTAAGTTGATTTTGCGTAGGGGAAGCGTAATACTCGTGGCAATTAAACAACCTTTGTGTGCTTCGGAACATACGTTCGGCTCGTTTCTACGCCAAATAAATCTAGATATCTAGTGAGGAGCAGCGTTCATGTTTGATTTTAATATAAATAGCCCTGATCTCTCCCCACCATTGTCCGAAGGGACTTTGCTTCTTTCTCGTTATTCGTTACATCCTCATCGGCTAATTAAATACAACCACGATAGCCCATTCAACACTTTCAACAGCCACAATGGCTGCAGCCTCTCAAGCTCCTCTTAAAACAGAGCGTCCAAAACGGGCCCCCACCGCCGAGGGCACAAACGACTTCCCACCCGAACACAAGCTCACCGAGTCTAGCCATGGCGAACCCGTTAGCAAAAGAGACTCATCGAAAAACTCATACCCCCCAAGTTTAGGCTACGTCTATGAGCCCAACGGCCAACCCCGTCAGTTTTATGAAGGCAGTCTGGCTCTTCCACGACCTTATAACTGCTGCTGCGGTTGCCATGAACGCAGGGAGTCAAATAGACTTCAAAACCGGGGTTCTACCTTTAACTTGAAGAAGTGTTGGACTACACAGGGCACGTCATCGCAGCCGCGGTCTCAGAAGGAAAATCAAAGTCTCGTAGGACGCGAGAGTAAACCTGACGTCGCGAGTAATAATGAGGATGACCCCGTGTGGCACGCTCTGAGTTGGCAGCCGAGTTTACAATATGAGTGGGCGGAGCGTTTTTACGAATAGCGGTATTGCACTCGAATGCAATCTTTCCAACCAGAAATGTCCGTTTTCAGCTCGGTAATGAAGAGATGGTAGATGATGCCTAACAAAGGGGTGCTAAGTTTAGCTAGGTTACCCTCATCACCTGACCATGTACTGCTCGCTATCTATAAATGAAAGATATAGATTATAGAGTCCATCCTCATTAAATTAAAAACGTATAGTACAATTGTGTAATTTATATGGAGTAGGTAGTTGCATTTCTTTCCCCGAGAAGTGGACAGAACCAGCCTTATGATATAGGTGCATAAATATTTCAAATTGAGAACTATGTAAATGATATTAGCGAGTAAGAACGAGCCTTTCAACCTGCATTATCATGTTAATGTGAAAGCCATGTTAGCATTCGCTGGAGAATAGTGTGGTTATTGATGTTGTCGAAATAATGGAGACTATTAGCTGAGCCGGTACACTAAGCACTGTGGGTGCATTGCCCGCATATTCGATCGATCCACGTATTATTATATAATCTCAATTCGTACTTATTTTCGTTCACGGGTTGTGTCACTCGGCCTATGGGTAAGCTGGCTTGTGCCTGGCGCTATACTGTAGGTTATATAAAACTCGAAGATGGCACCGGGTAAATTGATACGATTTTTTGTTGGATATTTCTAATTCCATGCACAAATCGAATATAAAACTATTCGACATAGACGTAACACCTGATGTACCTGTTGATTGCCGTTGATGGTATCTGTATCGATCTTGGGTCTAGATGGAGAGGTATGGGGTAAATGCATCTATGGCGTGCTTATCGGGTATTTATCTCCGATGCCGGGCCCCTCAGCTCGATATACTAGGTTAGCAACTAAATCCACCCACAATTCCAACCAGAAGAACCACAGCAGTGGTGGGAGAGACTCGTCATCCGTGCTGACTTTTCGGCTTGCCTAGATTGCGAAGATGGTGTACATATGGGATGTAGGTATTTAGATTGACTCCATCATGATATTACCCCATTTCAAATAATCGGTAGTACCGTTATCCTGTTCCTTCGTTGCTCTCGGCATCAGCTCTAGCGAGCTGTCCGTTGCCCAACGGGTAGACATACACGGATAACCGACTACTGGTTGGTCGAAATATCTGCTTTTGCATGGCCAATCCCGACAGGCAATATAGACACAGATCCCAATGGGCTGCGCAGTGTCTTTGTGTCTTCGTGTCTTCGCATCTCGCTTTTGTGACGTCCAAGGCAGTTAATCGGACAGTGCTAGTGGACATTATCTGTGTCGCTTGGTTGATACTTGGAGTACGATAATCGACCTGCCGGAGGGACCAGAAGCAAATCAACCATGAAGACCGATAATGCCTCCAACTTGACAGAAACTGTACCGATCCCAGGTCTACCGCTCGATACGAAACCTGATCCGGTCCCTGCCAAACAACAAGCTGTTGAGATGTCCTCAACACTATCTCAACAATGGAACATGAAGAACCTGGGCTTCCGGCTCGGCGCTGATGCTGTGAGCGCCGCATGCGCTGCGTCCATGATAGCGCCCGTCATATCTATTATCGACAGGTTTGTACTACTATTACTGGCTTCGTTCCTTTCCGGCACCTCAACATCTCGAGACTAACCTGATTCTCAACAGGTCCATTATGGAAAACACATCTGGCCGTAGCACCCTTACAGAGAGCCTCAATGTCTCTTTGCGCACTCTATTGACACGCCCTCACACGATGCTATTCTCACGGCCAGTAGCGCTCATCTTCATGTTATACGGCGGCACATACCTGACCGCGAATACGCTCGACACGGCGTCCTCGACAGTGCGCAGCAAGCCCGCGACATACGTGTCGTCGGGGACGGACAAGTTCACCGCCTCCTCGGCGGCCAACGTCGGCCTTTGCATCTACAAAGATCAGGTATATGTGAAGCTATTTGGACCGCGCGGGCCGCCGCGTCCCGTGCCGTTGCCCACCTATGCACTCTTTACCTTGCGCGACTGTCTGACCATCTTTGCATCCTTTAATGTCCCACCACTGCTTGGGCCCGTCGTTTCAGAGCGCCTGAGTGCCGAAATGCGCCGGAGGGTCAGCGGCGAGACGATCGCCCAGTTTGCCGCGCCGGCGGCCGTCCAACTGTTCTCGACTCCTATCCATCTCCTAGGTCTAGACATGTATAATCGCACCACTGGCGTTTCGTGGGGCGACCGTTGGGCGCTCATTCGGAAAAATTGGTTAATAAGCTGCGCAGCTAGGGTTTGTCGTATTGTTCCGGCTTTTGGACTTGGCGGCACAGTTAACATGAAGGTTCGCAAAAATCTGATGGAGAGGCTCCCTTAAGAGAAACAATCATAAATGTGGCCTGCACTAATTGAATAGAATTGGACACTTTTAGGATATGGTGTTTAGCAGGCAGGTGGTTAGGGTTTTTTTATAGATACCAGGATTCCTTATCCAATGATACACGTCGACGATATCCTCAGGTTTTGGGTAATTGAGCCTCTCTTCGGTGCAAGTCGTGATGACTGCTTCAGACTCAAATGATACAGCATGTACACAACTATAGCTAGGCCAACAAACTTTTGAAGCACTAAGGCGTCGGGTCATGATTTGTCTAATAATGCTTAAATCATACCATTTGCGGTAAGAGCCTCGATAATCTTGTCAGAATCCGTGGCCTGCCTCGACTGATGACGGTGCTCACCCATATCAATAAAGTTTTCCCAGAATTTTAGGCCTTCTAGGTCCTCTTCTCGACATAGAACGCCTCTCTCCTCAGCCATCTCCAGCTCTTCTTCAGCAACACCAATGCTCCATCCAAACCGGTCGGCTGCGTCATGAGCCGTAACTCCACGCCCGAATACCTGCCAATCCCAGGGCACGCCCCGCTCGGGGGGGATTTCATGTAAGTCTTTTAACCAGGTCAACAAGGTTTTAATAGTATAGTCATCCGTTCGGTCGCGACTTTGCACGACCATGACACCGCTCTTAAATGTTCGTAATCGCACAGGGAGCTTCAACTTTTCCCATAGTCGAGCCGCTTTCTCGAAATCGTTCGGGCTGACGAGCTCAACACCACCACGTGCTCTATTAAACATAGCCCATAGATCTACTAGAGTCATAATACCTCCAGCTTTCTTGAGCACGCCCCGAGCATCATCTGTCAAGAACTCGGCTAAATTTCTGGATAGCTCAGACAGGTAGAGGGATTCCGAGCCTGAGCCACTTCGGCCACCGACGATGTCCTTGGTGGTAATAAGCCCAAGCTGGCTCGCAGATTCGGCGAGTAAGGCGTTCGCCTCTGTGGCAGCGCTGTCCGTTCCATTCCCAACTTGGCGAGCAAAGGATTCTGCCAGAGCCACGATCTCTTTAGCTGATGCCATTAATGCCTCCAGGTCTTCGAAACTACTTCCGATCATCCGTTCGTTATTCTTCCGTCGATCTAGGCCCATCTGCTCTAGCCCGGCTATGCCTGCTACCTTTTTGCGGCCAGACGCCGAATCAGACCGTGACATTGAATCTACCTCGCCTCCATTCACTACACTGCTAGTTGGGATAGGAGGGGCTTCGTGTAGGAGCCATTTCCTTTGAGTCATAGCACCCTTTAATCTCTCAAAGAATATCTTCTCGCCTCCATTTCTAAACGATACCTTGACGCTCTCTGGATTTTCCAGGCCCGTAACACCTCCCAGCGTCAGCGTCGGCCCAGGAGATTCGGTTCGCGGCGGCTGTTGTGTCATAGCTGCCGGGACGTCTTTTGATATTAAAGGTGCGCCGCATATTTCGCAAGATATCAAAGAAGGGTGATTTGAAAATGTGCAACGAGGGCATTGAAAGCCATCAGTGTTCGCGGGCTTGTTTCGTGGAGAGCTAATTTGTAACGAGCTGAGGCTACCGATACTGTCGAACCCGGGGTTTGACTGCCGACTCGCTACGTTTGATATAGTGGCCTTTAGTAGCTCCGTGAGGGCTGGCTTGATCCCGCAAGCTAGGCATGGCGGTAAAGGTGTGTGTGCAGTTGCGGTGGTAGGATCGAAATTGGAAGGGACAGGATTGGGGAAGCTACATATTGTGCAAATCCATGTTGCTGTACTCGCCTGGGAATTATTTGAAGGCGGAGGCCGTAATAAGGGGTCCGAGGTTGGTAAAGATGAAGAGGATGCCGCCACGGCCCTGGACTGTAATGAGGCGCGTTTTGTGGGTTTGGGTATCAATGTGACCTTTGCTGACGACTTGAGGAAACCGGCGTAGAACTCATAACGCTCGACATCTCTAAGGTCTAGAGCGACCGAATATTTTCTAGGCTGCTGGGTGTCGACATAGCAAATCCGGTGTGATGTCAAGTAGACTTGCCCGCATTGTTGGTTAGGGAGTTTATACTTGCTGGAGGCACCAAATTGTTAATAGCCGCGTTCATGAGCATGAATTGAGCTGAATTCTTACCCCTCGTAGAGCCCTACATTATCTTGGACAAATAGAAGCACTTCATCGGGTAGATATGAGGGTCGAAGGGCTGTCGTGAGGTCTATTTGCTTCAAAAACATGTTGGCAGCTTGATCAAACGTTGGACGGAGGCGGGGGCGGGGCCTAAAGCTGAAGGTTTACAGCCCGCTGCCCCACTATCTACCGGTGTAAATGAGTGCCTAGATAGCGCCTACCGGATTAATGTGGCAATGATCTATAGTGAGTACTACCTACATCCTAGGTAGGTACTTCTCCGTACTCGTGTAGGTACATTAGATAATACACTACCTAGTGTGGCGGTGGGAAGTGGCTGGTGGTGCCAGGTGGCGGGGTCAGAAGATCCTTGTTGTTGCTATCACTAGGTAGGTACTTACATAAGCCCAGTGAGGTTGACGCTTGGGCCACATAAACCGCCTCCTTTAGGTTCCCACCAACAACTAGCCTACTTGTGCCCAAACCCACTGAAATTCACTCTTTCTCCCGCTATCCTACTCATCTTTCTTCCTCATTGTTCATCTTCTGCCACTACCCGTCGTGATTCCATCATCAACAGCATCCGCCGTTGGCTCGTCTCTGTGTCGTTGTATCTCTTGTTTTCTACTTAGGCCTTCGGAAAAGCCTTATTATTAACACGTTCCGATCGTATACTAACTAATCTATTTTGCTGCTGCTCTGCCAAGGAAATACCTATCTTTGGTCAACCAACCTCTTCGTTCGTACCATGTCTTGGGCAGTGCCGTCTGCGCCAGGCATCCAGCCAGCGCCTTATTATTCTCAACCAATAAGTATGTAACTTCTATCCCTCTGTCAATATAGTATTCTAACGTCGGTCGTCAACTAGGCACAGCCTACACTCCCGTGTCAATTCGACAAGGTTTTGGCCAGGCATATCAATCACAACACCAGTATCCTTACAACGCTCCTGCTAATCCACTCCAACCCTCGAGTACAATGTCTCCTCCTTCCGACCAACAACAACAGCAGAAATTTGACTGGCCGCAATCCGTCCGCAATTATGTCCAACGAACGTTCCAGGCATCCAACGAAATCCATGGTGTTGGCCGTGAGGAGAAGGAATCTCGGCTTAAAGAGATCATCCGATCCGAACAGGAAAAGGGAACCATGTTTACCACCAACTGGGATGAGATGCCTTTGCCACAACAGTTAATCCAGAAGGAACGTCAACAAGCCTTGATGGCAGCCGTAGACCCCGTGACCACCCAGTCGAAGCCACCTTCCTTTGCTACCAACTCTAAGAAAAGAAAGTCTTCGGATTTCAGCGAGGCCGAACAGACTAATGGTTCTACAGTGCCCTGGCGTAGTACCAAGGCCCATTCCCTCGAGGACCGTGTGAGCAAGCCGGCGAACGACAAACGCTCGTTGATGGATGGCCCTCTCACGGGTAAAAGTAAGTTTCACAAGAATGTTGAGAAGCGACAACGCCGCGGCGACGGCGGTTATCAATCGTCGTACCGGTCACCTAGCCCACCACCGTCATCGGGGCCCATTGTTGGTCTCAATACGAACCTTGAAAAGAAGTACCTTCGCTTGACAGCTGCTCCGAAGCCCGATGATGTTCGCCCTGAAAATGTCCTGCACCATACCCTAGATTTATTAAAAAGGAAGTGGCGAAAGGAAAATAATTATAACTATATTTGCGATCAGTTTAAGTCCCTTCGTCAGGATCTGACAGTTCAACACATCAGAAGCGAGTTCACCGTTTCCGTCTACGAAATTCATGCTCGAATTGCCTTGGAGAAGGGGGATCTCGGTGAGTATAACCAGTGCCAGACACAGTTACGTGCCCTCTATAAGGCTGGGATTAAAGGCAATCCAATCGAGTTCAAGGCGTATCGTATCTTGTATTTCATTCACACTGCAAATCGAACGGCATTAAACGATGCCATTGCGGATCTAACCACAGCAGAAAAGGGAGAGCTTCCCGTTAAACATGCTTTAAATGTGCGCTCAGCGTTAGCCTTGGGCAATTATCACAAGTTTTTCCAGCTTTATCTGGATGTCCCAAATATGGGAGCATATCTTATGGATATGTTCATCAAGCGGGAACGACTTGCTGCACTAGCCAACATGTGCAAAGCGTGGGTTTTTCACCTGTCCCAAAGCGTCATTATGATGTGCTAACCTGTAAATAGATTTAAACCTGAACTGAAACTACGTTATGTCACAGAAGAACTGGCCTTTGAGTCAGATGCCGAAGCTGCTCAATTTATCATCGATTATGATCAAGAGTTGCTTCAAGAACGCGAAGATCATATCGTTTTCTTGACTGGAAAAGCCGGTCAGATATTCGAAAATGCGAGGGCTCAAGCCTTCAGTAGAGTCGACCTGAAAGGCCAGATATGATGATTCCTCCAATTCGTTCTTTCTCATCTATACATCTCTCCTCGGTACATCGTCCATCATTGTATGGCCTCTTGATGCGGGTGGGATGCACTACCTCGTAGAGTTCCTTTTCCACCCTGTCAAAATTTTGTCGTTGAGATGATCATCGGCTTCGCATATCAGCCTCTGGTTATATCCAAGCATGATCCTGTGACACGGCGAATGTGCATATATTATCCGAGCCACCTGCCTTATTATCCCAGCAGCTGCGTTCACGCAGCTTTATGTTTTCTTTTTACGAGTTGGCACCAATGCATATTGATATGCTTTGAATATGTGGGTGTTCTGGTTTGGGACGATCTCTGCTGATGACGGGACCGACGAGTTGGACTTGGCAGCATATAGGCGTTAGAGTATTTCTGGACTAAGTGGTTTAGTTATACCTGGTAACACGATACCCCATGAGACGACGAACACTGGCTGGTGTCGTGCTATTATACCCCCGCAGTTCATGTGGAGGGTTGACATACTGTTCGTAACGAGCAGGTTCGAGAGTTCATAGATAAAAGTCCGACTCTCACTTTGAGTGCTCATGCTAAAATTAATAGAACGCAATGAAGTTGATTAGACTATGTCTACTTAATTTGTAAGACGTGATCATGGATACAGATTTGTCCCAAACTTATTCTGATCAACTCAGTTGACTCTATATCCGTTGGATGAAAGGGGGAAGAATAACAGTAATAGTAAAAACGTACAACACCAGGGATTCGCTAGTCGTCACCAACCAAACTACTAATCTGGCTGCCATAAGAATTGGATGCTTGAGACATAGAGTCCTTAAAATGGCGTAATTGGAGTTAGAAGTTGCTATCCGTGTGGACACTCAGTACGCTGCTATTATACCAACCTCGTGTTTTTTTTTCAGATGCTATAGTCGTGCTTGCTAGAGCAATGTTCCATTACAGTTTATAAATGGGAATAGAAAGGGACCCGCCTATCCTGAGCCGAAATACTGGATGCAGGGAAGCGGCCTTTAAAACCCAGTCAGCTGATGTATGAGAAAACGCTCTTCCCGTTCTGATATATCGGTCTAATTTCCCTATTCCTATGCTTAACCATCGTACGGTACGGTATGTAATAACATTAGACACTGGGGAATCTTCGATCTCGAACTATTCTATTCTCTTTGTATTCCTGAAGAACCTATTACTTGTCAGTTCATTGGGAATGATGAATATTATAGATTTTAACTCTCGTCTTTTAACCAAGCAACATTCCAGGGTAAGTATATAATGTCCCCTATGAATAGGTAGGTAGATAAATAACTACTCTAGATGTGGTTCATTTTTTTTTTTTCAAGTTAGCCATGCTACATTCTTTTCTCACTCTAAGCTGTGTAGTTCTACCATGATGACCTAGCTGTCTAGCGGTTCTCATCTGTGTATTCGTAGTGTCATTTGAGACCTATGGGCGCCCATTCATGCAAGGTACACTGCGCCATGCCACCTACCCACCGCAGTAGGCTGGAGGGCTCTTGCTTAAGTTGAGACATACGCTGTCTGTGGCTGGTTTATCGTCTGTGTGGTACGTCATTCTTGTCTTAGATAACTAAATCCAAGCAGGGCTGAATGAGGTGAAGGGATGTAAGTACAATTGGGTCTGGGTCTGGTGTGGCGGGTAGGACGACAGAAGCGAGTCGGCTTCAGTAACAGTTGCAAGATACGCCAGGTCGCTTAGGCTTGTAGGTACTAGTTTTTTCTTAGCCATGCTTGATGTTTAATATGCGTCTAGGCCGGGGATCTAACCAATTAGTTATGATGCATATATTTGGAGAACTTGATAATAAGACGGTGCCGTGAGTGAAATCCTCTGGGGATAGCCCCTTTTCTCCTTGTTCACTCGATCGTATGCTTGGATGTTGAGTGAACTGCGTAAGGACTCACAACGAGATGACGCGGAAGTCATCCATTATCGGTGCAAAAGGTCGCATTTCTACTCGGGCTGTCCATGGTGATATGATAGTGATGACACCAATGCTCCGGAATCCCGCGATCTCGGCGGCCGGTCCTCGTAAGGCGAAGGGACAGCTAGTTGGTTCATTTTGACCTCGTGCAAAGATGTATACTAGTACTCTTCACGTGGTCCCCTAAATGATCCGGCTATCAACGTGCCCCTCCCATGATCTTCGCCGGCGCGTTTTAGCCCTGTCCATGGTTTCATCATGCTTGGCGATCGTCCCGGGACCGCGGTGACCCGTGGTAGCTACGCATTGACGATAACCTTAAGAAGTAACTTTGCCGACGTGTCCCCGGTGGTATTTGGGTTTGCTCGACCCTTGGACCAGCCGTATTTTTCCTTGTCGCATGATCTTTGTGGCCTCGGCATATTCGTAGAGGCGGCATCTCTACTAGGAAGATTCGTGGCAATGGTATTCGCACCCACAGTTAGGCAGTGATTTGACCGGGATAAACTGGTGATTTAGGCTGCCCATACCACGGGCGATATCGTCGACGTCGCTGGACGAATGTGCTGGTTAGCAATGTAGGTAGGCTACGTCATCTCGTTGATATCCAATTGGATAACTAAAAACATATGGTCGAGTTTTATGCCTTGTGTTGAAGGTATTGTTCTACAATGTGCCGCCTCCTTCCTAAATTTGAGGCCTCCGCCATGCATCATGCATTGACAGTAAGGCAACGCCATTGTGTGAATTGTACCGTTTCGAGACGGTGGCGTTGCATTCCCCCTTAAATCCGATCCTTTCAATTTGGTGAGAGTATGACGCATGAGGAGAGTTTACATGTAGTTGCTGGACGCATGCTTGCCGGGCCGCATTCAAGTTCATTTAGGTTCCGTCTAACCTATCGCGTAGAGCAGCTGTCTTTTGAGCAACCATTTAACTTTTACGGAGAGACGCAATCTCGATGAACTAAGGCTGCCTGCCTCTTTGGCGGGGCGACGGGTGCCTCTGGGCGGAAGCCGGGCAAAATGAAAAGATACCGATAAGCCGTCATCCCGGCGACAGCCTGTGCTCTCTGTAAGTAGCCATGACTACGAAGAACAGAACTCGGACAAGGGCCTTGTGTAGTGGCCTTGTGTAGTGATGATGAGATGGAGAAAATCGGAGTCGCGTTATGCAATGGGTAACCATGCAATACGCTGCTACTTTGGCTCCCCGTCCACACATCCATCTTCAAGCTGTACGATACTTTATTTGCGGGAGAGTAATATAAGTAAGGTTGGACGAGCTTTGACAAACACCTGCATGATCAAAATGAGCTTCGCGTCAGCATTCAATTGCTATTAGCTAGGTTAGATAGTTGATGCCTACCTCCTGCAAGCGGCACGGATGTCCTGCAAGCTTAAATGCTATGTGCCTGAGGATTTAGCGGCCTATTAAAATTGAGCAGGCTCTTTTTTTTTTTTTTTTTTTTTTTTTTTTTTTTTTTTTGTTGTTGTTGTCTATTACTTGTACTATGTATGTATGGTCGTGACTGGACATACAGAGATCTGCATCCCCTTTCCCCCAACAGAAAATAAACCCGACCGAGCAGCATCGATAGTACGACACCTGGATGCTTATCACACTGCCTCAGTAATTCAATCAAGACATCGTTTACAAGACCTGTGCCTCTTCAGACTGGAAGAAGAGGGAGAGAGAACAGAAGCGGGGCTCGTTATATAGTAGATCATATGAATCAGTAAGCCGTTGCACACTACCTAATGAATGACTGGTCGTCGCCATTACAGTATATTCGCTACCTCACTTCGCTTTGTAGCGGTTCTAGACTTTTGGATTGCGGAGAAAGACCCTCTCTGGAGATCGTTCCAGGCGTTTTCTATGCGCCACTGTTATATCCCGTACTGTATAACGCCACCACCGAGACTAGTGTAGGATATAATAACAGAAGGGCTTGCTTCATACTATATTATAATATTCATGTATTAAGAAGAGGCAACCACCGTGATATATCCTTCTTCTTACTTTTGTCACTTAATGGACGCAATTAAAACTAAAACCGAATAGTACCCAGGTAGTTATGTTTTGGTCGTCACAGGGACACATATGGGCTTACTTGGGTATGTAGACCCGGACAGCGAAGACTGCGGTCTTGAAACTCATGAGCTTGATAGATATTTGTATATTCTAGTGTAGAAAAGAAAGGTCTTGAACTATACCTTGTCGTGGCAGTTAAAGCTACTATTACAGCTACACTATGGGAATAACAAATATGTAGTAGTGGTTGGTGATGAGACCCAAAGTGGAGTATGAAAGTAGAGGATTGGCAAGACGCGGACGCTTTCGGAATAGGCAAGATGAAATTCCTAAGAAAATTACTCGGCTTTTGCCCCGAGACTTGTCTCAATCCAAGATGCAGGTTCTTTTTGATCGTACATTAGAGCAAGCCATGCCGATATTCTTGAGCATTTGCTGGCGTGATGATTCTGTAGGGTGGGTTTCAGCGCATTGCCTTCACTACCGGAACTACTGATAGTGTACATATTAGTGTAGCAACCCACATATGTACCTGGGTACAATGGAAGTGTTATTCTTTTTGGTGTTATTATTGGGCTAATTTACCGCTACCTGGTAGTGCGGTAGGTACTAGGACGCTACCTCCTACCTAGATATTACATAGTTATGTACGGCAGGGTATGTAGGTACCTGGAGCCTTGGACCTAAAGAGGGCACTACGAGGGTTGATGGGGTTGATGAGTTGATTGCGCCAACCAAGCGGCTAGTGTACAACGGCCACCTCAAATTTTAATTGGCTGATAATCGCCTAAAATCCCTGCTGCAGACTAACAACCCCCTCATTCCCAGTTCCCACGCGTCATCCTGCGAGGAGCTTTGCAAACCACCAAAAGCCAGTTGCACCCCTGGCCTGCGTTCGGTACAGGAGACCTGACCTGCTGCTGTTGGCCAAGTTAAAAAAAAAAAAAAAGGATCGGTTCTGCCTTTCCATTCTATCCTGGTGACGGCTGGACCACACGTGCATTTTTGCTGCGTGTGCCACCTTGTGCGCGCAGCGAAAGCTGTGAGTGATAACTAATAACTGGAAAGGGGAGAAGGATAACTTGGTAAACATGTTGCTCTACCCACACACTACTACAGTAGTAGTGTATCCTTTGGAATTTCTTAGTGCTTCCACTACACGTAATGGATGGCCTTTTGCCTTTTGCCAGTATCTATCTTTATGTATCACATCACACCTTTTTGTTTCTCTGAGTAACGTTTGTTTTTGAACCATTCTACACTACTCTAGTAGATTCCATGCCGTTGTTACTTGTTGATAGTGTACTTTCTAACGTTTCACCTAACTTGATGCCTACTACCTACTAGTAGTGGTGGTTTAGACTAAACCACGCGCCACCAAAAACCAAATGAGCTGCTGATAATATGATAGATACCCATGCGATAGATACCCATGCGATAGATACTAAAGACCTATACTAAATCGTAAGCTAGGTAGAATATCTGTGGCCCCTAGTTCGTTAAGTAGACTCGACTTGTCATCGTAGTTCCATGATGTGCACCAACACTGACCTGGTGTAGTGTACATGAGTGTACCTACTAGTGTATGTATCCTTATGTGCAGTAAAGGGTTAAGCATGTATGTATGCATGTACCTTGGATACAAACATTGAATGCTAGGTACATATTGTAGATGTCAGTACATTAGGTTAGGTTAGGTAGATAGATTGTCGAGTGCCCCTCTATTTGTCTATCTCGAAAGTACCGTAGGGTAGTAGTAGTATGGGGTTTCTCTGGCCTTCTTTGCCTCACTACCTACATCCATGATAGATACTCTTACACTTAGCTAGTACACACCTATCTACATATGTAGTGTACTACGTGTAACTGAGGAGGTGTAGAATACCTAAGCTACCTCCTACTTCGCTAGCAGACCCTTGCCTGTATCCAACCAGTGCCACGGGAACCCGTTAAAACCCAATCTACCAATATGCTGCCGTCTAATAACGCCCGATCTGTGATCAGCCCCGCTTTTCTTTTTTCCACGTTTCCACCCTTTTCTCTGGCGCCTCTCCGTCAAGTCACTCAGTAGTCACTCTCCTAGTCACTCATACCTAGTCACTCATACCTAGTCACTCATACCTAGTCACTCACAGTCAGTCCATGTCAAGGTCTGTGGGCAGTGTGGGTAGTCAGTTCAGTATTGCGCCAACAGCCAACCAGTCGTCCTCCCGCCCATCCCTCCACCAAGTCACCCACCCCCCGAAATCCAATACTTGCCAGTCCAATCCTATCCCGTCCCATCCCACCCCCCAAGCGCACCAGTCCGACCACCTCAGTGCCATTCATTCAAGTTCTTTCCTCTCCATCTGCCCTTCCCTTCAACCTACCACCTACCGAGCACAAGGGAGTTCTTCTCTCATCCTACAGCTCAGCGCCCACGTCGACTGTATAGCCGCCGGCCGACTTGGACTCTGACACGGCCACCCGAGGGCAATTGATACCCGATAACCATCTGAACCACACGGACCTGCATGTCAATTTGTGCTGGATTAGTCTGGACAAAGAGAAGAGGCAAACCTACAGATACAGAGAAAGAACAATACTGAGAATCACCGACGCCGAAAGAATCTTGGCGTACTGGCCGTATTTTTTTTTTTCATTCGACCGTAGCCTGTACTAAAAATAAGGGCTCAAGTAGTATAGCATTATTTGCGACCCGGCTTGCTGCATCGAGGCGACAGCACTAGACGGTCAAATCATTTGAGCAAGTCGAATATCCAGCTGCAGACGGTCTCACCTTGAGGAATACGCCGTCCACTTCATCTCGCCGTTCCATTATCCTTTTTGACCCTGTATTTCGACCTTGGACCCGCCACCGCATTAGTTACACTGATCCAGAATTGCTGTGTCGAACCCAACCGGAACACAGAACGTTCGTTGTCTGCTCAGGTGCTCCCATTGGTGTTACCAAATCTGAATCACAGGGGGGCGGCCAACAAGCCAGCCATTCAACCATATTGTGCTGCGCTCAGTCGCGCGCTGTCCTTATTTTGCCCTAGTTTGACATATCACCACAGCTGATCACTCAGTATATTGATAGCGCCTGCAAACAGCCTGTACGACGATGAAGGTGCGCCATTAATCTTCTTATTCCCCCTCCTCTCTCCCTTGCATCTATTTCTCGTGTTTGCGATATCCGTGCTTGGATGTATATCGCTGTGCTCCGGAGTGTAGGAACATGTCGCGCGAGTCTTCGAATCGCAACTCGGTCGCTTCTGTTCGGACTCTCGCTGATATGAGGCGCGTAATACAGGCTCTCAGAAGATCCATCAAGGGCGACAAGGACAAAAGTCCGCAAATAGCTATCGCCCCCAAATCAGCCGTAGCCATAGTTCCTCCTAAAAAGGTGTGTAGTTGTCCGGATGGGTACCGCTGTGACGGACTAAACTCGTTTACGCCGGCGGGACGAACGCTAATATCGCACACGTCTTAGGTTATTCGGGCGCTCTATGACTATGAGGCGGCATCGAATCAAGAGCTAAGCTTCTCTCGCGGCGACTTCTTTCACGTAATCGGCCGAGAAGAGGATAACGACTGGTATGAAGCATGCAACCCAGCCCTTCCAGATGCACGGGGTCTCGTCCCTGTCTCGTTCTTTCAAGCACTAGGGCGTACTGAAAGGGATAGCGGCCAGTCGGACAGCGGCCCAAGACTGCCCGCTAAAAAGGAAGATACTCACGATTCTGGTTTCTCTGAATCTAACACAGTGCCACCAACCCCAGCGCTCAGCCAACGGAGCTCCAAGTCGATAGGAAAGACAGGCGCAATGGTATACGGCATTGTCATGTACGACTTCCAAGCAGAAAGGCCCGATGAGCTAGAGGCCAAAGCTGGTGAGGCTATTATCGTGATTGCACAGTCTAATCCAGAGTGGTTTGTCGCCAAACCTATTGGTCGACTAGGTGGTCCGGGTCTCATTCCCGTGTCATTTGTCGAAATTAGAGACATGGCGACGGATACTGCTGTTACAAATGCACAAGACGCTGTCAAGCGTGCTGGGGTCCCTCGAGTCGAGGAATGGAAGAAGATGGCTGCCGACTACAAGAATAGCAGCATCACGTTAGGCAAATTTGAAGGCGGAGGGCCACCAGGGCAGCAACCCTTGGAGCAAGGTATGGAACGCTTGAGTCTACAGCAACAACGCAGCCGCCAAAGCCAACAGCAGACCGCTTCATTCGTAAGTGAAACTTGCCTTCTTGTCCCAAGCCTGTTATTCTATAGACTAACATAAAATGCCCCCACAGCAACAACAAGGTGGACTGTTACAATCACAACGCAACACATTGCAGCAAAATCCCATGGGCCCTAAGCCGACTTCTCAACTATATGCGCCCATCTCTGCTCGGATCCCTAGATATTGCTTCGCAGAAGACAAGTATTGGTTCGTCATTGAAGCGGCCCTGGAGGATGGTCGGCATTGGGAGCTTTCACGTTACTACGAAGATTTTTATGATTTCCAGATCGCTCTCTTGACCGAGTTTCCCGCGGAGGCTGGAAATACAGGCACACAGAAGCGCTCACTACCTTACATGCCTGGCCCCGTTAACTATGTAACTGACGCAATCACGGAGGGCCGGCTACATAACTTGGACCAATACGTGAAGAATCTTCTAGGTCAGCCGGCGTACATCTCCAAGTGCAACTTAGTCAAGCAGTTCTTCGCGCCGAGGGAGGGCGATTATGAAGTCGATGCAAACTCCGTTGGTGATGATTACCGCCTTTCCGGTGGGTCACGGTCCTCCACCGACTCCCCAAAGGACGATAATTCTCGGCAGTCATCACGGAATAATTTGAATGGCCCTGGATACTCTGGATTATCCGCAGCTCCGAGACAGATGCAAAATGGGCAGGCACAGGTGACTCGCCAAGCATCATCCCTTTCACAGCCCTCTCAGTCTTCATTATCACCGGGAATTAGCCAAAGCCCTGCTGCTTTCAAAGTTAAAATACATTTCAATAATGACACTTTCCTGATCCGAGTACCCGGAGAAACCAACTTCCAACAGCTCTATGAGAAGATAAGAGAGCGCACGAAAGTTGGTAGCGGGGAACAAATCCAGCTATTCTACCGAGATGAGGCCAGCGGTGACAAGTTGAACCTCTTGAGTAATAACGATCTCAACTACGCCCTAGACCACAACGACAAACTAGTTATCTTCGTTGAGCAAGTATAGATCCTGATCAATCGTCGATGCTTTTAATGCTTCAATTTTCTTCGCGATATACCCTACATCACTTACTGCTAGCATTTACGACGAGGAACAAGCTCCTGTTCCCGAACCCATCATAGCATATTCGTACTGCTATGTGCATATCTACTTATTGTTATCACTATTAACATACGCTGTCTCGACTAGTATCAGCCTCGCGCTGTTCATTTGGCCACCGTTATAGCAATGATTGAATCTCAACACATCGACTGGTGATCAGGCAAGCAGCTTTCAGGTGGCTCGAGATTTACTCGCATAGCAGAAACGTACGCGTACATCTAACACACTTAAGATATATTAGTGACCTTTGCGGCACCAGCCACCCTTCTCTTCGTCGAATACCTTATTTTGATACCTTGCTTTATTTCTTATTCGCTGGAGGCGCTTGCATCGGGATGAAAATGTTCACGGGCCATTCTCAAGATTTTATTTTATCTTATTTCGGTTGGGCGTTTACTGGATTGATTCACCTTTTCTTCCTCATGTCTAAGCTCTGATGGCTTCATGGTCAACACATCCTACCTTTTTTTATGCGTTTTGCTTTCTCATACAGCTGTTAAGAGTAGGGTCGAGGAAAGGATGACTGTCGCCTAGTGTGGGCGATGAAATTGATAAGGTGGATCAGGAAAAGTACGAGGTGGATGAGATCAGGGAGATACGATATTGTTTCACAGATGTAGAATTCATGTTGGAAAGGGGGCTGTGACACTCGAATGGAGGCACGCATCATGGGGGAACGAAGAGTATGGACGGGGAATGTTACTGAGAGAATACTCTCTAGGCCGCGGGGCTTTTCGTAGCTAGGAGTAGGTGAAGAAGACAAGGCCGGGAGGCAAAAGCGCAAGCAAAGGCATGGGTTGATATGTTAATATCCATCGAGTTTATTCATGAGCGGGGTAATGCGCAACAGGTTGAAACAAGTCATGAAGCTGGTCGGCCTTGGTGGTTGACTCGGTCGATGTGGCAGCACGGTGTTGTGTAAAGCCATGACGCGGTGATTTGATCTAGGCCAATTATTCGAAGATTGGATTATGCAAATGAAATCCCATTGTTGAATGCTGCGTACTACTAACTAGATGCCTCTTGCTAGACGAGATGAGAGTGGAAGCGTGTGATGGAAGACAGCTCTAGACTAGGTAGACGACGTCGTACCTATATTGGCACTACCTACCCACGCTGGATTAACTTATAGGTACCTCGACTAACCAGTAAGTGCCCTAACCTGGGTGGCCACTGTAGCGCGGGGCTATCCCTGTACCCATTAAACTCTACGCGTCTCCCCTCGTAAAAGACGCGTCCCTTTCACTCTTGGACTATTTTTCAACAGCAGAACTCGCAACAATGGATGCAGAATCGACACACAAGCACGAGATATTGTCCTCAGACGATGTGGGTACAATAAACGGCACCACAGCACCTCAAAGACGGCATGAAGAATTACAATACCTAGATTTGGTCGAGGATATATTGGCAAACGGGGAGCATCGCCCTGACAGGTATGAATCTATGTCGGCAGAATCGCTGTTGCTTTTAAGCTCTTTAATCCCTTCGAGACCATAGCCCTGTCTCGAACGCCTGCCTAGAGTGACGGAAATCCTAATTTCTAGACACTTGCAGAACCGGAACCGGCACATATTCAATCTTTGCGCCAGCACCGCTAAAATTCTCTCTCAACGACAACGGCCAGCCAATCCTACCACTACTAACAACAAAGCGAGTATTCCTCAAAGCCGTTGTCGCCGAGCTGCTTTGGTTTGTAGAGGGGAATACGTCTTCTATAGCACTATCAGATGCCGGAGTTAAGATCTGGGACGGTAACGGATCGCGAGAATTCCTTGACAGTGTTGGCCTATCACACCGTGAAGTGGGCGACCTCGGTCCTGTCTATGGATTCCAATGGCGGCACTTTGGCGCCGAATACGTAGACGCGAAGACCGACTACACGGGAAGGGGCGTCGATCAGCTTGCCGAAGTTATTTACAAGCTGCGAAACAACCCTTATGATCGCCGCATCATCCTCAGCGCCTGGAATCCGGCTGACCTGAAGAAGATGGCGCTTCCGCCATGCCATATGTTCGCTCAGTTCTACGTTTCTTACCCACGTGCGGCAGAAAGCGAGACGGAGCAGAATGCGAAGAAACAAGGACATCTGCACTGTCAGCTGTACCAGCGATCTTGCGACATGGGTCTCGGTGTGCCCTTCAACATTGCTAGCTATGCGCTGCTCACCCACATGATTGCACACGTCTGCGAGCTAATCCCTGGGAGCTTAACACATGTCATGGGTGATGCACATGTGTACTGCGACCATGTCGACGCCCTCAAGCTTCAGCTTGAACGAGAACCACGACCGTTCCCAACATTAGAGATTGCAAGGGAGAAGGGCGGAAGTATTGACGGATGGAAGGTTGAAGATCTTATAGTCAAGGATTACAACCCACACAAGACGATTGCAATGAAGATGTCGGTCTGAGATCTGTCATCTCCGGCGACGCATTATTGAAGCGACCTAGTTATGAAGAAGGTAGGTATGGACGTTATATAGCTAGATGAACAAAGAGATGGATAAATTCCCAAGGGTGTGGGCTAAATAGACATCTAGAAGGTACGGCGATATTATCTCGATGATAGTGATATCCACGCAAATTAATCCCAGACAAAGGTTTAGACACTTCAAGTAGAAAGACCAACAGTTGGCACTAGAGCCACTTAATCACATATATTTTGCAGCACTTACCACGAGAAAGAGGGGAGAAGCTAATGTTTCAGGTCTACACCAGGAACGCAAGAGGAAGAGAGTCTATATCACCAGCTTAGCAAATCATCTTTTGGAACATGATAACCTAGGATAGGTAGTTATATAAGTACTATGTATCATAGGTGTCTTGCACATATCTTTCACCCAACTGCCAGCTCATTATAGATGTACTTTGAGTGTCCATCAGTTACGAAGTAGGCGAGTACCTAAGGAAGTGGTGACAGGATAGCACGAAGTATTGGAACAAGCCACATACGTAGATACACCCCCAGATTTCACTATATATGCAGGTACGATTGGGATGCTAGAGGTATTTTTACACATCGTCTCTTTGGAGACGGCAATTGCCTTGTAACACAGCAGCAGTGGTAGGCACCTACCTAAAGTAAGTACCTACCTATGCAATGTCTACTTTTTATGTATTGTAGGCGAGGAGGTTGATGCCTACCTACCTAGGTAAGGTACCTAACCTACCTAACCTCGGTGGCCTAACTTACAGGCATCAAGTGGGTGTCCATAGAACCCTTTTAGTGCAGTATAGCTACCTACACTACACACACCACCCGCGCTCCCTACCTACCTGCTCTCGGGCTGCCTGCTAAGTAAGCACCAAGTATCTAGGTACCTCCATATAAGGAGGTAGGTTAGGTTAGGTACCTAAGATACATAAGAGAACGACTAGTGATTTGACGCATAAAGTCGGGCAATGCAATCCCGATGCAATCACAGCGCACAGGCCACGTCTGGCTATGCTCAAAACAGGTCAACGAAGCCCCGGAAGGCGAGGTGATTGGAAGATATGCGCGCTCGATATGTTTTTTCCAGGTTGTACGGAATGACCCCACCACATGCCCCACAGGCCCCACCCACGTTTTGGGGCATTTTTGGGGCATTTTCGAGCGATAACCAAAGCCACCAACCTCCCCTGCTCCATCTTTTCATCCGTTAAGCACAAACCTCGCCCCTTTATCCTCCAAAACCCGCGGCTCTCCTCGTTTACACGCTTAGGCCCTGAAATTCATTCAATCGACGGAGAACAATCGCATTCGCAGATTCCCACGCGAGCCGACATCCAACCAAGGTCGCATTGCCCATTCTCTCCCTTTCGACCATGAGCGACGTCTCCGCTGCCGCCGCCGCCGCTGCTGTCGCTTCTATCGGCGTCGCGCAACAACAACAGCAACAGCAGCAACAACAACAACAGCAGCAGCAGCAGCAGCAGCAGCAGCAGCAGCAGCAGGTGCAGCAGCAAGTGCATCATCACCCTCCTCCGGACAACAATAATAACAACATCCCTGTCGAATTCAAAGACGATGTCGACGTCGATGTGGGTGTCGATGTAGACGTCGACGACAGCAATACCAGTACTTCTAACATCAACCCCGAACTCACCCCTAACCCAAACATTAATCCTGACAACATCAATCCCGAGCTTACAAATGTTACCAACGACGGGGACACGCCGCCCGCCGGACACACGCCAAAGGAGCGGCACTCATTGACCCTCGACCAACGACGCGCCCTCCGTCGCTGGGCCCACTCCCAAACCACGCGTCCCTCTCACAAGGCCTGCATCGAGTGGTTCTTCAGCCAGTACGGCCAACATGTCAGCCAGTCTACCATCTCGCATTCCCTTTCACCCAAGTATGCTCGTCTCGACAATGATAGCCAGTTCAGTGGTTCCCGTCTGCGTTTCGGGAATTGGCCCGACGTGGAGAAGCTCGTCCTTCTATGGCACGGCCAGGTCGTCGCATCGGGTCGCAACCCTTCTAACGAAGAGTTAGCTGAGAAGGCAAAGACCATTTTCCAGCAGCTCCCACGCTACAAGGATGAATCCGCGCCCGAGTTCTCGCCTGGTTGGATTCATCGTTTTAAAAAGCGGTACGGCCTTCTCATCAGGCGACAACGTCGTCATGGTAGCGCTCCGAACCCCGCCGACGACATACCTTACTTGGTTGATGCTGTCCCTCGTTTCATGACTATCAGTGCCGAGACGAGCCCCGCGGCTATCCGCGATTCTGTGCTCCGCGTTGTCGGTGTTGAAGCTAGCCTGACCACCTGCGCTCGCGTACGTGACGAAGTCATTCGTCGTATCGAGAACCCGCCTACTCATCCAGGCCTCTCTAGCGCACCTCCGCCTCCAACCGAGTCCGACGCATATGCAGAAACCGAGGACCCTGAAGTTGTCCTACAGAACGCATTACGTCAGATGCAACAGGAAGAAGCCGATGCCGAGGCCGAGGCCGCAGCGGTTCGTGAGCAAAGAGACCGTCAGGACCATGGTCTCCCGCCCATTGCTCCAGGCCTCACCACACCTGTAACTGGCCCAGCCCGGAATAGTGCTAGGTTCACGCCAGTCGGCCCCGAGGAACATTCCCTGACACTAACTCCCATATCGAGTGGTCAGGCTCTGTCAAGTACCGATCGACCTCTGCGCTGCCCGTTCTGTGTCAATCAGCGTATGCTCCGCACTATTAAAGAGGCTGTAGAGCACATGAGTACCCATGTCGTTGTTTGAACAGCGCATAAAATCGCATTACCAGAGGAAAGAACTGCTTTTCAATATGTATGCAGCTCACGTGATTATAACTGTCAGGGAAATGAGCACATGACGAGCTAAGGTAGTTTGTTTATGTGCTATCAACAATTATTCTTTCGGTTCACTTTACACAAAAGAACTAGCTATATCCCTCAATGAAATGAGTAAGCGAACACAGCGCCTTTTTTGCATGTCGTCGTCGCTTTTTAGCGTATGTCTTTAAAAGCTCGGCTAGTTTTTGGTTCGCAAAATCGGAAGGTTACGGTGGCATCGGAGAGCTATTTATATGGCTAAGAGGGCAATATTATGCATCTGGGGATGACTTAATGAAGAGCGACGATGGCGGTCCCAGAAATGATATTGATACGCCTCCATACATGTTTCTTCGCGGGGGTTAGATAAACAGATGAGGACGGGTTCTTCGGTCATGAAAAACTCTCTGTGTACTACTAGTAAAATACCGGGTAGCAAATACAATTATACCACCTTCACCGTTCTAAGCTCCATCATAGACATGACGATTTGTCCGCTTATGTCGTTGCCGTTCTAACTATTCATGATCTCACTCTATTTCTATCCATCGACGATACAAATTGCTCACCCCAGCTTCTACTCTCATACCCATCGGCTACAGGGCAGAAAGGTGACTGACAAAATCCTGGGTTGAGATTCAGATATTGTTCTATGCAGTGCCCCATCCCATCCCAGCCTTTTCCTCATCCTACATCGAGATCTCGACTACATGGCTAGATTTGCTAACCTCGTCACTTAGTGGGAAAGAAGGCTTTCGCCGAACGTCAAGGAGAGCCGAGGCAATGGGCTCGTAAAAGTCTTCGTTTCTTAGAGACAATTTCTCTTCTATATTTTTTATTGCCCATCCTCGATTAATCTGGTCTGTGAATTCGCTAAATACTGCGACAAGAGCCCTTGTCAAAATGTTCCCAGCAGCCTTTTATGTACTTGATGGTATATCCACAAAGAAAAAAAGGAGGCAAAACCCCCCATGAGTACCACCCATACCTGATATTCCCAAGTTATGCAAGTTTCGTTTCCCGCCATATTACCAATGCTCGTAAGAATATACATATATTGTGTCCGAACTCCTCTTGCCAAAGAGGACTTAAAGCCAAAGCCAATGGCGCATCCCGTTTATACGTCCTTTTCAAGGCCACTCCGCTTAATAACCAAAGACACCGAAGTACCCCAAACGCCATATTTATCATGTTATACAACATGCATGCGAAAATCTCATGGTGAGCAATCCGCACCTAAATACCAGTATCTTAAAATCATTCATAGCCACATTAAATTCCGGCTCTGTTGCCGGTTTTGCTGCCAAAGCGGACGATGCCCGGCGCTGCGGCGCGATATCGCGTCATCCTCTTCCTGCGCATCACGGGGATTCGCACGTAGTGGCGTACGATCTCCCTCGGTGTCCTCGTCTGAATGTTGCCCTATTCCTGCGTTCGAATATGCCCGCGAGAAGTCGTCGATCTCTCGCCCCTGTGACTCTTCTCGCTCCAGTGATTGGTCTTCCTCGACTACGGGGGTTAGACTACCTTTTGGTTGCGGCATGCCAGCCGGCATGTACCCTGGGTTGTACCGAAGCGGTTGTGCGAAGCCATGGGAGGCTGCGCCCAGATTTGCGGGTGCCGGGGTAGAGAGTGTGGATTCGAGCGGGCCGTAAGGATCTGGTGGATGCGGGTTTGAATTCTCGCGATAATTTGACGAGGAAGCAGCGCGCGTCGACTCAAGTGGACCGTAGGGTTGAGGTGAGTGGGGATGTGAATGATTATGGTATGCTGAAGAAGGGTCCCCTTCCTCATCGTGCCACGAAGGTAGAGGTGCAAAAGCCGCCCCATGAGACTGCATTGGGCTATATCGTCATTAGCTTGATTGCAAATAGTAAAGAAAAGACAAAGTACGGGCATACCTTGTATATTGCGTAGTTGGTGGCGCTGTCGGCGTGGGTCCCGGCCCTATGCGGTGGTTGCGATGCCGTCGGCGCAAGCAGAAGAACACGAGGGCTACCAGTGATATAGCGGCCGCAGCACCCCCAACAACCCCGCCGATTATGACACCAGTCTGAGTTTCTTTTGCAGGCCCTCCTGGTGGCGCTGCTGCAGTGGTCGTCGGGCCCGGTACGTTAGTCGACGACGTCAATGTTGATGTTATTGACAAGCTCGAGTGTGTTTTTGAAGAGGTACTGTGAGAAGATGTCCTCAATGAAGTTCTAGAAGATTTCGAGGAGGTGGAGGCAGTGAAAGAGGAAGAGGAGGAAGACAACGAGGTTAATGTTATAGACGAGAGCGTTGCCGAAGTCGACTGAGAGCCAGTTTGACTCAAACGTGTGGTCTCGGTCGACTCATGGGATCCTATTGTTGTTGGTCTCGCAAGTGTACTTGGGGGTTCCGTCAAGCTCACATCCACGGTCTCGATGCTTAGTGCCGCTGTCGCACCATCGGCGGATGTCTGAACAGTAGTACCTAACGTCGATGCAGTTCCACAACCATACTGAAAATATCCGCCTGCAAAGTTGTTCATGAAGCATACGTCAGCCCCTTGACATGTGTATACATAGGGATTAATCTCGGTTTGTGGATCACTATTCCTGTCGACGCAACCCGTGAAAACCCCTGTTGTACATGCACCACCATTTGGGCAACAGCCCACTACCGAATTGGCGGCATCCAACACGCAGTGCGATCCCAGCGAGCACGTTGCGGGGAGATCTGAATTGCCTCCAATATAACCACATATGGTATTTTCCTGTCGCAGTTGAATATCGAAAGGAGATGATGGTATGCCCGTGGGCATTGGAGGAAACGGTATTACATCTAGCTCCCGAAATGCGACGACTTTAGTTTGTCGCGGGAATGCATGGCCTTCCGTTAGGTCGAAGACGGTGCTGAGGAGAAGAACTGCGGTCGCGGGCGGGAGGCGAAAGAAGATATTATGGAATAATGGACGAGCCATGGCTCGATTTCCACGAGCGTTTTAACCGCGTTGGAGAAGGACAACAAGCCGGAAACTCAGTCTAGCGAACTTTGAACAGGACAGGAAAGCGAGCAGAAGAGTTAGGAAGGAAGAAACATGAAACAAGTACTTAAAAGAGAAAAGAGGCGAAGTTTGAGGGTCGCATCAATATGGAGCAGCTGGCGCTGTATTTACTAGGGTATAGCGACAGGGCTGAGATGGATGGACAAAAGAGCAGATGAAGAATGCCTGAATACCGTTTTTGGGGGTAGCTTTGTGGCTTCACACCACAAGACTTGTACTACTACCACCTACTTTAACACAGAGCAGAGCAGAGCGGAGCGGAGCAGAGCAGAGCAGAGCAGAGGTGTCTGGTACCCGTCGCCTGTTGCCTGTTACCTGTACCTGCGCCTACGTCAATCAACGGGTGAGTTCGTCAGTCTCTCTAGCGAGTCGGGATCGCACTCTGCTCTCTTCGTGTACAGTGGATCGTTGGAACGTTTTACTTTATACAGCCAGGGTCTCGTCATTACTAACCGCCAACGTTGTCCCTTAGTGTTTACTTAGCATGAACTTTCTTTCTCGCACTCGTCGTACATAATAGTAGTAGAAGGCGAAATGAAATCTGAAGGCTAACCAAGAGTTGGTGCCCGACTGGGTCCCGACTAGGTGGGTAGGTAGACTAGGTGGGTGGTTGTGGCGGCAAGCATTGCCACGACGAGAATACTAGAATCGACGAAAGCAAAGGTTGGTCAGATTCGTATTTATGGCTTGGTCAGTTCTTCTGCCGGGTAGAGAAGGGATCATCAAAACCTGTCCGTTTTCGTGCCATGGCTTGATCTCCAGTCGTATTGCGTGGTTCTGCTACAGTTCTGGTGCAGTTCTGGTGCAGTTCTGGTGCAGTGTAGAAGGTAAAGGACCCGGTATATACCTCCTGCCCAGTGCTTCCTGGGTGCTGCCCGGGGAAACTGCCCGAGGCACTACACCACACCAAACTTCGAGATCGTACCTATTAGGTTAGGTACTAATGTACAATGTAGATAGCAAGAACCTCTCGGCAAATGACAAGGCACCAACCAGTTGTTTAGGGCAGTACGGGAGAATGCCTTTTTTTAGATGTCCCTGTACTCCGTACTAGTGCCTGTACTGGTCCCTGATCCAATCAAGGTGGCACAGTACAGTGTGCACTACTGCAGGTCAATGCACAGCCACTCTTGCGCGCGCTTCCCTGTCCAGTACTATGTAGGTCCCGCCCATCTCTTGTCCTGTCTTGGATTGTCTTATCGCCTGTCTCGGCTGGGCGAATATCTTCGGAACATCGATCGGGAAACGCACCACTACTGCGACGATGGGGGCCGTTACCTCGGGGTGCGCATCTGTAGCCACGGAGGCACCTTGCAGCCGGAGAGCGATCGCACTTGGTTCAGCCGCACGCGAGTGAGATTAATCGATTGCCTACCTTAGCACTTCGCATTTATATACCAAGTGTACTCCGTAGTTGGTTGCGCATCTAAATCGGCTTATAGTGTACTATATGCACCCTTAACCCGCCTTAACCCAGGTAAGCCCGCCCGCCGGTATATGTAGGGCCAGACTAAGACCCGGATCTCGATACCAGATACTGCATGTCTCACACACCTTACCTTACCGGCTACATCTCGTGATACTAGGATGTACTATAACTCAGAGTTGATTACATACCCGGGTACTGAGGTGTTTGAATGTTCGACTTCGGAATTTGATGATAGGGGTATGTTCTTATATTACATACTGCTTGAGCGTACCCCGAGTATTTGCATTTACTTATAGCCGCAATTCCGCTCGAAGACAACCTTATTGAGAACATTCCATCTTATAGCATAAATCTTTCTATTCTTATCCTAGATTAAAGTAGAGTTGGTTGATGATGACTGCATACCTACGTATTTTCCTGTATTCGGTACCTAGTATAATCTCGGTGATGTACATGTAGGATGATGTAGGTTCTAACCCTTTTTAGAGCATAGTACCTAGTCAGCTTCAAGTTTTTATCCATCAGTTACGTATGGTTCGTAGCATAATACAAGCAAGACACCATAAGAAATATACAGCACATCCCAACGATAACATGGTTTATGTCTAGGGGTATTAGAGCCATCTAGCTGTGATTTATTATAGGTGGTTTAGAGAGACTATCATGATGCTCGTTTGAGTAATTGATGCACTAGATCTCAATTGAGTCTAAAGTGACTATTTCCTTGACCGAGGCAGCGGCAACCAGTGCCAGGGGTACCTACATGTAAGTAAGGTCACGTTCAGAGTTTACTATTAGATGTGCACATGTAACACCGCCACAAGTTTCGTATTCCTACGACGGCTGATTGTGGCGCAGATAAATCTTGTTACATACCTATATGTATCATCTTCAATATATTTACCTATATATGATTGTCAAGGTGAAGGATATACCAGTGAAAAGGATGGTCTTGATAGCAGGTCCATGATATCTTTTGGAACCTACGATGGTGTGTATTGTGTTTTGCCCAGCTCGTTTTACCACCCGCCTACCTATCGTAGAAGCTACCAAGGCCCGCCTTTGGATTTATGGAGTACATAGTACTCTGCCCCCTGCCTTAGGTACTACTACTAAGTAATGTACTGTGTATAATTACTAACGTAGGTAGTGGGTACCTACCTATACGTACTGTAGGTACATAAAGCCTGAGACACTGAAAACAATAGCTGGTAGCGCCACCTAATAATAATGGTTCAAACATTCAATTTTATCTTCAGCCTCTATGAAAAAGGGGGCATACATTGGCTCAATCTACGGTACCCAATGAGACCTTCATGCGGTTTCGGACGCGTCCGTCATCTCCTTTGCGGTAGCCAGCCTAAACGAAACCTTGATCAATATGCCACTTCGTGTCAAATACAAATCGGCCAACATGGCCCGCGAACGGCCCTCTTCTCCGCATCACGGTCCGGAACATGGTGACGTTGAGCTACCCCATATTACCCATGATGATTCCTTTCGTGATATCGTCAAAAAGATTTCGTCGTATGTGATTTCAGCCGCGCCATCTCTTTATAGATTGCTAGCGCTGACAGGAGAATAGTTATATCGCTGAGGTAATATATATGCCTGCAACCTTCGAACAGCTAAGGACTACCTCCGCCGGTGATGAACTTCATAATCTCGTTGAGTACCTGAGCGTTGAGGTAACGAATCCTGCTATTGTCAACGCATTATTGTAGGTGTTTATTCCTTCGACCTAACATTTTTTTTATTTGTCGACTATCTAGAGCTCTCTCAGCTAGTGGTCATATACCAGCGTCTCGGTACTTATTCTGCTGCTGCGAATGAATGTAATACTATTATCGCCTAAAAAAAAACTAACCGCCTGGATAAACAGGGCTCTCAAATGGCACTATGGTGCCATCACTGACAGCAGAGGCTTGAGTAACGCCCGAGCAAATGCATGTGAGATCGTTGCATGGAGATTTTTGACTCGCTTATCGGAACGTGAAGTCGTCGATTTCTGCCTCTACGAGATTCCAGACCCTTGTGACAGAGATGATGCCTCGGTAGACGAGGAATGCGCGGTTGAGGTCGAGACTGATGAACAAACTGCGCTCTTGGGAGGGACCAGCGTCTCGTCTGGATCCTCTCACCGACCGGAATACCTAAGTGCAGTGAGACGCGGCTCTATGAGAAGGCGCTCTCAGCTTTTCGAATCAGTGTCGAAGCTAACTATGAGCCGCCATGGCACCGAAACGGAAGATCCCGAAGGAGACCCGACAGCCCCCTTCATTCACCTCAATGCTTTAGAGATCGCTGCCATCGCGGACGCCAAACGTTTTCTTAGCCAGCACATAGTGCAAAAGATCATTATCGGTATCTGGAACGGTGAAATAATATTTTGGGATCGACTGTCCGCCAACTCTAGGAAAAAACCTCGTTTCTATAATCACAATACGGCGGACCCATTTTCACGCCTCCGTGTTCCTAAATATCTTAAGGCGTATGAGGTCGCTTTCTTTTGTGTCTTCCTCCTCTTGTATTACAGTGTCTTAATCCAACAAAATCGTTACGGTATCACACCAGTAGAGGTTCTCCTATACATATGGTTTGCAGCTTTCGTCTACGATGAGGTAAGCGAATATATAGACGCTGGATCGATTTTTTACGCCGCGGATATTTGGAATGCATTTGATATAATCATGATTGCAATAGGTCTCGTTTATTTCATACTCAGTGAGCATTCCGTCTCTTTTAACTTTGAACCCCAGCCTCAAGTATTGACCAATGTCCGCTTGCAGGATGCATTGGATTATATACAAAAGATTACGACCTCGTCGACATCGCCTTTGACGTTCTAGCCCTAGAGGCACTCTTCATGGTTCCGAGAGTCTTCTCCCTCCTCAGTCTAGCACCGTATTGGGGGACGTTAATCCCCTGCCTCAAAGCAATGGGCTTAGATTTCTTGAAATTCATGGTATTCGGTAAGTTATAATGGCAGGGGCAACAATAGTCCGTTCCGTTTAAATCTGCATCGTCGGCTTTTTGTGAAGTCAATGAATCTCCCCCGCCCCTTCCCCCAGCTAAACAAAGTGGTATCTACTGACGTGATGGTGAAGTGGCTGTACTATATCTTGGTTTCCTGACGACCTTCTCGCTGGTGGGGAGAAAGACATTCACTTTCCCACACATGGCTATGATTGTCACGAAAATATTTTTCGGCTCTAGCTTTGTTGGCTTCGATAACATGTACCAAATTGATCCAATCTTCGGTAAGACAGAATACACTGCAGGCCAACGCCGGGTTAGGCTAATTCAATACTGCAGGTCCTCCGCTCATGTTCATATTCGTAACCCTATCATCTATCCTACTCATGGGCTCGTTGACTGGCTTGCTCAGCAACAGCTTCAGCAGGGTAATCACCCATGCAAAAGAGGAGTATCTCTATGTGTACTCAGTGTATGTGCTCGAGGCGTCAACTAGTAACAGGCTTACGCACTTTTACCGTAAGTAACGTTCTACTACGCTTTTTTTCTTTCGTTTCACGCGATACTAACACAGCGCCATGTTAGCGCCATTCAACCTTCTGGCGCTTATCATCTTTCGCCCACTCCGTCTGTTCGTCTCAGGTAGCACTCTCCGCCATGGTCGTATAGTACTGTTACGAGCAACGCATGCTCCGATCGTAGCTTTAATTCAGATGTACGAGTGGGTCGCCAGCAGGCTTAACATGGGCAATATCGACGGCTTCCAGGGGCCGCAACAAAACACCCCTAAACGCCATACTATTCCGCCACAAAATAGGCCGCAGTCTGGTTATCGGCCGCGCATGCCCTCGCCGCGACCGAGTAGCGCGGAAATGATTAACAAATCAAAGTGGCAGAATCATGCTGAGGATGATGTCACCGATACATCCACGGATGTCGACGCGCGTATTGCGGATTTATCAGCTAAGATCGATCGTCTAACGGCATTGGTCGTTGCCCTTCACCCGGCTGGATCGTTGGAGAGTGCTCATACGTGATTTTAGTATTAGTAGGATGGTAATGAGCAATCAACACGGGCATTCTTCGCTAGCTCCATGGTTCTCCGTATCCAGCCCATCCGATATTCCTCGCGGTAGCTTAAGATCAACTTCGTCATTTACATATCAAAACCTAGTGTTGCGATTAGCATACTTCTTTCTATGCATATTTGGAGTAATCAGCACTGTTCATATATACATTTTCTCCCAGAAGGGAAGCATCAAGTTTTTTTTAGTTTTTTTTAATATCTAATATTTCCTACACGAGGTTGACGTGTAAAATGTCGAAGACCTGACACCTACTAACTAGTGGCAGTTTAGTCTATAAGTGCCTAGTCAGTTCCCACTATACACGGAACAATGCAAATGCGGAGATGCTTATAGGATAGTCACACTATTGTAGTTCCGCTTCGGATCACGGGGAACCCGCTTGATATAATAAAACGCAGATATGACGATGCCGTAAATTAGTCAAGGCCGCCGGTACCCGGACGCCGCCATCGCACGTCGATCCCGACCACGCAATTGTTAGTCACATATATAGAGAGCTCTGAAACTGTTAAATAGCTTAATTTTGCAGACAACTTTGTTGCTGATTGCTCCACTCCCCCTTTTTTTTCAATTGTCTTATACTTGGCAGTCATGGATCTCCCCTTTACAACTCTCGATGTTTTCACAAACAAGCCACTCGAAGGAAACCCACTAGCCGTTGTGCAGGTTCCAGCGTCCCTGCGCGGCCGCCTGACGCAACCTATTAAACAGAAGATCGCTCAGGAATTCAATCTCTCGGAGACGGTATTCCTTCACGATGGTACGTTCTGTAGTCCCCACACATATACTGTGAAATCATGCTGTTGGCTGACTCGACTGGGGGAATGCTAGACACGAGCAAATCGGGCCCGGAAGCGCGCGATGTAGACATTTTCACCATCGAGAGCGAGCTTCCGTTCGCGGGACACCCGACGATCGGCACGGCGGTGTTCGTGCGGCAGCACCTCGGCGGCGGCGAGGGTGTGCTCGCGCTCATAACAAAGGCTGGGCGGATTGGCATCAAGCCTTCTTCTGTCGGCATCCAGGCCAAGATCCCGCATAACGTGCGCCTGCACGCGAACACGCTGCGAGATATCCTCTCCGGCCCGGATGAAGCGGTGGTGACGGCAGGGTTGCACCCCCACCCGACCATTCGCGAGGCAGAGCTCGACGCGCCCGTTTTCAGCATCGTCAAGGGTATGACGTTCGTCCTTGTCCGCTTGCCGTCTTTGGACCTGTTGGGCCAGGCGAAGGCGAGCCGGCTCGACTTCAAGGTGCTGTCCACCTCGCTCCTCGATGAGGGCTGGCGCGATAGCTTCGTCGCGAGGTATTATTACGTCGATATTGAAGGCGAGGGGGACGCCCCGAAAGAGGTTAGGTACTTAAGGACGCGCATGGTCGAGCTAGGCTTTGAAGATCCTGCTACCGGGAGTGCGGCCTCGGCGTTGAGTGCATATCTCACACTGGCGCAGGAAAAGAAGGGGACGAAATTCCAGATGACGCAGGGCGTGGAAATGGGACGAAAGAGTGTGATTAATGTTGAGACGACTTTAGAGGAGGGGACAGGCAGAGTAGGCGAGTTGTATCTAGGTGGTACCGCCGTTGTAGTTATGCAGGGGACTTTGAGAGTCGATGCTTAAGTTTGACACTACTTGTTGTCTGTGTGCCTGCGGATCCCACTTTATTTAGAAGATACCGAAACTCACGCAACGCTGCTACGGCGCGCCCTAAAAAATTAAGTATGAAGAGTGATGATTGTTATTTCATACGAACACCTTTAACCGACGAGCCAGCTGTTCTAATACTATGTAGCTCCCAATGCGAGTCCGATTCTATGCCGAATGATAGTTGAACGGATACAGTCGTAATAACCCCTAGTAACAATCGCGTCCCTCACGCTCCCTTACGCAAATCAAAAAAAAAAAAAAAAAAAAAAAAAAAAACCACTAACTTCTGCAGCACATTGGGACTCGTGCAATGGGTATCATGACTTCTTCTTCTTCTTTTCCCCTTCATTAACCATCGAACCGAACAAGCAAAGTCTCGTCATTTTCATTTCCTGTAGACTCCCCAAACGCCAGATGCAGCCGATAAAATGCAAGAAATGTCCCTGGCCATCCCTCCTCGCCGCCATAGGTCGTGAGAAGATCTTCTGGCATTCGAACCACGAGATCGTTATTCGTAGAAACGCTCGCTCCACTCATATTCCATCCCGTCGACGGGCGCCGGCCACCAACTCATTAAACGCCCCTCGACGTTCTTGACTGGCGTGACGCCATAGTTCTTAGCACTTGCGATCCCATATTTGCGCTCACGTTCCAAGACGTTATCCTTGAGGTTTTCCTTCTCGAGCCGCAGCTGCCACTCTGTCTTCTCGGTGGTCCAACCATTCTCCATTGTCTCTAGCGGCTCGGGCCACCAAGACATCGTCGATCCTTGGATGGCGCTGACGTGCTGCGATGCGGGGAGCTTCTCCATCTTGGTGGCGGCAGCCGGAGACCGCAGATTCACCGAAGAGAGCTCTTGGGGCGGATTGAGAGGATATTCCTCGTCCTGTCTACCCAGAAAGATGGGGAAGCCGAAGTCGAATTCGGAATCGGCGGCGAAAGCGTTCCGTCGACCCTTGCGACGATATGCCTCGAGGGCTTCATCATTGATATCCTCGAAAGATGAGAGAGGTGGTGTCACGGGCGATTCAACGTCCATTCCCGAGGTCTCGGAGCCACAGCACGACTCGCAATCGCTCAGGGCCGGCGTGTTGGCCTCCATGTCGTCTCCGACGGTGTTGATGAGGATAGTGCCGGCGTCGGCGGGATGAGTAAAAGGTCTTTGCTCGTGGGCGTGATGGCGATGATGGTGGTGATGATGATGGTGAGTGTTGTTGTTCACGTAGAGCAGGTGAGACAAGTCGTCCTCGTTGTAGATGGCGACTTGCTCGTCACCTGCCGGCCTGGAGCTGGAGCGTGCCATGACGGGCTGTGATTTGGGCACAGTGACCTGTGATGTCAACGACTCGAGCTGGAAGATATCGCCTTGCATTTGGTGATTGGTTTGATTGGTTGACCTGGTTGGAGGTAATATGTTATGTAAGGTAGCTTGGTGTAGCTGGTTGTGGACTGATTGGATGCTTGATGTGATTGTCACGATGTTGATATGTTCTGATGAGACCTAGAAATATATTGTGTTGCCTCGACAGCATATGCCGGAATTATATACACACCAATATCTCGCGTGTTAACGTTTCGCATATTCACATGCTGGTAAAATTGGGAGCAATAAAAATTCTCGTCTCAGGTCAACTGATGATGTGTTGGCTGGGTGTCATCTACCATCGAACCAATGCTTAGTGTCATTTACCCGTGCCATTCTCGTTTTACTCCGACATCACAAGGTAGGAATGCACGCACTGCCCGCGGCCTAACGGAAGCCCACATCATTGCAAAGTGTGAAGGAAAATCTAGATTTCGTCTCAGTTGTGGCGTGTTGTGCTGTCATATTTGCCCAGCCAAGGCCAGCGGTCAAGTGCGCTCGTACGATCGGAACGAGCCGCAAACAGGAGTGTGCACATTCGGCGGTGCCGGTGGACCTTCCGCTTTTCTCCGATACTAAAGCTCTACTATGTAGTTTAGCTTACTTATCTTAGGCTATTGACAATGCCATTCTAAGGCTGACTTTTGATGTCTAGACTCGACAAGAATCTATGGTAACATAATTGGCATTCTATTTATTTCGCTGTAACAGGTAGGTGTTACTCTACTACATGTACATAGCATCATATCTGTGTGTGGTGCAAGCTATTGAGAAAGACAGGATTAATAAGATTGTGGCGATGCGTCACTGGTGTTGAATTTCGTCGAATACAGTATACAGTACCTTTTTTATTGGAGATTCTGACCTAATCGATGTACTAGTAGTCAGCCTCTCCTATGATATTTTTATAGCTCTGCCACATATAGGTAGATCCTTTTAATTTGACCGAGAATTTTTTTAGCTTTCCATCTTGAACTATGAGGGAATTCGTAACCGATTTGTTAACTTGCACACTAGTGTAATAATTCCCCGTCTCTCTATGTAAACATCCAAGCTCACTAGATAATCAGCCGCTTATTACTGTAGACTTACACTACATGACCACTGCCATTGGAGAGGTGAGTTGCTTCATTGTCGTTAGATTAGATGACCATTTTGTCATGGACATGTTGGCGGTCCCGGTTTATTTCGTCTTATGCCGGTCTTATCTTCAACTAAGCAAGTACATGGGTCTTTATGTCGATGGTTCTGGTTCCGATGAGAGTTGACCATCTGTGCGGTACTACCGAGTCTTCCCTTAGCGCCGACGGGTAACTCACATTCGCCTAATGTTGAAGTACTATAGATGTGTGAATAAATGGGTTCCGAAGAGGTCTTATCTTTGCAACGTACGAGGTCAACCGGCAAACTCATCTTTGCTTTCCCACATTTTTTCGTACAGCTGCTTTCTCGCCTGGGAGTCGAGGACGCACATATCAAGCTTCTCAAGAAAATATGTGCCTACGTCAATAGATACTTGAGGTTGATGAAGAAAGGTGTTAGTTCACTGATATACACCTATTTCGAAGAGGACACAGGATAAGTGACATTAGCCTGGAATGGATACGCAGACGATTAAATTATGGTTACAGAGTAATGTGATGGCATATCAGTATGTATACTCAGGAACATTCGGATTGTATGCAAGATCTCATGCATTGTGATCTGTTAGGTTGCAAGCACCAACTTAATCCAGCCTAGCACCAAACAAAATTCCCAACGGCTGAGATCATTTTTCTATATGGATATACTCCGTATAATAAGGCGGCTTTATACCATAAAATAAGTACGGTTGGTGTGATAACTAGCAGGACCTAATACCCTAACTAGGAAGTTAAAAAATGATTATAGGGTTCACATGAAAAGAAGAGGCCGGTTTAGTAAGTCCTGGAGTTTTTATATAGTGTCTTCCAAGGGAGGGATATAAATTTATTGTATAACTAGATGGATAGTCAATGTATCTATCTGGCTAAGTCTAGGGTAGCTCGAGATGGAAACTTGGCATTTACTGCTCCTATCAAATCTCTCAGGAGGGGATATTGGTAAAACCAATGGACTTAGTCTCTCGCAGGATCACCATGGCTTATACATACATACAACATACAATTTAGTAGGGGGGATGAAGCCCATTAATCGAGGAACTTGCGCTGGAGGGATTGGCATCCTCAAAATCCCTCTGCATTGTGATCGAATGTATCGGTATCGACATCTTCTTTATGAGGCCCTCGTGTAGCTCAACCTGTTAT
Source organism: Xylaria sp. Z50 (assembly GCA_037356035.1). Classification (NCBI taxonomy): domain Eukaryota; kingdom Fungi; phylum Ascomycota; class Sordariomycetes; order Xylariales; family Xylariaceae; genus Xylaria; species Xylaria sp. Z50. The sequence continues at coordinate 500,664 of JBAWJU010000011.1, read as the reverse complement.
GTACCTACAAGCAATAGCGATGTGGGTCCATGCAACTACTTAGGTAGGTACTCCCCCAGAAAAATTGAGCCAATAGGAAGCTAACTTTAAGCAACAGCTGGAGGCTACCAAAAAAAACGGAATCATCATTCCTATTGGAAACTGAGAGAGAGAAGCTGCTCTTCAGTCACTGACTCTATTTACAATACTCAAATATCCCACCAACCGGGCTCCTCTCGACACCCACTGATTTACGACGATACCACCCGGCAGAATGTCGCGCAACCCGATGGACGAGTACATGGAGAGGATGCGATTGATGGTCCGCCAAAATCGGGGAGGATTTGGAGGCGGCCGTCCGCCTCAGGGTTTTGGTATGGGGTTGGCGGGCATTGCTATTCTCGCTGGCGGCGCCATCCTGCTACAGAACTCGCTCTTCAACGTCGATGGTGGTCATAGAGCAATCAAGTATAAGAGAATAAGCGGTGTGAGCAAGGAAATATACGGCGAAGGTCCGTCCGACTCTGCCGAGAGATCCGCCTTGTCTATCATTATTGACTCCATTGTCGATTAGGAACCCACATTATGATCCCCTGGTTCGAGACTCCTATAACATATGACGTCCGCGCGAAACCGAGAAACGTATCCTCCCTCACAGGCACCAAAGACTTGCAGATGGTCAACATCACATGTCGTGTGCTCTCTCGTCCCGAGGTCAATGCGCTCCCGCAAATCTACAGAACTCTGGGACAGGACTACGATGAACGTGTATTACCTTCGATCGTCAATGAGGTTTTGAAGAGCGTGGTTGCCCAGTTCAATGCTAGTCAACTGATCACACAGCGTGAGATGGTGGCCAGGCTAGTCCGAGAAAATCTATCAAGACGGGCTGCGCGATTCAACATCCTTTTAGATGATGTCTCCCTAACTGTATGCCCCCCCCTCTCACCCATCACTCCGTGTGGCCTCACACTAATCGGCGTTTTAGCATCTTGCATTCTCTCCCGAATTCACAGCTGCGGTCGAGGCCAAGCAAGTAGCACAACAAGAAGCGCAGAGGGCAGCCTTCGTTGTGGACAAGGCAAGACAAGAGAAGCAGGCGATGGTTGTCAAGGCACAGGGTGAGGCACGATCAGCAGAACTTATCGGTGAAGCCATCAAGAAGAGTAAGACATATGTCGAGCTGAAGAAGATTGAAAACGCACGGGCTATTGCTTCGCAGCTTCAAGAAGCGGGTGGCAGGAACAAACTCTTGCTCGACTCTGAGGGATTGGGCTTGAATGTGTTCAGTGGCGACAACGACCAAAACAAGAAATGAGCAAACAGAAAAAATCCACACAAAATGTGAAGTTATTGAAGTGAGGACAATCTCCACTGTATGTCTAGAACCTACTCATAATCAGTGTACATTAACGTGGAAGCTCTTGCGTGGGCACTTCCAAACCCGACCTGGGATTCTATACCAATGTTAAGAAAAGGGACACTATCTGATGGAGGCAGGTAGGCTTCTATACCTTGACTTGGCGGTTTCCAGGGCAGCTCCGTTGAAGTGTCACCTCTTAGCCCAGAATGGAAGTGAATACACAACTGGACGCGCTCAAGTGACGATGATAATGACCAAATTAAGCATCACCATTCCAACTGTCCAGGCAGTACAATGCTGTCAATGACTATTGAATTTCAATTATACTAACCTACGAGGTCCCACCATCCCCCATCCCTCACTCTAGGAGGTACTTTTTATAACTTTGCTCCCTTACATAGTGCAGCACAAACTGCCCCGCCTCGGGAACCAACCCCACCATCATCCATCTGCCTTGACCCGCATGTGCCCTCCATCCCTCCCTCCATCCACCCATTCCAGCTTTATCAGCATCCCAACGAGCTCACCCTAGCTTTTGTCTCATTCTCAACCTATTTCAGAGTAGACCATTCTCATTTACGACCGTGGTATAAGCAACAAGACCTGCGCGATCCCCGTTTCTACCTAGCGCCCTTGTCACGATTCCGCGACTAAACCAGAAGTGAAGCTCATACTCTAGCCTCGTCAGAGGAGACACAGCCGGCAAGATGATGATCAAGTACGTCGCGCCTTTCCCTGTCATGCTTAGCCTAAACAACATTACCTTCGAGCTGCCATAGATGATGGCCCACTGCACATGTGATTTTCTAAGAGGGCCGACTGCTCGCGCGCCGAGACTGGTATAGATAAAACTCGCTAACCTCTCGGCCCGGCAGAGTGCGGACCCTGACAGGGAAACTTATCGAGTTCGATGTTGAGCCTACAGATACGGTGTGTTTCCCCCGTTCCTCGCCCCCCTTTATTCACAAGCGGGCGGCCACGTAGAGCCCACGAGGCTACAACGCCGCAAACCCCCGAGCCGGAAGTGAGACGCAGAGGCTAACTGGTCGGTTCTTCACGCGCTGCAGATCGAGGATGTCAAGAAGCGCGTCGAGGAAAAGGAGGGCATCCTGCCCGCGCAACAGCGGCTGATCTACGCAGGCAAGCAAATGTGAGTAACGGCTATGAAACTTCTCCCCAAACCGCGCACACAAGTCGTGGCGCCGAGGGTTCTTCTCGATCCGACTAACTCCGACTCCCTGTCCCTAGGCACGATGACGTGAAGCTAGGAGATGGCGGCGTCGTGGCGGACGCAACACTGCATCTAGTCCTGACACTGCGAGGAGGAGCCGGCCCCTCCCAACACTGAAAAGCCGTCCAAAATCCACGTATAATTTCCACACATACATACACACGCACACGGGGAACCGGGCAATGGTCCAAATGGGATATGGGTGACTACAGCCGCATTGTGTCCAAGCCTCCGTTGACAAATGGCTCTGGTACGGCTCTTCGCTGTACCATCATGCATATACTTGGTGGTGGGAATGGGGGTATCCCAAGGGGGCGAGAAACGAAGGGACACTATTTGGGAACAGCCCTGAGAAGTATTCTCAGCGGAATACCGTTGTAGAGTTAGATGGATCAAGGATAGACGCTGAATAAATAGGAACTCAAGACACTATGTTCTCTTTTACAATTTACTTCGTCTCGAAAGGAAGGTATCTTATTATGTATATTCTCCTCATTCTTTCTTCTCTAGCTACCATAATAACAGAACCAGCCATAATGACGGAGTATGCGAAAACGTAGAGGAAACAAGACCTCATTTCCCAAAAAATGTCCCCCAAATTCCAGTACACCTCTCATCATTAAAGTCATAAAGGTAGTCAGGTTCCAGGGTAATGCCTAAAACGTTAAGTCTTGAGGAGTCGATAGCAAATAGTTGGATAAAATTAATACGCCCCAAGAATCGTGTTGGCCTTACGGTATGCTAATTTAAGCATGTGCGGTCGGGTTGCGTTTTGCTTTGTTAAGATCCTCCGCCATGCCACTGACCAATTAGCGTGTTGATGTACAGACGTAATAAATATTCGTATGTGTTTTGATAGGTGTAAACGTGTGCAAAAAACCAACAAGGTTAGTTAAAGCCGCGTAACTTTCGGCTTCGGTTTCATGAAGATATCGGCGGCTTTTCTTTTGCGAGGTCCTACGGACCCTACACCAGGGGGGGTGGATGAAGGTATAGGCTTAGGTGGAGGACTAATCGGCCCGCTCTGTAGTTGCGTGGATGGTAGTTTTCCTCGAATTTCGGTTCGAACTCTCGACGCCGATGGCCCCGCAGACGAGTGACCCATTTTGCGCGCAAAACTACTTCCTCTTGCGGAGCCTGAGGACTCAGCTCTGTAGCTTGGTTCGAGGTGGCTGGTCGAAGCCTCAAGATCATCGACGTCGAGACCAATAGGACGGTCCTCATCTTCAATCTCTAGGTCATCCAGATCTTCGTCCGTGATATAAGACCCACCCTTCTGCGAGTTCATTTCTTTGGCTTTCCGTAGCCGTGCCTCACGATCCTCAATCTCGCGCCCCGATTTGGGCCGATGCGTAGGCGGCCGGATGCCCCTCAACGGCCGAGCGTTGTTGACTTTTTCCTGTACCATGCCAACGGGTGCTCGGGCGATCTGCCCTGGTCTCACTTTCACGGCACTAGATAGTGTATTGAGTCGATTTCTGGTAGATATCTCCTTCGCTTCTCGCATGGCGCGCTTTAGTAAACCTTTGGGGGTATTTGTCTTTGTCCTAGAACCACCGGTAAACCGTAGTTCACTCTGGTCAGGGGTATTACGTCTGCCCTTAGGGCGAATGCCCACTTGTGGTTTGACATCTCGCGGCAACCGGGGGAGTGTCCTGCTGTCGTAGTTGACTACCTTGCTGCCATTGTGGTCCTTCTCTGCTTTGATTCCCTTGTATGCATTCTTAAGCCGCTCCGCAGCTGCCTGCCTAGATTCGGCGTCTAAGCGCTGGTACTTGGCGTAGATCCTGTGCCATTCTTTCGGATTGCTCGGTGCGAATTCTTCTTTCGAATATGGAACGGGAAAGTGGCGGGCTATCAACCGCTTCCAGCACTCGACGGTATCTCCCTCCAAGTGTGGAGAGCTTATTTCTATTCGGCGGAGTTGTACTGCGTTGTCGATCTTCAGGAGGATTGGTCGCGCAATACTGTAAGGTATAGTACCGATATCAGTGATATCTATTTCAAAGTCAGTACGTTGATCTTAAAAAAGAAACGGAAAGATTGTGTAAGAGGATCGGAATGAAGGGGTGAAAATGAAAGGAAGGGTATAAAGGGAACCGGATACTGACCTTTGATATTTCGAAGGCACACTGCAGTGCACAACTCTACAAGTGATTTGACCATTTTCCGATGGAGATTGTTGCACTCGGCGGGAGAGAAATGAAGATTGCGCAAGAGGTCCGAGAACGTGGTGGTATAAAGCCATATAATTAGGCGCTGGGAGGCAGATGCAGTGGTTCTCCGTGCCTACAGAAGAGAAACTTGGAGCTCGATATAAATAGATAACCTTGTTCGTACGGGGCCGTATTGTACTAGAGCGATACGGCGATGGAGCGATGAACTTGCGTGACACTTTAAATGCGGCCAAGCCCATTCAACCTGGATGGTCAAGAGTAACAATGCCACGGTTTGCTGAACTAGGTTCGCTGGCTAGAAAAGCAGGTATTTGTAGCGAGGTATTTCTAAGGTTGAAGCATTTGAGTTTAGATGTGGCGGTTAGACGGTGCCTTTGATGCGGTTTCTTGCCCATTGTTCTGGAGAGTCACAAAGGAAGATGAGGTCAGAAGGTTAGATCCGAGGCTGAAATTCGGAGGGCGGGACGAGGCCATAGCTTCTGTATTACACCAGCCAGGCCATGCGTGATCCCTGCTAACCGCATGCCGGTCATAAGTGTCCACGTATCACTGTACAGTAGCGCTGCGGTACTTAGCAGCATTTAGCAAACAGGTACTGCCTACTTATAGCTACAGACATAAATACCCTACATCAGTTCCTACCCATGTAGCTTGGGGTAACATGTACACTACTAAACAAGTTATCAGGTGAGTGAGTACCTACCTCCCAAGTACATACGAGGTAGGTAGCTTGAGATGAATCAATACCTCGACCACTGTGTTGAATACATGATTCACCCATTCACTCTCCAGCTTGGATAGTCGAGACTCTTAACAATGAGTTTTCTTTCTCTCTTCTTATAACAAATGATGCTCTGATCGAATCACCTAGGCATCTCAAGAACGCGAGAATGTGACAGATAATCCGACATTCCAATTAGTCCGTCTAAACTAGTCCGAGTCATCCATCCATTCGTTATACCAACACACGTAAACAACCGGCTTCTCTGGCAGGTAACACGCGTGCCCATAGTAATTTTGACATCCGAAAATCTGCATGGCCCCGCGCAATCATGGTATTTCCCCGTCGCCGAGTTTCCTGTACGCCTACGCCGGGAATCCGATACGCCGCTTCGCCTGTTTGATGCCCATTCCCAAGCAAATCAATAAATTTGTACAAGAACATCCCGTTGTCCAATCAAGCCACAGACTTGTGTGTCCAATTGGACCAAGGAGACTCAGCAGTTATGCAGCTGCGGCGACAGGATGCGATGAGCTAGCTATTGCAGGCGAGGGTTCCGTGACAATATCATCCTCCTCCTGGTGTGCCGCCATTTCACCACCGGCTTCCTTCTCGGCCCAAGCACCCCAGAGCCCACGTTTGCCCCGTACTCGGATTGCGCCACCTAAGCTGCCTTCTTTTTGCTCAACTTTGATGGCATCTTTGGTTGCAAGCACCAAGCATTCAAAGAACATCTTGGTAGCATCCGCTTTTGTGGCCCTTCCTTCAGGTAGTAGTTCTTGGAACACAACTGATTTCTTGCGTTTCTCCTCATTTGTGGCTGCCTCGGCTCCAAATAGATCTCTTAGTACATGTACAGCGTGCTTAGTACCAAGCGACACAGGTCCACTGTCGGCTGGGTGTACGAGGGGTGCTACCGTCTCATCGAAGGCTGGATTCATACTCTCGTCGCGCGGGTGGTGAATATCGTCGTCGTTGTTGACTATAGCCCCATCATCCGCAGGAATCTCTAGAATTGTTCCATCTGGTGCAACACTACGGTCCCCGAAACCTGCGTCTGGCATAGCGAGCATGTCCTCGTCTTCGCCTATTTCAAGTCGGGGTGATTTAGAGTTGCCCTGTTCTTCTTCGCTGCCTAGGTCAGCAACACCACTGTCGCGCTTCCTCTTCAAGTCGTTCGTCGGCTTGATGGAGTCCAGAGTCAACATATCACGCAGCTCGTGTGCCCAGGCTTTGGCGCGGCCGCTACCCATGATGCTCGTAACGAAGCTGCCGCTGTTTTTCAATTCAACCAAAGCTAGTAGATAAGGATCCCGGGAGATGAAACTGGGGGCCTTGAGAATGTTATCGTGGTTCTGTTGCTGCTCCTTGATATGTGCGCTGGTAAGTTGAGTGGCCGGGTCAAGACCGAAAAGTTTGCGCTTCTTCGATTTCTTCTGTGGTTGAGGCTCGGGCTCTTCAGGTTCGTATCCCGGCTCGTATATGCTGGTGTTGTTCAGACGTGTCCATTCTTCTACATCCCTAGCCGTATTCTCATCAATATCTGAGAGGGGTGATTCCGAGATGCGCGCGCGATCCATAGAGGGGATGCCACCCATCTCAGGCATAGCGGATTGGTCACCAATGTCGAAATGGAGATCGTCATCCATTTGCACATCCCCATCAGCATCAGCGATCCTAACCCCATCATCACCAAAATCCAAATCCATCGTCTGCTCTACATCAGCACCCTTGGCACGGGGTGCTATATCGAGCTCGCTGAAGATATCGTCTTCGACAGGTCGCGGAGCCGGGGCGTCTCGACCCATTTCGATGCTTTTATCCATGCGTGGCCTTTCATCGATATCCATTCCAAAATCTAGTTCGAGTTCCAAGTCATCCATAGGCGCAAGAGCAAGCTCATCCTCATCCAGATTATCCTCATGCAAAAATTGGCTGTTGTTGAAATCTTCTTGAAGGTTAATATCACGGTTACTAGGCCTTCCTCGTGCGCGCGTGTTTGAGCTAGCAGGTGTAGGATTCACGTCCTCCATCTGGCTAAGTAGCCAGTTAGCATCAGGTGGTGGTAAGATATTGAGATTATCAGCAGGTGTGATTTGATCTGGGAGCATCAAAGCTTCTCGATTAGGCATATTTAGGTTTTCGGGGATGTCGTTATTTCCAGTAGCACGGAATGCCTAGAATATAGAAATCAGTAACATTCTTGTCGGTGAGCCGGGAGTGAAACAAACCATCTTGATCTTCAGCAGGGCCTCGTTACAATCGTCTAGTAGATAACGAGCTTTTCGGCTATACATTCTTACGACACCCAACAGCAGCTGGCCGCTTAATCGTAGCGCTAGTGGTGCTTGGTTAGGTCGAATGATAGCGTCGACGCTGTTAGGTAGGTTTGATTGCAAAACGTGTGTCTTGGATAGCTTGTGCATATTTGCTGACAGCCAGACACGGGCCAAAGGCCCGCTCCTCTGGAGCAATTCCTCGGAGTAAAACATGGCGATAGCAGCGACGACGAACAGCAAGTGGACAGCCGACGGGGACGCGATGCCAGAATAGCAGATGGCTAGCTGAGTCGCCGACTATGCTAATTGATAAGTATAAGACAAGCACTATACTAAATTGTAGGCATGCGACCATGCGCAGGTGTTGCAGGTTGAGGGGTGAATGTGAGAAAAGCTCGGGTGCTCACAATGGTGGGTGTAAACAGAGCGCGCGTTGTTTTGGAGGGCAGCAGAACCGCGCGTTAGGTAGGTCGCGCCTCAAAACTGAAAGGCGCCGCTGCGCGTAATAAAAAGCAAGCGAGCGTGCAAACCGGTGCGTAGGCAATGTTGTTTAAAGCACAGGAGACGGGGGACGGGAGACGGCGCGATGGCGGGCGTTGTCTCTGTGGTGGTGGTTGTGATTGTGGTGGTTGGTTGTGGTTGTGGTGGGAGAGAGATAGAGATAGGTCGAGGTAGGTAGTATGTAGGAGTAGCGAGGTGGAGGGGGGTGGCAGCTGGAAATGATCCAAGGCCTGTCTCTTTTTGATGAGCAACGGCCGGCCAACCCTGTTCTCGTCTCATGCTAAAATCTTCAAAATCCAAGAGGCTGGGGGCCGGCGTCCCACGGCCGGCCATGCTGATTGGTGGACAGCGTGCCAAGGATGTGGCTGGTGCTTTCCATGTTGCTCAAAGCAGAATAACATCATTCCTTTTAAACGGATTTAGACAATGCCTACCTACCTACACGGTAGTACTATATACAGAAGGTACTAACCTAGGTAGTATGTACACAGGTATACTATACTAGTATACCCAGGTCGGGTATAACGACGACGACGACGACGACGACGCCGCCGCATTCGATACAACCTTTTATGTGAACTAAACTGTCTCAGTAGCATCTAGCTCCACTGGAAACTAGACAGGCTCCTCGAGAACTCTAAACTTGGATGCTAACAATGTACTAGCACTAGCCGTATACCCCTACAAGTACATAAACATTGTACTTGTAGTATAGTCTTACAAGGCTATAGGATTTCTATCTACATGTATAGTAATACTACCTACCTACAGGTTTTACCACAATGGGATAGATGCCAAGTTAAGCAACGCCGCTTTTAGCCTTAGCCTACCTAGCCTGAGTAATTCATTTTCACCAAACATCATTGCTCTACAAACGAACATATCTTTTCATACAACGATAACGCCACTAACAGCTCCGAACTTTATATTCGAAGCACAACACATTTTAAAAATCACAGAGTTAACCTGTACCTCAGTAGACCACTGTTTTAAGTGGCGCGCCCCTCATGCATCAGTTTGTTATAGCAACATCTAAATAGCCCTAAGTAAACACTGCCCTAGATCACATTAACGAGCAAGCCGCATGCGCTTCCGCTACTGTAAATACGGTCGCGACGGCACTCAACGTGGCGCGCACTCACACACATAACTATTACACTGAGCAGCACGAGACTCGGCAGTCCGTCAACAGTACTAGCAGGCAAGATGATCCTCGGAATGGAGCACCTGGAGCTTTCGGGCAGCGCTATCCACAATACTCAAACTATAGCATAGACAAGTGATTACCGCTAGACAGAGGCAGAGGAGGGCTAGGAAAGGCCTGACAAGTACACAGACGCAAAACAGCTATTAGGACTGTGTAAGCGTGGCCGAGCAGCAGAAGAAGCAAACCTAGACGGGAATAATTGACAGTCAGGTCAGTAGGAGTGACTTCTTTCCAAAGCGAGGAAACAGGATCATCTGCATCCATATTCATACGCTGCATTGCCGCCTGAGGGCAGTTGGGATAGCCTATGAATTAAATAAAACATTTTTTAGCACCCGCATCAATACGGCTTCCGACCAGTACCATTCCTCGGGGCAACATTACTATATTGTCAAGACTATCCACATGAAGAAGATTCTCCTCCTCCACTATTATCGCCGCCATTACCACCACCGTTTCTGCCTTCACCTTCGCCATCATTTGCAGAAGCTCGCGTGAGTCGCCAACCCCGACCGCGAGGTTGATCTAGATCATCCGTGTGATTCTATACCCACCGTTGTTGCTTGTTTAGAATGGAGAATGGACAGGGTTCCCTAGCTGCTTCCAGGTTGGTAGCAACAAACGCAGGCTCAAGCGGAAGAGAATGAGCTGCCGAGGAGCTGGTGTGCCTACAACAGACTTCTAAAATCATCCGGGTTCCTTTTTTTTCAAATTTTATGAGCTTTGTCGAAACACGCGGTGAGAATAACGTCGCTTTCGTTAGCACACACAAACCGCGCCGTTACATCGACTCTAGAGAGTGGACTACAGAAAAACTCGCAACTTTTCAACGTACAGCAAGAGCGATACCTGTTTCTCTCTTTCGTCTCTTATTTTTTGCTGAGGTCGCTGTCAAGTTGTTGTCCCTCTTAATCTTCATCAACTACACAGCAGAGCGCCAAAACCCTTCCCGCGCCAGAGGACGTCAATCTCCTGCCAACATTCAACACGCGGTACGACGACTTTGTTTCCATCGGCGACTTGGGACAGACAAGCATGTTTCATACCTTGGACCTCATAGCGAGTTCTGACCACCTGACACCAGACTTGGGACTGCGGAATGATTTTCTTGAGCACACTCAGACAAGCGGGCGAACGTTCGGTAGAGACACGCACCGACACTACCACCAATCTGATGTCTCGCCATGTGCAGCTTCCTGGAGAAATCAACACAAGGTCTGGAGACAGAAGCATTAATCCAACGATTCGGCTGCAGCAATTCTCCGTAGCAGTCGAACATCTCCCAAGAGCGACGGGTACATCGCCAAGGGATATCGGTCCCACCCCGAGAGAGCCTCTTAAGTTTTTGAAGCGATCAGGGCATTTAGACATTTCCTCAACAGCGGTAAGGAGCTTTGATTCGACAGCTATCCAGGATCCAGCCTCTCCATTGATCAGGAATCCCTATTCTCACGGATATGCATTGGCAGGCCTATATACTGCCAGACAGGAAGTACGAGGTTTCGTTTTCAGGAGCGTGGTGGTCCCTTATATTTGAGCCAAGGTATTGAGAAGCGACCCTATTTCTTGGAATATTTTCGCAGTGGCTTGTCGACGTTCCCCCTTACCTGTTTCCGGAACCGTTTTAAATTACCGTTTCTATCTGTATAATCTTTACATAAATGTACTAACCTTAGGAGGTATTCCTTACCAGGTAGTCACTTAACTGAGGATAGGGTCAGCTAGGCCTGAGCAAAAGCAGCAACCGCGCTAAACCCAAGTCATATGTCGGAAAAGTGGTAAAACTTACATAGTACATGTACATAGTAGAACCTCCACTAAATATTTAGAGCATAGATACAGATGCATCTAGGCACATATACGTAAATAAAATCACACGCGCTACTTTCGGTAGAGTTACTTGGCCTAAGGTTAGGACCTAATTACCTGCCCTCGATAGATACATACTTAGCTACCTAGATACCTAAGTTGCCTAGGTATTGTTAAAGTGAACCAACAGTCGTGACATCTCGTGCAACGGCGAACTTAACCCTCAACTACTGCATCTTAGCCGCCTGCCTCATTTTGTCCTAGCGGCAGGCTTGTACCACTGTACCCTCACTGCAACCCTCGCTGTACATAGTACATTACCGCATCAGGGATCATCGCATCCTCTAATAACGTGCGCTAGCCATCTACCTGGGTAGTATGTACATATAGGTACAGCAGAGTTCCACATCTTTTTGGACAAGTCCCAAAGCCAGCAACGGACACCTTGACAACCTCATAAATTATTCTCGATCCAACACGTCAACACTCCACACAAAGCCAGATCTACATCTTGCCCTACACGACGGCTCCATACGACGGTTCTACACGACGGTTCTTCCCGATACAGGCCACCCTCTCAAGGATGAATTCCTCCCAGCGATAGATTGTCATCTTCCCTCGCTCTAGAAAGCGCCCCCAAACTTCATCGTGTCCATTTTCCCCTATGTCGCTGCATCTTGCTGTAGTATTTCCAATCTGATCGTCTTTCAAAGATGCCATGGCCCTGGCGCGATCGCGAACCCGACGGCCAGTCGCTTCTCCCCATATCAGTACCGAGCATCAACGGCATTGATCGCGATTATGACTTCACCAGCAATGGCCCCATCGATCGCTCTAGATCCCCTTCCCGCCCAGGCCATGTCCGAACGACCTCTACCCAGTCGCGGGTAAGTTTTTCTGCTAGTTAATTCATTCGTTTATTTTATAGAACCTCACGACAGCACTTGATAGCTAACTTGTAACGCGATCCTAGTCCGTCGCCGATGGATATGCCGCTATGACACCCGCCGAGACAGCCACACGCCTGCAAACCTCGTTAACCAACGGACTCACTCCTGGTGAAGCCCTTTCTCGACTTCGAGATTTTGGCCCTAATGAGATCATCCACGATGAGCCGGATCCCCTGTGGTTACGTTTTCTCATGCAATTCCGAGAGCCCCTCATCATCCTTCTTCTTATCTCGGCAATTCTATCCATCTTCGTCGGAAATATGGACGATGCGGTTAGTATTACCGTTGCAGTGACCATCGTCGTTACGGTAGGGTTTGTGCAAGAATACCGATCAGAAAAATCAATAGAAGCCCTTAATCACTTAATACCAAACCATGCTCATTTGGTCCGCGCTCAGCCCTCCAAGGTTACCCCTAATACCAAGAGTTCAGCATGGCCGCCTGTTGGGGACGGGCAAGACGGCCTCGACCCCTCCACAGGTACCGAAACACCAGGGGAAGAGCAAATGGAAGCAACATCATCAAAGGTGATGGCCGCCCAGCTAGTACCTGGAGATCTCGTCTTATTCACCACTGGTGATCGGATACCAGCCGACATTCGGGTAACGAAAGCAGCCGACTTAACAATCGACGAGTCGAACCTGACAGGAGAAAACGAACCCTTGAGGATGACATCAGACACGAGATCTCGCTATGCTTATCCACCATCAATTCCCGACTCAAGTGAAAAACGACACCCAAGCCCTTCGGTCCTCTCTCCTTTTTCGCACCATGGCGAATCGAATGAAGATGCGCGCAACCAGGGCATAAATAATATTGCTTATATGGGAACCCTAGTTAAATCTGGTCACGGACAAGGCATTGTGTTTGCGACGGGTGGGGAAACGCACTTTGGCACGATTGCTGCGAGCGTATCAGGTACTGAGAGCCCGCGCTCCCCTCTTCAACTAAATATGGATCAGCTGGGAAAACAATTGAGCCAAATATCATTTGGCATCATTGCGCTTATCTCACTTGTCGGGTTATTGCAAGGGAAAAAGTTGCTCGACCTTTTCACTATATCCATCTCACTCGCTGTGGCTGCCATCCCTGAAGGACTTCCTATCATCGTGACTGTCACTTTAGCACTAGGCGTCCACCGAATGGCAAAACATAACGCTATTGTTCGAAAGATGCCAAGTGTGGAAACACTGGGGTCCGTGAATGTTGTATGTTCCGACAAGACGGGGACTCTGACAATGAATCATATGACGACTACTCATATGTGGTATTTTGGATCAAAAGCCCCTTTAAATGTGGATTCTGACGATGTAGCAACTGAAAAAAGTCCGGACGTTGCAGCACTGCAAATATTACGTATTGGCAACATCGCTAATAATGCTCGTCTAGCTCACGGGACGCAATCCGTATTACCTGATGCCCAGAGTAAAGACTTCACATCTTACACACGATGGGTAGGACAGCCGACGGATATCGCCATGCTGGATCTTCTCGATAGATACAAGGAGCACGATGTGAGGGAGTCTATTGGGCCCCGGACTGCGGAAATACCATTTAGTTCGGAACGGAAGTGGATGGGTGTCGTGATTGGAGCGCAACCAGGGAATAGCGAGAAGGAATACGCTTATATGAAGGGCGCGATTGACAAGGTCTTGGATGCTTGCGATTCGTATCTTACACCAGACGGTCGTGAGGTTGTCATGGACTCTCAACGACGTCATGAAGCTCTTCAAGCGGCGGAAAATATGGCAGAAAAGGGCCTGCGTGTCTTGGCTTTTGCGAGCGGTCCTATCAATAGGTCAGCGCGGAGCAGAGGACTTGGCCCAATTTCTCGAAGCAGTACACCCATCGCGCGGGATGGTAATCAAAGCCCAATGCTTCCTCATAACGAGGAACTATACCGTGGTCTGGTTTTTGCCGGTCTTGTGGGCATGAGTGACCCTCCGAGGCCAGGTGTAGCTCGTTCGATTCGAAGGCTCATGCGTGGTGGTGTTAAAGTTATCATGATCACAGGTGATTCAGCCACCACCGCACGAGCCATAGGAAGGCAGCTTGGTATGCAAATTGCGACTCCTCGGGAACAGGCAACAAACCAAGCATCCGTGAAGCCTGTACTCACCGGCGACGAAGTAGATAATATGACTGAGGATGAACTTGGGGCAGCAATGCAGACAACAACTATCTTCGCGCGTACGAACCCGGACCACAAATTAAAAATCATCCGGGCGCTACAATCGCGCGGCGATATTGTGGCTATGACTGGTGATGGCGTAAATGACGCACCAGCACTGAAGCGGGCAGATATCGGCATATCCATGGGAATGCATGGTACTGATGTTGCTAAGGAAGCATCTGATATGATTCTCACGGATGATGACTTCTCGACCATCTTACATGCCATCGAAGAGGGCAAAGGCATTTTCAATAACATACAGAATTTCATTACGTTCCAACTCAGCACGAGCGTAGCAAGTCTAACATTAGTCTTCCTCTGCACCTGTCTAGGGTTCAAGACACCTCTAAATGCCATGCAAATTTTATGGATCAGTAGGTGGTCTATTCGAAAATCCGTTGGCAATTTACCACTAACTCTGCTTAGACATCATAATGGACGGCCCCCCTGCCCAGTCTCTCGGTGTGGAGAGAGTCGATCCTGACGTTATGTCCCGACCGCCTCGCTCACGTAGCGAGCCGGTACTAACCCGATCATTGATCACACGTGTTTTAACGTCGGCAGCAATTATCATGGCCGGCACAATGATCGTGTATTATCATGAGATGTTGGCAGATGGTGAGGTCACGCGTCGTGACACAACTATGACTTTTACCTGTTTTGTGCTTTTCGATATGTTCAACGCACTTTCATGCCGGTCCGAGAGCAAGTCCATTTTTCGAGGCGAGATTGGCTTGTTTTCCAACAAGCTCTTTAATTGGGCTGTCGCTTTGAGTCTAGCCGGCCAATTACTTGTCATCTACTTTCCATGGCTTCAAGAGGTCTTCCAGACCGAAGCCCTTAGCCTCGCTGATCTCATACGCTTAGTTATATTAGCAAGCTCTGTGTTTTGGGCAGATGAGGCTAGGAAGTGGTACAGGTACGGGCAGAAACGGCTCGGCAGCGGTTACAGTCTTGCGGTATAGAGAAAAAAAAAAAGATCTTGTTGCCCAATCTCCTTCATTTTTCGTGTTCTCATATTATGAGTCAGAGTCAAAGGGAACACGCACATTCCGAACTGTATTAAATTAAATACCTTGTCTTTATACCCACTGTATAAGTTCCCAACATTTGGCGGCTGTGCTGGGTGTTGGCCGGTCCTGGGTCGGTTGTCGAAATAGGGTCAAGAGGCAATATATAGACAGAGAAAGATGTGTGTACCATTAACTTTTTGGACATACATGTACGTATACATGTTATATAAATTCAGATTCCATGTACACTGTTACCTTGGCTCCCAACGAATACACTTACAGAGAGCCAGTCAACGATTCAGTTCATCGAGATAATGACAGCCTCCTACAGCTATCACTCCGGCTTTCTGGTTCCTTTTCTCTTGCTAGGGATATATTAGCATGTACCTATACTTCTCCCAATTACGAGCCGCCCATGTAGATAGAACTTGAACCGATAGGCGCTAGGTATAAGAAAGAATGAACTGAATTTCCCATTCTAAGATATAATACATGTATTCAAACCTGCTCTGCTCTAGCTTGGTAGTGGCAATAGTGCGGTGTATTGGCGAGGCCTCGGGTACCACGGCCGAACAAGTCGAGTATCAGCTGTCCGAAACAAACAAACAAATAAGCCGTCGTTCAAAAGCTCGAAGTTGTTCATTCATTGCTCCTCAGCCTATTACTCGGGGCTTCTGAAGGCAAAAAAATCAAACGAGGACCAGCGGAAACGCTCTTGTTATTCTCATGTCACCTTTCTATTAACCTAGGCTAAGAGGGGTCTCTTGTTTTGATTCCACCGCATTACGATGAGGCAAGCTCAGATTGCTGTGTTATGGATATCATCCCTAGTCTCGTAAATAGGTAGTCATAGTATTCTACATATAGGTATTGTTAACATATACACGCTCTGTGGAACTCTCCTGTATACCTACAAGTCTATTCTACACTAACTAAATCACACCCTACCCTATCTATCGTCGTCTTGTTAGAATGTATTGAATTCGTAGTATTATATATGTATGTATATAGCGCCAAGAAAAAGCGCTCCCAATTTTTTCCCTTCAACCTTAACCTAATCTACTCAATAAATGTACCATAGTGCTTCCAATGTTGTCTTACAACCATCGAGTAAATGCTAAGCCAGCTCAAATACAGAACCTAACATGCCGGAATAAGTACGTGATAGGAAGGACCTAGGGCGTCGCCCGTACTTCGGTGGATGGGATATGGCCTATCCGATCAAGAGAGCTCAAGTCGTAGAGTCTTCCTTGCATCGATGAGACATAAACAACGCCATACAAATATGTATAGATCAGATCACCTTTAAACGCCAACTCCTATATGGCCTACCTACTAAGGCACAGCATATATATGCGCTGTCAAATCATTTCCCTTTGACCTTCCCTTTTCCCTTGGGCTTTGCACCCTTGGCGGCTGTGGTCTCGGTTGCGGAATAGAAAGTATTGGTATCATCTGCGAAGAGCTCCTGATCACCTTTCCCACCCATCTGTACGAATTCTTCAGGGGCTCGTTCGTCAGCGGGCCTAGCCTCGGAGGGCCCAGGTTTAGATTGTCCAGCCGGGTTCTTCTCATAAATCTTAAGTGGCCGCTTCGCGTCAGAGCCCAGAGGCACCTTGCGCAACAAGTGCACCGAAGCACTAGAACTCAGCAAAGTTCGTTCACGAACTACCCCCCGGCGATGCATATCAAGGCCACCAATACCGTCCACAAGGCCGTCGGTACTGTCGGCCACCCCAAGGGGCTTTTGAGTCAGCCACGGATGTTGTAGACATTGGTCGACAGTGAAGCGTTTATCGGGTTCAACCACCATCATGTGATCAATTAAATCGACTAGTACGGCTTGTTAGTGATTTCTGCTTCAATGTTAGAAAGTTATGAACTTACGTGCCGGGTCTCCAACCGAGTCCCAGTAAGGAGACGGGTAGTCGAACCGTCCACTCTTGATTTGCTGCGACAATGTGTAGGGGAAATCGCGACTATACAATTCATCCGAGAATGGCGGGAAGCCACATAGGCAAATATATAGCACAACTCCGAGGGACCAGATATCAACGGCTTTGGTATACTTCCTGTGACGTCCTTCGGCCAAGATCTCGGGAGCGACATAGCTTGGTGTGCCGCATAATGTTGTAGTAAATGACTCCTCACCAATGATCTTAGCAAGACCAAAATCAGCAAGTTTGACATGGACATCCTTGTCCACGAGAAGGATATTCTCAGGTTTAATGTCGCGGTGGACAATGTTTCGATCATGCTTGGGAGTGTTAGTACTAGATTAACACTAAAGAGCGTTGATAACAACAAACGTACCAAGTATTTAATACCTTGAAACAACTGGATGAAAAGCTTTCTCGTTTCATCTTCCGAAAGCTTCTGCTTCAAAACAATGTGGTTGAAAAGCTCGCCTTCCGGCGCCAACTCCAGCACGAGATATACAGCATTCTTCTCGCTGAATGTATCTTTGAGACATAGAACATTCGGGTGGCTGACACCCATTAGGACTGCTATTTCCTGTTGCAGCCCTTCCATCTTGGATCGTTCTTCCATACCGGGGTGCATGGTGAAAATCTTGACAGCGTAGCGATTGCCTGTGGACTTCTCAACGCACAGGAAAACCTCAGCAAAATGACCCTTTCCTAAACGATCAAGCAGATCATACTGCTGCAAAAAGGCACTTGAAGTGCGACTGCGAGGATAGCGGAAGATGAAACGAGCTTTGTCCATGACCGCGATCTCGTCCTGTTCTTGCAACTCGCGTTGTTTATTGCGGCCAACCATGGCCTCATTGACGAAGGTGCCGTTGCTTGACAGATCTTCCATGATGGCGACGCTATCGTCACCCTTGTTTTCGGTGAATATGAGACAGTGGCGGTTTGACACTACGGGATCATCTACGACAATATCTGCGTACCGGGTCAGACAACTTCGCTTACGAGGGCCGCGGCAGCAGAAAAATGGACTTACCACACTCTGGGTGACGCCCTATTAGATATCCACCCGACGGTACACCGTTTGTTTTTGATTTCTCGTATTTCTCCTCCTGCTGTAGAGCACCATTACCTCTCTTTTTTGAGTCGACCGCGCCGGCGATATCTTTAGAATTCGGACACACCGAGCGCTTTTTCAACACGACACATCTTCCCCCGTGTCTCGTGTCGAGGGGGAAGAGGTAACCCCAGACACCCTCCTTCACCTCGTCTTGTACATCTTCAGACAAGGCGGCGTTGGCATCAACATACTGGGATGTTGGGAAGGCCTGTGTATCTTGGGGTGGGGAGGAAAAGCGCTGGGCCTGCGAGTAGGTTTCGTCAGGTGTACGATGAGTGACTTGGCTAGGGCGGCCCTCGGGGGGCTCGGCGGTGGGCTCCTTGTAGGTGTCGTCGCTACCGTCAGCCAAGTTGGTGACGGGAGAAGGGAGCTGGTTCTTGATGACGGGGGTCTTGAGCTTGTCGGCGCCGGTGTCGGGCTTTTGTGATAAACGCTCCGACCGTCGAGGTTTTTTGGTGAGATCGCTGTCTTGATGAGTTGGAGAGTCCTAACAATAGGTATTGTTAACGAGGAAAGAAGGGCGAGATCAATAGGGCGAGTTTAGGTAACAGACTCTTGCACGCTTCAATTGGCTCTTCTCGCGGGGAGCCATGATTGATTGCTTTTACCTAAGTGTACCTTGGGGCGTAACAAATGATATACGGATCTATACAGAACCTATCGAATCTAGCTCGGTAACGGCAGGCAAGAAGCGACCCTTAGGCCTAGAAGGTGGAATGGGATGCAAAATGCTTGGACGATCAGGGAGCTAAAGACAGAAGGGCGGGAAAACAAAACAAAACAACACAAAAAGGACAGTAGGAGCCTGGGTGAATATAGTAGTAGTAGGCAGGTATAGGTATTTTAGTCTGGTAGGTAGGTAGATGATAGTCCAGACGAGCGTGTTCGTCGTATCATATTATGCGAATGGCTGCTAAGAACCTACCTAAGTACCTAGTCACTGAAAAAAATGGGGTAATGAGAGCTGCCTCAGGAGTGGAGTCGGGGGATGATGTCGAGGATTCTATACCTTGTCTGTCTGTTGCCTTGTTACCTCTCTTCCAGTCGCTGCTGTTGCAATCCCCATGTCTTCTGGCATGTCTTCTAGCATGTCTTCTCCCACGATAGCATGTCCTCTCCTCCGGTCCTCTCCTCTGGTCCTCTCCTCTGGTACCATGTCTTCAATCCGTCCATGTGTCTGTCCGTCTTCCCCACATGCCTATCTTCATGTGGCCATCGCCTAATAGCCACCATCGCATGCAGCCCTATGAGGATCAAATAACCTACGGCATCTATCGGCTATATACATGTATGCTATAGGTACCTCTGAGCACAGAAGGTAATCTGAGGCTCCATGTTTTGGAAACGCACACACGACCATTGTGCAAAAAACGGGTTTCGAGGATATAGACCTAACCACAACGCAACACAGCACAGCCTAGTACATGGCCTAGTCTTAATCCCATGGTACCAGTACTCCGTATATCTCATACAATAACCTCGAGCTTACAGATTCAACCTTGTGCAAACAAGCATGTTCGGTTTCTGCTTGTACAAAATCGAATCAGGTTCAGGTGGACCCTAGATAGGTGGATCTTTACCGGTAGATGTGCTCGAAAGGATCACCGGGTTTGCTCAGCAGTCCGCGAACTGCCATCACAAGCCACATCACGTTTAAGGCGCAGCTGGGCAGGCTTTCGGTTACCTCCTGGTTAGATGCTATCTACAAGTACTTGATAAGCAGTCTTTACCTACATTAGTCAGCTATTTACATTGTAAATCATTTCACCCATTAACTCGCCTCATGTTGATATTATAAATGTTTGCTTGGGTTGTGGCACGGCTGCGTGCCGGTATCGGTGTTTTGTTTTGTTTTGTTTCCATTCCCTTTTCATATCTCTTCTCATATCCGTTTTTTTTAAAATCAAGACTGATAAGCTTCATATAATAATAACATCTCAAGTGTGAGAGGTCCCCTCAGCTAGCAACCTCATTAGACGGCAGTTCCCATACGGCCATTTACTGATTCGAATGACCTGCCGCTTATGAAGCTCTTTCCACGTCAATCAGTTCTCCGTTCTCATTATGACTCCCCACCATTGTGACTTCTCTCTCTTGGTACTTATAGAGTGTATGACATGAAACACCCCGCCTCTCCCGACCCGGTCACGAGACACCATTAGCTGTCACCTGCAATTCTCTGGCTTCACAAAATGAAATCTGGCAGCAATTACTACTTAGTTTCGTTAATTCCCCTTTACTCGTAACTTCGAGCTCTGTAGGCCAAATGTTGGTCGTTGCTTGTATGATTCCCCTTTTCTAAAGGAGTTATTTTTCCTCGCCTACCTAAGTAGACCAGCTATTGTGGTGAACAAAGGGACTAAGAAGCATTCGTTATTAGGTTGCATTTATCGACATGGAGACATGACCCTTTCACAGTTGAATACATAATTTGTTTCATATGCAGATTAACCACTACTTAAACGCCATTCTCAAGTGGTTGATACCCCGATGTTATTGTAGTGAGCTACTTATTATTATCAAAGTAGTACCAGAGCATGTTGGCCTGTCCACGACTTCATTGTGCTTGTTCGATACAGACTGTTACCTGACAAAGAATCGATATTGGATCTATTAAATTCGGGTTGAAAGAAACCCCATCTGTTCGTCATAGCCTAGTGACCTTTGTCATTTTTCGGGAGAGACCGGCCGTCTTGATGCGTCTTAGAGACAAGGATCCTACACACAAGCTGTAAAACTACTTCAAAACAGCAACACCACGTTGTGTTGAACGATGGCTGCGCAGCAGAGCATGTCAGAGCATTCTAATAGGTCGACACCAATTTTGAGAGGCCAGGAACGGGTCCCTACCTGTCGTCAGTACTATCCTCCACCGCCGAATATCAACGAATATGTATCTCGGACTTTACCACAATTGCCCAGACCTCGACCTCCGTCGTCTCCTTCATCACTATATGGCCACGAAGAAGACTATGCAAATCTACGCACGCCACGGTACCTTTTGACTGCTAATAATATGACCGATAGTCGCAGAGGGACTGCCTTTGCTGGCGCGATAGACGAGAACGCGCTAGATATGGTACGGCCACCACAGATTATAATACCAAGTCACCCGCGAGCGGATGACCATCCTGACGTAGTCTCGCCTCAGCCACAGCGGCCGGATTCCAAACTTCTATCCATGTGGGCGAACGGCGACGAGCTAGTTAGTCCAATTGATACGCCTGGGACGGCGAGCTGGAAGAGCCATGTGGTATCGCCGCTCTCTGAAGATTCCGAGGCAGGTCAAGCATCGTGGTTTGATGACACCTCATCCGACGAAGACGAGCGACCAGATCCCTCGAATGAGACACAGAAGAAAGACCTATTTACGAACCATCGATACAGCGATCCTGGAAGCCCCAGCAACTCCGGGTTTGACATGAGGGGGTTTGGTGAGCCTGGGCCAGATGTTGGAGGCTTTCAACGGTTTGGCATCGCGTCCGGGAGACAGACAGTTCAACCACAAATGTACTACAGCAGTAACGAACAAGGGCACTGCCAAGATAGCAACGCCGACATGGGGGAATCCAAAATCTCTTTTTCTGTGCCGAAGATTGACGCGTTTTCATCCGATAGGCCAGGAGCTGGCCAACGACCGGTGCCCCCTCCTCTCCGGCTCGGGCAGGAGTCAGTCCAGGAGGATTATGTCAAGACCCCATTTCCGCCACGTCCAGACTCGGTCTCGTCAGAGAGGAACGCACCCAGACCCGACGAACAGAGTCCAAAGCAGCAGAAGCGGCGATCGGGGCTCGGTAGTTTTGATAGCCTACGTCGCTCTTCAACGCAGAATATCAGGAAGGCCCCTCCCGGATTTACGGAGATCCTAAGTCAGTTAGACAATCATGGCGTCGTCTCGACAACGCCGAGATCCAGGGGGCTATTATCGAAAGCAAAGCACGGTCTGGGAATCGGCTCTGACGAATCTAAGAGAGAAAAGGCGAGAGGGACTTAATCGTCAAGTTCAACATGATGCAGAATACAGCGCAAGTGTGTCATATAGCACTATAGGCAGTATTGTAATAGCCATAGTAGTAAACCTTATAATCAATAGTCAAATAGGCGTATAGATTCATATGGCTAACCAATGGTGGCTTTACGGTGAAAAGAATGATACCGTCTATATATTTAATCTATGGACAAGTGAGTACCTACTTGGTATACACTTGCTACCAAATTGAGAAAGTGGGGGGGGGGGCGTCAACCTGGTGCACCAACTAGACGGATCCGATCGGCAGTGCGACCGGCTAAGGTCTGTCGCCTATCTACCTCTTCTTATAGGAGGTATTCTCTCATACGTCAACATGGAACCGAGTCAACGATTCGTTGGGCCGAATTTCTACATGCCCATGCATACATCTCCTCACTATACCGCAACCGCTGCAACCTTACTTTTCCCCAAAATACACAATCTTTTTAAACAATGAGTGCAACCGTCACCAACGGCGATCACGACGCCTCTACTGCCTCTGCTGCATCCCCAGAAGACAACTATACTAAGCAACCCCAAGGATCCGCCCACTCTCCGCCAGCCGACTTATTGGAAACGGCCGAGGCCCCTCAGGGCTTCACCGACCCGTCCACGATCCTCCCCGCAGACCTCGCTCTCTCGCTCTCCTTCGATCTGCAACAAGCCGCATCCCGACAGCCGCAAGGAGAACAACTCCCATACCAGCCAGCTCTTTCAGAAGCCCAAAATCAAGCCTCGTATTACTGGGATGCGTCCACAATGGCGCCGCTCAATGCAGTCTCGGCGGTCAGTATAGTTGAAGCTTATTAGTTGAATATCATTCGCTTGTGACTGACTCCCATCATCTATTCTTTTTTTAACCGCATGTGCAATGTACAATCGGTTCCCCGCCAAGACACGGTCAAGTTACACTTAATTGATTATCTTTCTTCCTCTTCCTCCAATCCTTGTTCTGCATTGATACCCCCTTGACCCATTCAACTAGGGTGGTGTTGTGTTATACCCATCTACAAATGAGAAAGATAGTGTGACACTTGCGTGATGTAGAAATATATATATATAATGTACATCAATGATCACTAAATTTGAAGCTTTGCGAGAAGAAGAAAAAAAAAAAAAAAAGGGGCGGACCCTAATATACTAACGCATTTTTCTTCAAAGGCCGCCATCGCCCGACTGCGCGCATACAAGCCGCCACCATTTCCAGCCTGGGACAGTTTGCCTGTGTCACGGCGCGCCGCCGTCCTGATCCTCCTCTTTGGGGACCGGAGAGGCGACTTGCGCGTCGTCATAACGATGCGTGCTGCGAGCCTGAGGAACTTCTCCGGTAAGTCTAAGTTTTCTATATATTCCTCCTGACCATTGACTCCTCCCCCACTCTGTCCATCTCGACGACACGAGGCAAAAACCCAATTGAAGTTAACCCCTAGGATAGGCCATGCAGCTTTTCCCGGCGGCAAAGCAGATTCGCTCAGCGAAAGCCCGTGTAAGTCTATATATCTATTGACTATCGCAGATGCTCTCATCACCCCTCCCTTCAGATGGACATATCGGACATTAATAAGAATGAGAAATATATAAAGTTCCCTGGGTATGTTAGTCGAAGGGGGTATAGGAGAATGTGCAACAAGGGTTGAATAAGAGGATACTGAAGAAAATAAAACCAACTTTCGTAAAATTCACTAACACGACGATCCCTCGGTTTAGATCAAATAGCTCGTCGCGAGGCTTGGGAGGAGATCGGTCTCCCCATGGATGACAAAAAGATACCGTCCCCTTTCCGCATTGAGCCTCTCTGTTGTCTCCCCTGCAGTCTCGCAAAGACAGAACTCGCCGTGCGCCCCTGCGTGGCCTTCCTGCACTCGGAAGACAAAGCCGGTTCTCTGCCGGCACCAACCGTCGACGAGGCCATGATGCCGAGACTTGATGCAAAGGAGGTTGCCGCCGTGTTCTCGGCGCCCTTCAGCAATTTCCTCCAGAGCACCGACGAGCCGCCTCGGCCCGGCGACCCCCCTTTGCCTCCGGGCCACTGGTACGACGGCCGCTGGATCAACTGGCAGACGTACCCGTGGCGCGTACACAACTTCCACGTCCCCGTGAACACGCAGCGCGTGACGACGCCCAGGGTTCGCGAGGACGGCCAGGCGGCCCTCGGCGACGTGCCGGACGAGGAGGAGAGCCCCATCGAGCGCTTCCTGGTCTGGGGCATGACGGGCCGCATCCTCGTCGACGCGGCCCGCATCGCGTACGACCGCGAGCCCGAATTCGAGCACAACGAGCACTACGGCGACGAGGCGCTCATCCAGGAACAGATAGAGGAAGGGAAGATGACGACGGAGAAGAAGAGAAAAGAAGTCGGCCTCGATGCGACGAAGGAGGAGGTCAAGGATGCAAAGATGTGATCCTGACTGATAGGTAATAAGGGGTTGGTCAAAAGTAAATACCCACCACGTACAAAGCAAGCAACTAGAACTGATAAGCGAAAAGGGGCTCGACGGATTCGTTGCTCGATTTTAATAGCATTGACATCATTGCCCGGCTGCGGAGCAGTCTAGAGTCTGGGTATCCATACTATACGAGAGGCAGCATTAGAAATAACAATACAAAAGGTTTCCGCGGCTTATTCGGTTGGGACCAACAGTGGACCAGCCACTTGAGAATTGCGATTTGTTAGCACAGCACACTGTTTATTCCCTAGATTTATATAGTGCCCAAATTCATGTCCTGCATCACTACAGCTTCGTTTCTGAACAACAACACTGTCCACGCTCGCTTGCCGGCATTTCCCAGTTTCATAAATGCAATATTCCTCGTCTGAGCTCCGTTCCACCCTAGACTACACCGGAGTCACTCTCATGTCCGGCGTTTAATGGCAGGCTGTTTCCTTTGTGGCTCGTGTGTGCGAACCGAAGAGATAATACCCCAGACCCGCACCGACAGCGACGGCGATCATAACGTACCCATTGTAGGTCATAAACAGAAGCCTATTTATTTGCGCATCTCGTGTTAGGGCGAAAGTCCTGGCAGTAGTGATCAAGAGAGGAAGAATGGACTTACATGATCATGAAAGCGTAGAAGTTCTGCAAGCCGTACAGGACGGCCTTGAGGATGCGCGCCCGCTGGCTAATGGACGACTCGGAGGAACCGCCAACGCCGCCGCCGATTCGCTCTATTCCCAGAAATGGCGTGGTCTCAGCAACTTGTTCTCGTTCATGCGTTGGTTCATCATCTTGATAACCGTCTTCGCGATGCGCGCGAGCGTCTCGAGCAGAGCGCAGAAGAGCGTCAATAATCAGTGTCCTCTTTTTTTTTCTCCAGTAAATAGGGGCCACCACGGCGTTTCTGTTCTCCGTTCTTTACTATGATATTTGGCTTTACTTCTTCATCACCGTTTTGTTTTGTTTTGTCTTCTACTGTGCCAATGCTTGTTTTCTTCCTTTATTTTTCTCTTCACTCTGTGCGCATCTCATGTAGGGGGACAAGAAAAATGGGCAAGACTCACTATGCGCCACCTCCTGGTTCGAGAGCCATAGCTCGTATCTCCTCGTCCCCTCGCGTAACGCTTCGTAGCCAGCACATATGGCTACGATAGCCAGTAGACTGAAAACGAGCGACGCGCTTCCGGTGACATGCCACTGTCGGAAGACGATGCACAGGTTCGTCGTCTCCCATGTGAACAACATCTGGGAAGACGATGGAGATGTTAGCCTTGGTGGTTCTTCGTTGCCAAGCTGTTCCCTTCCTGGTGTTCTAAGTGCGACCACGGCCGAGGAACCGATCCTTCCAATTCCACCGCCATCGCAGCGAGGGGGGTTTCCGAATAGGTAATACGTAAAAAGGAATGACGTTGGGGGGTATTAACGAACATTCATTTTGCACATAGGCATGGCTCCGCCCCCTCCGTGACCGCCGTGACCACCGTCACCGTGGTCCATATCTCCATGATTCATGTGCGAGTGGTCCATTTCGATGGGATCGGTAAGTATTCGACCGCGTGTGTTATGTATTGGAAAGAGTTATTGAGTGCGGAATGTCGAAGCTGTCAGAAGCCGACGTTGGAGGAATGTAGCTGGAATGCGACGCAGTTTCGGGGCGGCAAGATTCGATTCGACTCGATTCAATTCAATTGGACATTGATCAAAAGATATAGTCATGTAAATACATACACATAAGTACAGGTATATATAGCAGGATAGATAATAGGAAATAAAACAGGGCCCCTAGGAAACGTATACAAGGACAAGAAAAGAAAAACCCGCTCAAATGTGCTCACACATACGATGTCGAGAAGGTGTTTGCTGTTGGCGACGAGTCTTAACTTAGGTAATACATAGTAGAACTAATAGATAAGCTGAGAGCCAAATAAATGGGATGCTTTGTTACAACCTGGTCACATCATGTCTGGGGTACCTGGGCAGGCAGAAGTGCAGGGTGTTCACTCGGCCATGGCCCATCCGTTAGTGGGGTCTCCAACTTGCTTCGGGAGAGCGGTAACGGCGGGTTATACAAGGTTTAGGGTTCAATACCAGTTGGCTTCTCAACCGGTAAAACGTAACTAGCTCCCGAGTAGTAAAATCTTGGATTTCTATAGATATCGTAGATATTTACTTGTAGTCGAGTATCTTGAATAGCTCCATATCATTTATCCCGAGACAGCACGGAATCCTACCGCCAAGCCGAGGGTTCACTGAGACGAGGGGTTACCACCGGCTTAGCATCATATCTCTATAGTAAGTGTATGCATGGTTGCTTCGACATATATCTCTGGAAACCATCAAAGTCTCGAGCAATCTGCGTCTTTTTATAAACAAGCCACTACAAAAAGAAGTCGCCTTTGAAGCGTCGCCTTCACACGCCACGGAAGCTATAAACTTCACACCAGCTCTCAAATATGCTTTCAGTACCCGTTAACCTGCCAAAATGGTAAGTTAGTGTCACTATATCATCCTATAATGACTTGTACCAAACAAGCGAACAAACATATTAATAATAGCTTTTGGTACCGGTTAGGCTCGCCGAGAACTCGCATCTCTTAAAGCCGCCAGTCAATAACTATTGTGTCTACAATGAAGACTTCACCGTCATGGTCCGTTATGTTCCCCTACTTCGCCATGTTTTTATCTATGATGAGTTATGATTCCATTTCCAAAGAAGAAGAAGAAGAAGAAGAAGAAGAAGTAGTAGTAGTAATAGTGGTGAAAAAAAAAAGGACAACACCTACTAACACATTAGCTCCCCCCAATCAGATCGTGGGTGGTCCCAACGCCCGAACGGACTACCACATCAACCAGACGCCCGAGTGGTTCTACCAATACAAGGGCTCAATGCTCCTGAAGGTTGTAGACGACAGCAAGTTCCGGGACATTGTGATCCGGGAGGGCGACATGTTTCTCCTGCCGGGTAACACGCCGCACAACCCCGTGCGCTTCGCCGACACGGTGGGCGTCGTCATCGAGCAGCGCCGTCCCAAGGACACTATCGACCGCATGCGGTGGTACTGCCAGGAGGACGGCTGTGGCGCGATCGTCCACGAGGCCGCGTTTCATTGCACCGATCTCGGCACCCAGATCAAAGCTGCCATTGAGCAGTTCATGGCCAGCGAGGAGAATCGAAAGTGCAGTAAGTGTGGCGTGTTGGCTAACTTGGTACCAAAGCCAGGATCTATCAAGGACCCAAATCTAGAGTGAGCACGTATTGAGCGCCGTTAGCTTGAGCCGGAGATGTAGGTCGGGAAGAGAGCCTATTATCTATGTAGCGTTAGGCATACCCATAGTTGCAGCTGCTCTGTCTATACGTATATGTACGATCCTCTTTCTTGCATTACATCATTCCTCTGGTGCGCCGATTATTGGTGTGCCCGTGTCGGTTTGCAACATTCTCAACAACCGCGCGTAATTCATTGACTGTGGAATCCAAATATATCAGCTCACCGAGTCAACTTGCGTCAAGGTGAATTTGCATAGTTATTATTACAATTCTCAAATGAAGCTATCTAGCTATACTGCATCCCGTTTTCCCACAATCCTACCATGCAAATGTAAATGCGGCAAACCCCCAAAACACCAAAGGAAACGGACGCGGGCATAAATAGGATGAAACGCTGATTAACACGAAGCCACACCATTACCAGATGAACCAGAATAAAAGAAAAGAAAAGAGAAGATAGGAACGTAAATTCTCCGGGCTAGAGAGCCATATCGTAGTGCTTCTCCCTGCTCCTAGTTTTTTCAAACTCTCATACTCTCTCTCATGAGGCGTTTCTATCATAATCATGATTCATGATTGTGTAAAGAACGTGATTGTGAAAAGATGAGAAAATAACTTCAATCTATCCATCTCACGCGTCGGTCTTAAAATTCACCCACTCGCACTTACAACCACCAGTGCCTCCGTCAATGCCTCCGAGGGAGTAGTCGGCATTACTTCTCGCATTGACAAGCGTGCCTTGGAACCCGAAATCCACGTCGATACCGACTGCGGCTTTGCGGTCGATCTCCATGTTGTTGAGTACGCCATACGAAAAGTCCAGCTTCAACGACGAGTCGCCGCCATGCATATCTTCGATGATAGTGACGGGGTAGGGCATGGAACTCGGCTGATCGGCCTCGTTTACCGACCCATCATCGGAATTGAGCAGTTGCGTCGTGTTGCCCGTCTGGGTCCATATCTGGACGAGGAATCGGGTTTGCGTAAACGTCACGAGCGCCTTCGCGTCCTCGAGAGGTACCCCACCATTTTCGTCTACGGGGTCCCGCTTTGTGCTATTCGCCATGTAGATCTTCTTGTCAAAGTACGTGTAGAAACCGTAGTGCTCAGTCGGCATACCACGGTCGAAGAGACGGACAGGCTGCTGTACGGGGAGGGGAAAGAGCCGGGCGGGTGCTCCAGTACCGTCAGGGTTCAGCTCGGGAGGAGGGAGAGAGTCAGAGAAGCTGCTGCCGCCGGTGCCATTGTCCGGGGCTCCGCCAATGATATTACCTTGCCGTCGCATGACCATGTCTGGGCCGACAGTCTTGTCGGTCGATTCCAGTAAACTAAGAAAGAATGGCGTAGGTTCTCCCTCCTTTCTCTGAGACCTAATTTTATCAGTTGTGTTACCCAGGAACCGCATCTCCTCCAGCGAAGGCGGGTCTGGTTTAGGCGTGAAGCCAGTGTCAGTTTTGAAGCTTCTTCGCTGGTTTTTGGTGTCATCGGCCTCATCCGCGAGCTTCCAAAGAGCTCGTGTGTCGTTGTCGAATTGGATCTGGAAGATGAACTCGAGTGGATTTGGTGGACGATTTTCTTTGGGTAACACACAGGACCATGCGGTCGAGGGTGTATCATCGGTAAAGCAGCCAGACACCGTCTTAGTATTCTTAGGCTCGGTGATTGTCAAGACACCTGTCGGTATCGGCGGGAAATTCGTTAGATTCAACCAGTATGTAGGTTCGTGAACCTCGGGGACGTCAGTCGAGTCGGGAGCGGAATGATTCCCATTCGGCTTCGCCGTAGACATTGCTCGGTGTGTAAGAACAACCACGAGCACAACGATGAGAATAATGGCAGCAATCACGCCACCTAAGATACCCAAGCACATTCTCCTTCTCTTCCGGCCTTCTCGGCCACCTCGACCAAAGCAACCTAAGCATCCATCTTCTGGGATGCATCCACGACCCCTCCAGAAGCCGCCAACCCTCCTTGCCATAACATCTTCTTTCTCGTGACGACGGCGCTGTCTCTCGGTTTTGTTGGCTTTGCCCGGCGCGTCATAGAAATGGTCGCCAGTTCTGTATGATCCAGCCATACGATCGGGGAGCACTGCACTGGGCACTGGGCGCACTCCTGATGGCGTCAAGGGAATGTCGGCGAGGTTGATACTATTTTGCGATGTCATTGTTCCTGGTAGGCCTGGTGTCATGGGGCCGGGAGATGGTATCGGTTGAGAGCTAACGTAGGGCTGAGGGATAGCCACCTTGGTGTTTGATTGCGTTTTTGGGTACTCGTAAGGTGGCGGGGCGTCGGTTGACCGATTCTCATCCAATAAAATGTGTGCCTTTCCTGGCGGACTCTGTTCACGAGGCTCATTTGTGGACGTAATGATTGTTAAATGTGATGCCCTGGAATAAGATCCTGCCTTCTCATCACGGCCGCTCCACCATTCCTGGGGAGCGGACGTGGAACTAGAGCCGGTTTGTTGCGGTTGAGTCTTGAACGGATTGTTGGTCTGGGGTGTAAAGGGAGTCATAACGTGATCCCACCAGCCGTGTGCTCTACTGCTCGCACTTTCAGGGCTTGCAGATGATATTTTCAAGTTTTGTTGTTTCCGTGTACCGACGGGGCTGCTATCTTCTTCGAAGGGAGTGCATGGAGCGCTACTGTCCTCGCCGTCCTGTTCCTGAAGCGCTAGGGTCTGGTTGAACTTTATTGTAGCTGGCAACGTTGGAACAGGGGGTGCATTGAAACCCGTCTTGGAGTCTCCGAATACGGGATATTGCGAGTAGATGCTTGAGGCTGCTCTTACACCGCTATATGGGGAGTCGCTAGCTTCTGTGTCTGGAGACCATACGGACCGTAATTGCTGAGGCGTTGGGGCCTTGCCACTAGCTTCACGTGAAAAGGATCGTACATCCATAGGCGTCTCGATGACAGCTGTCTGTGGGCTAACCTGATGGCTTCCTACATCGTCTGATGGGACTGAAATACCGATGACGATAGGTCGAGAATCTGGAGAAAGGTCTGATGTGTGATCCTCGAACATCATTGACTTCTTACTCGTAGCAATTCCAGGCTTCTGCTTCAGCCAAGCGAAGCTACCGATTGAAGCTGAACTGACTTTACCCTCTAGTGCTTGAAGAGCAGGAGTGTGAGCGAACTTGTTTTTGTTTATAGCATCCGTGCTCTGTTTCTGTTGTATTTCAACCGCTCTAGCTTGACGAAATTGCGACATGTCGGTAACAAGCGTGATGCCTGCCTTGGCGTTTTGTGCCTTTTGCCTTGCTCTGGACTTGACTCGGGGCAGGTGGACAGATCGGTGCTGTGTGAGACGAGCGCTAGGGTGCTTGTGGAAGGACTTTCTTGCCTTGCCTCCGAAGTTGTTGTCAGACAGGTCGATGAGAAGGCCGTTGGGTTGAGAGGCGGAATAGGAATCATCATCGCTGTCAACATCCCAGTCTTCCCACTCCTCCTTCATGTTGTTCTTGGTGTTGGAATCATCGAATGAACTATGAAAGGGGTTTGTAGACTTTGGGTAACCTGCAATAGCAGCCATGGTAAGTATACAGAGGAAGGGTTGGTTGAAGAATAAATTATTTGTAGAAAGCTAAAACTCGAAGTACCAGCTCATAAGTTTAGCATATATTAAATGGGAATATGAGGATAACGAAATTTCTGACGGTTGAGAACAGAAGAGAAATAAGAATTTAGTATCCTAATACTGGGGGGGGACGCCGGTATTGCGCTTTTGAAAGAGAAATCTCTACGAGAGTTGAATCGAAAGTCCCTCGAGGCGGATATTAAAAGTGGCGTGTGCCCTTGTGTCCTTATGAAATAGTAGCACTGGTCGTACTACAAAAAGAATGCAATTTCTTGTAGACAATGGAGAAGAGAAGTCCAACTTGTATTCTCAGAAAAGACATCTCAGAAAGGAAGAGAGGCTGCAGAGGACAAAGGGAGCGAAAAGTGTGCATCGGGGGAGATGCAGGTCGCGGCCGGTTTTATTGAGAGCTAGTTACAGCTGTACTTAGATACACACACGTACGCACACAACAGGGAGCCAGGTGAATACGAATGACATAGTGACCCGAAGTACATATTGGCAGACAAATGCATATCAAAACAATACGCAGGCTTGTCATGTTGAACCGGGTTATACCGTCGTAGCTAGTCCGCAGATAGCTCGCTCCCTCCCACGAAGTCCATCTCTGAATGGTGGACGGGCCATCTCCATCCATCTAGGGATGCGGCCTATGTTCAAACAAGGGAAGGCTTCAGAGATTTTGGCGCGACAATGGAGATGAGAGGTTGAGAGAGAGCTTCTGGGTGGTTAAGTTGAGTCGGTTGATGCAAGTGAGCGTTCGATATAGCCGCCAGACAACTGTGTTCAGCAGATCTGATTGGTGAATTGATTCAGGGCCAAGACTCCAACCAGGCTAGCCAAGGGTCCAGCAGGCTTTGGTTGGATGACAATGCGGCATCTTGCAGCATCCCTTCGCGGCTGCGACCCCCCTAAGCGACTCCACCTCGCGTGCGAAGGCACATACCACCACATTACTACATCCCTAGGTACTTGTACATACCTTGTGACAGATCCATTGGTAGGTAGACCAATCCAACCCACAGTAGGCACGTTAGGTAGGTACCTAGGTACTTACCCATACTATGTACACATATACACTAGGGAAATGCAACGCAACTCCAAAGTCGTATTAAAGAGCTTTAATAAATCTGGCTCGGGATGAGCTGAATGCATCAAGCAGTGTGATAGTTGCATAGGCTCATAGCTATTAGCAATTATTGATCATTAGCCACATGTGGAATGGGACTGTGTGCATATTCTAAGGTATAAGCACCTGCACTACTAGAAAGCATATTACTACAATGTGGCGAAACAACAAAAACCGGCTCCTACTATGAAGCTGCAGGGCGGTTAGCTACATCAGCTCCTCTTGCAGCGCGCGCCGCATGAAAACGCTCGGCATTCGTGGTACCCGGGGTCGACGTCGAGGTCGCCTAAGTACCTCCCAAGACGGCCCACTCGAGCTGTGCCGGAATGCCGTCTTCAATCTTCATTCCTCAACCGAGGAATTTTGAAGATATGATGACCAATGTCTGTTTACGACCTACCAAAGCTGGATTGTTGCGTAATCATGAGTTTTTGATATCTTGTCTCTCA
Source organism: Xylaria sp. Z50 (assembly GCA_037356035.1). Classification (NCBI taxonomy): domain Eukaryota; kingdom Fungi; phylum Ascomycota; class Sordariomycetes; order Xylariales; family Xylariaceae; genus Xylaria; species Xylaria sp. Z50. Next base: position 467,331 of record JBAWJU010000011.1, on the reverse strand, counting down.
ACGTTAGAATCGACTAACATGAATCAAGGAATACCATAGTGGTATACTCTCCCCGCCTTGTGTACCCAGTATTTAGACCATTATAAAACGTAAGATATGCTAATATCACTCTCAACATCATAGATAACCGTAAATCATGGTCGTATTGCGATACCTTGATATTACTACTTATTTATCTACAGTTCGTTATGCTTCGGCGACCCCCGCAACTCTGAACTAGGGATTTGTGCTCGTTGTATTAGTGAAAGGAGATTTTCCTTCCACTCCGGTGTGCTAGCGCCTTGATCGTTCTTTCCAAGATGGTATACCCAGCACTCATCGCCTAACGACTGAGGCCCATTCTCAGCACATCTGCTAGCATCTGCCTGGAGTTCTCTAGGCCAGAGGCCCAAAGTTGCACCGAAATCCTCGTCGAGAAAAACATCCGATATGATCTGGGCGACTTTCACTTTCCTAGGCTCCCACACCCCATCATCTCTGAGTAGAATCTGCAAGAAGCTCTGCATCCCACTATTATCTAGGAACTCCATTCGGATTTTTGGGCTCTTTAGAAGCCCGCTGATGACTGAAAGATAAAGACGAACTATTTCCGTTTCTTCAGACTCTTGTCTGGTACTTGGCTCGCTAGTAGGCGCTAGTTGATGAAACAATTCATGTCTTATCGAATATGGGCTGGCCGAGCAATACTTCTCTGCGATGCTGTCCCATGACTTTTCAATGGCGTCAAGGGCCTTTGCGTTATTCCCAACCGCTGCGGACAGGACAGAAGACGCCAAAAAATCGGCTCGCTTCGTCAAAGATCGTCCATCCCCTTCATCTTCGTCTCTTCTAAAAAGAAGGCAGAACAGTGACTGCACAACTTCCACGTCCTCTGCAATTTGCAGGCCGTAGTACAAATCGTGAGATAAGTCGTCGAGGAGTTGTAGTGCCTCATCTAGGATGCTTGCCTTGACTGATTGTTGATTCTTGGAGCTTGTCTTAATCGTCTGGAGAGCCTCGGAAAATTCCTCGTTCTTCTCCTGCGGTGCTTTGACTATGCCGATGGGTTCGTAAGCTGGCGCCCCAGCGGGTATCCTAGGCTTTTCATCTTGCGCCGGTTCGGCGTCTAGTACTATCACACCTTGGTCGACTGGCAAGCCTGCGAGGGCTGGATTTTCCTCGTCTGGGTTGTAGAGCTTGGCTTGTTTTTGACCCGTCTGAACATCAAGCCGCACATGCAGTCCCGGGGGTAGGTCTTGATCATCATGTACGATCTGAAACTCTTCGGTAGCTGAGAACACCTTGGGATAGCATTCCGCTGGATTGTTCGTGTGACATATGAGTTCGGGTTCAGCAGCGGGTGACGCAGCTGGAGGTGACGAAGCAGAAGCAAGGGAGTAGAGTAGAGAACAAATAAATACTAATGAGAATACAAGGCGCCCTAGATGACGCAAATATGATGCGGCCATTCTGAAGCTATAATGGGAGGAATTTAGAAATTGGTGTGTGAAGGTGGCCTAACAAGACACGGGTCTAGCTTCCATGTAAGTGTAGAGCCTAGCGGCGGTGGGTTCCTTCGCCAAGTTGGAGTTGATGCTAGCTAGTTTATAGGTTTGGATTAATTAGACATTCCGTACAATATGAGTGAGGAGGCATAAGGCGAATGAAGTAGGACGCCAGATTGGAACCTGTTGTAGCAATTTAAACCCAAGTGGCGATGACCTCTCAAAAAGGACAGTTTGCAGGACTAAAAATGACACACACCAAACGAAGAAACTCGTAGAAGATTTATGAATGATGAAAACATGATTCAAAAATTATGGTAATTTCAACTCTTATCTTCGTCAATACTACAATAGTTTAGGCACGGGTTATTCATGGTATTTAGCAAAGATCTGGGTATTTTCGTCCTTTTGCGGCGTACAGTGAGTTATTTACAGTGTATTAAGTTTACATACTGTATTAAAGTAGTGCATTGTAAAACAGCAAGCTTGATTGGTTCAATTTGACCCACCTTTAAGTGATGACCTCTCCGTTTGAGTTGAGTTGTATTGAAGCTCTTGAAGCTCTGTCATAGATTGTTGAAGCCAATTGGCATTACACACCACCCAATATCTCGATGCAGGCCCTCCGAACAAGAGCGTTTGGCGTGGTCCGCCGTGCTCGCCCGACGACTCTCCGCACATCCCGATCCTACGCATCCGAGAGCCACGGCCACCATGGGGCACCCAAGGTCGAAGAGGGATTAGGCGTATGTCTCCAAATTACTTGATGCCGAATAGCTTGCTCTATGATGACCCAATGCTACCTCCATACCTCCTGAAAATATATCCGGGGTTGGGATTGAAACTGACCTGGCTGTGCTATCCCGATAGACCGCATTCTACGTCTTCGCAGGCGCTTTGCCAGCCTCGATCGTTGCGTACCAAATCTCGCGCCCCGGCGCAGACGGCGAGCCCTCCACCTTCGGCAAGTGGCTAGAGCAATTCGATTATTTTAAAGATTGGGAGGTACGCAACTCGCTGCGCACGGAGCTGCTCGAACAGGCCGCCCACGACAAGCACTTGTTCATGAACTCTGGCAAGAGCACCCACGTCGAGCTCAAGACTCCTGAGTACGTTAGCCCGTCATTATCCTTCCATTTAAGGAGCAGCACCTTCCCAATCATATTGTTTCCTCGGGTGTTCAGCTCTTGATCTCCGATATTTGTTGGAAGGAAACACATCGCAACAAGTGTGACAATCAAGATGAATTCGAAGAAGTGATAAATGCATATATTACGATAAGGCAACCTTAAATTACTGACACGTTGCGCATATTACAGACTTTTTAATTCTGGATCACCCTGGAGCGTCCCCGCAGGCCATTACGTGAACCTCGACCATGTCACGGAGCATTACAGGAAACAGGCTGCGGCCGAGGAGGAGCGGAAGGCGAAGAAGTTGGCCGACAAGGCCGCGGCCGTATCTAAGTCGGATTCAACACAGCTATAATACTCAATATATACAAATCCGGGTCATGTTCTCCTACATATACACAATAGCATCACATACATAAGTAGACCTGGGCACAAAAGACCACGTCAAGGGCGAAGATAAAGTGCCAAGAAGGTATTCTCTTCGGTGGCTTGAGCGCACCGAGAAGGAGGAAGAAGATAGAAATCGGATCACCGTTTCCATTTATCTGTCATTGAGAAAAAGGAAAAAAAACTCTCGGTATGGGAGAAACCTTATGATTCAGTCCGTGATGATTAGTTATGCATGGCCATGTATGTCTTGAGGAAATATTCCTACATGACCTCGGGAGATTATGAGTCTCATGAACAAATTTATAACACAAACATATCACCGGATTATCCGCTCATCACTGTATTTCTCCTCAGAAACATCCTAATGTGTGCAGTTACTGCTAGTAAATGGAAGCTAGACTGCGAGGGGTTCCAGCACGGCTAGAAATACCACGTATGTAGTGCGAGAGAAGAGGAGAATCAATAATCGGAAGGGAAAAAAAGTCGCGTAAGTGTAACCTCTTGGTAGCACAAAAACGCGATCGATAGACTCTAGCGAAGCATTCCATCCATCCATTCACAGATAACATATCTAGGTATCTATGATGATTCCCACACTCATGTTGGCTCACGGTAACGCAAAAGCCGCATGGTGAAGGGGGTAACTCATTCGTTTATGATTATAACGTGTTACTGTTCATTGCCAGATTCATCCCATAACCCTAGGGATACAAGGGGGAAACAAGCACCAATCTCATCAATCACCCACAGTAGGATGATGAGGAGATGCTCCAAATGTTGGCGAAAAGCGTTGTTCAACGCATCATAATCCATCAAATATCCTTTCCCCCTCATCCTCAAAATAGGATTGGAAGAGAGGGTACGAGGATCATGATAATGTGCTCATATTAATTACTATATGAAGCGATAGAATAATCGGTCAATGTGTCCTTGCCTTGAGGCAATCTATCTGCGCTTTAATTGTACACGGACACTTGGGACGCGACTGGTATAATGTGGTAACGCAAGATGACCGCCCACTATCGAAGCTGAAAAGCCCCTCCCCGCCAGGATATCTAAACGAATAGCGATCGACAAAACATATAGCTTTTTGTTGGCGTTCAACCAACACCTGAACGCCAGATGAGCACGAACTCATGTCATAGGTAACTGATCGCTCAAGTAAAGACCGAAAACAACCCTAAGCAACCTTCTTCTCTTCACGCTTTTCCCCGAGTCGACATGAGATTGGTTATACTACCAACCAGTCATTCGCCCTACTCAAATTAGATTTGTCGGAAACTTGTTTCAGTTAGTCTTGTCGCTAGCATCGTGGTTCAAATCGGCTTGAGCTCGTAGCGTTGCGACTTCAGTAGTCAGATAAGTAATCTTGTCTTCACGGGACCTCTCCGCTGCTTCCATTGCTTGTACACGATCATTTAATAACCGAACTTGTTCCTCAAGGTTGTGTATGTAAGCCCATATTCCCTGATCGGAGGCAAACAAGTTGTTACTAGTGCTATCGCCACTACCGCCATTCTGGGCGGCTCCGCTGGGCGTTCGCGCATGCCCGGTGCTAGGAGCTGGGGGGATTTGTTGTTGTGTAGAGCCGCCAGACCCTTGCTGAGAAGTGGCGCTCTGTGCACTAACAACTGAAGCAGCGAACCTAGCGGCATCTATGGCGGTAAACGCTGATACTGGATCGGTTTCAGCATATGATGTCGTTGGGTTGAATATATGAGTATACGAACCTGGTGGCGAGCGGCGGTCGGACTGACTACGGCTGAAATTCTGTTGTTGGAACTGTGCTGTCAAACTCGGCGAACGCTGCCTGTTGGCATTTACCGAATCTTGAGCCTGTAGCCCGGGGCTTAAGGGTTTAGGGCTCTCCGTCATCCCAGTCTGAGCATACATCGAAGTATTACTACCGCCTATTGGTAGAGATGCATTGCTAGTGCTGGGAGCGTGAGATGTGGAGCTAGCTGCGCTACGATCAGGGTTTGGAGGGAAGAGCTGTCCTTGGGTAACACCTAGATTGAAAAGTGTTGGTAAGTAGGCAGCAGTAGAGTTGGGAATAATCAAATTACCATCTACGTGTTGAGCTTTGATGCTTGGCAAGCTACTAAGGCGTCGCTTCTCTTCCTCTGTCATCTCAGCTTCATTCATGGATCCATCATAAGCGATACCCGCCATTGCCGAGTCATCGCCTTCCAAACGGCTTACTCCGTCGGGATCTTCTTCGCCGAGATAGCTTCCCATGCTACTTCGGCGACCAACACACCCGCCGGGTCCTTTACTGTGCCGAGCTAAAGCATCGCCACGCGCAAATTTTCGATCACATTTAGGACATATGTGTGGTTTCTCTCCAGTGTGTAGCTTCGAATGGCGCTTCAAATCGTGCAATCTGCGGAAGCGCATCTGGCATGTCTGACAAACATAGGGCTTCTCTTGACTGTGTGTCAATAAATGGCTCTTTAAGTTGTGGTGGCGTGTGAATTCGGTTTCGCAATAAGGACACTTGTGCTTTTTGGAATTGGGTGATCGTGGAGCCGTTGGCGCATTTGGAGTCATAGGCATACTCATCCCACGAGTGGGAGGGGCTGTCATGTTTGCATTTGGAGGCAGAATTCCAGGGGTATACAACGACTGTACGCCTTTCTCCTCCATTTGGGCAGGTGGTTGTGTACTAAACCCAGCCTGATTGTTACGTGTCTCAAGGTCCATAGACGCAGAGCTAGCGTCAACAGGCGCGTCTACACCACCGAGGCTCTCAAGACTTGCCGAATTCTCGTCGGGCCCGACATCTAATTTGACATCGGAATCATTCATATTCGGTATCGGGATAGAGACAGGCGGAGAAGCATCTGGCTGCGCATCCGTAGGTTGTGCATCTCCAGGCTGTGTATCCACAGGCTGATGATGGTGGTTCTGGGGCTCATCATGAGGCCGACTCATAGCAAGAGCACTGGCCGACAACAATGCGGTCTGTGCTCTATATACCGGGTTGTCAGTTGCGCCAGAGACCTGAAGCCTATAGTGTTCTTCTTCCCTCCTTCGCTCGTCCTCAATAGCGGCAGCGGCCGTCATGGGTGCAGGGGAATGTCTTGATGACAAACCAGCGATCCGCGCAGCCTTACTCGGTGACGGGGGCAAGTCGGAACTAAACGTCGGTGGCAATACAGAAGAGGGCGACGTGGGCGTAGCTTCTCGGTGCCGCTTCAGCGACGCGCGAGCGGCCTCAGCTATAGACTCAACAGAGACGAGAGCTTGAGGCGCGGTCGGAGCGAAGGGCGGGGCTTCCGTCGCGACAGGACCTTTTTCGGAGGCCATGATTGCGGGCAACAGATAATGGACAAGGTGACCGAGGCCCCCTACAACGGATTACAAAATATAAAGGAGAAGACGATGCGGATGAAGCTGTCGCGCATCAACAACACATGGCCGAGCTTCGAGGTGATAAGGCTGGATGTGTGGCTGAAGATGGTGGCTGTTAGCGATGGTGTTGTTGTGATGCGGATCGTGATGTCGCGTGGAAAAGGCGGGCAATTCCTCAATGTTTTTGGTAATTTTTGGATGGCCAAATCAGTGCAGTTTTGGCCACCCCAAGCACCAACAGCTTTTGTCAGTATGTTCACTGAATTACTATGGGGAGAATCAAGGCTGTAGACAGATGTGCACTGGGTTCGGCATCAATGGAGGCTGGTGTTAGTTGGCGACGAGGAGTGGTGACTGAGCCGCAGGAAGAATGGATGGGTTGTGGATGAGCAGAGGGAAAAAGGTGCTTGGGGGGGGGGATGTCAACTGTGGTGGTGCAAAAAAGGTGGGAACGGGAAAAGGGCTAGGATGGTTCTAGCATAGTTCTGGCACGGTTCTGGGATTAGTTTGAGGCGTTGTCCAGGACTGTCCAGGCGTTGGGTAGTGCTGGATGGGCGCTGGGTGGGCGCTGGGTGGGCGCTGGGTGGCATGGAAAGAGGCGGAGGCAACAGGCCACACTTGCACTAGCGTGTTGCCCTTGCCATCTGCGGCCTGTGATTGGCCACTGGGCCAGTGATGCGGGCGTAATGAGGGACAAAAGCGGGTGGTGGGGCGTGTCTACTATTGGTGGCTGAGGACCGATGCGCGCGCTGCTTGCGCTGCTTGCGGCCAAGTCTCCCCCAATGTCCCCAATGTCCCCAATATCGACAGTATCACTACCCGCCCTGCCGCAGCGCATGTACCTGTACCGCCATTGATGTAGGTATATCTGTAACCAAACCTTCAAGCCCTTTTATTTATTTATGGTATCCCATTAATGACGCAGGCAATCATTCTGATGGGATGGAATGCGTCAAGGATCATCATCATCACCATCACCATCACCATCGCTTGAATGCTAATCGAGATGCACTATACGGGATACACTAAATCGAAAAGAGAGCGTCAATGCAACTAGATTTGATACAGAAGCCAATACCTGGTATATTGTATGTCGGCCAAGTTAGTGTTTATAGTAGATTATCGCTCCTGTACGAGAAAATTCATATACGGAATACGAGTGCTGTACACTCAATTGATCTACAAAATATCCCTTACGCCCAGATGTTTTAGACGCATTAAAGCCGCATCAATAAATCCTCCAACACCACCGGTATATCCACCACTACACTACTGAGCTTGTTGATGACAACACAAACCGACGTCGGATACTCATGTACTCGGTACGGTCCATGTCCTGGATAAGGTACTGCTTGGATACGACAAAGAAACAAGGGTAGGGTAGGAGACTGTTTATAAGTCGGCGATTAACCTCGGTATCATTGACCAGGGTGGCAGAAGAGGGCTTTTAATTGGTTACGCCTCAAGATGGCTCTTCTGATGGCACCCAATGGCTGGCTGGCGCTTTTCACAAGGTGGGATTGAGCATTTCATAACTCCCGGTAGGTATCATTCATCATCTCACAGGTTGCCCCCTCCTCCTGCCTCACCTTTCAAAACACAGATTTGATAGGGCTCGAGTTGGTTCTCTGGTTTGGTCCTACCAATGCGGTCCGATTTCCATCAGCCAGCATGCGGATAGACTTGTTGGTAAAGAGTTAAGAGTGCCATATCCATGTCCTAAAACAGAAAGATAGTCCACTAGTCTATTCCAAATCTGGCTATCCAAATCGATCGCGATTGTACTATTGTACTATCTACGGAGTACAACACTACGCTATCTATAGTGTAGGACTCTGGCCAGGACTAACCCAGCCACACAGACCTGGAGCCTAAACGTCACCATCAGTCACGACTATACCTTTCACTGCTCCCACTCGTTAATACCTCACTGTTCTTAACTGTAGCTGATCGCAGCTACATTCATACAAAGATCGAATTCTTTCCCCCAATGTAACTATTGAAGAGCAAACATGATGCTCATTACCAGCAGTAGTTCGGTTGCATCACGAAACATCCCCTGGAGAAGACTGTACCTAGTGGAGTAGTAGTGTCAGTTCCATTGTGAAGATGGTTAGGTAGCTAATAGCTGTAATCAGGGATGGACGATGAGCAATATCTTCTATAGGAGTCGGGGAAGAGCTGAGTACACATACCTGCCCTTCTCCTGTTTCTCTCATGGTCGTATATCGCTTTGCTAGGTCGGGCACTCGTCAATATAAGCACCACCGAAGTAGCCCTGCTTACACCACACCAATGAGTAAGCGATTCCTTATTTTGTGTGGCGATTTCTATCTTGAATTCAACATCAATGCTGAGCTAGGCCTATAAGTACCCCAACGCAACCGCGGAGTAGCTTCGTACTGTCCTCGAAGCTTTACATACACTATATAATATGTAGAAGATGGGTTGAGACCGGGGCTTGTGAGTACTAGGTACTGCCTGAAATCTATTTTTAACGATGTTTATAATAAACCCAGTCTGCATACCAAATAAACTATTATACCCAGCACACGCGGCGCTTAGGAAACACCCTATTTCGATCGTATACATATGTATTGTGGCGCAGGCACTCCAAGAGTCAAAAGGCTAATGTATAACAAGTTAGTATACAGTTACCTAACCAAGGTGTTGATTGTTGTAGCACATGACCCGGCTAGTAACGCCATCGAAACAAGATGCCTACGTATATTTAAGACAGCGCTGTCCTGTGACGTGTTTCACGATAAGTAGGCCGTATTCCGGAATGTTTCGACGCTACCTATCTTTCCTGCATCCTCTGGGGTTGGGATTCCTTCGCATCAGAACATTGCGAGTCGATAGTTCATATATAAGTAGGATGATGAGTCAGCCTGCGTTTTGCTTCTCATGCGCGTAGGATTCCTATTGTATATTTAACTCTTCAGCATTCAAACGAATGCTTAAGGGCGACAAGCTCACACAACAAGCTAAGTGAAGGAGGACTAAACAAAATACTAACAAGATCGGAGGCAATGTATAGGTAACAAGTCTTCATGGGATGGAGGGAAAACCGTTAGAGTGGGCAGACTAGTTGTGTCGGTTGTTTAAGATATATTGATGTACGAAGTTGATATCATCGTAAATCGACAGATTGGCCGTCACGCGAATACTAATATCTACTCACTGTTTACTAGGCGAAATCGAATATCCTGAAAAGCTTCGCTTGACACATAGCCTAGTCGTACTACGCATTAAATAAAGATTAGATATAAACTCCGAGGTATCTATAATTTATATAAGGTCAAGTACTACTGACCCTATAGACCCGGGACATACGGTTATTCACAAGGCTAATATGTTACATACATGGATATCTCTACCATAGCGAGAGAACCGTCCCCATACACATATAAAGCGCCACTAGAGGTATGAACACAAGAATTTTGCGTCACACAAGCACCGCTGAACTCGGCTCGGGGTTACCTTGGAGAGGGTGGCGCTGCGAATGCTTCGGAAGCTCCGTGGAGTATATCCGCCACCGAAGTCAATATACTGATAAAAACAGTACTACATAAGTACCTAGTTAGACAAGCGAAATACTAAATGTAATTTGAAGGTTGAAAGGGATCGCTATCTTTGGATGGAAGAATTGAGTGCCAGTGCACATCATAGCACATGCTTTTAGATGTGTTTGAACTCGTTGTCCCACGATATCAATATTCGTCAATGGGATTCAAACGTTGAGGCGCCTAGTGTGAGTGTTTCGCTAACGAACCAACAACAATATGCCAATAGAGATCATCGGAACTGTTTGGTCCCACGGCTAAATTGTTCGAGAATTTATAACTGATTGCTGTTGTTGACTTTCATACATGCTCGTGTCTATATATAGTGTTAAAAACTGTGGTGTCTATCAACCCTTTATGTGTGTAAACCCTGCCCACATGTAAACCAACCGTGTTGTGTCGTGCGTATTTGTACTGTAAGTAGTAACGATTGTCCCAACACATGTCAACACTCTTTACGATCACACTCACGGTGAAGACTGACAAGAAGCCGCTTCACCGTGGTATATCTGACTACTATATATCGTAATTCTAGTGTACCAAACTCACGTCATGCCCAAACCAGTGTGCGGATGGGTTACCAAAGGTACGACAGCCGATCGGATCTCCATCCCTACACTAATCGTGATTTGCCAAGTGTGTCAAATCAAGTTGTCCTCATGTTCTACTAACCCTTCGAGGCAAAGAGCATCATAGTAATTATTACACTACCATGTACACGCGCGGCTAGCTTAAGAAGGAAGCCGTGCATTATGTCCACTAAATTTACTTGTTTGTCCACCAGATCTAGGGCGATTCGGGTATACTGCACGAATGAGTAGTAAAAGCACAATCGTATTATTGGGAACATATACATTACGAAGGGACCGCGTAGGCGAAGACGAACGGATTACAAAAAAGGAGGATATACTATGAACAGTGTCTTCGAAATGCCGAAATTGCAACAATCAATCGTCTTAAGGCGGCTCGTTAGGGGAAGCTAGGCCGGATGTGAAGACCCTGCCAAGACCCGTTTCTCGGGCCCATGCCGCGTCGCCTTTCGTAATCCGGTGGAGAATATTACGGCAAGTGAGATGGTGTGCTTACGCCTGACTGAGAACTTGGATTGTTGTGGGAGGGAGTTTCGAGCGAGAACACGTTTATATCTTGGAGTAGTGTAGTGGTTCACTAAGAAAGAAACCATCGATGTGCACTAGTGGCATGCTTGCCCAAGATACATAGGGTTGGCTACATGTCTAAGGCAGTACCTAAGGTACCTAGTGTAAGTGCAGCTACACTACACTATAATTACCCACAACGCGTTCCGAACAACCATTCATATAGTGTAAACAGCCTCAATTAGATCTATGGCACGGAATAGTGTAGTATACTTAGCATAGTACCATAGTAGTGTATATTATATACACTGCACTATTTATGCTCCAAGTGTTAGCATCCTGTGCTAACTCGGAGCTTTATGAGTTGCTGACTCGCCATTCATCGACGAGGCATCTCGCTCCCTTTGCTGTTATTCCTCTCTCGACGTGCGTGCTGCGTAGTACGGAGTAGTTTCTATACGGAGTAGTTTTTATACAGAGTAGTTTCTAGTGCAAAACGGTCAAAGAAACGGGGTGTTATCCTCATTTATTTATTTATGTGTGCGTGGCAATAGTGTAGTAGTATTTTCAGGGGTTCAAAGCGGCACCAGCTACCTCGTGTATATAAGTTGTAACGATGCGACTGGAGTCGTCAAGATTTGCAATACACCACACTACATACCCACTCACACGGACGGTGGCTGCTTTGTACAGGACGCATTGAATTGATACCTGTCTTTATTAACAGGCTGGTACCTGCAGTAGTACAACCCAGAAAGTACCCAGGTAGGTAGTGGACAGACCCACTGGGAGGCACACTGCCCCTTTTGGAACCAGGTTTCCTCTTCCTATTGGCCGTTGCTCGGAAGCAAGATCCAAGTTGGCAGCACTGGATCTGGGATCCACATTCATTTCCTTTCCCCGTCACAGGTAGCGTTAGAAGCTTGGGAGAAGCCAGGGCGATGCCAGGGCGATGCCAGGGCAATACCAGGGCAATTGCTCGCTGGCCGATGACTGGCTCTTTGTCGTCCGCCCCTTCTTTGGCCATTCCTTTCCTTGGCTCTCGGGCGGGACATATTCACCTACTTTTCCCTCGCTCGCTCCTTGTCGCTCCTTGTCGCTCCTTGTCCACGCTCATTTGCTCTTCTCCCTTTCCGACACCATCCTCGCGTCGCTATTCCACCCAACTGAGAGTCTTATAACTCTCATTCACATTCTTTCGGAATCGGAAACACGTTCATTACACTACAACACGAGCGCGGTCCCATTTCCAACACCTGTCTAACAACCTCGCTCAATCCATCCCCAAAAAATATAATTTACCTCGCCCACCAGGAACGCGATAAATATAGCATCACTCGAACCTCAACTACTGTTGGTAAGCGGACGTCCCTCTAGACTCGAAAGGGGTGTAACATACGCCCGCGTCAAGTCCATGATACATGACACATCTCCTGATATGAATCAAATGACAAGTCTTCGCACCCCTTGAGTCCCAGTTTGCGCAGCATTAGGAAGATATCCTTTTCTCTTTTGTTGCCTGGTAAGGCTAATAATTACCTTGGATAGGGACGACTTGAAATCGCTATTGTCCATATCGAAAAAACGGAAATAAAAAAAAAGAAAGGCTACAAGTATAACTATTTATACTCGATCATACTCATCGAAATCATGAAGACAATCATGAATCTCGCCATTGCGGCGTCCCTCGGCTCCGTCGCCATTGCTCAACCTCACCGACACGGCCATCACGCTCACCACCAAAAACGGGACAACTCTCCCCTCGAGCAGCGTGAAGTCGTGACCACCTATATTCCTGCCACCGTCACTCAGTACATGTTGGGAGACCAGCAGGTTACCCCTGAGGAGGCCCAGGCTGGCTTGGATAAGGGACTTTACGTCGTCGTAGGCGAGACTACTCCCACTTTTACCCCCCCGCCTGCGCCAGCTGTCACCAGCTCATCGTCCAAAGAGGATGGTGTGTTCATTGAGAAGGTGACCAGCTCTTCATCGTCGACCCCGACCCCAACTCCCTCGACCACTAGCACTCCCGAGCCAACCACCTCATCGACCTCCGAGCCTAAGACCACTCAGTCTACTAGTTACCCTGTAAGCAGCGGTGCCAAGGGCATTGATGCTGACTTCCCTGATGGGGAGATCGACTGCACCACGTTCCCTTCGGACTATGGTGCGCTTGCTCTTGACTACCTTAACCTGGGCGGCTGGAGTGGACTGCAGTACACCCCTAGCTACAGTTTGGTAGATCTCGCCATTAGCTTCATTGAGACCGGTGTCAGTAAGCCTGCTGGCCAGAAGGGATTCTATTCGTACGCTTGCCCAGCCGGTTACGTCAAGTCACAGTGGCCCTCATCTCAGGGAAGCACTGGCCAATCTATCGGTGGCCTCTACTGCAATGACAAGGGTAAATTAGAATTGACCCGTGGCGATGTTACAAAGAAGCTGTGTGAGAAGGGCATCCAGGGAATTACCATTAAGAATAAGATGAGCTCTGGAACTTCTGTGTGCCGTACCGACTATCCCGGCACGGAGAACATGGTTATCCCGATTGACGCTACCGCTGGCAGCACAAGTGTCCTCGCGAATGTTGCGTCTGATAACTACTACGTTTGGCAGGGTAAGGCGACAACTCTGCAGTACTACGTCAACAAGAAGGGTGTCAACGCCGAGAAGGGTTGCCGATGGGTCTGCGACGAAGACCCTAAGGGTTGTGGTAACTGGGCGCCCGTCAACATCGGCGTTGGTGAGTCGTCTGATGGCATTACTTACCTGTCCATCTTCCCCAACAGCGCGGTCTCGACAGCTGTGTTGGACTTCAATATTGATATCTCTGGCGATAACTCCATTGAATGCTACTATCATGTTGGCGAGGGCTTCGCTGGTAGCAGCCAAGGCTGCACTGTAAGTAACATCGCTATTTATCCCTCCTATATATGGATCATGGCGACTAACCAACTTTCAGACTGGTATTCCCAGCGGTGGATCGGTTACTATTACCTTCAGCGATTAAGGGGATTATATTTGGGTTTCTATGTTTTTCACTTGTGCTGCGTTATTGTCTTGCTTTCTAATGGATACCTTGTTGCTACATGTAGCTTCACTGCGGCGATACTTTACGGATCCGCTTATGATGATGGTATATCGAATTTAATCGTTATTGTGTATATTGTGGTCCCGTGCATAGTTGAATCTGGTCAGAGAGACCCTGGTAGTATAATATGTGTTCCATGGCATTTATCCATACATGAAATGAGTTATCTTTTTCTGAGGAGACTAAATTGCGCGGCACGGACTCAGTTTGTGACAAGGATTATTGAAGTTAAAGGTAACGACTCGCCCTTCCTGTCATAACTGGGAATCTAGACTGGGTAAATCACCCCGGTCAATTCGCATCAATTGGTCGTGTATATGAACGTATGTCGGTCCGAGTCCTTCAGCCTTATTTTCGAAGGTTAGAGCATACTGTTATGATAGTATAGTTAATTCCGGCCTAGAGAAGGCGGCTGGGGTAAAAAGAGATATATGCCAAGGACAACAACGAGTTGTAGAATGTGCAGGGGAGGACAGTCTCGCTTGGGCACTCCAATCAGCAAATTTAATACAACAGACTAACGACCGAGAAGCTGCTGGTGTCACTATCTCTGTACTTTGATGAGGTATAGTATGTAGGGAATAATCATGTCACACCAAGAGAGGGGGAGTTCCATCCTTCGCTCGGCAGGTAAACGCCGCATGCATCAGTTATTGGCTGGCTGGTGTATTGTGGTCTGTCTAAAGCCGAGGGTCTGTCCCTTGGGCAGTCCCTTGGCAGCACATTAACGCCAACGTCCGGCTATGTGTCCAGCATGTTTCCGCCAGAACTGACCAGTAGTCGATTGAAAGTTGAAGCGAGTTCATTGAAGCCGCCTCTCTCCCCGTCACTGCATATCTACCAGCCACACACATAACGGTCTCGCGTTACCCCCTCCGCCTGCAATCGGTCACTTGATTTCATGCTTTGAGTATTTGTTACGTACGAGGAGTTCGTCTGTGAAAAATTGGGCGCAGAACGCCTAATAAGTGGCGAATCGGTAGGGGAGGGGTCTATGCAACCGTGGTCAACAGGAAAGTCTGTGTTTCCATGCCTCCTGGGCCAAAAAAAGGCCATTCACTATGCGAATTTTCTCGATAGTATCGCCACTATTCTGTTCAGGTGGTGTCGCGTCTGATTCCTTCGAGGCAAGATTTACGATGCGCTGTTCAATTATTGGTTGTGAATCTGTCCATATACCGTAGTAGGTAGTAACTGTAAGCACCGATCTGGCTGGTGGGCTAGGTGTATTGGACCGTAGTGATAGATTGATTGCCTCACGTAATTTACTGCTTTCTTTCGAACACGTCGTCTTGGCGTTTAGTGTTTCCATACTATACCATCACACTACTACAGGTCAGAAGACCAAGATATTAGGTTAAAGTAAAGAGAAGACTAAGTTGATGATAAGTTTGCCGCTCTCAAGAAAGGACTAGGTTGAGTTAGTCCAAGTCCAAGTGGAGTTCCTCACACCAACTACTATCTCGATTCCGTCATTCTCCACCGGCCAACCATCGGTTAGCTATCTCATGTTCTGCTCATGTTACCTAGGCCTCAGATCTAGAGTCTGTACACTTCGTCTTGCTTCATCCGAACAAATTTTTGGAAACCTAACTCCTAATCTTAGCAAGCTAATTTACCTACCAAAAAATATTATTGACCGTCTGTTATTTGCGAGATCGCCGCCGTGCCGGCCGAGGGATTTCATCCCCCGCTTAGCATCGAGTCTATTTGGTTGATGAGCTTAATCTTCTCGCCTTGCTAGCCACGTCTATCTAGATAATGTTTGACGTCGAGTGAACGTCAAATTATATGCTTATTTTCGCCCCCGACCGCGACGACTTGGCTTTTCTCCCGTTAAAATATATTTATTATTGTCATCTCTGCAATCATTTACGCCGAAACTAGAGGGATAACTTCGCGAACCTCTCATCACCATGTCTCTTCCACGGGTTGGCTCTCTTGAGACGTTCCTCAGCGTCCCTACCGAGGGGGAAAGATCTCGTAGGGGTTCTATTACGTCCTCAGCTCCCTCTATGAGACCGCGCAGACTCAGTTTTAATCCTCTCCCTGAGTCGTGGGATCCCGTTATCGCGCGAGATGTAGACCATCCTGCACACACTATCGGAGCGTTTGAAGTGCCCCGTTGGAAGCGAATCCGTAAGTTCCATATGTCTGGCCTCTATCAGCTTACCCAGCAGCGGTATCTAACGTGTACAAACAGTTCAGATTATATGTGCAGTGATATACTGCTTCTTTGCCGCTGGCATTGTGTTTGGGTATGCCGCTATTAAGCCTGTACTGAAGCAAACCGGGGCGTACCAGGACATTTGCGAGGGAGATGACATGTGCGTAGAAATCCGGCTGAATTTCATGTTCACTACTGCCGCCGTAGCTACGAATGTCGCTGCTCTCCCCGTTGGCGCTATCCTTGACCATTACGGGCCCCAGGCCTGTGGTATTATCGGTGCCATTTTCCTCGCGATTGGCGCTACCTTTATGGCTTTCGCCGAGAGGGTGACATTTGATGCACTCCTACCGGGATATTTATTCCTGGCTCTGGGTGGTCCTTTCACCTATATCTCATCATTCCAGCTTTCGAACGCGTTCCCACAGCACTCCGGTCTGATATTGGCATTGCTCACTGGTGCTTTTGACGCTTCAAGTGCGCTGTTTCTGGCATATCGTATCATATTTCAGAAAACTGACGGTGCTTTTGGTCTTTCGGAATTTTTTGTTGCTTATCTGGCTGTGCCTATAGTGATTATTATCATGCAGCTCACCATACTCCCAAGTCAGTCGTATAAGACCGTGGGGGAGATGATTGTAGATTATGAGGCTCCAGATTCTAGTGACCCCTTCAGTTCTAGCGCTATCGAAACTGATGACCAGGTCGATGAAGAAACAGTGCTCCTTCGTCAAGAGCAGCGAGACTACAACGAGAACATTGCTCATGAGATTGAAGAGCTGCTGGGCACAGAGACAGCCGACAAGCAGGCCCAGCGAGAGGAGGCCACAAACAATCTAAGCGGCGTTTGGGGCGTGATGCACAACTATACCGCACTCCAGCAGATCCGGTCACCTTGGTTTGTGCTCATCTGCCTCTTCACCGTCCTGCAGATGACTCGAATCAATTACTTCGTAGCGACTATACGGGTGCAATACAGCTCTTTACTAGGGTCAGTAGAGAAGGCTACAGAGATCAACAACTTTTTCGACCTCGCCCTGCCGCTAGGTGGTATCTTATCTATCCCGTTTATTGGCGTCATTCTCGACAACACGAGTACTGTTGCTGTGCTCGCTACACTTGTTACAGTTGCGACAAGTATTGGTGTCCTGGGCGTATTACCGTTCACATGGGCCGCATATGCTAACATCTGCCTCTTCGTCCTATATCGTCCGTTTTATTACACAGCGGTCAGCGACTATAGCGCTAAAGTGTTTGGTTTTCGGACATTTGGCACCGTGTACGGTACCATCATCTGCCTTGCGGGCTTACTCAATTTCAGCCAGAGTGGGCTTGATTATTTGTTCCACGATACGTTTCGCGGCAATCCGGTCCCCGTGAATCTAATTCTACTCTCGCTGGGCCTAGTAATTGGTGTCTGTCTGGTTGTTTATGTTGCCGTGAAGGCGAAGTGGCTAAGGATGAAGAGAGAGGCTGGGTATGCGAACGGCGCAGAGTATTGAGACTATTCATTTCATCATGGGTCGGTCATATTATTTTGAAGGCTTTTTCCTTCAAGGAGTGAACTTGCACATTTCGGTTGCAGTTTGATAGTCGAGTAGGTCTAGCGATGCTTACTTTGCTTTGGATACCTTGCATGGTCTGGCGCCTCATCTTTCCTTGCGTGCATACCGATGAGCTCTACGTGGAAGCGAACACAAAATCAAATACATGTAAATAGATCGAATATAATGATCTGATCAATTTTGTCACATTCTTTTATGGCAGCGTGAAGTTTTTACTTCTTCTGAACGTTCTATGAGATAGACTTAAAGCTATCACTAAGATTTGCAGTGAACATCTGTTATATTATAAGCATGGCACTGGTTTCAAGTTGAGGCTGTGAATCACACATGGGAAAACAACCTGAATGAACCAAAAAAATATAATTATATCATTTAGATCGTCAGTCATGATCTCTATCTAAAATCCTTTCTCCCAGACTATGATATAAACGATTAAATTGAAAGAACCCTCTAACGCCTGCACTCCTAATTCCATCTCCGTTAGCGGAGTTTAGAAACATTGAACGCCATGAGGATACAAACGACCCTGAATCTCAAGAGAGTAGGATTACACGAGGCAAGGTCGCTACAACACTAGAGTGATAAGATGACTTTTCCTTTCTAAAAATCCGACACAGACCACTGCTGCGAAACCCACATGATCTCCGGTCCGGCGACCGTGACGGTATCTAGATCGGCGGCGCTAGCGCCGTCCTTGTTAGTTAGGACAGCCCACACGTGTCCGGACAACGAATCTGGGACGCCGGCCGTGCCGTTTGTGGCATCGACGGAGGTGTACTTCAAGCCGCCCCAGGGCCCCAGCCACGCGATGAAGAGGCCGCCGGTGGTGTCCTTGGGGATCTCAATCGTGATCGCCGTTACGCGGTTCGTGTCCGGCTGCACCGTCTTATCCTTGATCACGAGCGCAGGGAACGACTTCGCACTGTCAGTGCTGCTAGGAGGCGCGCAGCTCTTATCCGTCGCATAGTGCGCTGCGATGTATGACGCGGCGAGCTCGTTTGGAATTAGCACCTCACGTGGTGCGGCGGCGGCGACGTGGTTCTGCATTAGGTTGACGAGGGCGCTCATGCGCGCCTGCGAGCCGAGGCCCGTAGCGAGCGCGGGCGTCGTCCACGGGTCGCTGGATGCGAGGAGCGTCAGGGCGTCAAGGGTGGCGCCGATGGAGAGATGGAGGCCCGTCAGCACCGTCGTGAGCCAGGTGTCGACATCCGTGAGCACCGCAGCGAAGTCGAAGCTATCGCAGATGCTAACCACGTCTTTGCCGAAATGCTGCAGAGAGTCCGTGTACGTCCTTCGGTGGATTAGGCTTTGCGCCACCAGCGAGCCGAGAGTCTGCGTGATCGAGCCGGGGTACACGTCGCTCCATTGTCCCTGGCTGAGCTGGTTAAATCCCTCGAGAAGCAGCACGACGATGAAATTGTCAATGTACTGTAGAGTGCGTAGGATCACAACGGCTTCGTCGGTGATGTTGTCCCCCCAGTTGTAGTTCGCGGGCTGGTTGCCTCCGGCCATGCCGCCGATATACGGTGGGTAGTTCATGTCTGGTGGTGGGATCTGGCCGCCTAGAGCTGGGTCGAGAGTTGTCGTGTCGAGTACGTTTCCACCGACGTTGGCAATGAAAGTACCATTTAGTTTTAGCGCCCCGACGACTGGTGTGTCTGGCCCGATCGTGCTTGGAGGTGCCTTGGCGGCGAGATCCTTGAAGGCCTGGAATGTCTTCTCGCCCTCTGTCGCGGCGTTGATAGAACCGACCATACCAGACTGGCAATGCGACTTCTTGGTCTGCGCGCAGTAGAACCAGATAGGGTCCGAGTTAGTTAGCGTGACTTCAAACGTCACTCCCGAAGGGGTCTGCTGTGTTGGAACAAAAGGGGCTACGAATCCGCCTCCTTCTCGCTCGATGGGCTGGCAAGGCTTGTCGAAAGATGATTGGACGATGGAGTGATTCTATGTTACTTGTTAGCCGCATCTCAAGCGATATTCCGAGTAGGGTTTTACGCACGGCCGGGTTATAGCTGAATTCAACAACAGTGCCGATTAGCTCGGTGACGTTGTTCGGGTTGAACATCAGCTCGCCGTTGAACCCGACGTCAATATGGAGTTTTCGTAGTCCGCCAACCGGTAGAGTACCGACCGCCGGCGTGCTGGGGGTTGCGGCCTGTTGTGCCTTCGCCTTGTAGGCATCAAAAGTATTGCCCGTATCCGGACTATCCGACGTTAGTTGGTTGCCTTGTTATCATGACCGGGGAAACGTACGCATTGATAGCATGGACCATTCCATTTTGGCAGTGGTTTCCATTTACTTGTGGGCTAACGAGTGTTAATACCTGTGTCTCAACAATCTGCAAGCTGATATAAGCTCACCAGTAGAACCACAGGGGTTTCGTGTCATTTACGGTGATAGTGAAGTCTGTAGGGGCGGCAACATCTGGAGATGCGTTTGGAGTGAAGCCAGAAAATATCCCGTTGTCTTGAAGATGGCATGGGTCGGCAAATGTGGATTGAGCAACGGCATGGTTCTGGAAGTTCTGAATTAGTCTCGCGTATATACGATATCGAATCCGCTACGTACCTTAGAGAAGAACTTATACGTGATGGTGTCACCAATCTCAGCCTTGATACTTGGTGGATTGAATTCTAATTTACTATCTTTGCCGACAGTAACTTCAATGTTCGCAGCGGTCGCGAACGATGCGGAAAATGCTAGCCCGAGGGCTAGGCTTGAAGGCCGGAACCACGACATTACGATTATCAAGTCTGGTATATTAAGATCGAATATAGAGTGTGAGATAGGCGTCTATGCTAGATGAGGAACCACAATGACTGCATCGTCACCGGGCGCCGCTCTTATTTAACTACTCTATGTTGAGTCCTCGGTAGCGACAAACGCATAAGTTCTTGACGCTGCAGCAAGATGTCGTAGGAGGATTGGACGAAATCGGCATTCTATTTTCGGCTGCATGTGTTTCCGAGTGTTGGTTTTCTGCCCCCTGCGTGCCCTTGGCGGGCACAACCCAACAATAAGTGCAGGGCTCAGGCTGTGAAGAGGTGCAGCATACATCCTTATCCTTGGCCTTAAGCCTGGGGAATTCGGGCGGTATGTTGCCGACGACAAGCCACCCGGTTGGGCGGCCCCATGTTCGTGCTTTTTTTGCCCAAGCTTGTTTCTTTGTTTCTGTGCCGTTCCTGTGCCGTTCCTGGAGCCTCGAGTTGAAACGAAGAAATGTAATCTGCGTGGTTGGTCGGATAAGGTGAGTTCCGAGAAGACTGCGCCCCGCAACAGGGCATCCCCAGTCGGGCCAACATGGAGCGGGAGACATCCGAAACAAGCGGCGAATCGCAACGCGAGCTGAAATTGTCAAACAATGCAGGGTCTATTTCGGAACGTTGTATTGAGTCACACAAACATCGACATGATATACTGCAGGGGGCATTCCCAACGGCCAGACACCATCCCGCGCTTTGTTAGCTGAGGCTTAGCGAGCAGATGAGCGCTTACACTGACTGGCTCGAGGTGACCCTGCTGGTTATACTACAGGTCGCTAACATTACTGAAACTGGATTCCTGTCGACTATGATCTTTAATTAGTTTTACGCGACATGTGGCTGCTGCTGTGTTGTTGTTATCTCCCATTTGTCGGTCAGATATAGATGGGCAATATTCCTATGACACTCGGATTTTTCCTTTATAATGGTTATTACCTCCATGTGAACGAATAACTCATATCACACGATATCTATCTGTCTGTCTGTCTTCCTATCTTTCACCTATTATATATTTGCTGTATTTCCAAGGTTGTGTCATCTCTAATTTCTTACCTTGACCTGTAAAATGGTTGCACGAAAGTCTGCTGGGCTCAACTGGGCCGTTGCGATAATAATATCTCTTGTTTCACTCATCTTCACCTTACTCACTCTACTTTCTGGGGTTGGTAGTCATACCACGGCATCTTACTTGACGGTAATTCCTCCCTGATAACTGAAGAATGTTAGTAAGGATAGAGCTGATAAGACTAGGTTGATGCAACGAATCTTGCTATACCCGCGAAGCTGAGCGGATCCGCGTTCCTTCAAGATCTGTCGACGATCTCCGGAAGCGACCTTATCGGCCAAAGCAGAACAAGACAGAACCTGGGCTTGTCCGCCACCTACAGCGTCTCGCTCTTGACAGCATGCGGCTCTAACGATGACGGGTCGACGACTTGCTTTACCCCTCGTGTCGGGTTCACTTTTAACCCTAGTTCAGACCTCAAGCTCGATCGTACAGCCGCGCAGGGGACCTTGGCCAAACCATATTACAACCAGCTCAACACCTATGCCTCAGTGTCTATGTTCGTTGCTGTGGCATATATCCTAACGTCGCTATTTACCGTCGTGTCCTGTCTCACTATCGTACTGTCTCGCCGCTTTCAGCCCGCTATCCTCATTAGCCGTGTTGTTTCTGGAATTGTTGCGATATTGGCAATTGCAGCGACCATCGCATCTATTGTGACGTTCGTAAAATTACGAGACACTTTCAACGGCGCGGTTGGTGATATTGGGGTCACGACTACAACAAACTCCAGCGCCTTCGGGCTAAGCGCTGCAGCCAGTGTAGCCTCGGTTGCTGCGTTTATTTCAACACTATTCATTCGCCCAACTGCCCCTGGCTATCGTTCGCCGTATCATAATGACAAGCGGGGCGTTGATGGAGGTGCTGGCGCCAGAGAAGCAGGGCTGATGTCTCGAGAAGCCCGAACAGCCAATGTCGGTGCAGGGTTCTTGGATCGTGTACCGACCTGGAACCGCCCTCGGTATACCCAGCTTGATGCACAAAAATCAATAAATGCACACTCACGCGACCACTCTCCAGATAGTGACCGCGAAGGTCTCATAAATCCTGCCGAAGACGACGTCTCTTCGCAGAGTCAATGGACAAATAGGCATAGTGGACAAAACCTAGACCACGTGCCGACGGCGTATAAACCAAGGGTTTAAACTATTTCACGGCGAAGCGCGTAATTGGGTAGCTAATAGCAATAGGTGGATATAGATGGTTTGCATTAAGGATCTAAGGAGTTTCATGAACATGACTTATGACCCGGGGTATTAAATAGAACTAATTTAGAAATTAATTTGTAACAATTTGGTTTTCCTCATCCTTATTGACATCCTCAAAAGCACTAGGTGAATATCACACTCTGGTCCAGGCAGGTTGAAATGCCGTTGATTGGTATTTTCTGTGACTATATCTATATTTCATGAGCTGGGTGACCTATAATGTCTGAAAAGCTAATGTTAATTCAATACCACCAAACATATCATTCCTTTCCCGATCGCCTTGAGTTGTTACACCTACTGAGTATAATCAGTCTATCCAACATACTAGAATAGATTATACCTATCATCAACGCAAGATAGTTCAAACATTTGGTATCACTAACAATTCGCCGAGGAAGATGTAAACACCATCTCCCCGCCGCCGGCGTATGACTTCACCTTATGGCCTTTCACGATCACTATTTTTCTTCATTCGAAATATCAGGCGCAAAAATCAAACGGAAGATCAACCTTGTCCCGAATTTGATCTAACCTTATGTTAATCGCGTGAAACTTGTTAGCACTGCAATAAGGGGGAGACGAACCTCGCATACCGCCCAATGCTTCAAAAGCCGTGGCATAGTTCTCTAGTGTCGCTAGTACCGAGAGTAGCCCCTGCTGCAAACGGTCACGCAGATTGTCCACGAGAATGCTGTTGTTCCCGCTTGACCTAGGATATATGGACTCAGTACGGTCCTTGACCATGAGCAAGGCGTAGCTGCATTGCATTGCGCAACAGGCGAAAGAAGGCATCGTTCTTGGGGTAATGAATGTTGACCTATGGCCTAGGTAGATCGGCGTGTCACAAAATTGGCCAGTAGGGTTTGGATAAGGCATAGCGTCAAAATTTGCGGCAATGTTGAGGGCAGACTTTAGGCAAATCCTTGAAGACTCATGCCTCGAGAATGGGAATTCAGGGGGGGTTGATTGTGTATCGCTGTGTGCATTTGGCGAGGGACTATCGGACGAACCGGGCGACAAAGATCCTGTAGAGACGCTACAGGTTGATGGAGGACTATGCAACGTTGTCATACAACAAGATTGAAGTCGTTGCGGTTCAAAACTATCGACCTCCGTTTTAGGAAGACTGGCTAGATCACAGTGCTTGCTGGTAAATACTGCAATGTCGAAGAAGGCACAGTAGCGGTGTACCTTGATTCGGGCACTATAACAAAATGTGTCAGCGCATTCATATATATATATGAATATCACAGAAGAAATACCTATTCAACTTGATTCGCGACATGCATCGCAGGGCGTTAGCTAACACGGCTTCGCTCGGATCAACTGGTTGTACCAGTGAGTAGTTGGAAGACCACGACTCGGATTGAACTATCAGCGGCTCTAGTAGCCTCTCAAGCTCTTGCATACGGTTATAGATTCGACTCATATCTGTCCCGGCTTTTCTGACCTTATTAAAATCGATTACGAACTGTGTAGCGGCTAAGATGGCTTGCTGGGATCGCACGAAAGTTGGCCAAGCCTTCATTTCAAAGGTTAGTACAACTAGAGAGTGGTAGGGTATGTGGTTTCATACCTCTGGGTCGGCGAGAATCGTAGGGTATCTGGCCGTGTAACTAGAGCCAAAGACCTCGAAGGTCGGAGGCTACGTTGCTGTTGTTAATAGAGATTTAAAGATATAGAAGGGCTAAAATAATTACCGTGTTGCTAACTATTGAGCCTTGACAGACACAAATATATGTCATCCACCATACACGTCGGCGTGCCTCCGAATACTCGTCCTCGACATCATTTCTCGTATGCAAGAACAAAGACATTGCTGATACCAATGCAGCACCAGCTCTTGCGCGCATCTTTTTCAAGTTCCCGCGCTGGGCATATTCGTAAACACTCAGGAGGTCGAGAGCAATGATGCTTTCTAGCTCTAGCGGTACCCGAGGGTGAAACTTTTCACGAAACATCTCTTCGTCAGAGTCATCGAGAGCCTTGGAGGGGTCGATAGACGACTCAGGCCGTTCATTCTCATTTTCAATGCTCTCTAGTGACGCCTTGGCGAGAAACTGAGAATAAGTGCGCCTCCAGCGAATGGACTCTTCACCCGACGGGTTAGAGTCAAGGGGGCACGGGATAAGAGCTAGTATGGCTGAAATTGCGAGAGCGACTGCAGACAAAGGTTCCTGAAACCCGTCATTTTGATTCTCCCCTAAGACGAGCGGCTGGTCAGGTACCGGTACCTGCTCGGGTGGTGGCAAGATGGGGAAATATGGATGTATCCAGATATAATACGCATTCAAACTTGACGAAAGTTAGCCCAAGCAATGGCTTGAGTAGCGCAATGCGACTCACATGGCACGATCATCATTACCATAGGTGCGAGCAACGGGCACATGTATATTGAGGGGAACATCATGCACGGGGCTCTGGAATAGGTGGTCATATATGGTATCGCTATCCTGGAATACATCGGCTAGCGCCTTGAGGCCAGCGCCGGGGCCGATGTAGTCTTCCACCATGAGTCCTATAACTCGTCAGCCCCTAAATGGACGCAGGAGTGCGGGACATCTCACCATGCTGTGGAATTTCCTCAGCCTTCGGTGGTAGGGCTGTGGCAAGGTCCTGATAATCAGAAAGAGGACGCGATTTCTTGCGGATGCGAGGGCCACCCCTCCGACTAGGTTTGTAGACACATTCGCGATCCTTTGTTACACACTGAGATGAGTTAGATTCACTCTTTTGTCGCGGTCGGGTCGCACGCTATGAGTAATATATGTGGACAGGTTAAGACGCCAAAGGGGAATGGGGAACGCATACACTGGCGCACGGATGCTCGCCGTTACATCTCGTTCTTGATGCCCGACTTTTTTTTGTTTCGCGGTTAGTACGAGGTGACACGGCGCGAACGAAGATGACGTTCATAAGGGCCTAAGGTATGACGGGTTACATACCAGGACAAACAGGCTATCTTAACTGGAGGAACGGCAAATTTTTTCCTCGGAGGACCAGGAAAGGGCCTGGAAAGCGCTTCAGCCGCTTCGGCCATGGCGACGATTGGAACTTGGGACGCCGGAGTGGCGGGAAGTCGAGATGGAGTTCGCGATGGGGTTCGTGATGGGGGTGGGGTCTAGCGGCTCCTGTCTCCGTTAGGAAGATTTAGGTAATGAAATCTATATATACCGATCGGGAGTGGTATGTTTGGTTAATCTTCCTCTGCCTCTCTTTTTCTCTCTAAACAGTCCACGATGGTGGAGGAGCTACGGAATTTGGTGGGGATTGAAAACGACAAGGAAGCAAAACTCCGACAGCGCCGTCCGGAGAATTTTGGCGGATTGGGAAGTTTGAAGGAATTGAAACCACCCTTCTCCAAGGACCTGATCAAAGGGCCTGGTTAATGTTCGAGTAGGATCCCGATAGCAGTATCAGAGCACCAGCACCAGCAACAGTGCTAACCGACAAGACGAACAGCGAGTAACTAGTGGCGGGTGGCGAGCGGCGAGAGGGGGGGCGACGGGGGAGTTGGCCGTCGTAGTAGAGTGTGTACCACAAAAGCCACACGCACTTCATACACACGCATAAACACACGCACTCTTACATAGAAGCGATAACACAGGGCAAATAGGGCAAATATACATCCAGTAACCACCCCCAGTCGGTTTACAAACAAGCTACCAGGGTCTGTTGGTGTGCAATCTACCTAGGTAGGCAATTCCCATTCACGCATGGGGGTTCCAGTGGTGATTAGTGGGGAGATTGCACTTGACACTTGACGAGAGACCTAGGGGGATGGATGATGGTAGCTCAGGTCTAGATGCACACATGAGATCCGCGAGTCGAATCTCGATACGTGTTCTGGAGAGACCATTTATACACTTGGATGATGATCAGATCAGCGAGAGTCGGACAGGTGGAAACTTGCTCAGAGATTATCTCGATTGACCCCGAAAAGTGGCGCGAAAAGAAAGCAAAAAACCATAACGAAGGTTAACGAGAACCTGTTGGAGAAACTGTCTTTGTAATCCACCCGCAACATCCTCTCCTACTCGTTGCTTGAAATGCATAAGAAGTGGCCTGACCAGAGCACCTGGTCTCCGGTTCGCAGGCAGATCCCAGTTCCCAAGGAGGTATCTAGACACTGTCCAGACTGGACACCGCTACCATGTAGACCTACCAACCATATTCTGTATTATGTGCAGCGGTATCTCGTAGTCAGTCCATGTACTAAGCTGTGCGGCGCTGTGCGGTGCTGTGCTGTACAGTATACACACACGATACACATGTATATACCTAATGTGTACCTCTTACACAGATGCGGTGCGGTCCGCAGTTCGCCGTCTATTGTCTGCAGTATTTTCTGCAGCAGCACCAGTAACGGTAGATGGAACTACCGCGGCACCAATCACCCTATTAGATAGCCATGGTGACACCACTTCCATACTAGCCTAAGCCTCCACTGGAAAGTTGGGGCGCCGTGGCGCTTGGGTGACCTCGCGTATTATATCCTGCGGGGACTCATTGGAGAGGTGCGCGGCGGATTGGTAGTGTCGTTGCAGCGGGAACAAAAGGTTAACGTTATCGAGTCTTGACTCAACCCATGTCTCAGCCCGTTGCACCGGTTTGTTGTTCATTTGCTGTTATTGTATACCGGCCCTGGCAATATAACTGTACCGTTGGAAACGGAAATAGAAACGGAAACAGGCACACGCGCAACGGTTTCCGAGTCACCCCTCGCAAGGAGTCAAGCTCAAGTCGGCGATTGAAGGCCGAGCTCACCAATCACAGGGGGCATGGAGCGGTGCAAGTCCCCGAGGCATCCTTTACGATTATCGTCAAAAGATTCATAATGATAAGCACCGAGCAACACCAAGCAACACCAAGCAACACCACCTGCGGCCTGCCTTCTCATCCCCGCGCATACAACAGCTTACCTTGTCATTGCTTACCATCGGTGCTCTCCTGATGCCATACAATGATAGAGGACACTATTCGGACGTCTAGCTCACGTTCGATGCGTTCCGAAAATGGCGTGTCAATGGTAGGCAGTTGCGGAGAGCTGCGTTCACACTTAATTTATGCTCGGTCGTATCCGATACCCAGGTAGCTCCTTATGTAGTGCCTTATGTAGCTCTTGATCTTAAATGCAGCCATGATTCGTTGCTACAAATCCCCCCCCTTTCTTTACTATCTACTGCACTACCTACTATTAATATGTAGATGCTGAGACAGTGGCTTGAAAAGGCGACGACTTTGTGACATGATCAGGGCTTGCCACCTAGGGCTTAGCATGTTTCTTCATTATCAGATCTTAGACATGGCTCTAAGATCTACCTAACCTTCCTTCACACACTCTCTACCCATCTTCATCCATTAGTCCCACGTCGTCAAACATGGCGAGACTAAGCAGTGGGGAACGTATTCAAGGTGCGAACGATCTACCTGGATTTTTCTATTAAGATGAATTGACGGCCCAAGACCCAAGATTTACGATCCGTATGTCCCAGACTAAAGTATATAGGTTAGATACCCGTCTGAGAAAACTAAGCCTTGGATAGGATATGGCGCCGGGCGAGCCGCCAAAGCCACTAAACAGCCATCACTCCTAGAAACCTAGAAGGCTCAGTGGGATCTACCGGTATTCGTTATAGCACTACGTATGTCTAGGTACTTACTACCTCTACTACCTAAGGTAGTAAAAACCCCGCTTCAAAACAGATGGACGAGGTTAAGATGGTATCAGGTACTATCTAAATCTGCCTGCCTTACCGCCTGCGTACTTAGTCTATGTACATACATATATGTACTATGTAGTAGTAAGGCTGGTCACAAATAGACCCCACTGCCTCGGTGCAATAATACGGAGCCATGATTGGCCTGTACCTGACGACGGAATTGTCTCGGTCCAAAGCCGGCGTTCTGGAACAACTGACGCCATTCTCCGGCCTTCTTTAGTTGCACTTCGATATTTGACGCTTTTGATCTCTATCTTAGATACCTATTCACAATCCTTATTTATACCATCATTCCGTTCCAACTACCACCTACTCGCTTCGCCTGACATCCTGCAATCCTCCTTTTGCCTTTCGTTTTGCCCTAGAATGTATCAAGATTGTATAATAGCGGTTTTACTACCCTAGAATTCACCCCCTCTTGTAGCGATAACGTCTCTGAGTATGCGGCTCTCTCCAACCCGAACGTCCCCGGCTCGACTTATTGCAGCTTTACGATCGTTTGCGTGGATAGAACAACATGCGACAAACAGGATCCAGTGTTTGCGTGTCGGTGGCAGGCGGCAGTATGTGACGAAAATACACACTATATATTCGAGAAGCTCTGTGAGTCAATGGAGACCGCACATCCAACCCATCACTATTGTGAGACGACAGCACGCAACTGCCGTATCTAGTCCTGTAGAGTCAAGTAGGTCAATGCCTGGGATTTGTGGCCCTCTTGCTTACAACCGAGTGGAAGTAACACAATCGCCCGATGACTTTGGCCCCATACAAGAATATGACAGACGAGTAGCGGCGGGGCGCCTACGCGAGGATGAACACCAGCGCGGTATTATCCAAAGCCTGCAGCACTTGCATGATGAACTCGTACATTACAGTTCCCGGCCTGTCGTACACCCGACCCTCGAGTCGCTGAAGCCGAAAACATCTTTATTTGGGTGGTTTGGACCAAAGACTAAGACCAGCGTTATACAAGAGATTCCCAATGATCTACCACGAGGATTATACCTATACGGCGATGTAGGAAGCGGCAAGACCATGTTAATGGATCTTTTCTACGACACATTGCCGGGCGCTGTCAAATCCAGGACTAGGATACATTTTCACAACTTCATGCAGGACGTACACAAGCGACTGCATCGCATGAAGATGAAATATGGCAGTGACATTGATGCAGTCCCCTTTGTTGCCGCCGATATTGCCGAACAGGCAAACGTTCTGTGTTTTGACGAGTTCCAATGCACTGATGTCGCCGACGCCATGATATTACGGAGATTACTCGAATCGCTTATGTCACATGGCGTTCTTCTCGTCACGACTTCAAATCGACACCCCGACGAACTCTACAAGAATGGAATACAACGAGAGTCTTTCATCCCCGCAATCAATCTCCTAAAAGCACGTCTTCACGTCATTAATCTCGACTCACCCACAGACTATCGCAAGATCCCTAGACCACCTTCCGGCGTTTATCACACCCCCCTCGACAGCCATGCTGCCTTGCATGTTGAGAAATGGTTACGCTTCCTAGGCGATCCAGAAAACCCAGAACCCCATCCCGAAACCCAAAAGGTTTGGGGGCGTGAAATTCACGTACCGCGTGTCAGTGGACGTTGTGCCTGGTTCACCTTTCAAGAGCTGATTGGCCGTGCGACGGGGGCGGCTGACTATATCGAGCTCGTGCGTAGCTACGACGCTTTTATTGTGTCTGATATACCAGGAATGACATTCCGCGAGCGCGATCTTGCGAGACGGTTTATCACATTTATTGATGCAGTTTACGAATCACATGCTAAATTAGTACTCACAACGGCCGTGCCGCTAACCCAACTCTTCATCTCGCCTAACGAGCTCCACCACTCGCTCAAGAAAGGCAACACATCAGTTGGGGGCGAAAGCGATGAGTCTGTCAGCCACGCCATGCAGCACATGATGGAAGACATGGATAGCAATATCGACAAGTTAGAGGAATCCAACCTATTCTCTGGTGACGAGGAACGTTTTGCCTTTGTGCGCGCACTCTCTCGATTAAGCGAAATGTCGAGCAAGGAATGGGTTGAGCGTGGGATGGGACTAGAGAGTAAAGGAGGTAAGAAGGAAAAGGATGAATGGGCAAAAGTACGGAGCCGACAGATGGAGGACACTATGTGACCGCATCAAGCGAACATAAACAACGTCCCTAGTATTTTCTCATTTGCTATCCCGAGTTCGCCCATATCCCGGATTTTTCAAAGTGTTTTTTCTCCCTCGGGCATGGCATATCAGGCGTGGCATATCAGGTAAGGGCATTGATTGCATCACGGCTTAGAGCTGGTAGTGCCAGATTTTTGGTTTAAGACGGTGAGGATTTCGCACGACGTGATTTTCTCGACAAGAACTTTTCCCCGCCGAATTTCTACTAGGCGCAAGTCACTGATAAACTGGAGCCGAACTAGAAGGGGTCTTATATACACGATTAGACCAGTCGAAGAAGCTCCTACTTGTTCTTTCTAATCTGAGTGTCTCTATATGACTCTTGAGAGATTTACAAATGGGTCGTATCACTTAGACTTATTCCCGTTTCATGTAAATTTGCCACCTAATTGCAGAGTATACAATCTTATACAGGCTACGCAAACTTTACTTGTTTGGTTAGTGGCGATGTAGCATGGAGGCAAACATGATATCACCCACCAAGTCGTGTGGAACCAGGTTGTTGAAGGACCTAACTGTGTTTCGGGTATTAAAATCTTGTATTTTATAGTATTGAGCACTACGTGGAAATGGCTATAGAGTAGACTCAGGAGATTAGTATAACTCTATTGTTTCCGATGCTATTATTAACAGTAGATGAAATAAACTTCTGACAAGCACTCATGCACTAGAAGTTCTACTAAAGCTCGACTCGTGGAATACGCTACGCAGAGCAAGTAGGAGATCCAGTATACACCGCAAACTTGAGAGTTATTTCCCGTCCATGTTACTAAACAACACAACTGCCTAGAAAGTATAAAATACATACGACGAAAATAGTATTGAATATATGCCGATACTAGAGAAATGTTGATTCAACCTGATACATTGCGGCGGATAGATACATGAGTCAGCAGGCGGCGGGTCGATGGCAATTTCATTACATCACTATAGAGCCAGATATCACCACCTCTGTACCTGAAGGGAATCGATCGACATTTCATGAGAATTTCTGTCCTAGACCCCACGTGCTGTGACCTGCCCGCACCCGCGGAGATAGTACCTACATTAGTAGGTAATGTAGCATTATGACCGTACATACATAGTAGATTTAGACATGTGCTTATCTATAATGGGCAAGTCGTTTGGAGGGGCTAAGTCAAATATGGCCGGAATGAGGATGTTATTAACGGTTTATTTCCGAAGCCGGCTAGTGGACGTGATATCGGCAAATTTCACTCCATCGTGTATAATCGGTACCCAACCACGAACTCACGTTTCAATAGCGGTAGTACTCGGTATCGGTATAGTGTGGTTGTTTGATCCAAGAGGCCGGTAAATACATTATTCATTATTGACCGGGTGGCCCCGCCAAAGTAGCCTTGCGTCAGTACCGCTAACCTGTTCAGTGTTAGTTTGTGGTTTTGATGATCAAAGCCGGCCACAAAGCCGAACGTTTCCCTGTGATAGAGAGAAGTGTCTATCGAGGGAATACACCAAGTGTTTTGTCGTCACCGTCATAATCATAGCCATACGGGCGCTACAATAATAAGCACTTCGTAGCTAAATCTCCCATATAATACCTAGGCGTACGTAGTAGACAACAAAGCGCTCAAGGGACATCACACACCGCAATGACGTTCACTCATTGACCACGGTTGGAGCAGCAATTCAACCGACCACCACACTGTCCACTCAGACGGTGGGCCATTACCACATTTCCGACAAAACGAATTTTAGTTTTTGGAAATCCGAAATTCTGGTTTTGCCCTACTATATTCCATTTATACGATAACTAGTAGAACTAAAAAAAAAAAAGAATTCTTAACGCCTTATTAAACCTAGGTCTTTTAATACTAGTTAACTAGTTAACTGACTAATTAACTGACTGACTGACTGATCTATATGGCCTGGTCTGTATGGCCTGGTCTGTATGGCCTGGTCTGTATAGCTTGGTCTGTCTATATGGCCTAGTTGGTATAGTAGGGTCTGTACAGCAGGTTAACTAGCTGACTATAGCGCGCGGGCCATACCTATAGTCTGCAGTTAGATCGACGCCAAAGTTTTTCATCAATACCATCGTACGCAATCGTAAAACAACACAACACTTATTTAAAATGTCATGATATTTTTATAATATAAAAATATATAGTTAATTAATTAATTAACTAATTAACTAATTAATTAATTGATTAATTGATTGATTTATATGAGCTATAGATATGTGTAGTAGGTGCCGAACTAGTGGGGCAAACCTAGAATTTCGAATTTCGAATTTCGAATTTCGAATTTCGAATTTCGTTTTGTCGGAAATGTGGTAATGGACCTCCCTACACTCACCCACACGATGCGCACCCACACGATGCGCACCCAACAGAATAAACGGGCAATAGTGATGACAATGTTGCACAGCCTAATTAATGCCGATCATCCCCATGCTATCACTACCCGGGTTGGTGTTACGTCGTCCTACAAGCTACACTAGACCCATTTGTTGATCGTACTCTCATCGGTCCTTTCCTCACTCTCCCTACCTCTCCCAGTTTTCTGGGTCTTTCAATCAACATGTTCTTTCGTTTTCCCTGTTTCCTGGGTTCATTCCATTCTTCTCCCATTAACGCCTGAACTGTTGCTACCAACTCTTGACACTCTCTACCGGTCTCGCGACATATTAACCCACCAAAATCAACACCGCTATAGACAGTGTGATGTGTGTATTGTAGGTTCATGAATACTAGGCCTCGTCCATAATAAATAGTGTTTATACCTCGGAGTGTGCAACTGCTTTGGTCTTTGCACGTTGCCATCCGTTCTCTCTTTCTACCTTCTATACTATTACTAAGGGACATGGGTGCTCTGGGGGATATCTCCTCGTACTTTCCCTCGCTTCGCAGCTCAGCCACTGAATACCATCCTTTACCGACCTACGATCGCCGGTATCATGATGAAAATCTAGACTCGGATTTTCCCATGCCTACGAGTTGGCGTAGGAGGAGAAGTATGAAATCACGTCGGCGCTTGGCTCTATGGCTTTGCACCTCATCCAAGAGACTTTTCCTATTCTTGATAGTCAGCTTCTCCTTCTTCATTACAATACTCACGGGAACTTTGAAGACACACCGTTTGATCGAGGAAAGCAAAGAAGCACCTTACCATTGGGAGGCATATCCCAGGTGAGCAAGTCAAGAGCCACGTCCTGCGAATTCATAGATTTGACTACATTATTCTAACTTCTTTTAAGGTTGGATGGCTTCTATAATGGAATTAGGGCGTTAGTCGCCTACAAAGATTGGATTCCAGAGCAAGAATGGCCGTCGGAAGCCAAAGTTAGTACCCATAATGCACCGCCGTTCGAACCACAAGTGGTTGACCCGTTTCCCAATTTCACTTCCGCCAAGTATCTCCAAGAGTATCATCCCGTCCAGGTTTGTTTCCTAGACGAGGACGAAAAACACCCGGCTCCGGATATTTACGCATATCCCAGTGTCCCTGCGAAGATGGCCGCGCCGGTTTTTGGGGATTACGAGACGTTGGAGATCGCCTCAGACAGGTGCTACGAGCGATTCGGGCGCTTTGGCCCATATGGTTATAGTTACAGACGCGAGAAGGGTGGGTTCGGCCTTTCGGAACATTCTACATACGAAGGTACGGAAAAGGTGCAAACCATAATCGACAAGGTGGATTACCGTAAAGTAAAATGGGGCAAGGCCCAAAAGCGCTGTTCTGAGAAGAATAAGAAACGATTTAGTGCGAAGGGTGATAAAAAAAGGACGGTGTCACGGTCAGCTCTTGTTCTCCGTACGTGGACTGGATATGAGTATAGCGAGATCCAGCTGCTTACCATGAGAGCTATGATCAACGAATTATCTCTGCAGTCGGGCGGTGAGTATGACGTGCACCTGCTGGTACATGTTAAGGACAACGCCCTACCAATATGGATATCTGAGGAGGTATACAATAAGACCCTCAGGGAGAACGTGCCGGAAGAATTTCGGGATATCGCTACTCTATGGTCAGAACGACAACTGCAAACCTACTACCCCGGCCCGTTCCTTAAGAAGGATAACGTGGCCAATCACGCAGGTACTGATATTTATGGCGTTTATCGGGCGGCACATTTCGCCTTGCAATGGTTTTCGCAACAGCACCAGGAATACGACTTCGTTTGGAATTGGGAGATGGATATACGATATGTCGGTCATTATTACGAGCTCCTCAACGGGGCGTCGAACTGGGCGGCAAAGCAGCCTCGAAAATTTATGTGGGAGCGTAACTCACGGTTCTGGATACCGGATTATCACGGGCCCTGGCAGAATTTTAGCAGTCTTGTCGCGAAGGAGACGGCCGACAGTGGCAAGGCACCCGTTTGGGGCCCCGTAACGTTCCGGGCTGGTAAATACGGAGTACTATCTTCACCCAAAGTCACGAAGCCGCCGACTACATTCGAAGAAGATAATTACGAGTGGGGTGTAGGCGAAGCCGCAGACTTGATTACATTTGATCCTTTGTTCGATCCGTCGAAATCCGGCTGGGTATTTCGAGATGATGTTACAGGGTACGGTACATCAGTCCCTACCCCTCCGCGGCGCGCTGCTATCGTTACGGTCGAACGTCTTTCAAGGCGGCTATTGAACACAATGCATGAAGAAACTTGGCGCATGCATCACACCATGTTTCCGGAAATGTGGGCGCCGAGCATTGCGTTTCATCACGGATACAAAGCCCTCTACGCACCACATCCTGTCTATTTTGACAGGAAATGGCCTTTAGACGTGGTTGATAAGACGTTCAATAAGCCTTCAACACCGGCAGACAGCCCCTTTGGTCGAGGCGAGCACAATATGCAGGGCGGTACTTTCTATTACAACTCGGGCTTCAGTGGCGCTCTTTGGCGTCGCTGGTTGGGTGCCCCTGAAAATGGCGAGGGCGGCCGGAAGACCGAAGAGAGCGGTACGGGTAGAATGTGTCTACGACCGATTCTACACCATCCTATAAAGCACGAGGTCGTGGAGTAGACCATTTCTTTCAATTTCTCACTTTTAGAGGCATAGGTATCGGCGTCCTGGCGTGCGGGTGGTGTTTGCATTTTAGGTTTGAGTGTCTCTAGAACTGGCTGCTTTTATGTTTTTTTTCTCCTGCATATAGACGGTATTTTTGCAATGGCGGTGTCATCCTCTCCCTCTTGTACGAATAGTTTGCGAGCATGGCGGTTCGAGTATCTGGACGGTCCTGCGCGGGGTGGTTATTTTGTAAAATACCCTTTAACAGCGGGGAAAGACGATGCAGTTGGTTACGGTTTGTCAAGATGCGGCGTTGAGGAGCAATACATCTCGCATCCAGAGAGAATACGCTCGAAAGCTAGACTTAAGATAGACGTTGACTACGTCACGAATTTTATGTACTAGATATGTGCTAGTAGAATAACGATGAATCTATTTTATGCCAATCTCTATGGATTCCGAATTTCAAATTGAAATGAAGAACCTTAGATATCGGTAGCTGATGAATCTGCTAGGATGCCGAGATCGGCGTTAATAGGCATGACTCCAAATATAGTTAAACTGGTGTGTAGGTCGTCAAAGTCATTCCCCTCTTCATAAGATAACGTTACTTATGTACTACCCTAGCGAATATATATAGTTAAAAAAGCAACACGATGAATCGAACTGAAATCATTCCTCTATATGAACTGCCGTCATCCGACACACGCCCGGAGCAAGCCGCAGATGCTCACGGTGGTGGTGGTGATGATGTCGCCGATGGTCGACAGGCGGAAGCCAGCAGGAAGAGGGCACTTATACTGTTAGGTTCTTCGATTTCGCAGTTGCCAATATGGGGTGAGATATATGTCTATCTCCTTTTACTCCCCCTATTCCTTTACAGGGGTTCTCTACTCAGCCTAGAGATGCATGAAAATACCTATCAGGTTCGGCTAATATAGCTGCAGGCTTCTCTATGAGCTATGGCGTCTTCCAGGAATACTATATGAACAACTGGACTCTCGACGGCAGCCGCGACGTCACGGGTATCATAGGCACGACGTCCAACGGCGTACTGTACCTCTCGATGCCCTTCCTCTTCGCTGCGTTCACGAGGCGCTGGGCCCGGCAGCGACAAACGGCGGCCGGTGAGCTGAAGTTATTTTTTTTCTTTCCGATCAAGTATTTTTTTGAATCGAATGGCTAAAATTATGTCTTACAACCTTCCAACCACCATATTTACGTTTACGTTCTGATTACTGACCCCGGAGATGCTGTAGTGGCCGGCGCGGTGCTCGCGAGCGCGAGCCTCGGGCTTTCCTCCTTGAGCTCGCATGTCTGGCACCTCGTGGCCACGCAGGGCGTATTCGCCGCTCTCGGCTGCGCCCTCGTATACAGCCCGACCACCCTCTCCCTTGGTGAGTGGTTTAGCGCCGCTACGGCCTCGGTGGGGGCCAAGAACCACCGCGCCGTGGCCTATGGTGTCACGCTGTCGTGCAAGAACGTCGTGGGGTCCGTCATGCCGTTCCTCGCGCGTGCACTGCTAGAGAATTACGGATTTCGCACCGCAATGCGCATCTGGGCTGCCGTGGCGCTGGGGACGAGTCGTGAGTCAGAGCCTCCCCCTTTTTTCCGGGAGTACCAATAATCCAGAGGCTCTTCTTCGGGCTAAACTTGCGCTGCAATTCCATAACAGATAGAGAGATTAATCATGCTCAAAATGACGATTAATTACTAACTGTCGCTATTGTAGTGCTTTCCATCGCTTTGATCCCTACACATTCTACAATTATCGCCGGTTCCTCCGCGAACTCCGGCGAGGCTCGGCGCAGGAGAAACATTCCCTGGCACTTCTTACGTCACCACAATTTCTACATCTACAGCATCGCTATTATTCTCCAGAGCGCCGGGTATGGCATTCCGCAGTCGTATCTGCCCACGTACGCGCGCGAGGTAACGCGGCTATCGGAGACATCCGCCACGCTACTGCTTACCGTGTTCAACGTCCCCGGCATCCTGGCGTCTTCTCTGTTCGGGTATCTGAGCGACAACCGGTATTTCCCCCTCTCCGCCACCACCGTGACGGCGATCTCGGCGCTGTGCTCGTCGCTCGCGGCTTTCCTGCTCTGGGGCCTCACCTCTAAGGGCAGTCTGGTGCTGTTGATCGTCTTCTCAGGCACCTTCGGATTCTTCGCCGGTGGGTACAGCGCGACCTGGGGCGGTATAATCAACGAACTCGAGAGTGAGGCTGCGCATTGGAACGAGGCCGTCGATGCTGGCATGCTCTATGGGCTGCTGAACGGAGCCCGCGGCGTCGGATACGTTAGTGGTGGTCTTATGAGCGTCCCGCTTCTTAAAGCTGGCAGTGGGATCTCGATTGGCGAGTTTGGGTATGCGTCAACATATGGCCCGCTGATCCTATTCACGGGTCTGTCGTCTGTTTTCGGGGGATGGGGAATCCTCTGGAAGTGGACGCCGTCGCTTCGTAGACTATTGTAATGTTGTTAAGACTTGTGAGAGCTATAGCATGATTGGTATGTACCATGAAGGCGGGGGACGATTACTTAGGAACGTATTTCAAGTGGTCGTATATCTATACTCCCCATATTACTCAGCCTAGTGGGCTAGGAATATCGTCTATACAATAGCTTCTAAACAACTTAATAGCTGGAGGTCGAGGTTGCAGGACTATGGATCTAGTTGTTATTTAATAAACTAAATTCTGGAATTCGATTTATTTAACACAAAATCTACATATTTAGTAGCTAGATACTCAAGAATGACGCGCGGTATAACCAGAGATCTGCATACATGAGCGACATGAAAGCAATAAAAGTGTCCAGGCCTGCTGTGTCTTTATTCTATTTAATATACACTAATTTTTACAAATTCTCGGGGTACTTGAAGCTTAGTAGCCTCGGCGGTTAATTTGGGGTGTACCCGCTGTGTCACTTATGCTACGACCCCACAGAGTCATCGTCTGTCCTAGAGCACACTTGGTTGTAGGCGGCATTACCATGACCACTGACCACTGACCACTAGCACACTGTTGGTAGGATGTCCCATCGATACAGTTGAACACGCCCTCCGGCTTGCAAGCGCCTGTAAGGCCCTGCACCCCGGTGCCTGGAGAAGGCGAGCCGCTTGGGCCGCTAGATGGAGCGCTAGACGGCAGAGAAGGAGTTGGGGTTCCCACGGTAGAGGAGGGTGAACTAGTAGCAGTGGAGGAAACAGTGGCAGATGAAGTGGCTGTTGCGAGTGTTGATGTTTTGATGGTGACTGTGACGAATCCAGAGGTCTGGGAACTGGTAACGAACACCCCCCCAGTCTCGGAACTGGCTGTGGTGGCGGTGGCGGCACTCGTTGCTGCGGCGGAGGATGTACCTGATCCATAGTCAGGTCCAGAGCCGGATCCAGAGTCAGAGCCAGAGCCAGAGCCAGGAGTGACTTCCTTCGCCCCTTTAGGTACACAGTTAGTGCCCTTGATAGGAGCGAGTTTAGTATTAGAGCCAGGCCGAATGAGATTAGGGCCTGGGTTAGGGTACTGAGGGTCACTTGATATCTGAGACACACAGTTGTTGATCTCAGCTAGATTGGAGACCATGAGTTCTGGGAGTTGGGCGTCTCGAGTGAAGAGTTCCATCGTCTCATTGTGTGATACGTCTCTCTTGGCGCTACCGCCACCAGAGATAGTCACAGGAGCACAATTCATATAATATTCCGGACCCCTATTAAAATTCTCGGTTAGTGAAGTTCCTATGTAAAATTAGGGGAAATAGAAAATACACAAACACTCACCCCGAAAGCTTAGATATCCATGTCCATGCAAAGACCCACTCGCCATCTTCAATGGAGTCCGGAATCATAAATTCATATTCGTCGGTCCCGGTTCCTGTTTTAGAGGGACAACCACCCTCTATGGACAATATGACCTGCCAAGAGGTGGAAGCTGAAGGTTGAGGATCTTTTGTGAGTGCTAGTTGGCACGAGCCACCTCCATGTACGGCAGAACCGTCGAATGATATCGTCTGATTGACGCCCTTCTCCATTTTGTTGTCGATGCCATCTTTACTATAAAAAGTGGCGGGGTTGGAGCCTACTTGACACGGGTAATTGGCACTGGTCAAGGGCGAATTGGTGAGCACTTTGTTGCTTCCTACGGAGCCGAAGGGTACTGGTTTTTTCATTGTGATGTGGCCATTGGCGACGGCACCGAAAGCCGTTAAGGCGGCCGCGATAGTTTGTGTTCGAGTCAGCATGATGCTGGGCGTGGAATTAAACGAAATATGTGAATGAGGTTATGTCAATATCTAAAGAAAAGAAGCGAGTACCAGACTCGGTAAAATAAATCTATGTGAGGAATAGAATTGGTATTGAAGTTGAAGATGAGGAAGGGAGAAGAAATATCTGGCAGGTCGGTCTATGACTCTCTTATACATCTTCTTGGCAAGGCAAATTGCTAAAGGGAGAGGAGAGAGGGACAAAAAGCAATGCTACAGCTGTAAAGCGTAAAACGGGCCAAACAAGGAAGGCGAGAGAGCCTGTGAGTTGTCATTGAAAACAATGTTTCCTTTGACCAACCGCACCCACCCAGTTCGGTCCATCATGGCCATTGTTTCTAATAACCAAGTGCGGCAAGAAACATCGCGGATGGCCTTTGGTGTTGGCATAGATGCTGGGTTTGCGAGTGGAAGCATTTCGATTGGTTGGAGCGAATGACGGCGCTGATTAATTGGACGAGAAGCGTCTTTCCTCAGACGAGACGGCAAAATCCATAGCTGATTGGACAATGATGCTAGTTACGAACACCAGAAACGCTAGGGATACAGGGATCGATGCCAAACTGTGGGGGGCGGAGAGAGACCCTTGTACCGCCTGGCTGTTTCGAATCATTGTTTCGAATTCATTCATTAACAGAAGAACGCCTAAAACATTGCAGTCAGAAGCCACAAGATTTGCATCTCAGGTTACCAAAATAATACATTATTCCGAAAAATAAAAGATATATTGAAGCTATTTAACAGCCCAACACTAAATTTAGTTAGTCAATCTATCAGTCGAAATTGTACAGGTGAAATACTAAGCTGTGCGCTTGCCTGTTGGGTTGTAGTCTCTTGCCCGGACCTTAACTGAACGGTATGTTTAATTCATTTCTCCTCCTGCTAACCTCTTCAATCGCCCCAGCTGGATCTGTCATATCAGGGTGACGAAGTTGCCATCTGACGCAAACTTCCAGTGCCCCTGTCATCCACTTGCCTGGTTTAACACCTAAAGCCCTAGCAAGTTGGGTACCGTCGATAATTCTCTTCATTGAAGGAGCATCTAAAACGTTCAATTCGCTGAGATGGTCTAAGAACAACTGCCACTCGCCCAAGAAATCGTCATTATTTTCTGTATAAAAGTTAGGACCTGGGACACAAGGCACATATTGGATGTGATACTAACGAAGGTTCTTATTTCCGACCTCCCAACGCTGCATCGCCTCGGTAAGAAGAGTGAATAGGACTTGAAGCTTCCAGTGGCCGCCCTTTGCATCCCACTGTCGTATAGCCATACCGAAACGATCACGCTCATTGATATGAGCGACCTGTTGAACGACTGCGGTCTTAAGAGCTAATATATCCGGTCTATTTTTGTGAGCCGCGGTAATAAGCTCGCATAACTTATTTGGTGCTTTAATTCCCTCGCGCCCAGCCAGGGTGATAAATGGTGGTAGAGGTTTGCCTTGGCCCGTATGTATACGTTCATCGACATATTCCCAAGGAGCCAGGGCACACAGCGTCCAGGCGTAATATGGTGCCTCGTCGGTTTGGACAAGGACTTTAGAGATAGATCCGGGGGCCTGGCTCCTAAAAATGTGTTCAAGACACTCGTAGCCTTTATGCCAGCGGGATATATCTGGTAAGGGTATGTCTGGCTTGGTTGGATCCGTGAATACCGTGTGGTAAAGACCTAAGTCATTGATGTACTGTAACGATCTCCGGGGGTCCTTTCCTATTTACTGTTAGAGATATACACATTGGATTTGCCAGGGTGGACTATACCTTTTAGCATCTTTTCGATTTCAACACCGACTCGTTCACGACTGATCTTGAGTTTGAGAGCCTCAAGAATATTGGCATTACCCATAACCTCCTCAGCTGCTGAATCAATGGTAAACCCTAGTCGGCTAGCAAATCGAACTAGCCGTAGAACCCTTAGAGGATCATCCATGAAGGTCTGGAATGGCTCTAGCGGAGTCCTGATAAGCTTCAACCTCATATCTGTAAGCCCGCCCGTGAAGTCTTCGACCCTGCTTGTGTTGAGATTGTAGAACAGGGCATTAACAGTAGCGTCCCTACGTAGCGCGTCTTCTTCGGCGGTACCAAATTCCATCTGTGGGTTGCGGCTGCCTTCGCTGTAGGTCTCCTTGCGTAGATTAACAAAATCAACATCAAGACCAAAGAGCTTGATAGTAGTAGTCTCGAGGTGCTTCGACTTGTCGGGGTTTTTCGCAATCTTGTGCAGATTACCCACGTCGGTGCTTGTTATGCTGTGCTTCTCCACTACTTCGGGCTTCTCAGAAAGCTCACATATCTTTGATGCAAAGGCCTCGCCAGTCATGGTGTTGATAGCAATATCAATATCGTGGGACTCGACGCCGAGTAACTTGTCTCGGACCCAACCTCCAGCCCATCGCAGGACGATGGGCTCAGCAGTTTTATTAGATTTATTTACATGGCTAGCAGCCTCAAGAAGTAGTCCTTTGAGTTGAGCC
Organism: Xylaria sp. Z50; assembly: GCA_037356035.1. NCBI lineage: Eukaryota > Fungi > Ascomycota > Sordariomycetes > Xylariales > Xylariaceae > Xylaria > Xylaria sp. Z50. The sequence continues at coordinate 424,816 of JBAWJU010000011.1, read as the reverse complement.
TCTTTAGGAGTCAGTTCGATCGTAGTTGTTGCTGGTTGTGTGGCCATCTTTCTTATCCGATGGGGCGGTCGGATATTTGAGATATCTTCTAATACGTCTGGTTTCCTCTTGGACATGAGAAAACCCGGGCAAAAGGTATGGAAAGAAATGCGGAATATCAATATTTTTAGCCGGGTGTGCGCGACGGGGCGAGATCGAAAGGACATGGAATCATTTGTGACTAATCTGTGAGTCAATCTCGAGATAGGAATATATTGATTTCAAGGTCAGGAAAGGACAAGCCGTAATTTTGATATAGGGCTTATTCCCTAAATCTTGGTGAGTAAATTTGAGCTTCTACTTTATTGGTCGTAATGGAATTTCAAGAACGATTAGAGTCCTGATTTCGATTTCGTTGCGATGTCAGGTTTGACTGCGATAAATCTGGTGATAGTCTCTGATAGGTAGTGTACTTGGTGGGTGCTGGCTATGGTCTAGACCACGGTGTTCTCAAGTGTCAGCAGCTGGCAGCTCGTAGGCTATTCCCCACCTTTCGGTCTGGCGTTATTGATTATTATCACCACGTTTTCTAGGTACAAGTCAGTATTTCCAATACTTATGTTTGGCATCTTTTCGGTGCAATTGCAACGACCATGTGTTAAATTGGGTTCTCTGATTTATTCGCGAGATTTTTAAAGCTTGATGCTGTTTAATCTTGAAACAAAGTAGAAGTGCAGAGTAGGTGCAAGTAAGTCTAGATTAGTATCAAGTTAGCTAATGCAAATTAGGCCTAGAGAAGTGGGCTTGAGAGCATCACGTACTAATAGACGAGAGTATCTTCAAATCATTATGTGTATAACTATGCATATTACAGTCACAATCTATCTTGGAAGTCTGCAGATCTCAGACAACCCCCGGAATGTTCGGCAATATGCCATTGCCTACACTACCTAGGCACTACGTAGGGTCTTCCGGTGGCATACATATAGCGAATGCCACCTATATACCTAATTGTTTTCTGTTCCAGTCGATGCATCTTGCCAGTATTTGTAGGGAGTAAGGATGTTTAATCTACTGACGTCACAGAACTGGGAGCTTCAAACCACCATGACATAATTTTGACAACGCCAAGTGATATATGACTATAATTGATCTGGTCAGAGAAACAGGGACGTTAGTAAAGATAAAAACACGTCTTCGAGTCAGGCTCGTCTCTAACATGGTACTTGGCACAGAGTTGAAGATTCATGCTAGGAGATAACTACTAACACCCTCTTATCAAGCTTTATGCTTACGAAAGAACACGCTTGGGATCTAGACAGCTAGTAGGTAGGCAGCGTAGCGGGGTCATTGGTCGTTGGCAAGGGAGCTCTTGGAGATGTACGGATAGGTAAATGACGCTATAGGAGACGAGGTTGGACAAGACGGTCCGGTGATATATGCTGTAGTACCTACCGTCGGCGTCACCACCTCCCACCTACGCCCTGCCTATATGTAGGAGGTATGTATGTAAAGTCAGATAGACTACCCAGGTACCTACCTATCCTTAGGTAGCCCATATCGGGTAGTTATAGGAGATACATGTTAATGAATATGTACCTGGTAGTGGTACAGCAACTATCTACTTGGTAGTACAGTTACTAGTAGGGCGACTTGATAGGTAGTACTTAGGTATATGTAGGTAGAAAGCGGGGGAGGGGCAGAATTCGACGCTGTGTGGATCCTGCAGTCTGATTGGTCCATTATGCATAGACAGCGATTGCACTAACACTGACTAGGGTCTTTTCTTTGCGAGAGCACTGCAAGAGATAGCCGACTCCGGGAAAAATTGGACCTATCACAGTCGATTAGACAAAGAGCCACCACATTAGTGCATCACAGTGCAACCAACCCTATGCACCCATCAAGAGATCACCTAGGTAGCAGAACGCCCAGATCAGAACCAGATTTGTCTGCATCCATTGTACTGTCTTGGTCCTCTCGTATGCTCATCACACGCCTCGCACTGCCCCAAATTCCAAACCTTTGCCTTAGCTCCTTGGCTACCTACGGCATCGTTTGTCATGACCAATCGGTGGTCGACGTTGGCGGGAGGCAACCAACACACTAGCAGAACAAAGCATTGAGGAGGAACCAGCAGTGTCATGATATCGCCGTTCGGGCAATCCGCCCAGGCAATGTAATGGGTAATGGAACGGCGGACACATTATTACGCAAGCTGCCTTAGCTAGTTGGAGTCGTTGGAGCGGTTGGAGTAGTTGGAGCAGTCGAGAAGGCTACGAGAAGGAGGATAAAGGGACGATAGACGGACAGGAAAAGATCCAAATACCTTTCGATCAAGTAAGGTGTGTAGGGGGCAAGGGGGGTAGGGATCTGGATACCTGGTATCAAGATTAGTTACTCAAGTCGGTATATAGTCGGTAAGTAGGTATAATCACGGTGTCACGGTGTCACGAGTGATACGACTACAGGATCAACACGCAGTAGGTATCATGGGTTTAACCTATCTCCTACCTCCCTTACCTTGGATACTACTTACCTACCTACCTAAATACATACCTACCTACATAGTAAGTAGGTACATATGTAGCCTAGGTTAATTCTTGGGCCGTTTATATAAAACGAAAGGGCACTCAACATCATAACGTCTCAACTCTTTGTTTCTCTTTGCCACCGCAAGAACGAATTGAGTCAAAACCACCATCACCTGTCACAACTACTTTGGTTTCAAAACGTCATCTGCGCTAAAAGAGGCGCAGTTCAAAACACGATCTGCATTGTCTTTATATTTACACCATCCAGGTCCTTGATATCTACCTAGTATCACTACGCTGTCCTCAGAACTCTCCTGACACATACATAACCTATCGAAAACAACCAAACCTAAGCCCGGAATCTTCAGTATATTAAGAAAGGGCAAGAAAGGGACCAGGCACGCACTGAAACTCCCTACCTCAACTCTTGTGCCAACTCAACAATTGCGTCATCATCATCATTATACTGAAGATATTAGTTAGTAAGCCCCCCGGTCGTCGAAAGCTAACCAACGTTCACCAAATCAGGGTGGTTTGATTTTCTAATATGGATTATATGCTAACTAAGCTATCCACTGTAGAAGCATTAAATCACGGGAAAAGCATGGCTAACGTCGAGCAACCCCAATTCAACAATACCCTTGGGTCGAGCTCGCCGCCTCTAGAACGCCAGCGCACCAACTCACGAGACTATACACTCACGGACGAATGGGGTGAGTTTGTTGCCCTACCTTCTTATTCCGTCCCTAGTATACATGACATACTCCAACTCCTTTCCTTAAACACCCGTCCTCTAGTCAAGCAAGTTCGAGGACCGGCTCGTCCGTTTCAACCCCTTCGGCCCCTAACCTTCCTTTCATCCCTTATCTACCGTGCCTACCAACCAGCATAAGCAACCCGCATGACAACGTAGGACTAACACACACACCTCCAACGTAAGATGCCTCCAAAACGCCACCGTCCCGCTTCCAGAAGCGCAAGGGCAGCATCTACGCCACGCCCTCGTCCCGCGATGGCCATGTGGAGCGCAACCGTGACGCCGTCGAGGAATTCCACAAGGCTCACTCGAAGCGCTGGTCCATCAGCAGTTCCAAGAGCGGCCACAGCGCCACCGCCGCGGCGGACCCGGCATCGCCCGTCCAGCAACAGAGACGAAAATCTGCCGCTAGCGGTAGCGGGAACGCCTAGTTGGCTACCGGCCGAGTCTTCGCTCTGATGCAAACCTACCTGGAATAAAAAAAAAAAGAAAATAAGACAAAACACAACAACAAACATAAGAGAAGCTTTAAAAAATTAACAATGGATTTTTCTTTGACTACCCGTCGGGGCAGAACGTTTGCGGGGTTAAGGTTTTACGTTTGTACACTGTTTCGTTTCCTTTTTTTTTTTTTTTTTTCCTCTCTCTCTCTCCCGATTTGAGGCGCCGAGTAAGAAACGGGAGACAACAAACCGGGATTCCTATGGGGTGTTTTTTTTTCCAGATTGGAAATTTGCGAATGTACCGTGGCTTGAATACAACGCGGTCCGGGAGAGAAGGGGGAACGTGCCAAACGAGACTGCTTCCGATTTGCTTGAGTATGGCATTGTTTTCTTTTCTGCACTCTTGTTCACATGCATGTAACTAACCACCGGCCACGTATGTGGCTGCTATTCGATTCTTCCGCTGTATGCCTTTTTTTTTAAAACTTTTTTTTTGGCTGTAGACGACTGGAACGACGGGTATGAAATAAATTGAAACGTGTCTATATCTGAGTACCGTAATCCCGTCGTTGACAGTAGGCTTTGTTAGTCAGCAACATGATTTGTAGATGCTACGGGGATAAAATCACAGGACGGCTTTATAATGTATGAAAATTGAAATTGGTTGGCATTGACCCTTGATCATAAATATCCACGGATAAGAGCGTGGTATTTATGAGTTGCTGTAGATTTAAGCCTCCACAATACCACGCGAAGAGATCTTGATATATTGGGGGAGTAATACTAGTAGGCCACCCCATAAACTGTCTAGGCTCCTTTTCATTATACCAAATGTACATATGGGAACAAAAAAAATCTGCATGGTCATTTCAGTCGTCATCCATGCCATCGATATCAATAGCATCCGGATTCGATGCTACTACCGGTTGCTCGTTTGGTAGCGTTCCGGCAATTCCCGTACTTGACGCCACAAAGCCTGCTGGTGCGCGTGCTTGACGCTCAAGTTGCTCCATAGCATCCGCAACTTCCGCATCCCCATTTGTCTCGGCCACGCGGGCCTGCTGACTCCGGGCGATAGCTTGAGACGCGATGAAGTTGACGTCTGTATTGTACTGCGCCTGGACACTGCGCTTGATGCGCAACATTTCCTTATATGTGTCCTCGTTGCCATGCTGGACTTCGAACTGCTCCCACTTAGTCCAGAATGCTGGGTTAGTTCGAGGATCACAGAACTGTGATGCATGGCCGTAGATAGCGCGGGCGCGGTCAATTTCACCGAGGCGTTTCTCCATGTCAGCAAACTTGAGGCACATGTCTCGTGCCTCTTCATCGGGTAGAGCCGCAATAGCCCTCTCGTAGATCGGTCTCGTGGAAGGAAGCCCAAAGTTTGAGGCGGATTTCGTGATGTACAGGTTGAACATGTCCGCGCGATCTTCGTCTGAGACTGCCCTTGTCGCTCTCTCGTAGATACGCATAGCGTGTCGTGCGAGCCCCCGTTCCTCTTCGAGGTTACCATACATTAGATACAGCACCTTAGCAAACTTTTCTGGAACATCTTCCACGGCTTGTTCGAAGAGGTCGCGTAATCGTTCGATTCCAATCTTCCGATCAACGGCCTTGGTGAGGTAAAGGTTCCAAAGTTCGAAGGCCACCGGATAACTGAAAAGGTCTAACCCTCTCTCAAATATTTTGAAGCACTCTTCGTAGTATTTGTGCTCCTCCATTAGGTTGGCATAGTTGACTACGGTTTGTGGTGTGGCAATCCTTAGTTCAAATATCCTTTCGTATACCTTCTTCGTCTCATCTAAAGAACTGACACTTTCCACTAGATCTACGTAGAAGCTCCATAGCTTCCAACTCTTATGCACCCTTTGTTGTGGCGAAAGAGTCTCATCATAGTAATCCACTGCCGACCTTTTCGGGGCCTGTACAGCCTTTGCCATGATCTTGACGGCATCATCGAAGTTTTCGCTACGGAGTTCCATTTCAGCCCATTCAACCCACATGTCAGCAAGTTCGGTAACCGACTTGAATGGAACTTTGACGGCCTTCTCCATGATGATCCTGGCATTTTGGATGTCTCCCCCTTTTTCGTAGAATTTGGCATAGTTCGCCCAGAGCTGGTGAAAAAGACCCACTGCTTTCTTTGGTTGAATGGCGGCAATGGCGTTGGTGTATGTTTGGACGACCTCGGCCTTGTTGTTACCCCATAGAGCCACTCGCTTCTCCCATTCGGCAACGTTATTTGGATTTTGTCGAAGTAAAACGTCATTTAGAAGGAAAGGCCGTCGATCCATGAGCTGTTCGAAGCGCATCATCCTTATATCCAGGTCGAAGTCGGCATCTTCATCTACTTTCCCTGCTTCTGCGCGTGTTGACGCCATCTCCATTAGTGCACCAATAATTGATTCCTCAAACTCTACGTATGTGTCGAAGATGAGGGTAAAGTCACGGACAGTCATAACGGTTGTTATGCCCTCCTCGAATACGTCTCTGGCGCGTTCGAAGCTTCCTCTCCTCGCCCAGTACGTAGCTAAGCCACACCAAAGCTTCCCTCTTTGATCAGCAAAGCGCTCAATGCCACTTCGAATAATCCGTTCAACGTCGATACCGGTCTCGTGGCCAGTCTCGACCTCAGCGGCATGCTCGACGAGCAAATCGACGATTTCACTCCAGAGTTCGTAGTGACCTTTACTTTGTTTGCTGTTGAAGCGCGGATTATTGAGGATATCAATGTACTTCTGGACAGCTTCGGTATAGAGGCCAACTTGCGTTAACAGTTCGATGAAATCCTCGGCATCCTCGGGATGGATCTGCATGTACCGCCTCCATATCTTGACTGCAGTGTCACCCCCGGCAGAGTTTGCAAACGGACGGTATATGGCCCATATCCTGTTGTGCTGGGTGATGGGAAGCGCACGCAATGCTCGATCGAAGGTTCGTCGCGTCAGGGTAACGAGGGGTTGTTGCAGCAGGAATTTGAGGTACATCTCCCATATGCGTGGCATCTTGTTCAGGAGGATTAGGGCCCGTTCGAACAGCGCATTAACCTTTCGGAAGTCGGTGACGAAGACGGCAGCATTGAGCTTCGAAACATGTTTCGTACGGAATCGGAGGTACTAATTAGTGTGAGTAGACCGTAAGTGCCAATATTGGGGATATAGTTATCGGTATTACCATTTTCCAAAGCTTATAAGATCTCGGGAGCTGCTGGCAAGCCCTTTCGAGGACGAAGGCCTGCTCCTGCAGTGTGCCATGCTGAAACTTGAACTGGACGTACGCAAGCCAGGGTTTCGTGCTGCCTGGGTCTCGTGTGATGTCCTGTTCGTAAACGGCGTCTTCGTCGGACTGGAAGTGGGATTAGCTCATGCGACGTTACGGGATGCGATGCGCAATGCGCCAACGTATGGGTTGTGGTGACTTACAACAAGGCCAAGATCGGGCCGGCTGGTAGCACGGTTGCCATTCGCGACCCCATTAGGTGGCATCTTGTTGGGCTACCCAGCTTGCTGTCGTCGATGACTGTCCTCGCGGAAGTTCGCAGGACTGCAGAATTAGGCGGTGGTCACCAACATCAGCGCATCGTGAGGCAAAGGACAACAAGAAGTTCCAATGAGTGTGATCAGTGATCAGTGGTCCGTGGGCAGTGGTCTGTGGTCTGTGGTCAGTGGTCGATCGGTCTGCCAGGCCAGTCGCGCGGCATTGATAAGGTGGTAAGTCGAACAAGGCATCCAGGTGCTGGTCAACTAATAATAAACCGCGACTTTCGTAGGTATTTTTAAGTGGGGTCCTTGCTTGGTCCCTCTTTGCTCAGCACCTTAGGTAGGTACATGTATTGTATCTCAGAGCTCTAGGTACATACATGCATGAGGTAGGTATCTAAGGTACTGTAGCCACCCTACTGTGCTGCAAATACCGCGCTGGGTACATTACATTACACTACGCTACATACTATGACAGTATGTAGGTTATGTAGGTATACTATGTACATAGTAGTCCGGACCTTGATGTTAATACAGTGTTTTAAAATAAAGAACTGTATTTAAACACTGTAAGAAGGTCGTTATGGGCCAATCGATGTGAGCGGCTCTAAGGGACTTACACCTAAGACACATACATGCCTATATGCATGTGCCTAGGACTGAGGTACAGTACATAGAGGGCATCTACCTACCTCATACATACCTCATACAGCACCAGCACCGTTTCACGATTACAGTCTTGTAAATCCGTCAACCCCTCTCAACACAATTGCTGTAGCACAACCAGCAAGCCAAGTGACCCAAGATGTCTGGCGCTGGAGTAGGTTGCAGGAGCTCCTATTAAGACCTTTAGTCAAGCTAACGTTTCCTACAGGACCGGGAGGCCGTCTTCCCCACGAGACAGTCGCTGGGTATCATGAAGGCCAAGCTGAAGGGAGCTGAAACTGGCCACAGCTTGCTCAAGCGCAAGAGCGAGGCACTCACCAAGTACGGCCATTCCCCTTGGACTTCGCTATAACTCCCATAAGCTAATACAGACATCGCAATAGACGCTTTCGAGGTATACCGATAAACCTTGTGCTCCGACATACCGCCCAGTTTTAACGCGATATCTCTAGAAATCACACGCCGAATCGACGAAGCGAAACGCAAAATGGGTCGTGTCATGCAGATCGCCGCCTTCTCCCTCGCTGAAGTCACGTATGCTGTCGGTGGTGATATCGGCTACCAAGTACAGGAATCTGCCAAGTCAGCGCGTTTCAGGTTACGAACAAAGCAAGAGAACGTCTCCGGTGTCTTCTTGCCAGCTTTCGAGAGTTACCTAACAGAAGGTAACAATGATTTCGGTCTGACGGGTCTGGGTAAGGGTGGTCAACAGGTCCAGAGATGCCGGGAGACATATGCCCGCGCTGTAGAGACCCTAGTTGAGTTGGCAAGTCTCCAAACCGCGTTCGTCATTTTGGATGAAGTCATCAAGGTTGTGAACCGAAGAGGTGAGTATCTTCCATTCAAGGCACACATCAACTTAAGCTAACCGTGTCAATAGTGAATGCCATGTAATAACCCTCCTGCCTCAGTCCCGTCTCGCTTGCTAATGTGATTTCTAGTGAGCATGTCATTATACCGAGAACGGAGAATACCATCAAATGTGCGTTTGGTTTCTACTTTTGGAGTAAAACACCAATTAACTTGCGTAGACATCAATTCCGAGCTTGATGAGTTAGACAGAGAAGAGTTCTATAGACTCAAGAAGGTGGCTGGCAAGAAACAGCGAGACACAGCGGCTGCAGATGCCGAGATGAAGGCCAAGAAAGCCGCAGCGGTTTCAGGGAAGTTGAACCAAGAGAGGGTTGAACCGGCGGCCGATCCAGCGCCAGCCGATATCTTAGCAACGGGCGAGGATGACGACGTGATATTTTAAGTAAGGCACATGCACACTACGCACTCCTGTGAAGAGAAGAAAGGCTAGGAAAATCAGGGCGGGAGCCTAGTCTTCAGCTGTGTATTGTTAAATTCATGGAGCAGGCGTATCGTGATTGATCATTCATATTGATAATTTATATTGACACAATCTAACTAGAACGAAACCAATTCCTTAATTATATCGCTATTCGTGCCTAGCGGCGGTATCGAATAGATTAATTGTAAAAAGAGGGGTTGGTTTACAATCATTCCGTAAGCAACGGTCATAACTTTCCGATCTATGTCATGGTGATCGCTATAGTTCAAGGTCATACTTCAGCTGGCCATGCTACATGCGGTCAATAGAACGACGCCCACTATATTCAACTTATACATCGGCTGCGTAGAGGTGATTAGTTCTATCCTACGAATTGCATATGTGGACAAAACATGAAACGGGATTAGGTCGGGCTCTAATAGTATTATGTCGATGGCAGTAGTATTAATATTTATCTACGATCAACAAAACTTGCTATGAATAGTTGTACAATCATGTATGCCCGTAAGTCTACGCATGTAGAGGGGCAGCCACAACCTGTAGCCACATACCCGAACTCGCGTTACTGGCGCTGGTATGTGACCTTGATGAACTTGCTACCATCGCCAACTGCCATGCCCGCCGTGTTTTCCTTGGCGGTGATGGCTCCGGCCTCGGCCTCGTACTCGATGAAAGCAATGCCTTTTCTGCCGGGCACAAGACGGACTTCCCTGAAGCCCTCGAATCGGCCAAAGATGCCGGTGAGGGCCTCGATGTCGTAATCGTCTGGTAGATTCTGCACGAAGAGGATTTTGTTAGGGGGCAAGTACTCATCCGGTACGACGGTGTTTGCGGACGGGCCGCCTGTCGCCTTGAGACCGGTGCCGCGCGCTGTCTTTGCCGGGCGGTTCGGCTCCGTAGGCGGCGCGACAGCACCAGGACGTTTGAGCCGCTTCTGATCTTCCGCAGCTTCGGCGGCTTTCCGCTTATCTACAGCGTGGTGTCGTGTTAGCCATTTGACTCAACGAAAGCAGACAGCGGGGCAGTGCAAAAATACGCACCCTTCTCTGCCAGTCGCCTCCGCTGATGCAGTTCAAACTCCTCCTTATTCCCAGTGCTGGAAACGGTGGCGTCGCTCCGCGTCCGGGCGAGAGCGAGCTGCATAGGCTTGTCGAATAGCTCGAAGCCCTGGACCTCCTCTATAGCCTGGAGAGCAGACTCGGGCTTGTCAAATACAATGAAGGCCTGGCCCTTTGCTTTTAAGTTTGTCTTGGCGACGATATCGATGATGTTACCATACTCGGAAAATATGGCGGTCAGAGCTTCTTTAAGCATATCGGGCTTGACGCGCTCTTCCAGATTGCGCACATAAACACTGTTTACCTTTGTGGTTAGCTAATTGGTGACTAACGACAAAGCCGGGGACGATATGTGTCGGAGTGCAATGACACATACGTGGCGATGGGTAGACCGGAAGTCATATTCGCTGCAATTTCAGTTTATTTATAATGTTCTTCTACTTCCAGTACTGTACGGTAGCAAGAAAGATGTTTAGCAACATGTGGTAAAAGATTACATAAATAATGTGGAGATGTAGATAGGTAGAGATTAGGTACCTAGTGCCTGAGGCAGGTAATTTATATATCTAGTATAAGGATAAATATATGCAATCATCAAGTGAATATTAGAAAAGGTGCTTAGCACCTGCCGATGTGCTTCTGTCTGCGGATCCCTTATGAAGTACTAGACCTAATACATTAATATTACTCTAGTGCATAAGTCAGTTATACGGTTATAAGGTTATTAATTAACTATATAAAAGTTTTAATAGTATACTATAACCTATATACTATTTATATTTAATATAATAAGTTAATGCCTAGCATACTTATTATAGCAACTATAATAAATTGCTTATATTATACTAAGTGTTATAACTACTTTTTTTTTTTAAATAACTATTTTTAGTTATTATAATTAATATTTTAATATTTTAATTAATTAATTAATTTATACTTTTTTTATTATTTATTATATTTTTGTTTTATTTTATTTTAATATAATTTTGTTAGTATATTATAAGCTTTATACTAAATATTTATTATTATTATAAGCTAAAAATAAGTTGCTTTTATTATATTTATTTAGCAGCTTTATTTTTTTAAAACTTTATAGCTTATATATATTTTTTTAATAATAGCTAACTATTATTTAAAAGCTATTATAATAAAATTTAAATTTATTACTTTTTTAATAAATTTAAAATACTTAGTTTTTAATACTATATATATAAATTAAGCTTTTTTTTTTTATAAATATATTTTAATTTAGTTTTATAAAGCTTTTAAACTGCTAAAATAATTATATATTAATAATACCTTATAATATTAAGCTAATTTTTATTAAAATTTTTTTTTTTTTTTTTTTATAAGTTTATATATATATTTTACTAGTTTAATAAATAACTAATTTTAAAGCAGTTAAATATTAAATAAAAAAAAATAACTATTATAACTATTTAATTTAAATATTTTATTATATATTTAAATAGTAGCTTATAATATTTTTAAAATAAACTTATATTTATAAATTATATTTTTTTTAATATTATTTTTTTAATATTTTTATTAGCTTTTTTTATTTTGCTATTACTTTATAAATAGCTTAATATAATAAACTTAATTATTAATTTATTAATTTTATGCTATTATATAGCTTTATAACTAATAAAAGTGTTAATATTATTATAAATTTATTTTTTTAAATAGCTAAAAGTTTTTTTAATTTTTATAAATAATAATTTAGTTACTTTAAATTTTATATTAAAAACTACTTTAGCTTTTACTTATACTATAGCATACTTTATATATATAAAAAAATTAATTATTATAGCATTTATTATTAATAATATATAATTTATTACTTATTAAATTAAAAATAATAATAATATAATAAGCTATAAATTAAATAGTTTATTTAATAATAGCTTTATTAGCTAATATTTAAAATATTTAACTATTACTTATTAAGCTAATAATATTATTTTTAAATATTAATATTACTTATTAACTTTTTATAATAAAATATTAACTATAGCATAACTAAAATTTAAATATATTTTTTTTATTATTGCTAAAAAATTAAATATATTTAGTACTTTTAAAAATGCTATTATTTAATATGCTATTTTTACTAAATATAAAAAATTTTTAAAGCTTTTTTTATATTTAGCTATTTTATAAAGTTTATTTTTATATATAATAAAATATTTATTTGTTTATTTTTATATAATATTTAGTAATAAATCTGCTTTAAATTATAAAAACTTAAAAATTACTTATAAATTTATATAATTTAAGTATTATAATATTATTATAAGTTTATATTAAAGTTTATTTAATAGCTTGTTTATAATATCTGTTTAAAATTAAAAATTATTTTTAGTAGTTAAAAATAAATTTTTAAAAAGCTTTAATAACTAATTAGCTAATATATTAAACTTGCTTATTTTATATACTATTTATATAGTATAATACTTTATAATATTTAAAAATTATATTATTTATATTAGCTATTTTTTTTTATTTTTAATTATTAATAATAATTTATAATTAATATAAATAATAATTTTGCTTTTTTTTATCTAGTATTTTTAATATTATAGCGTTAATAATATTATTAATAGCTTTTTTTTTTATAAAAAGTACTTTATTTAAATATTTGCTAGCTTTTTTAAAAAATATACTATTAAATATAATACTATTAATTTACTATATAAATAAGGCTATAAAAAGCAGGCGCTAATATATAACTAGCTTAAATTAATTTCTAATATTAAAAATAGCTTTTAATTAAAAAACTTTATTATTAGCATAGTTATAATAGCTTTTTTAATTTTTTACTAAGCATTTTTAGCTTTAAGTAATAATATTAAAGCCTAGTTTTTAAATCTTTTTGTTAATATTATTAATAATATTATAATTAATAAATAATTACTAATTAAATATTTAAAATATTTTATAGCATTAATAAATACTTAAATTTTAGTAATAATTTTTAGTATTAATTTATTTTTTATAGCAGCTACTTTAGCTAAATTAGCTTTAATATTAATAATAAAAATATAAAAGCTTAAAAAAATGCTTTTACTAATAAATAATAAAGTTTTTTATAAGTTAATTATTATATTATATTTTATTAGTTATATAAATAATAATAGTAGTTTTTTATAAAGCTGCTTTTTAAAACCTACTTATATATATATATTATTTAGTAAGCTAGCTACTTAGTTTTTAAAAAATTTTAATATTTTTTTTATAAAAGCCTAAAAAATAGCTAAAGCGTTATAAAAGCTAAAAAATATAACTAACTATTTATATAAGCTAAATAAAATAATAAATATTATTTTTTTAATATTTAGTTTATATATTATAATATATTAAAACTTATTTTTAAAGTTAATAAAAATATAATAGTTATAGCTTATAGCTTTTTATATTTAGTTTTTAATATTAAATAGTAAGTAAGCTTATTTTTTTATAGCCTTATTTATTTTTTTATAATTATAGTAAAACCTTTATATAACTTTTTTAAGCTTAACTTTTAAAGCTTTTATAGTTTTTTTAAATGCTTTTTTTAATATTAATAATATTAGCAATTTTTATAGCTTAAAACCTTTTTATATATAAATGCTTAAATAAACTTTAACAAACTTATATAAAGCTTTTTTTTATATTAAGCTATATTAATAAAGTAGTAGCTTAATTAGTAAATAATTTTTAATATTAATATAATATTTTATTTTTATTACTATATTTATATACCTTTTAACTAAATTAAATAAGCCTAAAAATTTAATAATATATTTTTTTAAATATGCTTATATAAAAAAATTTAATAATATATTTTTTTAAATATGCCTATATAAAAAAATCTATTAACATATTTTTATATTATTTTATAATAATATTATTAGCTATTAATATAATTTTAATAGCTAAGCTGCTATAAATATACTAAAAAAACCTAAATATTAGCTAACTACTAAATTTAATAAACTTTAATATTTTATTATTTTTAATTATATTAAAATAGCTTTTTTATTTATAAAAAATATGCTTACTAATTATAAAATTATTTAAAAATATATAATTTAATATAATACTTTTTATTAAAGTTTATTTTTTAGTTATTTTATTTTTTATTAAAAATATTGCTAATATTTAATAGTTATAAATAATTTAAAATCTAATACTGCTTACTTTAGTTATTATAGCTTTTTTTTATAATTTATATAAATATAATTAAAATGCTAGTAATTTAAAAATATAGCAACTAATATAGCTATAATTAAAAAATATAATAAAAATATAACTATTATATATTATTTTAGCTTAAAAAAAGTTATAATAGTTATAATAACTATTTTTTAGTTTGCTTTTTTTTGTTAATAATTTAATTAAACTTTTATTTATTTTAACTATATAAATAAAGCTATTTTAGGCATTATTAATACTTAAAAATAATTTTTTTAGTTTTTAATTAATAATATTTTTTTTTAAGCAATTAGTAAAGCTTAGTTAGTTTTTTTTTATGCTTTTTTTATTATTAAAATATATTTGTTTATTATATATAAGTATTTTAAATCTAAAAAATTTATATTTATTTTTAAATTATATAAGTTTAATAAATATATTATTTTTAAATAGTATTTTTTTTAATATAACTAATTAATTTTAAGGTTTATTTAGCTACTACTTTAGCTATTTTGCTTTTTTAAAGTAATTTTTAGCCTAGTAGCTTATTTTTTTATAGTTAAAATATTTACTTTTAAAAGCTTTAATTATAAACTTTTTTTTTAAAATAACTAAATTATTATTTTTTTTAATAACTTAGCTTACTTTTTAGCTATTAATTTAAAAGTTTAAAATTACTAGTATTAATATTTTTAATATTATTTTTATATTATTAACTAATAAGATTTAGCTTTATATTAGCTTTACTAATATATTAAAAGTTATATTATAATTATAAAAAAATACTATAAATTTTTAAAGTTATATTATAATATTTAATATATTATAAATTTTTAGCTTTAATATTATTATTAATATAATATTTAATACTTATACTACTTTTTTTATAATTTATTTTATATTTTAATTTTAGCTAAATTTTATAATATTTAGCTATATACTAAAGTAATATATTTTTAATTTGTTTATTATAACGTTATAAATTTACTAAATATTTTTAATATTTTTTAAAAATTAATAAAATATTTTTTTAAAATATTATAAATAGCTAATATAAGCTTTGTTTTATATTAGCAACAAGCTAATAAAAGTAGTTAAAAAGCTATATAATATATTATATAAGCTTAATATTTATATTATAGCTTTTAAAAAATTAATTTAATTAGCTACAAACTTGCTATTTTATATAAATTATATTATTTGCTAAAAATTTTTAGCTATTTTTATAGCTACTTTTATAAACTATAAATTATAAAATATAAAAGCTTATATTAGTTAGTTTTAAAATTATTATATTATATTTAAAATAATATAATTAGCTTTAATTAATTATAAGCTTAATAAAATTACTATTTTATTTTTTATTTTATATTTATTAAAATTATTAATATTATTTTAAAAAAAAGCTTTTAAAAAAGCAGCTTAAACTTGCTATTTTTATTTAGTTTAAATATTACTAAATAGTTAATATTTTTATAAGTTTAATAATAAGTTATTTAGCTATTTTTTATTAATAATATTTATTAGTATTTTTATATAAAATATATTAATTATAATAATATTTATTAAAATACTTATAAAGTTTATTTTTATAAAGTTAATATTATTAAATTTAAATTAAATTATTTTTTTAAATATTTTAGCTTTTAAAGCTATTAATATAGTTATTATTTAATTAAGCTTTTTTTTTAGCTTTTTATAGCTTTTTTAAACAGCTTTTACAAATTTTTTTAAGTATATATTTATTACTGCTATAATAATTTCTTATTTTAAGCTAAGCTATTTTTTACTTTTTAATTTGTTTATTTTAAACTTAGCGCTTATATATCTTAATATACTTATATAAAGCATATATTTTTAAAATAAAATAGTAAAAATATAATAAATAAAATAATAAGTTATAAAAAAAAAATAATATATTATAATAAAATAAAAATAATAAGATAATAAGTATATTTTTATATATATTTTTATATTTTTATAAAATACCTTATAGCTATAAAAATAGCTATTTATATTTTTATTTATAAATTTTTTATAAAATACTAAACCTAATATATTAATATTACTTTAATATATAAGTTAATTATATAGTTATAAAATTGTTAATTAACTATATAAAAGTCTTAATAATATACTATAACCCATATGCTATTTATATCTAATATAGTGGGTTAGTGCCTAGCGCATTTACCACAGCAACCATAGTGGATCGCTTGCGCCACACCAGGTGCCACACCGATAATTGACATATCTTATCTAGATATAAGGCAAATAAAAGTATATATGCAATTATCAACACTCGGAGAGAGAAAGAGAAGTTGAGGTAGGTACCTAGGTAGTGTGGCGGTGGGAAGTGGCTGGTGGTGGCAGGTGGCCGGGGGGGGGGGAATTGTACATTAGGAAGGAGGGTCAGACCCCTGGTCTGACCCCCCATAACTTACCCTCCTACATACTAATTCTACACTGACCACTCAAGAGATCCTTGTTTTTGCTATCAGTAGGTAAGCTCTTACCTACATGCTCCCGACTCGGTATATAGATTTCCCAGTAAATTTATCTATATCTTGGAATGTTTATATTATCGAAGGGTATTTGATTCCTTGCTTAGACAATGATGCTCTTGCAATGCAGTCTATTTATTATACAACCTGATGCTATTTACCAGGCCTTGACAGAAGATGAAAATCACAACATTCCTAACATGATGACTCGGACGTTTAAGTCCTCTTTTCGAATACAAATTGATCGCTATTCTTTCTCACTAGCAGCCTTCTCTGACTGCGACGGCTCTGGCCCCATTGAAGCAGGCACTTGCTCTTCAGTCATTGTTCCAGGCTTGGCTATTGGTTTTTCCGGGTTCGTAATCTCGTCTTCCTCTCCTTCTAACGATAAATCTTTTCGTAGGTCAGGGAGAAATCGATCTATACGCTTCCAAGTATCTACCCATAGTGTCTCTTGCGACGGGTCTTTGCTCGGGGGTACGAGGTATCCACTGCTAGACATAAATAGAAGCACGTTCTTCAAGTTCTCAGGTACAGCTTCCTCCTAAAAAAATCCGGTCAGTAAGCAAATGCGTTATACTTATCTAAGACACTTACCAAGCTGTCTCCTTGTCCACTATTCATGAGTCTATCCATTATGTCGATGATCTGCAGCCAGAGATCTAACATGCCGTCCCACTTAGATAGTAGTACTAGGTATTGCAAGAAGGTTTTGCAAAGAAGAGAGGCGGCTTGAACTCTGGTCTCACTCATGCCATCACGATCTGAGGAATAGACCTCGGGCTTCAACAACTTCAAAATTAATGGGAACAACACTTCCCCAAAGATAGCGGTCCACTCCTTATGGTCACTGCATGTGAGTTCTGGTGATAGAAGTGACCTTTGCAGCGATGAGAAGGCTAGTTGACGCACTTCTCTGCAGGGATTGGTGCATTGCGTGGTAAGCGCCTGAAAGATTGGAAGCCAATAGGCAGACCAGGCTACAGAGAGGTCAGTTCTAGTGCGAGATACTAGAGGGGAGGAGTAACCTAAGTACCTTCACTATTCTCGAGATGTGATTGCTTCATCAAGTGTGGAATCCGAGCTGTCATGCTCGATATGAGGTTGACGGCTTTCGCACCACGCAAGACAACTGCGTTTTCACTAAATATGGGGTTAGACAACATCGGGCATAATGGTGTAAAGCACGCACCTCGCTGGTTCCTTCTTGGATGGTCGCGCGTTTCTCTGGCGCCTTTCGCCCTTCTGTTCATCGACTGCTCCAACCTGGGCTGCAGTTGCATAGTCATTTAGAAGACCAATCGCAGCCTCATAATTATCTGCGATGATTGCAGATGGGGCGCCGGAAACACCGCCTTCTAAGATATCAAACACTGTTGGTGACGAGTTAGAGTTTCCCGCCAAAGTGCGCAAGATTAGCCAGAAATCGGGCGAAGTCATGATTTCACTACGAAGTGGTCCGGGTTGCTCAATACAAACTTTGAGACCTTGCAAAACAAGCTGTGATGTCTTCGCTAGCATCTCTCTAGGAAAACTAGAAATGGTATGTAGCAATACGGGAGCGCGAACGTAATCGTGATCCTAACTCGTTAGAGATGAAATTCGAGGAAATTTTGAGACGGCTTACATAGCTAGCTTTGAGCATATTAAATTGATAGTACGCGGCTCGAGATACAAGCGCAGAATGATATCGACTAGAGTTACGGAGAATTGTCTGAAGAGCCTCCGCAACCTGCTTACCAAGGGATTCTATGGTCTCAGGTGTCTTGAGTGCCAGCACTGTACAAAATTCCAGGATGTATACGACAGCAGGATCGTATGTAGGCTTTCTCTGGGCGTTCTTATTTCCTCCGCTGGCAGGAGAAGAAGGTACGCTATCGGGCTTGACAGTTATAGCCGGTACGGTTGAACTCTCATCATCTGGAAGCTGATCTAACAGCGCTTCCATTAATGGCAAAAGCGAGGAAACAGGCAGGTTGCTGATTTTTGTGAGTTAGAGCTGGGGTTTCCTAGGACGAAAAGGGCTTACGAGATATTGGCAAAGACATCTTCCAGATGGCAAGCCGTAATGCAGTCAGCAGTGCTGAGCGAACTTTCTACTTCCTCGGCTGAAGGTTCTGGCGGATCATCGGCCGCGTAGCTAGAGATGTACGATGATAAGGCGGAGAATAGGCCTATATCAGCTGCTTTTGTTGCACGGTCGATGACTTGCGAAGGCGTGTGAAGAGGTATTTTAGGTAGTTTCAGATGCGTGTGACTTTTATTGTAAAATGAGGGAATCAGAGAGTTGACGAAAAGCTTTAACCATATCCTAACGATCTGCACCAAGTCAGTATAACCCCTCAAGGACAGTTAGAAGACTCACATGTTCCCAGCCATTTTGAATGATATACTCGCTTCCCTTCACTACACGGAATAATACAAGAGTAGCGAGTTGGGCCTTGAAATCCCTACCGAGCTTAACGGCGAGTTCGCTGACCATAACGCTATCGCTGTCATCAGAAACCTTCACTTCTGTGTTAAGGAGGGTGTTGGAAAGGTTTTCATTGTCGAGAGTAGTCATGTAGCTGAGGTTTTGAATAATGTGGTCCAGTGCCTCGGTGATCTTATACTTCGCTGCGATTTGAGCGCATTGATCGAAGCCCGTTACCACCCGAGAGAATACTGCATCGTCAGTAGCTGACATAAATACATATGAAAGCGTCGAGATGATAGGTTTCCAGGTTGCTGCGAACATATCAGCATCATATATGTTCGTGTTACAGTGCACGAGCGGCCCTGCAGACTCGGTTTTGAGCAGGAGTTCGCGCCAGGCATAGTCGAATGCGTGCTGGTTGTCGTGCTCATCTGGGAGGATGATTTCGTTGGTTCTAATTGCTTCGAAAGTCGCTTGAAGAAATTCGGGAGCGAAGTCCTTCCCGTCATTTACACCCCTTACTTGGCGCGCAAAATCTGTCAATTCCATACGCTTCTTAATTTTTGGGCTATGTTGATCTACGTTCAACATGATAATCGCATATGTCAGGACAAACACGGCATCCTGATTTTCCACATCGTCGGAGAGGGTATGATACTTCTTCGCGAAGGCCGTCACGATTCGCTCGATAAGCGGCGACTCCCCAGGAAGACGAAAACTCTCCAACAGCTGACGTAACGCCTCGTCAACACGCTTGCCGGAAAAATCAAATAGATCTAAGAAAGATTCGAGATATTCGTCGTTGCCTTTTTTGGACAGAAAATCACCCAGTACCGCTTTAGAAACCCGCGAGGTCTGCCTTAGGAATCGAGCAACAGATGCAGGATTATTGTCGATAATTCCCGACTCTCTAAGGTACCCAAGGCCTTCTTTCGGTTTTTCGTTGAATTTAGTTGCGCCTTTGACAATGATCTTTTTGCGCCGACGTTGCTCTCTAAGATCTGCTCGGTCTGGAAGCCCATCCGCATTTGGTTCGTCATCCAGGCGATCTGCTACGTATTGCACATAACCTAGAAGCGCATCAAGGCATAACGGAGGAACACTCGTAGTGCTCCACGTAGCCGAGTCCGGCAGAGCACTCCGCGATAACAAACCAATCATATCTTCGCATAAATTCACCCGATTGGCATCACAGTCGTAGTTGACAAAAAGTTCCACAAGGAAAGATGGCATACGAGCAAGAGCACTTACACTTTCAACCATAGCTTGGCGAGCATCGGGTTTACGTGCTCCACCCTCCATACCAAGCTTTTGCCGATCCCTAACTGGCACTGGCGTTGCTCTTCCACTACCCGGCTGTGACGCTGGAGGTTTAGCACCGCTCGGACGTTGTGGTATACCGTCATATAGCGAGGGATCAATATTCGGTTCCCACGGAATCTCGACGGGTGGGTGTAAACATGCCACTAAATAGGAGAGGAACAGCTCCTGTTGTAGCTTTAAGACGCCTCGACACGTTTCTAACAAAGTGCCAGCAACGATGAGCGACTCTTGTAGGATGGCCATGTTGTCTGATCGTACGAGTTGGAATAAATGTCGACATAATCGGTCTTCTGCTACTACAGCTAGAGCCGGATGCCGTGCGATAGAAGGCCCTGCAACTTCAAGTGCAACATGAATAATGCGCAGGGCCATCACTCTCATAGTGTCACCCTGCTGCTTGTCATGGGGGTCGAGGAGATCAACCAGAACCCTGAACAATTCTTTCATTGACGGCAAAGAGTACGGCTTGATCTCAAGAGACTCTGGTTCATCTGAGGGCGCAGATGCAGAGCTAGTCTCAGCATCATTATTTGCGATCTCGGTGCTGGAAGATGCTCGTTCTTCACTCGGAGGTGCGTCAGAGGAGGCAATTACATCATTACCATTAGTAGAGGGCACCATCCTCAGGGCTTCCGTATCCCCATTAGCCTGACTGTCGAGTGCTTCCAGATCATCGCCGGCCTGTACTTCTAGGTGTTTAAGGTGTTCGAAGATGATTTGACACATCCGTACCATAGCAGCCTCGGCCGTCCTCCTGAGAAGCTCAGACAATCTTGACTGGCAGCACATAGTCAAGCCGGTTTCCATCATCTCACAGACACTCTCGTCACTAAGCAGGGCACCCCCCGGGCCGGAAAGCATGTCTTCCATAAGGTGTAGGATCATCAACAGGACAACTTCGTCTTGCGCCGAGTCACTAGCTTCAAATCGGCAATGGGTGATGGCCGTCGACAATAACTGCATGGCAAGTGGGAAACGTGGCGAATCTGGGCTAATAAACCCATACGATAGGAACTTTCGTATGGCCTTTAGAGCAAGGATCGTGATAGGAGCGGACGTCGATGATGCTTGTATGACCTGAAGAAAGGGATTGAGCAACGCCGGGGCATCGAATTCGTGTATGTCTCACACAATGTTAGTTACCGTCGATGTCGACTAATCGAATAGTGCAGAAATACCTTTACAGCTTGACAATTCATGACGTAGACGTCCAAAACCCGCCATGAGTGGGTTGTCTTGCATACTTTTCCCTTTCTTGCCTCGTAAGCCCCATCTATTCGCGACACCTACATCTTGTGTACCGTCTGCACTAAAGCCTGTAGCAGAGCCTTTACTTCCAGGGCGCAGGAGCGGACTGGGAGGACCAAGCTGGACAGGGTTTGGGTTGCCACCAAGGATAGAAGATACTGATGAACCCGCCCACCGAGCATGCTTACGCATAACCGATGTGACTGATATACACTCTGATATAACCAACGAGACCGGATCGACCGCCACGGATACCGGCCGACTCCTATACTGCGTGTCAGAAGAGTGGCCGTCGGCCTTCACGATTCGGAGGATAGATGTGCTAGGACACGGGGAAACACCAGGGCTCCCCCGAGCTGCCGTGAGCGCTGCATCCATTGTGGCATCACTTTGCGCATCTTGACTCATTCTCGCCTACAAGGCGACAGCTAATCTCGGGGCAGACGGGGTTTGCTTGTCGGGCTTTAAGAAGCTGGCGCGTTGGTCGAATTACAATGAATATAGCGGCTCGAATCGTGAGTTCGATATTGTCTGTCAGTCTAGACTTTCTACTAGGTCGAACAAATGCTTTAAGTGCCCGTCGTGTGGTGTCGCATGGCTTGTCTACAACTCAAGATAATTGTACGCGGGTATGGTCAAGGTGACATGGATTTAATAGGTCACGTACCTAAGTTACCTTGCTTAGGTACATATATCATCTATTGTGCATAAGACACCTCCTAACCACTATGCCTTTAGCTTAGATAGGTGCACATGTGCACATGTGGAGACGAGTTAGGCTGGATAAGCCCTAATCGGGGCTAGTCGTTTTCCCATTGTAGCCAACGTGGCGGCATTACAGTAGACAAAATATTGCGAATGCTTCGGATTGTTCTGTCCCAATTACAAACCTAGGTAAATAGGTCCCTCAAGATAATCATACCAGAACTATTCAGGAGTATGGTGTATCTAAAGATAACATGAATACATCTCACCAAGCCCTTGCCCTTTCCTTGAGTATAAGCCATAATACGTAAAGTCGACCAATATCAAGCACAGCATACCTCGCATTTTCTAGGGAAAATAAAATGTGTACAATGAATACGGAGCTGCGCCCACTGCTATGCTCGATATCCTATGCTTCGTAATCGTGTCTACAGAGAGAGAACAGCACCAAACGCCGTGGCCTATGACCCTTCCTAAAGTCCGCTTGTTATACAGACGACCTTAAAAGCTCGGCTTGTTTTCTCTTTCACTCCCAATGCGAGTACCTTATAATAATACCAATGATTAACCGGCGGGTTATTACGCCATCCGGAATAACGAGAATAATTGAATCAGCAAGCCCCAAACATCTTCCAACTATGACCTGTACACACCTACGACACTGCTTTTGCGTCTACGACCTTGGCGCCATCTTCAGCACCCCCCTTCTTCGGTCTTTGGGCTCTTTCTTTTTGGGGCTCTGCTGAATCGTCATCCTCGCCCTTAGGCTTGACGTTTTTCTTCGATCCCGGTTTCTGGTCAGAGGAAGCCTGCTTCGCGATGTTTTGAAGCTCGGATTTATCCTTCTCCCACTGGCTATTTGTGTCGCTGAACTGTTCCTGGATCTTCTTTTCTTTCTCAGCCTTTTCTTGCTCTTCCGCTTCCTTAGCAAGTCGCTCTTGCTCCATCTCCTAGCTCCATATTAGCATGTGACCATAAAACCCAAGGGACAATCAATATACCTCCATATGTTTTATATCGTCAACGCTGGGCTCGTATAAATGCCATATCGTGTAGTGGGGCAAACCAACCACAGAAAATTGCATACGTTTAGCCATCTAGCAACAGTATCAGCAATCGGTCAGATTTCAAGGCAGCACGTAGTTTTTACCTTGCCAAACCCTTCGGTCTCAGCGTGCCTCTCAAAGCTGAAAGCCGGGAAGTGCACACCAGATCTAAATACTCGTGCCTTGGCCAAAATGCTCACACCTCCTACTCCATCAATCTCCATCTCCATATCCGGATCGCCGTAGGGATCGCGAAGATACGCCAAGTGAGGACGCCAAGTAGCATACTCGGCATAACCTTCCACAATGACAGCATCCTCATCGAGAGTTTCAGCAAGAGCCAAAGCAGTATCTGATTCCTGCCAAGAGTTTAGGTCATATGGTTGCTCCCCACCGAGCCAATCGGGAAGCGGTCGCCACACATCTGTAAAGAAGTCAGGTCAAATGAGGAGAATGATATGGATCGAGCCCGCTTACTAGGGACAATAACGTCCTTATTATGACGCATAAGATCCTCAACAATAGTGAACGGTGCTGTTTCGACGTCGACATCCCTCCAATATACCCACGAGTGATATGGGCGCAGGGTAGCGCTTAACAGCCAGTTTCTTGCCTGTGCCATAAGCTTTCGACGACTCGCTTGGGCTGCAAATCCATGGCGACTCTCGACATCCTGATTAACCTTCTGACCGAAGTCCTTCTCGATGATAGATATCTCGCCATATGGTTGTTTTGGGTCCTCATGAGCCTGAAGGTCCTCCAGCATCTCAATAAGAAGCTCCAGCGTCCTATCTTTCGAGTCGGATACTAGGAAGGCGAGATCCATCAGGTGATGCGGATAGGTAAGATTGCGAAGATGGGAAAACATCATAGGCAGATGTGGTTCGGCATCTCTCAAGGGGACACAAAGAAGAATGCGCTCCTCCCTCTCCCAGCCACGGGCAGTCCCTTGGACGTTGGAAAGGTCATAGTAGCGGACAGTATCCATGAGGATTTCGGCGGTCGAACCGACTAAGCCGAGGGAGAATACAGACGCCATAGAAAAGCTCCCGGGCCAAACAAAGAGCCCAAACAGGAGCGTCGCCGCAGTGATTATACCCAGTCTCATCAATAACTTCTTTCGTCGTCGTGTCGCAGGATTCGAGCGGGGGAGAAAACTAGACATGACATCCACGTCAGCGCCTGGCAGTTAAAGGGTACTTGAAGCGGGATCACCTGTGAGGAGCGAAGTCAAAGTCATGGTCGTCCCGCGGGTAGCCATTAGAAACTCCGGGATGATGCCGGGACATCACTTTAGAGTTTGCGGGGACCGCATACGAGGGAAGCATGGACACCATTCGAATGTGGCGGGCAGCCGGAGAGCAGTGGTAGAGATGAAGAGAGGCTCCAAAGCTGACGAGACTGACGAGACTGACGACAGGGGACGCGTGCGCCGGAAGCCACCTATCAAGAGAGACCTCGGCCCCTTTGCGGTTCAACAAGCCGTCATTGACAATTCAAGGCAGAGCAGTAGTCAACAAAAGCAGTCTACGAGTTTGGATTTAAGATTCAAGGTCGTGGGAAATCAAGATGTCGTCGGGGGGGTGGTCGTAAAGTGTAGATGCAGTAGCACAGAATCAAAAGGTGTCGATTTCATCGAGGAAGGACGATCGCTATCTTGGCCAGGATGCTATAATTCGTTCAATTGATCTCGAAATTCAGGCCCGTTCGGGCTCTTGGCACAGCTGTAGACCCCATAATGCTGCCTGTAATACAAGCCACAGCTGTCCCGCTAGATCCACTGACGACGACCCCATCGTGTTTCAGCCTTTATCACCCGCAGCTTCTAGCTACCTTAAGTGCCTACAGGCTACAGTAAGTACCTAGGTTGGTAGGAGGTAGGTAGGTAGGTACCTTAGAGTAAGGTCTACCTGGTACCGTAGCACTATTTATAGAACCTGCACATCCAACCCCAGCATCATCATAGCCGGCCTCAAAACGTACCTCACATACCTACCTAGGTATTCAATCGTATAAATACCAGAATACTTCCTTATATATATACCTCCCTACTCGGGTACATTTTAATCTATCACGCATCCTAGCCTACCTGGTTAATTCAGGTGCTCAATGTCTTTGGAGTTACGTCCTCCGCCAGCTCGACCAACGACTGAATATGAGAGTATTGGCACTGAGCTCCTAGGACTGTGCCGCTTACCTATGCTTACCTGCCTAATGCCTAGATAATGCCTAGTGCCTAATGCCTATACATTCTACGATTCATCTGACCCTCTAAGCACCCAAACCTAATACCGTCAGTCCCTAGACCAAATCTCCCAAGGCTTCAAAGATCAAAGATATGATCATATTGACACGTGGATTTGTTTCGACTTGGGTAGTAAGCATCTTCTTCGCTAAATACACCGAATATCTACCTGTGCAAAGGCCGCCGCAAACTAATATGGACCTAGATACATCATGATAATACCTAAACTCCAATGAATATATGCTAATAAATTTAATTCACATTGGCTTATCCTTAAACTGCCCAAAAACCAACGCCGAATCTAGCTCATGCCAGTTGTTTAGCATTTTCTTGTTGTTGACTCTTATCGGCCGCGGCTACCATTCTTCGCTCAATCTCTTCTCTAACCTGCTGCTCTCGCTGTCCAGTACGATTGAGTCGCTTGCGGCTATACGTACCCAAAGCCCAGAGAAGAGCTATGCCCGCGATGATGGTGCACACTCGCATGTCCTCGCGGAATGCACTAGTATACGCTCTTCTGATCGCAGCGAGGTCGCCCGGAGACAGGTCGACACCACCGCCTTCAACTGAAGATATCTGTTGCGGTGTCACGGATTCACCTACTTGAGCTTGAAGTGACATCCCCAATATCGCCGACGAGGCTGCAATTCCCAGACTACCTCCAAAAACTCGTACCTGGGCTACGATGCCCTGGGCAGGAGCTGACATTCCGTTAGCCTACACCGCTCCGTGATTGTAGACGGGTGAGGATCTCACCATGGTCTCTTATTGATGATCGTAAAGCCGCCAGCATAGTCGTTGTAGACACGGATAAGCCAAAACCAAGTCCAACGAATACCAAAAATCCCAAAGCTTTAGGCTCGAGGCCCGCCGAGCCAGAAACCGTTGTGAGAAGCCCGCAACCTAAAACCACAAAGCTTGTGGCCACAACCAACGTCTCGCAGGTATGGTCTTCCTTCCCATTAACCTTGCCTGAGACAGCAGAACCTATAGCACTAGATCCTAACATTGGCAGCAGCATAACGCCGGCTATCAAAGCATCTTTTCCATTGACGACCTGACATCGAAGCGGGAAGGCGTAAACAGTAAGAATGTAAGGAAACCCGAGAAACATGGTATTCAAGACAGCTGAGGCATATATCCGATCGCGGAGAAGACTCATAGGAAGCGCTGCGGCAATTTTGTCTCCCCAGTGCCTGTCTACATAGAGGGACCAAGCGAATACACTAAAAAAAGCAATCAACCCAACGACAAGTGGTACCAAGAATATCGCTTGATCCCACTGGTTAGTGGCGCCACCAGCGTTCTGGAACGGAAACACAACAAGCACGGTCGCCGCAATCAGTAAGGAGGACCCGAGATAGTCGAGTTCCCTCCACGATCTCCTTTCCAGGTCAGGCAGATACTGAGGCTTCGGCCACGTCATAAAAAACAACAGCAACGAGACTACACCGATAGGGCCACTGAAATCTCTTAGTATATCACGGCGATCGCCGTCACTAACTTGGGTATATTAACTCACTTAATCCAGAAAATCCAGCGCCAACTAGCATAATGAGTTAGAACACCGCCCAGCACAGGACCTAGAACACTAGCCAAAGTTATGATGATTCCAATAAGAGCAGCAAGACCTTGCAAGAATCTTGTAGGCGCAATTTCTGGAAGGATGATCACTACAATGTTCTAGATATTAGAATCAACGCTTAGAGTAGAGACTTAACCCGCCGTTAGGGCCGTTGAGAGCAATATAGGAGTACCAAACGAATCCTTTTTCTAACCGGGGAATAAATGAATCTAGGTTGCGTACTGGCTATGGAGTATAGGCCTAAATTGGTCAGGAAAGTCTGCATAAGAGTTATCCTTCAAAGATTATAACTCACCTGAACCCCCAACCCCTTGAACTACTCGGAATGCAATGAGTTGTTCCAAATTTTGCGCAAAGCCGCAACCAATCGAGAAGGCTATAAATATTATATAGGACATTAAAAAAGCATCACGCCGCCCAATCACGTCCGAAATCCGAGCGAGGAAGACCGCGCATCCCAGATACGACAACGTATAGGCCAATGCGACCCAGTTCACCCTCTTTATGTCGTTGAACTCAGCGCCAATAGAGAAGAGACTGGTTGCCACAATGGAGCTGTCTAGGAAGCTAAGAAAAAGTCCGACTGATAGACTAGTCACGCATCAGTATAAGACCACCAGGCCTAACAGCATAACGAACCCGAGTCCGAGGAGCGCCAGGCGCACGAAGGATATTTCCTCGTGATGATGTTGCTCGTCCTGATTGCTTGACGAGTTGGAGCCCAAAGTCGGATCTTCCACCCTTTGCCTCTCACTTGATTTTCTGATCATATTTTCGATGCCCTAAGAAAGGAAGAAAGAAAGCGTGGGCTGCTGGCTGTGAAAATGGTTAGGCAAGAAGCAATATCTTTCATAGAGTCGTAATACAGTATCACATGTCTTACAACCGGTCTATCCTAAATCGCAAATGCATAGTCTAGATGATTGTGTGGCAAGATACATATATACCTAGTAGATGGTATACCTATGATATATTCGGGTGAATTCGATGACCGCATTCCAACGATTGCTTTTGAGGGTCGATGACAAAACATTACGAATGCGAAGTCACATAAAAAAGGGTCCCAAAAATGCAAATAGCTACCTAACGCCATGCACAGCACCAACATGTTAGTAGATGGATGCATATGTATAGACGGACCAACTTGAGTTGCCGCAAATGCGAGGCAGCCAATCCCAAGTTCGTCTAGTAAGCCGGGCATTTCCTGTCCTCCCACTTCCACTCGCATTCGCTTACCCGATCCAGTCTGTCGGAAATATCGGGGCACCAGGTTACTAGGCTAGTAGAATTATACGCCGCAGGATATGACCACGAGACTAGAATGGGTAAAATGAGTGAACTACGATATAATAACTCACCTACTAACAATCATCGACAGGCCGTTGTGCAACGGCTTGACAAAAACGAGATTGTTTAGTTTCTACTGCATACACATTCTCTAGGCCTAAATGGTGTTATAAGACAAACCCCCCGGTAAACAAGACAGTCGGCAAACCCTTTTTGCACAACGTGAGCCCGAATTTAATCCACATAAGCCATGTTATTCAAAATGCGTAGTCACGCTCCCTCGCACCTATTTTCTCGAAGCACATACACGTATTACCGACTCGGCTCGCGGGATGAGTTAAGAGTAGCTAAAATACCCGATGGTAATAGTGTTTCTACATCCCCGGACGATTCGTAAGTACCTACGTATTTCTCGCGTCGAGTTCTGAGATTCGAAGCCATCCAAATAAACGTTTCTATAGTACGTACGAGTGAGAGGTTGCACCTGTGTAAGTATATCTCATCATAACAATTCCAAATACCAAATGCTCTACGGCTGTTGGCCACTCGGATTTGTTGAACGCCGATTGCACGCGGTATAGTGGCTCCTATCCTCTTACTTGATGTTCTCTTACCGACGCTTTACGCCCGTTGCAATGTAGTACCGCGATATTAATCAAACTATTTCCCGTTCAAAGCACAACCGCGTACGGGTAGTCTCCATGTGCTTTGCATAGGTATGTAAAACTCACATTTTGAAAAAAAAAAAAAAAAAAAAAAAAAAATCCTAACGTGGGGGTTTCGGCCGTTAGATACCTTTACCCATTCCTGATGATTTCTTTATGTTCCACTAGAATGCCACGCTAGCTACCCTTGAGGCCGACTAACATAGGTCTATATTCATCAACAATATTTTCAGCTAAGCTACTAGTATTTTATCTACCGTATCACTGAGGAATACACATAGTACCTTTATTCCTGATTATCATGCCTATCTTATGGTTTTCCTCTCGGTATATGGAACCATTAGACACTCATATGCCGGGGCAACTACCACCGCTTAACAGGGTTTAGTGGTATGTTCTATTGTTCCTACGCTCGATACCCACGTAGGAGAAGCAATCTGACACTAATATATAAGAACCATTGTTGGCCATCATCCACCCATTCGTCAAGTCTGGATCAGTAGCACAGTCGAACGAGGGAGAGAAACCAAGGTTCACTACGAGCTGAACTTGCGGACCGTTCGTCAATAACTCAACGATAACACCTTTGTTTTAATCGCCTACTGTCCGACTGTCACGATCTCTAGAAACAAAGAAAGTCCTTGCATATAGCAATAGCATAGCTACGAGGATGTTCCAGATCCCTCGTACTGGTACCAACAAGTGTCATACTAGCAGTCCCGCCACCTACCCACCTACTACTTTTAGTATCCCGTTGAGTTACGTATGCCACAATCTACGAACTGATGTGACAACTACGAGTATAACTAATCATACCTAGCCACGAACACATATTGATCGACGCACCCTTCAACGACAGTCTGGTTTTCAGAGCCTGGTAGCTTTTTACAGTTACCGTTCGTATTACTGTTTGTTTCGACTCGATGACGGCTGCGAATATAACGCATTCATTTCGAGACCATATACATAATGCGCGAGAAGACTGTTAGTAAATACCAAATGAACCTGGCAGACCATGGTTCGATAATTATATTGTCCATACCAGATATATTATCTCGTCCATCCCGTCATCCTAGGTGACGCTGTACCGAACGTCACTCCCGCAGCTAGCGCTCTTCAGGTTCACACAAAATGAAACTTTTGTATCTCGTTACTAATAATGAATACGGGCCTATCTTTGCATCGCGTCGAACCAAATTTCGGCGATTCCGTTAACCAAGGCGTAGAGCTACCTACCCGTCATCGATTTCGACCCGAACCAATGGATTATAGACAATGTCTTGTTGTCCTTTAACGAAAATCGCTAATAGAGGCCTTGCTATTTGCGCTTGGTCCGGGGAATAAAAATGCGGTGGTACATGTGCGTGGGCGACTGAAGCCACGCGGTGCCTACATAGCACGCGCTTGAGTATCGCTTTCACTAGCCTACCACTATCTAACTATACCCCCCTAGCCCTGATACCTAGAGGATCACGGGGTGTTCTATTCAGGTAGAGTATGCGACACTACAACTTTAGCTGGCGCATTCGACGCTTTCAACATGTAGTTCTCCTCAATTAGACTCGTGTATTTCTATTAGTCGCGTAGTGTGTGCGGACAAAGGAGTCCTATTGTGGTTCTTGCGCTTCGTTTTTATTTGTTTTATCCTCTACAGTAACAATAGTGACTCTTGTACATACCCCTTTTCGATCAGATAGTGCTACTACCATATTAGCGGCCGTTTTTGTCACCCACTACAACGTCAAGAGGCGAAGGGTAGCCTTAGGTAGATAACTCATCGGTTCAAATTACCTACTTTGAAAATATTTCTAGCCCTCATCAGTAGCATTAACAGCGATTCACGTGAGTCCGAAATATTCTAGATCATTCAGGGCTAAATCCATACTCTAAACCACGTGTTGCCTGGTAACACAGTAGCTGAGAATTAGGTGCTGTAATACATCGCATATTATAGAGATTAAATAAGAAATCGTCTGCCCTATTTAAGTCATGTATCGCTAGTTATCCCTAGTTAGTCTTGGGATGATATTTATGAACCTAGGGTAACAGTCAGGGTTTATAGTACGCAGATCTACTCCGTATAGTAGTGTATATAAGCGGTTTGCATACAAATGTTTATAGAAGCGATTCGATGGGGCCTGTTAAGAGGGTGGTCAGTGCGGTTAGCCATTCCCATATCAGACCTCTTACCGAATCCTTGGGATAGTCGTACCTGATCCCTACCGCCCCGGCATCTACTGCATCACGCAGCCTTACATCCAATACCGCCCGCCATTGCATCGACAACTGGTTGGCATGCATGTAGGCGGGTTTATTGAGACATTACCGCCGTCACCACTACTTCTCCCCTTCCTATACACGAAATTTCAACCGATAATTAGCTAGATGACTATAGCACTGCCCTCACGCATCTGTCTCTATGTCTTCGCAGCCTTAAACACAGGAAACGGCCCCCAAGCGCTCCTATATTTTTAACGACCAAGGATTTCAAGAAATATAATGCCCAGCGTTTCCCCCCCTGCCCACCACGCCACGGCTTACGGTGACTACGTCGATGACGTCGATCGACGAATTAAGTCATTAGCTTGCTAAAGCGATATGTCGTAGCTACCTAATTATAGGCATGGTCATAATTTCTGGTAGTTGATAAGACTGTTGGGGGGCTAATATGTCTTCCTATGCAGAGCTGAAAGATATGTTCCGGAATTTCTCAGTTATTTGTACATAGACTGCAGGGTTACCTTCCCTCTTTCTATTTCATATTCTTTTCGTCTCTTCATGCCGCTGCTTTGATGACACCGCTCTATGATTCTAAGTCCGAGTTCTCTGTTTCTCTACTGACAGAATTAATATTGAAGTGTGTTACATCTCGCCACACGGTCCCTAACTTCCAGGCTAGATATTGGCTTATCCCAAGTGCGCACTATGAGGAAAGTGAATTTTATGAAAATTGACGATACGTCTCGTGGGTCAGCAACAAATGTCTCTAGGGTGCCTTCACAGAAGCCTATCGACGGCTGGCAGCCGTCATGGTGGTGGTGGTGGGAGATTATGGCTCTAGCTATTTGCATTGCATCGGCCATTGGTCTCGTGGTACTTGTCAAGAGCATTGACAACACGCCTCTACGCCAGTGGAATCTGCCCATCCAGCCCAACTCTGCCATAGCGTTTTTGACGACTATCAACAAGGTAGCCTTGTTAGCCCCAACAGCGTCATGTATAAGCCAGCTAAAATGGCGTCATTTTGCCAGTGCACCACGGAAACTTGCAGACCTCCAGCTTTTCGATGCCGCTAGCAGAGGGCCCTGGGGATCCTTGGCCTTTCTACTACAAGTATCGAGCCCCATCAAAGCATCGATGGCAGTGGGTTTCTCGTTGTTAACAATAGTAGCTCTCGGCCTTGATGCGTCTGCTCAGCAGCTCTTACAGTTTCCTACCCAAGAAATGGAAGTCGATGACGGATCCATCGTGATGGGTGCGGCAACTGGCTATAATTCCAAGAGCCTAAACGCAGAGCTTCCGATTCAATGTACGGCCCCTAGTTTTTCTTTCAGTTATCACCTCTATAGCACAGTAGCATGCTAACAGGTTTAAGCTCTTAACGCTAAGGTTATCCCACTTCAATTTGAGTTGTTGAACACGCTTCGAGGCTTTACTTTTAATTCATATTTCACCTGCCCCCCTAATGCGGTACGATGTAATTGGGACGGCCTCGCAACCTTGGGTGTCTGCGGCTCTTGGAATAGTACCTCTATCTCAAGCGACGGTTGTGTCATGATTACTACCCAGGCACCGGGGACGATATCAAACGCAACCTACGCTGTATGCAACTATACCCTTTCGAACCCTCACAGTGAAAATCCCGAATTCGCGGCCGCGTTGTACCCGCAACAAATGAATCTCACCTTCAGGATGCCTAGTGTGGACTTCATTTCCGGCAATAAAGTCTTCGAGTCTCACTTCATACCCGGACCCTACCAATACCCATCGGGGACTGAGTTCGGAGAGTTCTGGGCATTGAAGGGCCCAAGGAGCACAAATTCCAGCACCCAGGCAAACTTCAAGCCGCCCGAAGCTGAGGCGTTCTACGCCAGCTTCTGGTGGTGCTCCAAAAGCTTCCATGGGATAACCGTCGAACCAAGTGGCGTCAAGTATACGGCCACGTCTTCAGAACGGTTACGCTTTTTATCTAACACGACTATTAACAACGGTATAAAAGACAGCTCTATCTTCAATTATGTCGCGAACTCAACCGGCTTGAACTACACACTTGACGAGGGAACCTTCGAGTCCTTACAAGAGTACTTTCATTCACTGTTGCGCGCTGAGGCTTTGGATGAGTTCGGCGCGATCGGTGACGGCTCTCTCCTAGCGACCGGCGGGCTTCTGTACCAGCAAGACCTCGAGAACATCATGGTCAACATAGTCGATACGCTAACCAACGTACTACGCAGCCGCGTTCTCGACGAAAACGCCAACATTACCGATATTACCGGCAGGGCCGTTTATGACGAGACGTACATACGCACCCAGTGGGTGTGGCTGCTACCCCCGTTGGCGGAGACGGTGTTAGTCACACTCCTTTTCATCCTCTCCGTCGTCATCACGTCGAAGCAGCCGTTGCTAAAAGATAGTGTTTTAGCCTATCTTGCGGCCCCCCTAAAAGAGAATGCGGGAAATGATTTGAACTTGAGAATAACGCGGTCGACTTCCCAACAAGATCTGGATGGTTTAACGGAAGGCGTTATTGTGAAATTAGTGACGGACGAGCAAGGGCGAATCGGATTCCGCAGAGACGACACATAATTTGTATAGCAACTCGAAATAAATTGACTTTGGTGCCAGAACTCAATGTATAGGGAGTAATGGGTACGTGTTGATGCGCAAATAGTGGTACTTGTTAAACCGATAGTCTCTGCTATGTACACAATATCTTCTTTGTTTTGGAAGGCGTGACAAGGCCGGACCTTGACATTTAACTTCTATTTGGTTTGAAAAGTCAAAAGCTATTTATGCTCAAAGTATGCCGGCTTAGAGACTCAGCACCCCCAGAAGACATTACGATTGCGGACGAAATAGCCTAGTCCACGTCCTATTGCGCTCACTTAATTGTAACGCGCGTCGGCCCTAGCATTAACAGAAAACTTACCCGGATCAATCCTCGGAGCATGCTTCAACATATGTATTTGCCCCGGAGATATCAACATATTTGTCACAAGGGCGGATGTTCTGGGCTTGGGAATAGCCTCATTCCTAATGTTCTAATATTTGGCTATGGCGTCGAAGGAACTCATGAGGAAGAAGTTTTCCACAGAGTGGTCTGGGACCTCGCCAGCCTATATATATACGTAGAATGTCTCGGAACTTCTCCAAGGAAAGTCCGCGTGACAATATTCACACCAAAGTCTCAAACTATGCTAATCTCTGCAAACCCGAGGTGGATTGACTCCCTATCTTCTTAAAACCCTTATATCGAGATACGTGTGTAGGTATTACGATATTGCGCTGACAGAACGAAGAAGTAGCCTATGAGTACATAGTCTAGGGTAGGGTACCAAGGGTTTAGAACTCTTGTATAACCAAATCGTTACCAATAGAAGATCTTAAATCTCACCATTACCTCTCGAGTATGTAAAGAAGTCACGGCAATACCCGCAGACTTGTGGCAACAGTATTATAGCAAGGGCTGAAATCAGGACTTGGAGAATGTGCTCGAGGTATGATTAATCTTTCGGGGAGTCGAAGAGCTTGAGACTCTCTAGAAGACTTCAGGGAATTCGGCGAAAATCTAAATCCATATATACACCTAACTGGCGCTCGGCACTTAACGAGGCCATCCATACGCCTCGGTTTGAAGCAATGGCTAAATAGCTGAATAGTGACGACATATCGCTTCGTATAGCAACTGCTCTCTGAAACGTAGAAAGTAGCCTAAATCAGGGGCTGTCTATAATAGTCACCATCGATCCTCAATATGGCGATCTTGTTGATGCCTTTAGAGATTAGGTAGTATCTAGGAAGATAGTTCTAAGGGAGGGGGGGGTAAATTAGTAAGTATTATTCTATCTTAAGAAAGCATCTGGATAAGGCTAAATGAAAATTGATATGGGGATTTGTGTATTAGAGTGGTAGAGCTGAGTGCGTGCTGTTCATATCCGCCCAACTACCTAACCCAGACTGGTACAATACAGCATGCTACCCCTAAGATAAGAATTGTACGGCTGTAATTACTAAGACTCTGTCGCATGCGAATAACTGCTAGGCAATTCACAACAATGCTGGATGCTCCTGTTGCGAAAAGGATTGGGTTGGCTATATATTGGGTGACACCGACGGGTGCGTTCGTCGGGCGAATATATACCGACGGTGCAGCTCCATTATATAGTTGCTGCTAATCAAAGTAAGTGATATTCCTTGTCCGAAGAGAATTATGTCTCCTAACCGTCCGACTCTTAGCATATCCCAGCACGACGACGTCGACAATCACGACAACTACAACGAGTAATTCTTCAACACTCTCCGAATACAGATAATGCTGCCCTTATGGGCGCTATCGCTAGTAGCTAGCCTACTTTGGTTTTTTTCTACGAAAAAAAGACTCGACCGCAATATAGTATGTCAACCTCGCGGCGAAGGAAATTAGGAGAGAAATCAGTACACGGAATACTCTGCGACGCCAAGATTAAGTCGAGTAGAGATAAATGGCACCCCTCCTGCCGCTTTTCGACAACTATTGACCTGACTAGAGGCAGAAGTGGAATGCCCTGAAAGTGGAATGGTAATCTGAAGAAATCGAGGCATGGGAGAGCTATTATACACTATAATAGAATATCTGCCTACCTCTAAGAAGGGTAGATAGGAGGCTTTAATAATCTATATGGGCTATTTAAGCCATTATTCATTATCCGCGAGAACAAATCAGGGTGCTTTTGCTTCGGATGAGCTGCCCGCTGTAAAACAGCTGTATTCAGCTGTCAAGGCTAGAATAAAGCAATTGGCTGAGCTGCCTACCTAAGTACCTGCCTCACCTATCTACTACCCTTAGGTACCTACCTATAGTCGGCAATTAATTTGGCACCTAATCACACTTCAGGTCTCACCCCCGCGACGTCATTCTATTTTGGGTGGATTGTTGATCCATCTGTCTGTCACAAGTTGACGCGCTGATTAATCGACGGATGGTTCATAGGCCATCGTTGACTATTATTGCCCTTGTTATTTTGTTATCGCATCAACCGTTCCTGAATCGTTTATATAAACTATTCTCTCGCACGGGCCTCATTCTTGTTGGTTCTCCCTTCGGCAAGACGATTCCCTTGTCAAACACTTGCAAGCGACATGGCGGAGATTGTGACAGACCAAACGCCGCCGGTACTCCGGGGCCCGACCGAGAAAGAAAAGAAATACGATCGTCAGCTCAGATTATGGGCTGCTAGTGGTCAAGCCGCTTTGGAGTCGGCTAATATCCTCCTAGTTAATTCTGGTGCCGGTACGGTCGGCGTTGAGACTCTAAAGAACCTTGTGCTTCCAGGTAAGAATCATGAGAAAATATATACAACATAACACTAACACATTCGAGGGATTGGAAAATTTGTCATCATTGACGATGCTATTGTTAGCGAGCCGGACTTGGGTGTTAACTTCTTCCTCGACGAGAGCTGCCTGGAGAAGTCCCGATCGGAATGCTGTACCAACCTTCTTCTAGAGCTAAATCCAGAAGTTCATGGGGATTGGTACCCTAAGAATAAGGTGTGTAATCTCGAACAGAGAACGTGACTGATTCTAAAAATATCGGTAGGAGAAGCTAGACCTTAGGTATATCTTGAATAGTTCAGGCCCGTTTACGTTGATCATGTACACAAATCCCATCCGGCAAGAGGATCTCGCCACCATCGAAGCTTATGCGAGCCAGCGCCAGACGCCGGTTGTCTGCATTCACTCCGCGGGTTTCTACTCCTACTTTCGCTTCAGCTTGCATGGAACGTTCCCGATCGTTGACACTCACCCTGAAGTAGAGAAGACGACAGACCTTCGCCTCTTGCAGCCCTG
This sequence comes from Xylaria sp. Z50, assembly GCA_037356035.1. NCBI lineage: Eukaryota > Fungi > Ascomycota > Sordariomycetes > Xylariales > Xylariaceae > Xylaria > Xylaria sp. Z50. Next base: position 387,354 of record JBAWJU010000011.1, on the reverse strand, counting down.
GCCAGAGCTGTCCGCATTTGCACAAGAGATGGTTAAGGAAATAGATACCCTTGATGATCACGAGCACGGTCATTTACCATACGCCGTTATTCTACTCCACTTTCTTGAGCAGTGGAGACAATTACACGATGGCAAAAACCCTACCACCCCTAATGAGAAGAAAGAGTTTGGTAAGTTTGTGTTGAGCGGCTCAAGAACCAATAATCCTGAAGGTGGCGAAGAAAACTTCCAGGAGGCTATTGATGCGATAAACAAAAACATAAAGGTATCAGAGTTAGAGCCCGGATTAAAGGAGGTGTTCAATCATCAAGTGTCAAGCGAGGTGAGACTTTTACCGTGCAGAAACCTATAAGAGATTCAAACTGAATGTAATAGGTCGAACGGCAGTCGTCGTTCTGGACCATCGCCAGGGCCGTTGGTCTCTTTTACCAGAAGCATAATTGCCTCCCACTACCTGGGTCCTTGCCTGATATGAAAGCACAATCAAGCGTTTACGTCAAGCTGCAGGGGCTATACAAGGCGAAGGCCCGGAAAGACGCGCAAGAGGTGCTCGATTTAGTTAGAGAAAGTGTTGGTGGCGAACACATTGAGCCAACCGAAGTAGACTTATTCTGCAAGAACGCCCGTTTTGTCAAACTGATAAATGCAAAGCTAGGCGGGCCAGATCTCGGCCAGATCTTTGGTATGTTCATTTCTTTAATTCTGGAGTGGTTTCTAATTGAATTCACCAGATGCCGAGAAAGCAGATGACGAAGCAGCAGAGGCAATGAAGATCGAGACTGGCGGAGCCTTTAGCCTCCCCTTGTCAAATTTCTTCATCTACTTAGCGCTGAAGGCCACCGCCCACAGTCCAGTCGCTACCGCCAATGAAATTATAAATACTGTTACCCAGTTAATACCCCAAGCTGCTGATTATGAGAGAATGGGGCAAATTGCCCAAGAGGTTGCAAGAGCCAGAGGCGGCGAGCTTCACAATATTTCCGCGCTCACTGGAGGGATGGTAGCACAGGAGGTGATCAAAATTATCACGAAGCAATACATCCCTATTGACGATACTTGCATATTCGACGGCATTAGTAGCCGATGTCAGGTACTACGGTTATAATTGTGGGCCGTGGATGGCCTTCTCACAGCAAAATAGCGGCACCTCATAGGCGAAAACACCCGGAGTTCGCTTTGAGGATCCGGGTTTAGCCACGCAGGAGCTGTGGAGACTTAGGTGAACATGGACACTTGGCGGATACGATGATACAATACAATCGTAACCTTGACCCTGGAAACCAGAGAGTCAGGGGTATTTATCGGACCGCAGGCCCTTACAATAACACCACGCTCTGCATATAACTACCTTCAGAAGATTCAAGCGCCCATGGGCTTCAATTTGCAGTACTGAAGGCTGCTAGAAAAGGTGTTATCTAGTCGGCTGAATAACACCGCGTCACACTGAGATCTGCAGTACATCATGTACAAGCCACGCTACCTTTGCTTCTAGTCAAGGCAAAACGACAACAGAGCTCGTAGCCGTCAGGCCTCAGCCAGGCGTGAGGATATTGCTATATGTGCATGTAGACCAATACCAAGAGCCAAGTAAACATAAATTTATCCAAACTGGTCTTTCCCCTACGTCTCTATTTTATCACTATTAGCGGATCATTGTGTTTGTTCCTTTAATTTTCTCGTTGGGTACAACATGCTACCTCTCGAAAGGAGCGCGCAGTTGGCTAATGATAAAAATGATTGAATATCCGTGAGTCTTAAAAGTCACCTTTTTCGATTGATAACAAGAACTGTAGTCAAGGGCGTTTGATAGGTCACATAAAACTCTTACTCCCAAAATTCTAACTTAGATCTTCAACTCGGGCGCATAAGGGCGTACGAATAACTATGGATCGATGCACTATCACCTTTGTGTGGCTACCATAAAAGCTACCCTTGAATTTAGGATCCTCTGGCCCATAGTTTTGGACATCGACGAGTGTACTGTGAACTGGTTGAGGCCGCCGGTTTAGATAGGTTCGCTTTTTTTTTCCCCTCTCAAATTGACCTGCGTATATTAATTAACTTGAGTGGATGTTATCGTTAAGCTATCGTAATAATCTGGGGAAGATCAGCTGAACAACAAGGGCCATCACCAAATCGGTGATTTCGACGACGGGCGAACAGGCCTAAAGGTGAACACCGTCGAAGACCGAGCAGAGTGGCGATGTGCATTTCGAGGTACAACCCTCACCCTACCTGGATGGCTCCCGATAGCAGTAACGTTTATTAATTTACGAGACCTTATAGCCACGTCTTAAGCAAGCCCTGATTGGGCTGTGTTGATTTCCCCGCGAGTCTAGACGATACTCGGCCATTCTTGGATAGTAAGGATTACCAACGTCGATCTACGCACATCCGGTTCGCTAGCTACGTGTATTTCCCTACTCTCGTTGACCAGAATACTTATTCTTTTCCTAGTCTAGTGAAGCATACGATCTTCTTGGAAGAAACTGATGTGTGTTGTCAGGAGCCATGTGTTACTTGTTTTCGACTACTTTATGACCAGCCTCTATATCGTCAAGTTAAAAAAAAGGGAACCTGATAGTAACATCCATTACAATGCATAGGTAAGAAGAGGACACAGAACCGCATCTAGCCATATTACCATACTATAGGGATGCAAACCGCTACACCCTTTTTCGTTGATGGCAGTGACAATTGGGTCTTCAGTCGCCACGCTTTAGCTTTTGTCGACTCGCTAAAAATAATCAACATGGTTAGGGAATCTACTGTCGGCTACCCAACAACTAATAGCCACAATGTTGCGCCTACCTGTCTATTAGACTATCTGCACTAATGTAACCGCTTATCCGAGGCCCTTCCACTCTCACGGCTCAAGAACCCGCTAAAGTGGCTTAATGTTGCATGTTCCAGAGATAAGAATAGCATCTAATATAAACTGCCTTTCGCACAGACATGTGAGGCGACTTGTGCGGTCAGTCAGTTCAGATGCTCAGCTCTCCCTCCTGTCCAGCGGCAACAAAGTTCGCTTTCCTTCGGTCTCACCTCGCTAAGCGAATGACTGCATAGCGAACGTATTTCACGTGTCGTCTAGATGCTTAAGCGAGCGAAACACAGGGTAAGGTTTATAGTAGGCATGTCACCTGGTGTCTTGAAAACTGCCTGCACTCCAGGTTTCTGTGCTACTATACATGCTTGAGATGCATGGAGTGTGGGGTAGACTTGACGCCCCTGACTAGAGGTGGAGGCGGAGGTGGAGGGCGAGGGGGATGCGCAGGAACTGAGCCGAGAGTGACAGATCGTGAGCCGGGGCAGTACTGGGGCTCACGGTTGATCCGGATCGAATTCCTCACGGCCCTAGAACTTGCACGGGAATCTTCTTTCTTATTGGAAGGTGCTGGATAGGTTACATCCTCTTCGCGGTTGACGACAAGACAGTACCGCAAGCGCCGCATATCCGCTTTACCGACGCAGATGAACAAGGAAAGCTAGATATCCACACGACTATAGTCTTTCAGGCGCCACAGCCATAGAGGTTCCTGTTTCGGTCACCATCTCCTCTTTGGGCCTGATCAACATGTTCCTTTATGTTGGCTAAGACATCCGATTGAGTGTAGTTGCAGCATCTTCTGCGCTAAAATGAGCCCGTGCCTCAAGACGCTACTATGAATGTTGTACTTGTACCTCATCTTCACCCAGTCTGGGAGAGATCAATTAAACAAGGGACATAACGAACGCGTCGATCAGCCATGAGCCCCTGTGATGATGAGCGATCCGGTTTGACTTAGGTTGAAAAAAAAGGGCAGGCGCTCAACTTGATGAGAAGATGGGCTTAGTGACGGCGGCCAAGAAATATCTGACCAGCCTACAATTGACACTTCCAAGATTTTAGCTAAGCAATGCCATGCTATAGCCTAGGCTAGGAGTTGGCGGTTTATATCGTATCATTAAGACACACCATATAAACGACACGCCCGATATCGAGCGAGCGCTAATTTTGCGCATACAACGTTCTAGATATTAAATCACGACCATAAATGGGCTAGAACGGTGTGAATCCCATCGCATTGCCCTCCCGTGTATACGAGGCTATTCGTATTATTATTATTATTTATTTATTTATTTATTTATTTTTTTTTGGCTGTATGAATATGTGTTGTACGCGTCTCGTCATTGGAAATATTGTCCCAATGCCTCTTCTGTTGCTAAGTGCGTTAGTTAGTACTAAAACCTGGGGCACTTAACGCGCAATCGGGAAAACACTGAGGCATCCGTACTAAGAGCGACGATTTTGATGCGGTTGATTGCACTATTCGTCCGTCCTAGTTGGAATCGCTGGCCGGATGATTGTGATACTTGAAAGAAAAGAGGGTCATGTACCTTTTTTTTTCTTTTCCTTAACGCTTGAACCTAACTTGGGTAGCAGGGGTGGCGGGATGTCCCTCCATCCAACCAGTGATGTGGCGCCGAGATCTTCTTCCAACTCAAGCTATCTCCAAATCGGTTCCCTCTCGCCGTGATTAAGCTTCTTCATCGCCCCAATTTCTGCCGCCTCTACACTACCACACCTAGTACGACTGTACACTGGTGCTATAATACCTGGTGTCTAGCGAGTGGGGTAGTGGATCAAATGAGAGCACCGACATGAAGCCATCAACATTATCGACCATGTTACATCTCTAAGGGCTTTAGGGGGGTATCTAATAGGCTGGGCATTTTCAGAGGTCCGATTGACCATTGAACTGTGCTTTATCCTCAGCTCTTTCGTCCAGCTAGTGATACTTTCGCCATATTTTGTCACGGGGCAAGGTGCTGTTTTCTTTCACTACCACTACCCTGTCCTATTCATCATTGCACATACATTTCCTAAGCTTGGCGGCAATAAGCGCTGCCGTGTGTTGTATTCTACTTACTACTGCTTAAGCGAGCCGAATAGGCCGATATTCTATCAAGACTTAGCTAGCTTTCATGTTCATCTGATGAAACAGTGGCCCTTGAATCTCGTTTATGATATTCGTGAGCCTCATTTCATGTGAATCATGTCAGTGTCTTGTTTAGATGAGTCGAAAGGCATGATGACCGACTATGGGCTAGTTAAAATGGGTATTTGCCCCATTCTCAACTGATATCTCCTCTACTCCAAACCGGACCAGCCGCCAGGTATCCCCTGGATCGATTTTTTTTTATTTCAAGTTCCATTTTGCAGGCATAAATGTCACGATCATATTTATCAGTGATATCACTCCCTCATCTAGAGACCAGGCGGCATTAGCCTTCACTGCTTATGCTTCCCAACCGCCCCCATCTTGTACCATAGGTCAAAGCAGGTTGGGATACTGCACGTTCTGTTTTTTGCCTCTACAGTTACCCTGACATGTCATTTACATCCTGGGTTAAAGGAGGGTATATGCGGTCCCGCATACCGTCGTGTATACTTGGTGACTTGTACTCCGTACCTGGCCAAGTTTGCTGCCAACAGGGGGCTTAACTCCACAGTTTGGATGCCTACCACACCCTTTCATCTCCATATTCTCCACGCTCCCCACAATGTATCACTGCAGGACAATATCATATATAAACGTTCGTCGTCACCCGCTATGACGGACGTTGGTCAAGCCCTATGCCACGATAGACTCATGTCCTATTGATGCAGAGCCTATTTAGGCAACATTGGGGAAAGCTTACCGACGCTCTGCAGTCTTGTGCTTTGAAAATATATTTGTTTCAAGTCCCTTGACACTCCTGGCCCTGGTAGGGAAGGACGACAGTAAATAACAGCATGGCACCGAGTATTCCTGTTCCCACTCAGGGTGGAATGTTTCACACATGTAAGTTGTTACATCCACACGCCAAAGATGAGTAACACTTCCTCTAATTATGAACAGTCCAAGGTGTGACGCCCCGAAAGCAGTCCTCAGAGACTGGCGAGAATGCCAAGACGAATGGTAGCGGTACCGCCAAACGGATCACCACACCACATGCATGTGCTGAGTGCAAACGTAGAAAAATGTACGCTCGTTCTATATCATGCCTATCCAATACTACGGAGAACTAACGGGACCCCAGTCGTTGCGATGGCCAACAACCTTGTGGCCAATGCCTCTCCAGCCGGGCTCCTAAACGGTGTTTCTATGACAAGCACCGTCAAAGGGTAATCCCGTCTAGAAAGTAGGTCATTCCGAGAGACAAGAGGAGTTACAAACTCGACCTAACAGGCTGTGCAGAACACTCGAAGCTCTTTCACAGTCTCTGGAGGAATGCCGGTCTATTCTCAAGCGGTTATTTCCCAATCATGAAATTCAATCATTGTTGCCGCTACCTCGCCAAGAACTACTCAACCTCCTTGACCGCCCGATGAACGACACTATTATTGCTCTGCCTTCGCCACCATTACACCCTTCCAGTGCGTCCGTGGATGGAGGAGGTTCCCCCACATTGTGTGGCTCCGATGAAGGCCTAGCTGGCCTCGAGCAAATACCATCCCGAGATTCTGAATGGGACGAAGAGCGTCGAGGACGAGACAACATCCCTGCCGAAGCTGACGACGTGAACGCACTCTCCCTATCCGTTGATCGCCAAGCATCGTATCTGGGCGCCTCGTCAATCAAGGCAGCTCTCATGGTGATGCTCAAAGTACAACCTGCTTTAAGGAACTCTCTCACACCACCGCTAAACAGTGTCGAAATGGCGCACAACCTTCCAATACTAAGACAGAAAGTCGTAAATGCGAAAGAACCGCAGCGGGTCCCCTGGTCATGGAAGGGTCAGACGCTTATCGATGCATACTTCAAGCGTGTACACGTCCTCACCCCCATGCTAGACGAAGCATCATTCCGAGCAGACTACCTCGAGGGCCAGCGGTTCGATGCCCCGTGGTTGGCCTTGCTCAACATGGTATTCGCTATGGGCAGCATCTCCGCCATGAAATCCGACGATTACAACCATCTAAATTACTACAGCCGTGCCATGGAATACCTACCCATGGACTCCTTTGGAAGTAGTCACATCGAAATAGTTCAAGCCCTTGCTCTAATAGGCGGATTCTACTTACACTATATCAACCGACCTAACATGGCCAACGCCATAATTGGTGCTGCAATCAGGATGGCAAGCGCGTTAGGTCTTCACCGAGAAAGTCTGGCGTCTGCACCCGTCGGAAACTGCAGCGATATCGCTGCCGCTGAAACGCGCAGACGCACATGGTGGAGCTTGTTCTACCTAGATACTTGCGCTACAACCACACTAGGTCGCCCTTCATTCGGCCGGTGGGGTCCGGCTATCAACGTAAGATGCCCCGACAGTGGCCTCAACTCAGGTCGGGACTCGGCTCAGCACGCGGGCATCCTACCCCTTGTTGAGAACATCAAGTTCTGCAAGATTGCGACGGCTGTGCAAGATATGCTCGCTATCTCGCCCTTACTACGCACCGAAGACCGCTGTAACCTTGACGGCCAACTCGTCAATTGGTACAGTAGCCTACCTTGGCTCCTACGAACAAGCGACCCCTGCGCAGAGCCCTTGTATATTGCCCGCTGCCTCATGAAATGGCGGTACCAGAATCTACGGATGCTTCTACATCGGCCCGTACTTCTAAATCTAGCCTCAAGCGGGGCGTCACACGCAGCCGAGCATGAGATCGCAGCCATCGAAGCATGCCGCGACCTCGCGAAACAAACTATTGAGGATATCGCGCGCGAATGGACGCGCAACCAAATGTCGGGATGGAACGCCGTCTGGTTCCTCTACCAGGCCGCTATGATCCCTCTAGTCTCTATATTCTGGCAGTGGGACAGCCCACGTGTCCCAGACTGGCAGAAGCAGACCGAGACGATTCTCGAGCTCATGGAGGCGATGGAGGACTGGTCCTTGGCTGCCCGCCGCTCTCGTGAAGTCATCTGGCGCATGTATGAAGCCTCACGGCAGCTCGAGCCTAGCCTGCGTGCTGCTGCTGCTGCTGCTGCGCAACAACAGGCATCATCGCTGTCACCACATCTACAGGTCATCACGGGCCACGACGGCAACGCCATACTAGGCGCGCTAGGTGCAGACGCCACAGACCTGCACATGTCACCCATCGGGATCGGGCCTGACGGGTTCGACGACATGATGGGTATCCTAGACCAGCATGGCTTGTGGGACTTTGATGGCATGCTGTGGTCCGGCTCGGACGAGATGGACTGGGCGCAACACCACTTTGGCGGTAACGCCGGGAATTACCCCGGCTTACAACTCAGTCCCACAACACCCGTCTCTGCCGCGATAGACAGCGCGACGGCATTCCCCTTTGTCCACTAAGCTAATCAATCCCCTTGTTTATTTTTACTGGGCCTTGTCAGGCTCTGTGCATGTATATATGTGGGGATTCTGTTCTAGTGTATTTGGTTCCTGGAACTCGGACTGGGGTGTGAAACAAAAAACAAAAAAAAAGCCCGAAAAGGGCCTGCAGGAAAATGGACGGGCATGGTGCCATTATGGTGGCATGCCCCTGATTATCACGATGACGACTACGACGAAAGACAAATCATATGGGACCGGGAAGGGGAGGCGAACGGAAATAGTCTTGAGTCAACCCATGGGCAAGCGCACATATTCTATCTGTACACATTTCCTTGCTGGGGCGAGGCATGTATTGTATTGTCTTTACTGGGCTGGTATGTAGCGATGGGGACATGGAGTTGAGAACATGGATGATACCGTTTGTTTATCGTGTAGGCATGAATAACAAGTTGCCCCCGCAAGGGCTTAAACTAAAAGCTTTTTTTTTCTGTCTCCCCTAGGTGACGCTAACTGGTGCCTTGACGCTCAGCGAATCCCACCTTTTGGCATGTGTTAGTGTATTAGGGCAAGCGGGCCGGCGGCAACATATCAAGATGTCCAAATCCGCCCGACACATTGTGATGGCTTATAATCATAGCTACTAGTAGCCTCAATGCAGAACTATACTCATGGGTATGGAAATCAACAGGAATACATGCTCATGCATAAGTCCGCACAGCACCAACCAGTTTCATAACCAGCTGTCGTACTATAGCTCTTTTAGGAATTATGTCCTGACGCTTGGAGCTGTCCCACGTATCGGCGCGGCATTGTTGTATTCTTGGCAGGTCAGTGCTTCAGATGTAAGGCCTCGTGGGCGGTGAAGTGGTGGAAATTCAGGTAGGTGGTTAACATAAGTACAGTACCTAGGTACCTACATTTAACCTATTTGCTAGTAAGCTTCCTTTCAAAGGCATTCAAGGACCTCAGATCCGAAGCAGTGGGGGAGGGAGGGGGGTCATTTGATTCTTCTATTCATCACCCATCCCGAGAGTCTTACCCAATCGACTCCACATCAGACACTAGACGGGCAGACCGAAAATCTGGGGCTCGGGATCGGGTTCCTGATGAAAAGAAAAAAAAAACGGAACGGTATCTTATGATTAGATTCGCATGAAGATGACTAGCACTTGTGGGGTAATGAAGGGGATAGAGCACTCTATCTTGGAACCAATTGCAACCGTCAGTCCTACAACCATTTCAACACAGATAGGGCAGCTGAGGGATTCCCATCAGCCAACCTAGGTAGGTAGGTCACACGAGAGGGAGAGATTGCGAACTTTAACGAGGACATTATGATTCACCGCGAGCGATCAGTAAGGACGGCAAGCGAACGGGGTTGGATTTGTTGGCAGCCCAAGGACTTTGAGAAGGTGGAAGGGTATCCATGGCAATTCAATTTTACCTCTCCTTTCCCTAATTCTTTTTGTGTTGAACTAAAGCCTCGCTTACCCACGTGCAGAACTCGCTTCAATCAAGCATGGTGCCTGGTACTGCCTATGGTATTAGCATATAGTTAATCGCCACCCTCAAGCAAAACCAAAAGGCAGCTCGAAGACGACGTAGAATATATCCACTCTCATCAATTGACCACTGATAATGATGCCTACACCAGACGATTCCCCGGGTTTCCCCAGTCAATGCTTATTTAGGCGAGCCATTCGCAAAGTTTTACATAGTAGATGGGTGGCACAAGAGTACTGGTTTGCATGTGCAAGGGAAGCCAGAGCGCCACAACGCACTTACTTACATTGCCATGCATGAAGACGAAGATGGTGACGGCGATGGGATGGCACGGAAACACAAGAAACAGAGTGATGGGGCGCTCAGATGGATCATCAATCTCGCTCCTCAATCTGGCAGGAAGCTAGATGGATGCACTATGGACTTTCGGCCCGGAGCGAGAGAGACGGCCCACCACAGTACCCACGACAAGACCGACAGCAGTGTTAGAGCGCATATCACGTGCCAGCGTCCGGTATTGGTTTCCGAAGAGTGGCGCTCTAGCGTCGCACTACCACATAGTAGGTAGTACTATGTAGGTACGTACCTAGCATAGTAGGTACTGTAGCTCTGGACTAACACGGGTGACGCTAGTATGGAATTGCGCTAGCAGCCAGGTTTAAAGGACCATGCAGGGCAACGGTGTTCCTTATCCACACCGTTGCCCAGTCACTACCGCCCAGCCATTGACTGCCCAGTCACTACCCAGCATCTACTTTATACCTTGCCAGCATGTGTTCTCGTGCGGGGAAGATCCTTGGGGCTCGGTTGCTGGATCCTGGGGCAGTACTGGGGGCATTGCTAGGCATGACTGGGGTTGGAGGGAAAATCTTGGTTCAAAAATCTGACAGGTAACAGCGCGTGTAGTGTGGTATACACTAGCATCCAACAGATCAAGGCCCTTGTGCGATCCTGGAGAGGGACCGCAGCCCTGTCCATCTTGGTCCAAAAGGGTGCCCATTCGTTGGGCTATATGATCACTGACCACCTAACCTAGGGTGCTCGACAGCATGATTCGCAATATCAATGCCGTTCATATATATAACATTGAAGGCTGGACAAACAACACCAATGTTCGGGTCGACCAATTTACTCTTGAATGCGGGGAGACACGCCAAGCCATCAGTGTCGAACCATTTATCCTCCATTCTCATCAGAATCTCCTCAAATAGCTGTACACGTGTACCTTCAACGGCGGCTTTCACCGGCATTCCGCCAATTAGCTGCTGTTATGCAGCATCGGGCCTAACCACGGTGTACTACCTATCATCTGCCCTTTGCCAAGCCGACCAACCGACCAACCGGCTCATTGTTAAGTCACCAAGGACCACTGCCGGTGCTTCCATGTGTCAGCCAAAACAAGTCAACCGAACATGATATGATTCGATGATGCTGCTTACCACCGTGAAAAGATTTTGAGTGCTACGTCGCCGTCTTTATATAAGTCAATATCTTATAAACCCAACAGATCATGAATAACACAGGATTTGCATGCCGCTATCCATCTATCTTGCTCCTGCCTCCCACTGAGAGCTCCAACGAGTCTTGGCATTATATCCCACGGGGATCCTAAGCGTCAGACTTTCGTGTGAATCAGTTACTGGCGTTATCACAGCGTCACAGGATATGGTATAGGTGTCGGGACGAGAAGAAAAAGATGCGGGTGCCCCCGGATGTGTATCGCTAATGATGATTTTCAACATCCTGCACAATTCTAGAGAGCATCGCTAGCTGGCAAGACAGGGTAACGTTCTGACTGGTACGCTCATAGTCGTGCAGCCCCTAGCAGCTCCAATTTTGCATCTTATGTAAACAGATAGATTTTCTTATTGGAGTGGCTAAGTATAGTGTCACTGAAGTTGTTTCGACTCCAACGTGGACAGACTCCCAACATAGAAAGCAAATCTAAATCCGTGAGCAGCGAATTAGCCTTGCCAGGTTGAGAAAGACTACTTCCTAACCTAGTCGCCTGAAGCCCACTTAGTCAGTCAAAAGAGTCGATAGACGGAAACCAAGGGGACACTGTATTCAAGCTTTTAGTACGGCTAAAGGCGTCCGCCTTCCCAGAGATACCCCATCTCACGATAAGGACCAGTTAAGAATAGATATCCCGTATAAAATAATGCCACCCTCTATTTTGCATATTGCGGTATTTACGGTAGTTTTTCTAGTGCTTTCGATGATTGTTGACACTACCTGAGTGTTTTCTAGGCACTCCTCCTATACTGTTTTGACAAGACAAAGGCGAAAGCTCAGTCACTTCGTGTAGTATGGGAATATTATTCATCGCAACCCTAGAACCCGGCGGCCCCGAGAGATACCAGAACGATTAGCTATCAATCAATTTGCGCGAATCATGCTACCCTTAAAGATTATCGCGAAATATCTTTGTAGGGTAGAGATACTGAGCAGAGGGCGGGTTCGATGTGCCTACCTGACTAGGGTTCTTGGGCGGGAAGCAATGCCCGATATATGCTGCAATGTACCGAGGCAATAAAGGATGGATTTTCTACAAGATTAAGTATGGAAGCAGTGGGAAAAGTATGTTATTCTAGTAATGATATCGACAATGCTAGGTGGTAGTAGTATAATGTAAGCATCATACCTTCTCATAAAGAAAATCTCTTTACCTAGTGGTACGTTAACCCTTCGAGACTATGATCTCTCCTCGATATTCACGGAGGCTACCTACGTATATGGAAGGTCTGTAGGGAGAGGAGAGTGTTGTTGCCGCTATTCTTGTAGGTACTGAACTACAAGCTTAAATTATACTTGGATGCTAGTAGTTCAATAACTTGATGTACCCAAGGGTCTGGGGTACGAAGCACTTGATTTAGATATCTAAGTGAGGGAATGACCTCGAGGATGGAAGGTGCTCGTAGTTGCTGAACGTAGTGTGATATCGCGAGTAGATGCATGGAAAGAACGATGGATAGTCGCTTCGAGAGCCTGTGGTTTATATTTTCTCAAGTGATTCTCTAGCGTGATACCTATTCTATACCAATCTTTCGCCTCGGATTCCTCATTTCTTCAATACTACTTTAACCCCTTAACCCCTCTCTCCTAATCCGTATCCAGCCTCGGATCATGGTCCTCGTAAGGCGTCTGCCTCCACGGCCTGTAGACGTCAAGAACACCGCCTTATTCGAGGATATGGAGCATACTCTGCAGTGCAACGTGCTCAAATGTCGCAAGGAGCTAGGTGATCGTGCTCTCGTGACGACCTGTTAGTAAGTTCTACCATTTACCTTACATATAGCCGACTTTGTGTCTTTATCGAGTGATATAGACTACTAAATCCATTTCCGACAGTCACATATTCTGTGGCGATTGTGCCACTCGCCTTGGGTTGGCTAGCCAAAGACGTGACCAGCCCGCTGCGTGCCCAGCCTGCGGTACACTCCTGACTAACCCTGACGATGCCGTCATCACGAACCTTAAGCCTAGTGAGGACTACAAGACAAGTGTTCTTAGCGGTTTAAGTCCAAACGTCATTATCGATTGCGCAAGTCGAGCTCTCAGCTTCTGGGCCTACCAGGTCACTCAAGAAATGTAGTTCGCTTCTTCTAAGTTGACGTCAGATTTAGAAACACTGATAGTACAAATTAGCATCTTCCAACAGCATATGTCAAAGACCCTTACAGAGAAGTACTCTAACCTCAACGTTCACCTAGACAAGGTTGTCAACGATGCCAACGCCGAAATCGCCAATTGCTATAATAAACTCAAGAGTACAATACAGATTGACCTTTTATCATAATCTACCTCTGCTAACTCTTCGCAGGCGCAGAGGTCGACCGAGATGAACTTCGCAAGAAGTATGAAGAGCTGCTTCAGACATGCAAGGAGAAAAACAGGAAGCTTCTCCAAACACAGGAGCTCTACGACAAACTAAAGAGAAAGGCAATGCTTGGTCAGGTCCAGGATGCCGCCGAGGATGCCGTAGAATCGACGCTGCAAGCGCCATTAATCAGTAATAACGGTGTTGAGCCTCAAGAAATACCCTACTTTCAAGCTCGTGACACAGTCTACGGGCAGTCGACTTCTATATACGAAAGAAACCCAAGCATAAATACATATAATTACCCCCAGGCTAACATAACAACCCATGCTGGAAACTGGCCACGGACTGTTGGGGGGCAAAGTGAGTAGGCTTAACCTAAGTTGTATCAACAGTTATCTGACTAGTGAGATGCAGGCGATGTACCTCTCACTCCGTCAACTCATAGGCAACGGATCGGCGACCCAACAAGCATCGGGTTATCCACAATTCCCGGCCTTGTTGTTGGAACACCAAGATCACCACAGCGTAACCCTATGAATTTACGCGTTCCCCTCAGTAATATCACGTCGAACCATTTTCGAAGCAATAACATGGCCGTCCCCTCTACGCGATTGAGTTCGGGGCTGAAGGTCGGACAAGGAGAACCCTCCAGCGGCTTGATAACCAAACATAAAGGCAAGAGCCTAGGATCTACCCTGGACACATTCAGTACACGTTTTACTAACATCTATATAGCTGGCCAACGACACACTATGTTGCCTTCGTCTCTCCAACAGAATCACTCTTCAGTTACAGAACCGGATAACTTCGGAATGGGCATACGAAATGGATGGATTCATTAGCAACAAAGAGCGTTTCACCTTCTCGGGGTTATTCAAGCACTAAGACGTATTTCTTTAGCTAATGAGAGCAAATAATCATAGCTTAGGAAACAGCTAGTTTGAGCATTTCGTAACATAGAGCCTTCAATGTCTTTGTATCTAGGGACTTATACTTCAATACAAATAGATCATGAAAGACGCGCTGTTTCATATTTCTTGGGCATGCTTGAATAAAGGAAGACAACAATCCCTTGTTCACAGGAAACAATAGCTTTGAGGTTATCTCTACGCATATATATTGAAAGGTTTGCAGCAGGAACCCCCTGTTAACATCCGTACAAACTTAACAAATTCACCAAAATCGCACGACACTGCCATAAAAATTCAATATTCCAATACAATAAATATCGAGCTGCTATTTATAAAACTTTCCCTTCGCTTCAACATGATTCACCACGAGACACATAAATCCGGATACTATACTCCCCAATACCAGCCATCACCCCGAGTGCCGGTAACGCCGGTCGTTGGCACTCAGGGCCAGCTTAGTGATTCCCAGAATATTATCAGTCCAAATAACAGCGAGGAGTTAAAATATAAAGATGGACACCCTCAGTATGATACTAGGCACCTCATCGATAAAGCTAGTGTTGGGCAAATATTGCCGGAACTAGTTCACATCTGTCCTCGGCAGAATCTCACCTCTTTCCCTACATATCCAGTACAAGAGCTACAGATGTCGCCCGATGGAGATCGGAGTCGCAAGAAGACAAAGGCCCAAAACAGGAGATTTGCCATCTATGGAAGACAAGATGACGACAGTATCCTTCTAAAAGGACCGGAGCCTTCGGAGTACCTCTCAGCTGAGCATCAGCAAGACCGAACATTCTCAAGCAAGGCTTGGAGGACCGTTCTTGAGCGGTTCCGCAGCCCTGTGAGCGAAAAGGCCGAGGAAGTCGTCGATTCTGCGATTCCGATGATACAGCTTACCCCACCGCCGGAAGGAAACGTCACAATGAAAGGAGATCCCCAGAAAGTGGACAAACGGCATCTTTCTACTATCCATGCATATAAAGCTCTACACAAAGACTCGGAACAGGAAAATAAGATGCTTAGACGTCTTTTACCCCTTGTGCGGCTCATAGTTGAGGCCGAATGCCTCGAAAATTATGATGCAGCAGCACTAGAAAATGCATTAAAAGCCATCATTGAAGACCGCGATAAGCTTACTAACATCTTTCCTCTTGCGAGTATACTGTGTGCAGACCAAGGTATCGAATTGGACCCCGACGCGCTCGACACCTTACCACAAGTTCTCAACAGGGTATTGACTGATGCAAAGAGAGCTAAGCAGGCGGCCGGTCACCACAAGCGTGCTAGAAAGGAGCTCGAATGCCGCATAAGCCGACTAGAAGGGGAGTTATCGAGACTCCGTAATGGCGGAGACGAAGACTACATTTACTAGGCGAAGGCGACGCCATATATTATAAAAGGCCAGCCAGACACTCTTTTTGTTCGACTGCGTTGATCACCATATACGAGCTATAGTAACAGTCTCCGTGAGCTCGTCCCCTACTTAACATTTACTTCGCCCATATACCTATACATTTACATATACACACCTAATGACAAGTAAGTCAACAATCCTACAACTCCCTCGCCTTAACCTTTCACCAAGATTACAAGAGATGATGAATCCAAACGTGCATCATTCAACTTCCTGCCTTAATCCCAATTATAGAGCTACATCTTGCCTACATGTATTAGGTAACAAGTTTGTTCTTACGATCCTGCACCTGTCTTCTACATATACAATTAAACCCCCCAGTAATATGTGAGTTACCTCCTACATTTTCTGGATGAGTATACCCCTAGAGTTACACAGAAATTCATCGTCCTATTAATTACCGAGAGCTCTGCACCCGGCGTGCATTACGTTACACAATAATAATGCCTTATCAACAAATCTCACCCGATAAAGATATTTCCGTGCCGGCATGCAGTAAACATAGGACGATCTCACGAGGGCCGCTCTTCAAAGGAGTAGGAAGTCATGACCCCTACTCCTGAGACGATCTTAAAGCCGTCACATTGGAAGAGTTGCGCCGTCCGCGGCCGAAGTGTAGTTAGGAGTCGCGAACCTAGCTCACGACAGCTTGCGAGCTCCGCAACTAGTTTGCGTATTTAGCCCTACGTATATATGATCGATCATAGTTCTATCGCACTCTAAATCTACCTCGCTGAGTCTGGCCAGGTCAGGGAGAGAGAATAAGGAGTAGTGTGGAACATATGTTGTTGATCCTTTTGCGTGTTTTTCAACAAATCACGAGTAATTGGATAGCCGCATAGAGAGAAAAAAAGAGAATAAGAAAAAAATGGTTTTAGATATATTATTTAGGCGTTTATATAGAAGGTTAATAGAGTACTTAGTTGATTTATTTATGCTGCTTTCCGTTCTAGTGACCGTCAACCGCGGTTTATTCGGGTTTGCGGCAAGTCGTTAACTTAGATATGTAGGAAGGGTCTAAATCTATCTAACATAGAGCGACTCTTATTTTTTTTTCGAGAACTAGGTTTTTCAACTCGAATACATAAGATTATCTCGAAGCACTCGTTATTACGCCCTGCTAATGGTTGACTATTGTCGAGGTAACAAGTGGTATTTTTAGCAACATCAGCATAAAGTGAGTACCGTTCACAATTATTTTGAAACTTGGTATGGCTTTTAGGGTAGCAAGCCGTTTTATTTCGGGAAGATAATGGTTTCACCGAAACATTCCTGAAATGCGGCTGAGGTTGTTTCCCATATATGAAGCGAGGGTATATATAGCAGCAGAGATGGGCTATGTGTATGTAATCTATCAATGCTGGAAGAGAACAATAACAAGTGATAAGATTAAAAACAAGTTACAATAGACGAGGCAGCGACTAACCAAACAGAAGTGAATAATAAACCTCATCTTACAACCGTTGTGGTTGCCGTTAGGACCCCTACAGGCAGCTAGGATGACGCTATTCATGAGGGGCCTTATTGTTACATCTTATATCATCTCGCCTCTATGGCACAGGGGTAATGCGTGTCACTCGTACAGTAAATGCTTGCGATGTTATGACAAGATCCGCGGTTCGATTCCGCGTGGAGGCAACAGAGGTCGTCGACCTTGCTTTTTGGTTATGCACATGAGATATATCGGTCTCTTTTCTATCAAAAGTTATAACCGTCAAGCATGTTTTTTTTTACGTATGCATCCCTTTATTGCAAGCTAAAATGTAGTATATAAAAAAAGAAAAAACATATAGCCATAACAGTCTTTGTAACATATTACTAGTTGAGCTGGTGGCCCTCCTTAGACTATGGTAAGTAGATAGGATAGTATCAAGGTATTATCGTATAAAGCGGCCAATTGCTAATTAGGTTCTGCTTAAAGTATAAATAGTGTAAAAGAGGACAGATGCTCCTTACTTTCAATGGTCAGTTAGTTGCTTGTGTGTGGTCTGCGCATAGGTGGAATCGATCACATCCCTGCCTGAAGATGCAGTCCCAAAACTAAGATAACTAGTCAGCTCTCCTAGCACCATAGGGATTTGAAATATCCGACTCGTGTGTAGGTTGATGTCGAGAGTAGTCCCTGCGTGGCCGGTAGAAAGAGATCCTGCATCAAGTACGTCGTGAGTCTCGTGGCTCCTCTATTTCCGAAACACTCAAACGGCGCCTCGTCACCACATTATCTGCATAGGGGTTAGAGCCTGCTCTAGAGCAGTTTCTTGAAATTACCACAGTATAATTTTCATAAGTATAATTATATTATCCTTGTATTATCTTCTTCCCTTTCTCCTATGAGAGTGTATAAACTGATATACGCAACGCAGTATGCTTGACAACCGGGTCACGTCTTGGGCTATTCTTTAGCAATGAAAAACATTAGCTAGCCAACTGAGTGCTCACAATTCTGCTTTAATAAACAATACCGTGTAGATGATATCGCGACCTACAAGACTTTGTAATTCATCCCATTACCGAAGAACGGAAAGGCGAAGCATATAACTTCCTTCGTCACTCGGTGCGTATTTGATATGGGTGCGAACAAAAAAGTACGAAGCTACATACCACCAATTGAGGCCTTGTTTTGTGTACGAGCTTAGTTATTCAGTATTAAGCTCGTAGCTTACAGCTGCGAAGCTCTCTGTTGGATGCTCGATAAATACTGTGGTATCGTGACCACCAGTGAAGTCTGGATTGATCAACAAACAGATAAAACATAGCTGACCAGCAGCGTAACCATTACCGATGGTAATATTGATCCTAGAAATCATGGGCATATTCTCATTGAATTCTTTGTCGTGAAAATCGCACGAAGTATTCGCTCATATCGCCTTCCTTATGACTTCTAATCTAGCCGCCGAGAAGCCGATGGCTAGAGAGCGGCTAGCAGCTGCTTTTCAAGAATAACATCGAACGGTGTATCAATTGGCCAATTAAATCTCGAGACTAGGAAGCGAGGCGGAATTGTATATAGATAGGTGTCTAGGAGAACGGTGTAGACACTTGATTTGAATATAATTTCCTACACGGGGAGAAATAAAGCCTGTAGAGCAAGTCCTGGTAATAATGTTAAGGCCGGCGTACAGAAATCGTGAACCACAGTCAAATCAGCCCGCATGAGCCCGGATAATGTTTGGGGGTCACAAAGGTGTGTGCCAAGGTTTTGCGACGGGCAAAACTCCGCATAACTTGGAGCGTCCGAGGAGCATTAGTTTAGTATGTGGTACCTAAATTATACTACTGGTAAGAGACGCCCGCTAGTTTCGTAACAAAAAGTCTTTATCTCGTTGACGCCAAAGTAGCTTGCAAGCCAACGTCAGCTACGGATCTTGGGGGAGTGACAGCAACTTACAGTGCAAGAAAGTAAAACGCGAATTCATCTAAGTCGTCTCCGGTCCCTGTCTTCAAGAAGTCTTCGAAATCGAATGTCGACATTATAAATAGCGGTCTTTCTTTCCAGGCGCGGAAGAAATCGAATGAATTCTGGGCGTCCCAAAGGTGCCTATTATACGTTACTATTTATACATCGGTACAGAGACGAAAGGCTAAATTACTATAGAATGGGTTAGTTAGAAACTGGACGAAGTATTTGAGGGAAAAGGGAGAAGTAGTCGGGGGGCTAGTTAAGTGATGTTGTTATGCATACCCTAGAGAGCGTCCAGCGATGGGTAAAACCCCAATCATCCATATCAGCTGCGTGCCGGGTTAGCGGACAGGTTCGAGCAACGCGTGATGAGGTGTCTCACTCGCTTTCACTCTGGTTTTTAACATTTCCCAGAATTTCTGAATGCAATAGCACATTATGCAAGATCTTCTAAGGCTCTCCGCGAATATCCACCTCTTGGTTCGGGTTAGCATACAACGAGCTGCAAGATAGGTTACGAACACACCTCCCAGGATTCAGGCGGATGGTCTCTGACAGAATTTTCCTTGTTAGATAGGTCGTCGAGGTTGTCTCTGACCTTGCAGAGATCTTTGTTCCAAGACTCCAGCAGCGCCATGTCGTCATCGGCTTGCTGTCCCAGCGTGATGTCGCCGTCAAACATGCGGATGGTTTGGTAGAACATAAGCGCATGTACCCGGGCTAGTTTCTCTTGAGGCACTAGCGTCGTATTGTTGGCCGTTGCCTTCAGGTCGGCTACGTTGTCATGCAGGACCCTGAGGACTACCGCTCGATTCACCGCCGTCTGGTTGGTATATGTTAAGCACGTGGTGTAGGCCTGGAGCATCCAGCGAGGCATATTTTCCTTGTAAAGGTATCGGTGGATATAAAGAGTGCAACTATTGTGAGCAAATGTGATATGGAACTTCTTGAGAGTATCCATAGTCAAGGCAGCCTTTGTCGATGGATCAGCTAGTTGCCAGGGTGCATAGTTATCCTGTGGCGACGAGCTTAGAATATTAGTTGAGCACGAAGACACTTTATAGACGTACACATATAAGAGTCATTTTTGTATAGTCTTTTCGAGTCAATGATTTCTCCTGTGGAATATTCGGAAGGCCTGTAAATTGCAACGGCCACGAATCAGCCTGTAGACTGCTACTTCCAGGCATAGATGCCAACAGAGAGCTTAAATCGTTATTGATCTGGAATGTTGTATCAGGAATCGAGCCCGAATTGGTCCCTAACGTGGGTTGGGGCGCATTAAGAGCAGGTATGAATGTATCCGCCGAGTCGCTGAAGAGCATTTCCGTTTGTCTCCGTCCTCCATAAATGCATAGATATCCTTGCTTGACACATCTACCACAGGCTGGCTGATGCTTGTCACAGCGCCGTTTACTCTTTACACAGGCATTGCAGTTCTTCTGTCGCGAGCTTCCTCCACTTGATGCCATTGACCGTGTTTTGACTTTGATAGCACAGAAGCTTGGCTCATTAACATTGAAAGATCAACCGGCGAAGACGGAGAGGTATGGATACAGAAAGAAACTCCGCGCATGTGAACGTAGTAATAATCGTTGCTTTCAGAGCAAAGAATGAGCTCTCGGACGCCATGGATAACATTTGTCCGCATTGCAAGTCCGCAACGGCTGACTAATATCCGCAAAGGCCACACCGCCCATCGGAGTAACCGCGTTTTTGCACCGTAATGTACATATAAATGATCTGTGGTAGAAGACCAAGCACCCCAACTGTGCTGGCTTTATTCAACATTAAGCCTTCTTGCTCTGTCGTCGAGCCTAATAATTTTCATATATATTATTATGTAACCTGCTAATACGTACTCAACTGTAAGCCCCTTTAGTGCCAATACCGAAGGGCTGAAAGAACTGTCTCGGTTCGACGATATCCCCTTTAGCTACCTCTTATCTGTCGCTCGTTTTCCTTCTCCCCTTACTTTACGTTCAGTCTTACTAAGGATCCGTTCGATGCGTTTCGAAGCCATTCAAGGATAACATATGTCAATGTGTGACCTAAATAAGCGAGGGATTAATGTGATTCCCTGTATGATCCAAAAGGGATCACCTCGGTGATAATATAGATTCTAGAGCACGAGTTTATGAACGGGGCATCTTTTTTTAGGGTGCGACGCTAGGTAACGCTATAGTGTATAGTCGGTGGCAATCCGTTATTGATATTTTGATCGCGAAAATTTTCCTGTTGAAGATCCAGATCCTGCAGTCAAGCGACACGCCGACGGGACCCAGCAGAAGAGTTGGGACGACAAACAGGAAGACTGTTACCTTGGTGCCCCTGAAACCTACCCGGCATTCGATGTCCGAAACAGACGGGTTTCCAGGCAGTGTGAAGTCTCGGGTTACCACAGGTGGCGCTATTCTGGAGCGCGAAAACGTGGAATGAGGAGCACAACCTGCGGATAACCTTCCCGAGGCTGCCCATCTGACAATAAAAGATCTTACGATCGCGCCACCTGGGACGCAGCGGGTCGTGACGTGAATCTGCTGTGTGCCCTCGGACAGGCTGGGTTAGTGGAAGCAATCAAGCTGCTACCCTGACATTCGGGAGCGCCTCGCCAGTATCTACCCCTTAGAGGTAGGGAGAAACGAGATCATGTGTGACCTTGTCCGAAAGTGGTTGTCGGACGTACAAAAAGAACCACCGAAAGGGCCTCGAAGAAGGACGCACCGTCGACACACGTACACTCGAGGGCCGGAGCGTGAATGAAGGCCCGGCGTGCACAAGCCACACTCTGCCGCCGTACCGACCGATGATGTAGCTTTGCGTCTTGACAGCTTGCCGATTATGCCATCCATCTTCTGCAAGGGGAACGCGGACTTGTAGGACTCATATGCACACGTATTCGCATACACGAGTCGCACATACGACGCTCTATCTCTCCTGCGTGTCTTACGTCCATGTGAGATAGTGCGCGACTGACTTGGATAAGCAGCACCCAGGTACTTGACGGGGATGTGCGCCTGGCTGGACTCATGTCTTGGATAGTGAGCAGACTAAAAGAGCATGGTGGTCCTCACAATGTCGCGAGCGCTTACCGCTGGGGAGAACGGAGTGGCTCGTCGCTTTGAGACTATATATGTATTTGAAGGATTGCCATTGTATCTTACTATTATGTCTCTTGAATTGATCTCCAGTGCTACTGATCGGAGGGCCGTACATAGTACACTAAAGGCTACAAACAGCTACCGGTGAGCTGTTGACGTTGCACGTGGAGAGATACGGTGGGATGCGAAGTACGTACCTATACGGTAGCCGGATCACGGCTCTCAAGGGATTGACGGTGTTTGTCTGGCCGTTTAGGGACATGGTGTACTAGTTCTTCTTGATTCTTATGGGTTGGGTTGGTTGCACGGCGTTTCCGGGGGAGCGCTACGGCGGGACAGACCCTTAGTACGATGGCGCGCGCCTTGAGAAACGTGGCCGTGGCTTTATGTAACCCTTTCTACGCTACTAATAGGCTACCAAGATAGCCCCTGCGATATTACCATGTAGTAATCTGATGGCTCATAAGTGCGGCGACTCGCCAAGGCTCATGTTTCAAAGGACTAAAGAGTGTAGAGACCGTATGAATCTAGAAATATCACGGGTGTATCATTACAATAATAGAATGATAGTTGATAGCGTTCTAGCTTTGGTGGTTTGCCGATCATCGTGATTCCGGGTTTACACTTCCGTTTCTCGGGCCACTTCACTCTTTGGAATTACTCGAATATCTTGGGGGGATAGTGGATTGCTGGCGGGAGCATGATTCAAGCTCACCGTTATAATGCCGACCTAACCTATGTAGTATCTCTAGTACGCAAGTACATGTAGCTCCCGCGCCGCCAGATAATCTATATTCACCAACGACGTAGTACTGCGTTTAGCACTGACCTAAGTAAATTAACCGGTCGTCAATAATCCCAGCTATAGTTTCGAGACGGCCTAGAACCTTTTAAATTGCACGGGGAATAGCATAGCTAGGTACTACATAGTATAGTATAGACTAGTATAGACTCACCACTCACTAGTGATACTGACTCGCAAAAAGCAAAATGGACTCGAAAGGCTTAATTAGTCTTGTATCACGTTTTTTTTTTTTTTTTTTTTTTTTTTGTGCACGGGGACTGACTGATTGCTTTTGTAATCCCCCCTTGGAGTTTAGATGGCGTACGTAGCGCCAGTTCAACATCTCCAGTAATAATTGCTAGGACCACCTAGTTTCACGTTATCATTTGAGTTACACGAAACGACCGAGGTCGCACAGTATTATATAACGGCGATGCTAACAATCTTGGAAGGCCATACAATTCTCGGCGGTTAGATTAATACTAGTAGATGTCTACTGTGCTCCCTCTATGAGTACACACCTCGGCTCTAGAATGAACATGATATGAGTCAGCAAAAACTGTTAAAAACGCGGTTGCCAGTCTAGATAATACCATCATGCGGTTTGCCGCTGGATACCGATGGCCTCAGACTAGAGCCGGCGACTACGAAGACTGGCAACATTACACGTGTTACTTACCTATGGCAAAACATACCGAGTAGTACAGTAGTGCCAATGCTTAGCTTCTTGCTCTGTGACCCTGTTACTCCCAGTACAATTAAGGCAAAGCATTCGCCCAGTCCAATTCCAGTTTTGACTTGACTAGCACTACATCACGCAATCACACAATGGTAACTGGGAGTTAACGAGGGTTTTACCAACATGATGTGGAGCAGTCTTGCTGGATCGTTTGATTCTCTTTAAAAATCAGGATTATAGTGTACTTACTACCTAGCGCAGCGTAGTAATGCTGAGAGCAGAATGCGCTTAATAAACCAAATAAGCTTCTAGTGTACATTAGAGCGATGATAATTGTTTCTAGTGCTAGGGAATTGCCGCGACATATGGGAAATGTAGATTAATGACTATTGGAATAAACCTCTTTACTAGATTATGTATGTACTGTAGATCTCCCTAGTCTCATGGAGTGCGCTGAAAAGATTACACATTCCTGAATCCTGAATGTCAGACAGAGATCTGGACTGACTTGGGATGCCAACGAGTAGGTATGTAGTGTACTACACTAGTAGAATACTAGGGCATTGTTCCACTTCTGAGGAAAATCCTGATGGCTAGAAAGGGAATCGTAGTTGTGCCAAGGGCTGTTTCAACTGCCCTTCATAGTAAGCTACCCTGTGTATACTAAAGGGAATTTGAGCCTTTTTCGGCGTTCTGCGAGTAATTGACGATGCGTTGTGGTCCGTGCTTCAATACCGTACCGGCCCCTGCTATGCAATGGTAGAATTATGAATGGTTGAGAGCCGGTTTACTTGACTGGTAGTACACTAGAACAATAAGCATCTAGGCACCAGGTAGTGAGTAGTCAAAGAGAGCGTGGGGGAGCCTGGTGAGTCTTGGGACCGGGGAGAATCTGCCGTAATCCGAATCGTATGACTGTCCATGACGGAATCAATCTGGTTGAGTGACCGATAAATCTTGTCGAAGATGGGATATAGTACCGTATGAGAAGTTCTTTTTGTACTGAGTAGGAAAGGGAAAAAAACAGACCTCACACGCGAAACAGGGAGTCCTAGCCTCATCCCTGGGTAGGGCATGGGGTGTCCTGCGCAATGTCAGATCTGAGTGCGGCCGCGGGCGAATGATAATTCGGCCAGGAAACATGGGGAAAGACTCAAACTAGGGTTTGGATCTCACTCCCGAAATGAGATGACGAGAACCACCGAGAACTCTGCCGCTGGCCCGCTGCCTTGGTGCGGCGCAGTGCGCCCGGCCACCAGCGCCAGTCATTCGATCCGTCGTACAGGCATACTGTACAGTCAGTATAGTGTACCATATAGGCAGCTTATTGGTGGGTGGAGGGGTGAGAGAGAGAGTGAGAGAGAGCCCTTCGCAGGGATCATGCGGACACGGTAGATGCTATCTAGTGTACATAGCGTAGTAGGGTTGCTGGAACGTGGCATGTGGTGGACACCAGGCGTGGATCCCTTATGCCCTGCCATCCGATTTGCAGAGTTTACACTAACTGGTGATCGTCTTTGATCGTATTGCTTTTCGGCCTTGGGGTAAGTCTGGAGCTGAACTTCTACGGTCTTTGGTCTTTGGGGTCGAAACGCACCTTGCGAGTGCCTCTTTATCGAAGGTTGTACATTATTACTCGGTCGCACAATTGGGAAGCAATGTCAAAGTAAGGGGAATCGAGTGAAGCGTTGTCGGTAATGTCTCGGGATGAACTGTAGATTCGATTATGCTATAGTGTACGCTGTTATGGGCAGTCCTACTTGTAGGTACACTACCACACTACTAGAAGTAGGCATGGTGTGGTGTATGTAAGTAGTCAGCGGAACAGAACGGCAGAAAAAACATCGACAGTAACCACGTGGAATTGGGGTGTGGGAGGCTGTCATAGGCCCACTGATAGGTCTGTGTGCCATAGGTCACCGTAGGTAGCGTTAGCTAGTGTTATGTAAATGCAAAGCAATTCCTACGAGCCCATACACTAAGAATCACCCGTGCCGGACAGTGCACTACAGTACACTGCAGTACATCCTATACGGACCATACCTATCTAGGCAATCCTGCAGGCACGCTGTGCGAAACGGAGAAGCCTACCTGCTAGGTACGGTACCTAGTGTGTCTATCACGGAATTTGTCTCAAGTGCCGACGCTTGGTTATCTACATAGTACCACACCATGTACGCGGTGTAGACTTAGGTACTTAGCTACTCAAGGTACCTAGGTAGGTATGGTACCAACACTTGATCACTTTCGCAATACCTTTCTAACGTTACCTAGCCTACCTGGGAGGCATATTGGTGTTAATGTTAGGAATTTTAACAGAATTAGTTCTGTAACGTAGTGCTGGTCTTCTGCTGGTTGGAACTCAAAGACCCAAGATCCCCGGCTGGGGAAAAAAGGAATCAAGCTGAGCCAGGTTGTGCTCAATGTTTCTTTCCATGTGCCTGCTTCTAGTGTATGTCTTTGGCAATACGGTAAATACACCTGCAAGTCGAATTATATAAATGAAGATAATGCAATACTTTAGATTGCAGTAGTCCAAAGCACCAACCTAGACAAAGTACTATGCTGTACCATGTCATGCCACACATATGCCCGACCTAGTGTATGCAGATACTAAGTGCTAAGTACTATGTAGCATTATCAAAGTGTAGGTGACACGCTATGCACCCCACCATTGTCACTCGATCAGTTCATCCTGTTCTATTCTGACGGCAGACCTGATTCTGCGAGGAAAACTAGGCAGCGCAGAGAAGATACCGGAGACTCGGCATTGGACTGGGATGTGACCTCTTCATCTAGGTATGGAAAGTCCAACTATTACAGTAGGTAGTGTATGAATCGTATTTACACCACCATGTACACATGGTTTGCCGGGTATGTAGTTAGTGCAGAAGTACATAAAGTAGGCACACACTCTGTGCAAATTAGGTCCTGGAACAGATGAGGAAGATTGAAAGTGGAAAAATGGAGAAAGCAATTCTCTACGCTTACCCAAATTGGACAGTAAGACCCGCGAAATTGAACCATCGGTCGGCCAGAAGGTTGTAAATTGTAATGCCCGAGGCCTCGGTGCTTACAGTATGGTGGTGTACAGCAGTACACTACATACCAGAGTACGTACGATATGGTGACCCGTCGCTGGTGGTTGAACGCAAGGAGTGCACGGCCGAAGGCGGCCCGCCTCTGGAAATGAGCAGAAACAGACTGTCGGGTCGAATTCACGTCTCCGCCTTAAGCGAAACAATCCCTCTCTAGCACATCACACATCTAGCAGTGCACAAGAATTGTGGTGTAGGTGGTAGTTTAAGTAATCGTAGGCTAGGTAGTTATGAAAAGTAGGCAGCTTGCAGTTGTCACACGCCCCCTCGCCTAGTGCGCATTAAGTACCCCTATGAACTGGCGATAGATCTGGAGGCGACCGAAAGATGTAGCCGATAGACGGGCAGTTTTGTCGTGGTAAGCATCCTTGAAAATTTTCATACTCGGATTTTTGACGACCTAGTTCATGGCGAGGAGGTAACCTACCCAGGAGTCTCAGGGTAGGAGGAATATGCTCTGCTAGAACAAGAAAACCTCGTACACACGCCTAAATGTGTGTGCAGGGAGTACCTAATATATATGTGGGAACGAGCACGTACATAGTACTAACATAGTACAGTACATAACGTCAATACAAATACTGTAGGATTCGGTTAAGGCTCATGTTACTACATAGTATACAGCAGAGCAGCCACGATTGTGGATAGCGGAAGGGCATGTGCGGACAGATCCTCCACATCCTAGTGTACTAGTGCTCAAAGGACCATTGTCAACTACATAGTGTACACTATACTACTACCTATTCACAGTACATAGTTGTAAGCGGTTTAGTTTTGATACTGTGGGCAAGTCACAAGGTACCGATCCATATTCCACTTGGAGTACGACGTGATATTTGCATCATGCCCGGAGGATTTAAGCGAGTACACATGGTGGTTGCCCTGCACCCTTCACGAAGCGGGTAGGATGATTTATCAAGTACAAATTGAGACGAAGAAAGGCCAGAGACAGTCAGAGCCACGAGTTCTCGGCAAAAGAGCAAAAAGAAACTGGTCTTCAACTTCGGAAAAGGGGAGGCAGCAAAACCTGGATTATCGCTGTCAGCAATGCATAGCTACACTAGGAGGTAGTAGTAATATAAGATGGTATATAGCGGGTTGGATGGCACAGTCAACCCAACACGTGGTAGCTACTTAGCTATTAGTTACCGTTATCGAGATACGGAGTAGGACATATGGTAGTGTAAGTCGGTACCTACTTAGCTTACCTATATATGCGACATATTTCTATGCGCATTCTTATTGGTAGCAGCGCCTACAATAGGAATTATATCATGATTATACCCAACATCTGTAGACACTTGTAGGTATGATTATCAGGTAGGTACAATAAGATAGAGCAACATGAATGGACGAAATGAAGAGGAGAGATGCACTATTCGTCACCTGCATCAACCGCACGACCTCCATGTCTACCACAACTACTACACACGAGACTAGTGCAGTCCAGATTACAGTTGCTCGAGTGGCAACCCTCCTCGTGTCAGCCCGTGCGTGCG
This sequence comes from Xylaria sp. Z50, assembly GCA_037356035.1. Taxonomy (NCBI): domain Eukaryota; kingdom Fungi; phylum Ascomycota; class Sordariomycetes; order Xylariales; family Xylariaceae; genus Xylaria; species Xylaria sp. Z50. The sequence continues at coordinate 358,862 of JBAWJU010000011.1, read as the reverse complement.
TTTATGCACCTCATATACAGGACGATATGCAGGCCACATGGTGAGGTGTGAGAGAGGTCTCGATGTTGCATCAAGGATGGCATTGCTGCAACAGCAACACAACTGCTAGATAGGTACCTAGTGTACTACTGTGTATATAGTTCAATATTGAGAAGAGGGGTATAGGTACATGTATTGCGTACCGTGTCGCCCGTATTTACCTTGAGAGTCTATGTATCTAACTATAGGGTATTACATACATAATACACTACACGTACTTGGATTAATTCCTCTGTACTTCCCGCCTCTTCTCTCTTCTGCACTCACTACCTGGGTACATGTACATAGACACAGATGACGGCGCAACTACTATACATACGCACACTACCTAAGTACATACATGTAGTAATTGTATGAAGCATACATGTATACTAGTAACAACAAAAAGAGCATGGTTGGCTCTCGCTTGTTGCTTGCTTGAGTGGGTGGTAGAGTATCTCACCGGTCAGCTTGTATCTTGATGTATTTCAGCCAGCAGAGTTATCGCCTCTACCACACCAATTGGCTTGCCTCCCTCCTCCAAGTTCTCTTCTCTGCTCGTCTATAATTGCGGAACTGGAACTCTACCTATTGTCCGAATGTCGAGCTCTCGCGATACCACCATCTTTCTACGATGCAGCAGCACACACCCTGCTTACCCCCCATAGATAGCCCCAAAGCCTCGAGGTGCTATTCGCTCCATGGTTGCGTGGCACGATACTTGGTGGGTTTGCTCACGGAGAGCTACCTTCGCTTCGATTGCCCTAGTCTGTTAGTGCTCAACTGGGACAGTTTCTACTATGTATAAACATAGCACATACACATCACGGTTCTTTGCGGTATTGCATTTGTTGTATTTGAAGAATTCGGGTTTGCCGACTTGGTGGGATAAACAATAGGATTCTTTAAATTCCTTTGCGACAGATCCTTTGTTGGTTGATGTCAAATAGACGCGCCAAACTTGGCTGGTCGGTCTGTCCGACCATGGCGGCGTAGGTAATACACTAGAGGAAGAGACTTAATGGACCCATATGCTGTGAGTGAGGTGCTAGTGTTGGCTTCTAATTACCTAAGTTGTACACTACATTGCACTAATGTAGTGCACACAGGTAGGAGCTAGGTACTAACCTTAGAGTGTGCACAGGTCCTCGATGAATGTCATGCTTGAACTGGATGAAATGTGGTGGGGCTCTGGTGTACATACAATACTGTACCTTAGTAAGTACCTAAGTACAGCGAGCTTATTCCTCTCCCCAAGGAATGAGAACCATGTCGCTGCCATGCTTCAGCATAAACTTGTACCCGATACTTGACCATGCTGCTGATGGAACCCCAGCGCGGGGTCCGCTTTTCTCTTGCATTGAACAGGGATACGGCCAAGAAACCATGCGTCTGGGTTTCCAGTACCTCGTCTGCCACGCGCGCAATGAGGAACAAGCGCTTCCGAACCAGCCAACGCCACAGATTTGTAGTTGGTCGGTGGTCTGCGCTAGTCGCAAGGGTGGGTCTGCAGGTAGAGTATACCGCTCTTGCGAGTACCTGTAGACCCACAAAACCCCTCGTCCTAGATGTCGCATGGCGACGATCGGTGGGTAAAAGCCCGACGCATTATCTGAATAGGCATCACTACATGTGGCTGCACCCTGATTCTGCACTCCAACAAGTCTTCCTACTTTGCACTTATCGTGAACAAAGCAAATCAACCCTGGCAAGTTGCCTAGATTCCACGTTCTTGCTCGCTCTTACTGTTAGCCCTTTCCTGTCCCCTTCGGTCCTCTTTTCAGTGGATGTCCTACGGAGGAGGCCCCAGGGAGGGATCGGACTGTACTTTCGAGTTCCGAGATCTGAGACCCCCGGCCTTCAATATTTACTTACTATTATAGTGTACCTAGTGTTCAAACCGTACTCGATGCCGTATAGCACCTGTACTAGGTATACTTAGTATGTATACTATTACTGTAACTAGTAGGAGAGGGAGCACACGAGGGTTGAATGGGTTCTTTTACAGGTTACCCACTGTTGATCGTCTAATACATACTATGCAGTGTAGGTACCTATACACACTACCCTACAACATTATCCCAGCCCAGCTGGACCGGTGACCTACATGTACACTACCTGCCCGTCCTATTGCTTTCTACATAGTGTACACTAGTACATTAGTTGCAGTACAGCATTCTGTATGTATAATGTGGTGTATCTGTACCTACCCATCTCCACCCTCCACCCACCTCGGTGCCCATTCCTAGGTACCTGTCTACATGCGGTCCTCTACGTAGGTAGTGTAGTACCTACCCATTGCGAACAATACATCTCTCATCCATGTACCCACCTGCTACTTGCTATATGCCGTACCGTATTTGACCTCCTCGCACAGCGGGCAGTCAGTAACACTTGTCTTGCCCTGCTAAGTGTTAAGCTTCTCGGGTTATCCTGGTTGTCCCTCTAAATTCTCCTTTTCTGACACCACCCTCTTTGTAACAACAACTATTTGCCAGCCTATATTCCCCCTCCAAGCCCTCCAAGTCATCCAAACCCTCCAAGCCATGTCTGTATGAAGCGGCGTTGGCGACAACCACCGCCGTAGTCCTCACTCTTTTCAAAACCGCGGTCCTCATTCTTGTGGAACAGCCGCATTTTTGTCTGCTTGGTTACCCTCGAGTCCGCGGCCTTTGATCCAGTTGCGCCTCGTTGCAATTGGATGTCCACCGTTGATGCTCTGCTTAGACCCACTGCTTACCATTCTTCCTTGGCCCTGATCGAGAATCACAAATTCTGTCTGGGTATTGACTGCGCGAGTCTTGCCCTGTTACTCGACTTCTCGTACTCGAATAGGTTTGACCGCGCCAGATTCTATAGAGTAGCATTCTCTTGTCTTCTATATTCTATACATCGTTTGTCATTGACCAGTCAACTGCGGTTTATGGTAGCTGTGAAGCTTTATAACACAACCTGGTCACCATGACGGTTGAACAACAACGATCGGCTCAGAAGCTGCCAGCAGGACTGGCCACTGTCCTGAACGCTCCCGAAGAGCATCGGGACTCGGCATACTATTCGAGCACAGACGCCTCGAGCAAACGTGCGTGGTTATCATCTGCCATCACTCGAACATTAACGGATTGTTGTACTAATTTGCTGCCTTAGATAACTCAGCGGCTTCAGGCATTGGTATTAATATTTATCATGTCGCGCAAGAAAAGACGCCTTCCCCTACAACGACGACGACGATGATCCCGCAGCCACTTGTATCTCCATCAAGCAACATGAGCGTCGCTTCTATGGTTTCACCGACTTCACCCGGCAATATGCGTTTTGACCGACCCTTATCGCTCGAATCGGGCGGCGTGCTGAGCGCCACAGCGAGCATAGGTCCGGACTCGCGAAGGGAAAGTGTAGACAGCAGGATAAACCAGGGATTTGGCGACTTGAGGTTGGGCGGATCGCCCTATGCCAGCGCGAACCAGTCCACGACGTCGATCCATGCAAGTCTGGCACAGCAAAGGAACCCGCGTGTCGGATTAGACCATTTATCGGTCCATCGAATATCTAATGGCTATCAACCGAGCGCAGAGCGAACACCCGAAGGTCACCCCAAGGCGCGAACCGCACCGGCTATTACAGGGCCAGCTACGAGCACTATTGCGAGGGCTGCCGAACCTACAAAAGGACAGGCCTGGGCTTTCCCAGAAGATGAAATGCAGAGGGTGCCTCCTGGCATCGCAAGTGGTACTTTTCTAGACTCTAGGCGTAGTAGCGTCGCTGAGTCTATTGCGAGTAGCCAATTCACGGCCGACTCGCGACTACCACCCGGACAGCGGCGTTTAGAAGACGGGGTAGGACCCGAGTTTCAGCGTTTATCTAGTAACTCCACCGATTTCCAGACAGTTCATCATCACTCGCTCCAACATAAACAACTATCAGATCTGCAAAGTGAGGAATCTAGCCCCCATAATGGCTCGCAACCGTACAGCAGGACGCCTGAACTGCGAGTTAGCCACAAGCTTGCTGAGCGAAAGAGGCGGACAGAGATGAAGGAACTATTTGAACAACTCCGTGACCTGATGCCACAAGAGCGCGGTTCAAAAGCATCTAAATGGGAGATCCTATCTAAAGGTGCGTGTTACTCCTACTGTGTTCAAAGCTGTATACTAATCATTGATGTAGCTATTACGGAGCATCAGCGTCAAGCTGATCACATTAAGCAGCTGTCTACGCATTATCAAAATACTATTGCCGAGGCAGATATGTTGCGCCGCGAAATGGACAGACTACGCATGGAAAATAATCAGCTACGGAACGGTGCGGCTGCGGGTTCGGGGCCCGTAACACAACCCACACCTACTCAACAACCTCCTACTGACCCGTATGCTCAAGATCCCTATGGGAGGGGTTCTCGACCGGAGCTACCGCCTTTGCGAGCCTTAAACAACAACTTGCCTAATGGGCCAGAATCTATGACTGGAGTACAATACGAGGGCCAACGGCCCAATGGTTTTCGACCAGAACGATTTTAGTCCCGTTACCGGCTCAAGTATCGGCAACGTTCCTTCATTATCAATTTCATTTGTTATTAAGCTTGATAATCAAGATTCACATTAGAAACCGTGGATGTACAGACGATACCTACTACAAGGGGTCGAGGTCTGGGTCGTGAATAACCAGTAAGCTGTTATGCCAGGAACAATGGGTCCTTTGTGTGGTGGCTGGGCGTGACAACAGTGTCGGATTAGGGTTCGTCGAGCTCCCCAGGCGTTTAGGTAACGATGGGTGCTTTATTTGCCAGGCCCCCTCTTGGCCAACTATTCCCTACGTCATGGGCGGACTACCTCCTTGACGGTGGTCTAAGGTGAACTTCATTTTGGGACAGATCAAAAGCGTATAAAGGATGGGAACAGGTGGTGGGCATGGTGGGAACGGGCGTGATGGCTTTCTGATGGGGTCTTTATGATGTTCAATCAGGAGAGGACTTATGCTACCGGCTGTCCGTACTCTTTTTTTTTTTCGATTCTTTTTTCATTGCATTTTAGGAGTGTGCATATACCCAACCAGGCCGTTGACCGCTCGATTGGTGCGGTCTGTGCTAAGCACCAAGATCCTGTTGATTATGAAGATATGTTTTAGCTGTGTCTACGAGTAGGGGGAAGCATAGTGGTTGAGGGAAAGCCTCATGGCCTTCAAAGGGAAGGCTTCATCCAACCTCGAGCCTTGGAGCCTTATTTAGGTGGAAGGCGAGTATTCGAAGTTAGGTCTGTATTAAATAGCTATATAGCGGGCGAGATGTACTCTAAAGCATCTAACTATATATAGCACCTGATGATAATTGTATCCCTCTAGACTGGTACTATTAGCCTCCTGGTTTAGTCTACATATGGAGTCAGTCTATGTTTGCAATCACCCGTCTACAACTGGTCCTAGCGGTACTCTGGTTAGCAGCATTTGGTTGTATTTCTACGAAAAATTTGCTAGGGTGGTGCACTGATTCAGAAAGCACAAAATCAGATTAGTTAGATACCTGGGCGCGTGTGTGAAGACAAGGCCCTATTGATACGAGAAATAAATAAAGATATTGTGCCTATAGGGGATATATATATTACTCTCTTTCTGAACGGGATATTTACTTGTGCACCCAAGTTAGGTAGTGTTGCGGGTGTTTGATGCTTTGCATCAGCAAAGTCAACATGATGATATCTAGTCAGGTCAATGTTACGTAAGCTTGAATGGGGCGTGGACTGTGACCTAGGCCCCTCACTATAGGTGGTGTAGTGTGGCTTAGTGCGTCCCTCACTTTGGGGCTAGTGCCACTCCGGCGCCCTCTGCTAAAGCACGTTCTCTCACGCTAATAATCAGCTATCCGAAATTTTTCTCAATCTCTTTTTTCTTATCAACAACTTCGGGTTACAATATTTCATACCCACGTTTCTCATACATTCACCACTTCACCACTTCACCACTTCACCACCTTACCACCTTACCACCTTACCACTTCACCACGTCCCTCATTCCCATACATCTCGCCAACATGTAAGACAGATATACTTATTCCTATCCGATGACCTTGTTTAAAAGCACCATCTATTAACCTTGGTAAACCAGGCATTGTCTTCGCCGAGCAGCGCTCCGCGCGGCTTCCTCTTCTAGGTTCATCGCTGTGCCGCGACAACAGATCGCTTCTGTTGCTGTACAAATCAGCAAAGCCAATATGCAGCCCACTAGCGCCTTGTCTCTATCCCGCTACTTCTCCCAGACCGCTCCCGTCGCTGAGGAAGACAAGTGGGCGGAGAAGTTTGAGGCGGCAGTCGACCCCAATGCCCCATTACAATCAAGCTCGCTGGATGACGAACGAGCCGCTAACAAAGCCGCTACTATTTTCATTAGCAACATGACTTTCGATGCGACTGAGGCACATTTGCAGGAGGCATTCGGCAAATACGGCGACATTCTAGCCTGCAACATCGGACGGGATGGGCGAGGACTAAGCAGAGGGTATGTATTGTGAATTACCCTTGTTGATAGGGACAACGCCATTTATCATGAGGACTGGTGTTCCTCTCGCTACGGGACTTCCTGCTGACCATTCCCTCCTTACAGCTTCGGCTTCATAACATTTGGGGACAAGGAGTCTGCGAATCGTGCCGTCAGTGAAGCGCACAACTCGTTCTGGCACGGGCGCCGCATCATGGTGGACCACCGCAAGGAAGGCCCTTCTTCGGGAAACAAGAGGCGTGAGCGTGATGGTCCATCAGAGCCGACGAACTCCCTATACATCGGCAACATCCCATACGAGGCATCAGACGCGGATCTCAATCAGCTCTTTCGCAGCCTTGACAACGTCAAGGATGTTCGCGTGGCCGTCGACCGCAACACGGGCTGGCCTCGGGGCTTTGCTCACGCTGACTTTGCGGATGTCGAGAGTGCTAAGAAGGCTTATGAATTCCTCTCCCAGCATAACCTAGGCGGACGGCAGCTACGTGTTGATTATTCAGAGGCTCGCAGAACCCCCCAAAAATAGGAGATGTCGTATTCTACCAATGATGGGACGTACGGTATCTGCCGCGCCTGAAGATGGGTGGCCCTTGTGTGAGTTGTTTGCTTGAAACCTATGGCTGTATTCGTGGATCAAAGGCGTTGCTGGAAGCACACAACATGGTCTTAAAGGGGGTTGCGCAAACTGCAATGGCATTCGACTAGCCTATATTGTATGTTGGGCACCTAGGGGCTGCCTCAGCTGTTATGTAAATAAGAATCGTAACTTGCGGCAACGTGTGTATAATAGTCATGTACTTGAGTTTGGCGTTGCAATGTGCTCTAATAATGACACCATCTCCCTTCATCGAGTCAACGATGCTCCTGCTTGAAAAGACATAGACCTATGAATTGTTTGTAGAAGACGATGGAGTGTTTGCCCACGCATGTGCAAGGAGTACCCAGGTTAGGTAGGTACATGTGTATAGGTATGCTTTAGCTAACGGAATCGCCTCGGTGATCGGAGTTGGAGTTGGATTCGTCCCTCGGCAATTCGCGGACTAGGCACATTTCCTGGCGAATGACCTCACACACAAGAGACCCCACCACCGCCATCGCATTTGTAAGGTACGGGCGCTACACAATACCTCACCTCCTAACCTCCTAACCTCCTGACCTCCCAACCAGGTACATAGTAAACCAGACAACCATTTTCGCGCTGAGGCTGCTGTACATAGTTAAGCATCCTTTAGTACCGACGTTGCTATCTGGAATATCCGCAACCACTGTGCTACAGACGTCATCTCACATTTGCGAAACATCCACCACGACCAGTGCCGCCAACCAACCATTGTGATCTTGTCGCTGCAGATCTCGCCGCCAGTCTCGCCGCCAATCTCGCAGCCACTCCCCCCGACTCGATGCTCGAATCATAGCTTTACCCTCTCATCCACCATAGTCAGTCCCTCTTTCGACGCGACCGCCTCCTCGCATTGTATTGTCCTACCCACGCTCCTGCCGCCCACAACATACCGAAATGTCTTTCCTCGGTGGTGGTCCCGAATGCTCGACGGCCGGCAACCCGCTAAGCCAGTTCGCCAAGCACACTCAGGAAGACAACAGCCTGCAGCGGGATCGTATTCTCAATGGCGGCCCTCAGGGAGCTATGGGTGGCTTCCGCAGCACTCCCCAGCATGGAGGCCAGAGCGAGGTATGACGTGTCCCTTATTATACTCGAACATATTAAAATATGCAGCCTAGAAGGAAAAGCCCTCCGACTGACGCCCTATCCGCAGCAGATAATGAACGGCTTCTTACAGCATACCGGCCGCTTGCCCGACATGCCTCTCGAAGGTATGGGTCAAATACGAATGGACCCCCCATCTCATGGTGTGCACCTTCGTGCCAATTCGACATCCCCTTCTTGGGCCAACGAATTCCAGCATAGTCCCCAAACAGCTATGGAGGCTGCTTTCAAGGTGCCCCAAGGAACCCAGTTCAGCCCCGAAGAGTTCGCCAAGTTCCAACAGATGACCAACCAAGCCAGCGCCTCACGATCAAGTCCTATGCCGTCGAGCATGGCCTACCAGCACCCTATGATGGGGGTAGGAATGATGAGCGGGATGGGCATGAACTACGGTATGATGTACAATCGTCCCGGCGGCTTTTCGGCAGAGCCTGTAACTGAGGGTAAGGGGAAGGGGAAGCTCGTGGAACTAGATGACCAGCAATGGGAAGAGCAGTTCAAGCAGCTTGAGCTTCAAGATAAAGAGGCTCAAGAGCAAGATGAGGCCGCCGCATTGGAGCCAGAGTTGAACAAGCTGGACGAACAGATCTTGGAATCAGAAACAAACTTTGGCGACTTCGAATCAATATGGAAAGGCATCCAGGCCGAACGAGCTGCCGCCAAAGAGGTCGCTGATGAAGAGGAATGGGTCGACCAGCTGGGCAATCCCGATTGGAATGATCGATTTGGGGACTGGGATGGTCTCGCTGCCAACAGCAGGCTCTTAGGTGACCCTCAGGTAGAGGACTACCTCTTCGAGGACGACAACCTATTCAAAGACACAGCGAATCCCTTCGAAGAGGGTATGCGCATCCTAGATGAGGGTGGCAATCTCTCATTAGCTGCTCTGGCCTTCGAAGCGGCCATCCAAAAAAATCCTACCCATGTGGAGGCTTGGGTGCAACTCGGAATCGCCCAAGCACAGAATGAGAAAGAGACGGCAGCGATTCGGGCATTGGAACAGGCCAAGAAATTAGATCCGAACAACACGACAGCGCTCATGACGCTAGCGGTTTCATATACCAATGAAGGCTACGATAGCACTGCCTATCGGACCCTGGAGCGCTGGCTGTCAGTTCGCTACCCCTCTATTATAGCACCGGCCGAGCTGTCCCCGGCAACGGAATTAGGCTTCACCGACCGCCAGCAACTTCATGACAAGGTTACCAGCTTGTTTATTCAAGCCGCCCGGCTCAGCCCAGACGGTGAGCATATGGATCCTGACGTCCAAGTGGGCCTGGGGGTTCTTTTCTACGGTGCCGAAGAATACGAAAAAGCAGTTGATTGCTTCTCATCAGCTCTAGCATCGTCGGAGCTAGGCTCATCCAACAAGCAAAATCAAATCCATCTCCTTTGGAATCGACTAGGTGCTACTCTTGCTAATAGCGGTAAGAGCGAGGAGGCTATCGCAGCTTATGAGAAAGCCCTCACGCTTCGCTCCAACTTTGTACGAGCACGGTACAACCTAGGAGTCAGTTGCATAAATATGGGATGTCACAGCGAAGCTGCGGGACACCTCTTGGCAGCGCTTAATATGCACAAGACAGCGGAGAAGGAAGGCCGTGAGAAGGCAAGAGAACTGTTAGGAGGAGACGTCAGTGACGCCCGGATCGACGCCATGACGACGCAAAATCGTAGCACGAATTTATACGACACACTACGTCGTGTATTCACGCAAATGGGACGGCGGGACCTCGCCGAGAAGGTGGTAAACGGCGTAGACCCGGAGATATTTAGAAGCGAGATTGACTTTTAGGAGAGTACCAACCGGAGGGTCAGCAGCCGCCGCTGGGTCGTCGGTGGTCCCGTCGGCGGCCCTAATCATCTCAAACTTTCAAGGTCCGACGTTCGCCCCTATAGTCATGGGAAGTTCTTCCTCGAAAGAAGTGGATGGGAAAAGCTTTTTCAGCAACACCTACATTTTTTAGGCTTGATGAACCGGGTGCTAGAGAATTGAGAACGTAACACGAGGAAATAATTGTGTAAAGCCATAGGTCTAGTTTAACTAAAGGTATACCGTTGTCGTTCTTGTGTTTGTTTATTTTACATCTTGAGTTTGAACTAACAAGACACTCACCGACAAGCAGGTGTTAGGTGCTCAACATTTTGCTCTAGTAGCGTGCCCATCTTCTACCCAGGGCCTTGCGTGATTCGGCACCGTAGCCTGTCGATGGGAGCCCTTTTCTTTGGGCTCAGCATTTTATCTCTACCCTTTCTCCTCCCGTAGACCACGAGTTCTCCGTCTAGCAACCCACACGGGTCATCGCAACATGTATTCGAACCTTTTCACTTTAACTCTATTCCTCATCTTCCGTACTTTCTTCTTCTCCAGACTCGCCTCGTTCTAGGATGCCTTTTGTATCTGTGAACTAGCGTTGCCTATTCCAATTCAAATCGCCTTCCTACCAGCCACCTCTAACCGCCGTAAATGGGAGGACGGGGCAAAGAATCAGCGTGACAAATGAGCGGGGTTAGGAGACTGGCGAAGGCGATGATCCTGTGAATATCCGCCCGCTGCAGGCTGGGAGTGGCGCGTGCATCATGTCCCCTTTGGCACCGCCTCCCTGTCGGCGACCTGGGTCGCGACTACAGGCGGTGCTGAAGCTAGAGTCACGGCTTATTATGGAGCGGATTGGAAGGTGAGCCGACTCCGCCCTAGGCTCGCCGGTGAGGAGAGATGTGGGAGACATGGCTTTGTTTCCTTCGCTTAGGATGAGGGGGGAGGTGTGTTTTCTTGATGACGAGAACGCGCAGATGGATGGGTGAGTAAAGGAATAGATTGGGAAGGTCTGGGAGCAAGTCTGCAACGACTAGTTATCGGTCGAAATCGAGTTGATTGATGGCGGCGGTGGTGCTATATATATACTTCAATTGGCCAAAGAAAGAAGGAAAAGAGACAAGTGACCTATATTATTACGGATCGCCTCACTTCAGGTTATCAATGTGGCTTATATACGGAGTCGAGGCCACCCTACGATTCTTTTTGCCTATCTATATGCATACGCGGATAGTCATTGGCCATGAGGCGAAGGGCTCACACATCTTGCACCCGAGTTGGGATTAGAAATTTCCCGAAATTAATCAACAATGCCTAATGCCAACCCGTAGACTGCGAAAAAAAAAAAAAAAAGCCGCTTTGGGAGTCCGTATCTTAGACGATAGAATTGCCCAAAACTGTACGTTGGTTGGTGGGAGATTTTTCCCCCCTCATCCTTCCTCCTCCTCTTCTTCTCCTGCCGTTGGTTGCGTTGTGTTGTTGGTTGACTGGTTTTGTACTATGTAAGTGAGCAGTACCCAGGTAAGTAAGCAAGCTGTTGTTGGTCCGATGTTCATTCAGCCTGGCTCCGCGCCTGTCTGAGCTCGCCTTACCGTTAGCTACTGCGTGCCCAGGTTTGCTAGTAGGCCGGGTCGGTTAAGTCGGTTAAGTATGTACCCGGGACCGCAGCGGCGCGCCTAACTCGGTCACTCACTGGTACCGCCTCTTTTCATCAACCTTATTCTCACGCCCTGTCTAGGCAGGCCTGCTCCCCCCAGCCTACTACACAGTGTATCCGACTGTCGTGTGATCGTGACTCATTGTCCAGGCGTAGTGTAATAGTTTCATTTACGGACAGCTAAAGCGACGTGACCTCTTTGCGTCGTATGCATTCTCGACAAAAGTGTAAAACTAAAACACGACGCTGCCGTCTGCTAATGATGAATCAGTCGACTTTCGCGTCCGTGCACAGCATATTCCGCCTGGGCGGAAGCCATGGGGACCGACCCGGCCGCGGCGCAAGAAACAAAATAGAAGTCGAGATGGAATCATGTACCCTGCAATATATCATCGACCAACCGGCTATCCAGCAAAGCCCTGAAACATTCGCTCGGATCAGTCGTGTCATCGCCCCCCATCATATACTAGCTTCCCATCACACGATGACCCCCCCGGCTAGTAGGTATGTGAATGGGGTCCAAAAGCTAGTTTATGTGTCAATTTGGGGGCAGCATTGCAACTTTCCCAACAGAACTTGTCGCTGTTGGTAATGTTCGTAAGGAATTCGTCATCGCCAAAAGGGGAAAGATAGAAAAAAATATATAGCTGGCTACCAACATAGGGGGCGGAATAGGACTTGTTTTTTTTTTTTGCTATTTACGTCGTCATCTAGTATGAAATCCGGTTTCGAAGCCGGGGTTGAGCACCCCAAGATTACTACTCATTGCATGCCTCACGCGTGATAGCGGGAAAGAATCTCTCTCGTAGCAATGGAGGTGGGGTCACTTTAAGGCAACAAAATCTAACAGCTAACAACAGGATACCCTCATGAAGACCGTCTCTCGTTGAATGTATATCATTATTTGTTGTGTTCCTAGTGTAGAAGCACCATATACCGAAGAAGACCTCATGAAGCTGGGTATCTCGATACCCCTAATGCTAATATAGTCGTAAACCTCGCGGCTCATATATTCTCCTGCCTAGTTCTCATGGCCCCCAAAATACAAACAATGCCTGAAATTCGTAGATATAGGATCGTCGCTCTTAGATGCTTTTGTATAACCCCCCTAGTACTCGTACACGGTAGGCAAAATCAGTAGAAGCAAATTGCGAAGCTATATGCCCATCATTTGACTCCAATAAAGCCGATGCCATTTCGCGCGATTCCGACAGCCTTCTTCAGCGCCTGCTCCTCCACATCCGTCCACTTGACAGTTAACTCGTCCCAGTCAACGCCAGGGTTGTACTCCTTCTTAAATTGAGATTGCATTGCTTGTAGGCGGCTCATCTCTCGAGGATCACCAGAACCGCTGAATACTACAAATCCAGTACACTTGGGTAAGGCGTCATGTATGCGCTTAATCCTCTGCGCTAGATTTGACACGCATGTCTCAAGCGACATGGTCGACATGTCCGGAACCTGCAGGGCATCCGTATTCCTATTTTGATTCCACCAACCCTGTAACGCCTCGAGCTCTCGAAATCGTGCAAAGACGAAATCTACGCCTTCGGCGGGTATTTCCTCGCCGACGGGATCGCCCTGTACCGCACGAAGAATATTCTCGACTACTTCTTCGTCTGATTTGCAGCCGATCGGGAAAGTGGAAGCTGCACCTGCACCTTTCATTGGGTCTCCCCAGTCAATCATGGCGCTCGTCTTACCCACGCGAACACCGCCCGTGGCTTGAATCCCACCGTTAGCTCGATATGACGTGCCCGCACGGTTTAGGCGTCGAAATAGGTTTTCGCCTTGTGACTCATGGTGTCCCCATGCTTTGCCCTTTTCGCACTTTTGCTTAACAAGATCTAGGCATGCCTTGGCATCCTCAATTGAATCGTGCCCGCCTGTACGGTTCTGGATCTCGCGTTTTAGAAATCGCTGAGCCAGGAATTTCAGGCTATTCTTCAAAGGTGGTCCTCGAACATGTGGGAAGGTGAGGGAGGTGTCAACGATGAATGGATGAGTGAGTCGTAGCGCTTTTAGATCTGACTCCAATGAGTGTCCGACTAGGATGGAACGAGGTGTTAGGATGTGCAAGAGTTTAGTTTGGATGTCGTTTAGTGTTGTAGTAACAGGAGCAAGCATTTGCTCAGTAATGCCAGAAAAGCGAGTAACATAATCAATGATAGGCTTGTCAGGTTTGACTAGCTCATCTAGTATAATAGTACCATCCCAACCGACAAGGCTTATTCTTGTCAGCGAATATTCATCCGGGCCGGTCACACACATCTCGCAATCGAGAGCATAGACGTCACGGCCAGCTGTAATACTTCCCTGCTGGATCTCCTCTTCTGGAACATCCCCGTCCTCGAAATTCTCGACGTGTGTATGAACCCACCCTTCGGCGTACTGGTAGTTCTTGCGCCGTTCGGCCGGTATGCAGGCGGGATGTAGCACATAACCATTAGGCTGAAAGTCTTCAGGCATAGCAAGAAATTCGGTGATTCTTGTGCGCTCGTCTTTCCAACCTTTTGGCTCCTTGGCCGGCTGAACACCCTTTGCAGCTTTCTCCTCCTTGGTCTTCTCGCTTGGCGCGGTTAACATGGTGCCTAGAGGCGATCGCATGAAGCCATATTTCTCATTCCCAGGTGTCTTGACAGGCCACAGGTGGGGGAACATGTCGGCGAAGTCTTTTAGAATCTCTGGCAACTCATCACGCTTGAGCAGTCGAGGGTAGTAATCGTCGGGCGAGGTCAGGACGCGGGATTTCTGGTCCAAATCAAAGCACTGCTCATTGTACGTAGCAAAGTTGACGTTTGGCTTGAACATGGCTTCCTCCAGCCCAGGCACCATGATTGCGACGATCTTTCTAAATTGTGGTCTGTTGGCGATGGCAACCCATTGAGGAGACACGCCTTCGGCGAAAATATAGAGGACGAGGTTCCGTAGCTGCTCTAACGAGATCTTGGATTGGAGTTTGGCATTGTAATTGAAGCTTATAGAAGGGTAGTTTGACGACGCGGGCTGAGGAATTTTCTTGGCCTTTTTCGCCTTCTTGGATTGCCGGTCGACGGTTTCCCACCCCTCAGTATCGTCACCGTCGTCGTGGGGTTTAGGGCGCTTCAAGCTACTAGCATCGCTAATGGGGGTGTCGCTAGAAACTGAGTCTTTGGGCACGTCGAGTGGGAGCTGTGTATCAACAACCTCAGTTAGGCTCGGCGCATCACCATCGAGAACAGACATGGCGCCGTTGGTGGTGATGAGAAAGTCGTCGGGATTGAAGACGTCATGCGACGTCGAATTGAGGTCCTCCATGATCGCCCGGTTGTGTATTGGATGCGCACACGGTGTCCCACGACGGCGACTTCGATATAGGCCGGAGGAGCAGCCGTTGCAGAGATGTTGTTGAGCTTTGCTCTCTGGCTTGGACAGGAAGAATTGTGTCGGAAAACGAGAATACAGGTATCCTGCAGCCCCACCTCAACGCGGATAAGTACCTAGAAGTACCTAGGTATTTCGGTGTGGGGGATTTGAGGGCCTGGAAAGTAGATCCTAGCACGATTCTCGCCTGTAGCAGCGCCATAGAATAGGTAGAGTGCCCCGGGAGGCCGGTACGACGAGGCACCTCAACTCTACCTGCTTGCACATACATAGCAAAGTCTCTCTGCCCACTCCCCATTCCGTCAATAACTCACGCGACAACGCAGGAACCCGGCCGTGGACTCCAACATGCACCGCCCAATACGACCCTATCATCGTTTCCCCCATCGTATTAGCCATCTCACGGATCTCGCCCGGGTCTTGATGGGTGGCTGACGGTTAGATCTAGTGCAGACGAATAAATGTTCAACGACGACCTAGGTTAGCCAGAAACACATGCTTATTCATTCCCAGCCATGGAGACCGTGGTGGCCTGCTGCGGCCAATGCGACCATCACTTGGGTACACTTCTAAACTTGTGGACCCAGATAGGCGAATGCTATATTAGCCCTGTCGTTGCAGCCAAAGTCGCTTTGGACGTAGGTTCAGACGGCGCAGTGCATCAGGGAAAGAAGGGTACTATAATATATAACTGGTATGATCTCGACTACCACTATTACTACCCAGGTAGATTAGGAGCCAGTCACTAACTTAACCATGCCAAAGCCAAGTTCAGAGAATAAATTGCAGTCAATGTCGTTCAATACTGGGTTCCAAGTGTCTGAGCTCTACAGTTAACCACGTCCTTCACGAGTAAAGTCCTCTCCATATCTCATTATGACATCACTGATCTGATTATCTCAGGGGCCAGCTATTACTGCGAACATCTTCCATTCAAATCAAGCATCTCGACGGCCAGGTTGATATCAAACCTATAGTTCAAAGGATATTAAATCTAAAAAACAATCCGCCTGTAGACGATTCTGAAGACGACAAACTTGGCTCCGCGTTCTTTAGGGATTGCAATCTTAGACAAGCGACAACAAATGAAAACCCCGAGTTAAGTCACATACTAAGTACGATCAATGCGCAGGGAGAAACACTCGAGCGACTTGATACAGCTGGTTACCAGATAGTCGCCTCTTTCAATCGGGCTGTGCAGCGTATAGATGACGAGGTCGGAAATCTGAAAAATGAAATGATCCAGGTGACGGGCGATTTGTCAGTTAGCAACACGAAATCTAGAAGCCTGTTTGATGATATCCTGTCTACTAGGACGGATATCGAAGGAATCAAGCGAGTCTTACAACCAATGGTTGCCCAAGGCCGCACCGAAGAGCAGGCATTATCCGTCAGAAATGCCATCACTAAAGCTAACACATCTTTGAGACTTGAATTTAGTCAAACATGGGAAAAATTCCAGGAAAGACTCAATCTACTCGAGTCGGAACTTCAAGATATGCGCCAAGACTTAAAGGGGTTTCAAATATTGCTCGAAGGTGCTCAGGCTACAGCGAAAGCGACCCTACCAACATCCGATGCAAACACTCAAGAAATTATGGCCTTAAAGAACGAGCTAGAGAATTTAAAACGAGATTTGGCGCTTGACCAATCCTACAGATCCTCCTCCACTAATCCCGTCTTTGCCTCACGTGAGTTGGATATCCTCACGAGTAACATTACGAAGATCGGATATAGAGCAAGTCAAGTTGAAACCCTTCAAATGGAATTCGAGCTACTGAAGGACCGTGTGCAAAGAATGGAGGCACAACTCCCTAACTGGCAAGAGCCTCAAAATCCTCGGTCGATGGATCCGAAGCAGATGGTTTCCCTTAAATTTCTTTCGGAAGGGGGTAACAACCCGAGAATTCCTCCATCTACTACCCCGAATTTAAGAGATGACTATGTCAACCGGTCGAACTCGCCGCCGTTAGAGAAAGCGCACATCAACACAGCAAGAGCCGGTATCCTAAAACTCACAAAGTCCGGAGCTATAGATAAACGGACAATAAGGAAAAGTGGTTGGAAGCGAGCGGGAACCGTTCGCAAGGTTGGAGGCTAATCGGATAGAGTACTTATCTGGTGGAAATTGTTCCGAGATCGAACTTGGCCAGCAATACTGTCAGAGTAAGCAACATCTCTTAATACCGCTCGAAGCTTTCATATTCGATGAACATCCGGATGGTTGATCAACTTTTGCAGGGCATACATAGAGCTAGCTAGTGATCAATAAGTGTACGGAATACTATTATTGAACATACGACTCCCCTATCAGTCTAGTAGCTTGTTGATCCGTGATTGCCTACTTGAAACATTGTGGTTCATACGACTAGGTATAGCCATTCCCAACTACTCGCGCTTCCCATCGTCGAAATCATCAACGACCGACGGCTCTTACACTACTCCAACGACGCTTGGAAAATGATATAGGTTCACACTAAATTAGGGGTTTCACTTTAAAAGAAGTGCCTTCTCGTCATTCGAGGCCGTCAGTAATATGATAAGTAGTAGGCAGAAAACGCATAGCACACGATGGTGCGTTCCTCTAAGTGAGGGTGATAAATTTCAGTAGAACTTTTTTTAAGCTTCTTTTAGAGCCGGAAATTATATACATCCTATCTTATATCATTCCAACACTCGCACTCATGGCCATTCACATAACCCTAGAAAAGATATTGCGGTTTTTTAGTAGCTCATATAAACGAGTGTTATGGCAAAACCCATCTATTAAATTCGGGGCATCATGGCGTGAGACTCCTCTCGTTTGATTTATTAACTCTATGTTATACAGTTAACGTGATTCTGCTTTCCTTTCGGACACTAGCCTCTGCGCACAACGGTGATTATCCTTTACTTCTGGTTTTGAGTAACTAGATCAGTATGATACGCCCTTGTATGATCATGAACCGAACTCGCTATCCATTATATCGAAACAAAAAGCAGCCAATTCTCGAAGTGGGCTGAGTATAGCTTGTTCAAAGAATCGTCTCTCCTCGGTCCCATTCGGATTCCGCATGAGCGCCTTGATCAGCGCGTCTTCCGTTTCCCGGCCCTGTAGGGCCTCGATATCGCTCAACAAGTCCTTCGCGACACGAAATACGGCCCATTCCTTCGAGTGTGCCGCGGGGGCGTGGTATACGACTAGTTCGAGAATAATCTGGCACATGGTCACTTGGTCCATCTTTCCCAGTGCGTTGGAGATCCCCGCCCACAAGCTCTTACCCGGCACTAACGTCTTCCTTCCACCTAGGGAAGAATCCAGATCTGCTGGGGCGGTGTTCGCGAGCAGTTTTGCTATCATCAACAGCCCCTTTACTCGCTGTGGTGCGAAGGGCGCAGCTGCTTTATATGGGTCTACCTGTGTCGCTAGGAAACTAGATATTGATAGGCTGTATGCGAAGCTGCCTTTTTCCCCAAAGTACATGCTTGCTTCCATAAGTACGTGTGGAAGTGGCTCAATGGCATGAGCGGGGACACGGGAATTGCGGAGGGGTTTACAGGCCGTCCAGCGCCGGCGTAGTTGCTTTTGTTTGTCGGACTCGCTAAGGTCTAGTAGGGATTTTGAGCACCAAAGGTATATTTCCTCTATTGTAGCTCTCAATAATTTGCCCGCGCTAAGGCTATGGCCCTGAGAGTCTTGTAGTGTTTGGACATCTGGTGCTACACTGAGAGCGTTTAAATGCAAATGGGGATACTTTCGACACACTTGATATGCATCCATGTCATCCTTACAACGAGGACAGTCGCATGTGAAATGATAGCGTGTCTTAAGCGCCTCCTGACGCTCGGAAAGATGGAGATTACAGTCTAAAGAATATAGATTAGATCTACACCTAGATGGCGTATACAGTGTTCGTCACTTACCAATATACGAAATCTCCACCTCTTCATCCTTCTTGATCTCTTGATACGCATGGAGCATGGCCTGTCGGCCAATAAACTGCACGAAAGAATTTGGTGTGCATGAGTGGTTGATCATGGCAAGAGACGGGTTCATAAAAAGCCCGGTTTGCCTGACGTCTTCGTCTAGTCTGTTGAACGAGTTGACTTGTAACTATATTTCGGAGTCAGAAAACAAGTCGTAAGAGAGGCAACAACTTTTAATAAATGAGATATTCTGCTCCTTTATCCATGGGAACTACACACCTTACACAAAATTTCGATCGCCTCCGCCAGATTCCGAGCATTCGTCTCGCGGCCTAGGTAATGCAACGCCGCTATAGCCTGAAGCTCCATGTCGGTCCACAGCTTGCCCGACTCATGCCGGAATTTATCAACATGTCCCTGCATCTCTGCCATGGCGGCACTCATATCAGGCCGCAAGAGAACCTGTACGAGCGCACGCACGGGTGTGGGTAAGAAGTCATGGCCCTCGGCTCGTACGCGCTTGAAAACTTTACATTCGGCTTTATGGACCCCCGCCGTCCAATCCCGTTTTTGGCACGCCGGGGAGCAGTAGGCTACGGTTCGACAGCCTGTACATGCTCGCACTATCCTGGCGGGCTGTGACGTAGAAGGAGGACCCGAATCTAGGGCCGAGGGTAATAGACAGCCGCTACATGTCGTTGACAGGTGCGGGCTATCTGATATCGCGATACTTGGTGAGTTAAACGTCGCGATTACCTCGCCTGGCTGGAAGACGCGCGCGGCCACGATACCTCGACCGTGTGGTGCGGCAAACGCACCTTTAAGAACAAGTTCTTCAGGGAGTACGAGCATCGTTATTAAGGACTGAAACGAGGCCTGACGGATTGATGCGCTGAATAAAATCAGTGGGTCTGATGTTGTTTTCCAGGTGTCCCCGGCAAGGTCGCCGTTTAAAATAGGTTCTATTTGATCATCTCGTTGTCGAACCCCATCAAAACGAAGCTCTCGAAGTCTGCCATCTTTTTACGACTTGATAGATGTGGGGAGAAGTATAGTGCCCTATGGCCTATAAGGGTACCTAAGTTACCCATGTATTTTAGGTGGTTTATGTAGCAGTAGCGACCCACACCACACACTATGTAGTATTCAGTACACAGTAGAGACAGTGGACATTCTCCATTCCCTCTACATGATCAATACAGACTACACATATTCTTGGCCCATACCCTTACAGTTTATGTAGTGTATGATGTAGGTTATAAGGTACGGAGTACCTACAAATAGCATACTCCGTATAGGTAAGTCCTTAGTCGCCATAATCCACATACAGCGAACTTAGGGATCCAAATAACCCTCTATTAGTGACAGGTGTACTCAGTAAACATCAGAAGAGATCCTCGACACCATGAATCTTTGTTAGGAAGCATTCGGAATGATCAACACGTCCAGACAAGTCTTGCATGGTACTTCAGTCAGTGACTCCAACGAACCCGAATACAGTACTAGTCGTACGCCGGTGACTCACGCCTACTGTACCCCTCGTCTAGATCACGACATACTACTATTAGGATATAGTACAACAGACCTCGACTCTATAACCCATCCTTCAAGGAATGCAGGTAAGAAGGTGAGCAAGGATAGTGCTGACCTATATATCGGACGTATAAATAAGCTAAGTGTTTTAAAAGAATAGCAGTTAGGATGTAGTGACTGATGCGTAACGTAAATACATAGTTACGACCTGGCTTGTCTAGTTTCTACGCTTCTCTCAGTACAACGTTGTCTATTTATCCATCTATCTACCCATATATCCTATCTATCGTGACTAAAAATGCCTCTTACACTCCAGTTCGCTACGGAGGCTGACGTAGAGCGCACGACGCAAATCGAGAGGGAGGCATATGCACCAAACCCGTTTAACCCGATTCTATTCCCTGGACCATTTCCTGAGCCAACGTCCGGGGAGAACCGCCGCGCCATAGAGATGGTGAAGCATATCCGTGAGGACCCTTCGACGCGCTGGCTCAAGGTCATCGACACAGATCTCGAGCCGACCAAAGATAACAGACAGATGATCGGCTTCGCCCAGTGGAATATCAACGACGGCTCGCAGATTCCTGCCGGCCCGCGGAGTTTCGGCCCCGGATGTAACGTGGAAGCCTGCGAGGCGGTGTTTGGCGGCCTGCACGAAATGCGTCTTAAGCATTTCGCGGAGAAGAAGCATGTTCGTAAGTTGGTCTTTGGTTCATTACACTAGATCGGGCGTCTTCGCTCGCCCCTTAGCCTACTCACCTGTGCTGCTACTATCTCATCGGTATGGACCGCTCAAGAGCTGACAGGGGAGCTTGGTAGATCTAAGAATACTCCATGTTGATCCTAAACACCAACGGCGGGGTGCTGGCAAGATGCTCGTCACGTGGGGTGTTGAGGAGGCCAAGAAACTCGGTCTGCCTGCCTTTTTGGAATCGTCAGAGGCAGGCCACTCGCTCTATCAAAGCTGCGGATTCCGCGACATCGATGTACAGGCCAGTAAGTAATTATGCAGGACTATTTTATTCTCGTTCGAGTCATTTCCAATAATGATTGTTAACCCTGGATTTTACAGTTGACTGTACGAAATGGGGCAAGCCTCAGGATCATGTTAATTATATAATGGCTCTAGAGCTGTAGAATCTTCAAGAAAAAACGCGCTTGAATTGTTAAAGCAAAGGATGATATCGCGCGTTGACTAACTCATTTAGACGGGGAAGTGCTATCATAATTGTCCTTAGAACGCAATATTAGCTAGAAGATCATGAATGAAAATAAAGAGTTTATGATGCATGAAAAACTCAATCCTAAAAATCCTAAAATCACCATGCTTGCTCAAAACTACATAGATGAATATGGTGGAAATCGATCGTTGTTGTGGATAGATAGACTGGTGTCGATGCAAGAAAGAGGTGGGGTAATAGTGACCTCACTCTAGCTAGTTTACCATTGAATTCAATACTCGGAAATAAAACCCCAAGAAGCCATCCTAAAGTACAGGAGCTTCATAATCAACCCGATGTGTCTAAAGGGCTAATGGCTAGAGTGTCACGAGGATTAGAGATTCAGGCAGAGATTATCACCATAACTTACTCTCATCCTCACAGCCCCGCCTTCGAATTCCTTGTCGTTATCAATTAGATTTCACCACACTGAATCTCCCTCAAACAGCTGAGGACAACCAGTGTGAGAAAAGTCTATCCACAAGAAACACGCCATATAGTGTAGACGAATTTCACACATTCAGATATGCTCCCGTCCCTATGGAAATCCCCGCCCGGCTCGAAAGGCGCAATTCCGGACCCCGCAGCACCGCTTGTCAGTGCATGGCAGGTCCACGCTGACGCTGGCGAGCCACAAGCCATCGTGCGTGTGCACAACCTACAGAGCACCATGGCCGCAGGCCGTGACGCCTGGGGACGCACCGCGAAGCCGCAGCCCGTGCTCCTCTCGTCCGAAGTGTCGTTCGCACGACCCTTTGAGACTGCATCCGCGCGCGACGCTGTCAATGCCGAGACTGTGCATTACGGGAACCTGAGCAAGACACTTCTAGGAGGTATGGAGCTCTTTTCAGTCTCTCCTTCGTCATCATCGGACAAAGCCAAGACCACGAGGGAGGGAGATAGTAAAGGGCCTAGCACAGCAGACGTCTTCGAGATCCTATGGGTGAAGATGACAGGCCGTGTCGTAGACGGGAGTTACGTAGCACTCCCACTAGACCAAATCCCATTTCTTGACGCAACGAGGCTACGCTCCCTTGCCCTCACGCTCCATCTCCCCAAGGCCTCACTACTCGGCTCTGGCGTCAGCCTGACTACCACGGCGTGTTTTGTGGACGCGGGTGACCTTACTGGAGAGAAGAAGAGGAATCCCCTACGCTCGTACGCGCGCAGTCTCCGCCTCCACAAGCTGCACGTCCCTACCCTCATAGGCGTCAATTCCAACGAGCGCACTGCTAAGCAGATGGTTATCGCCGATGTCGAGATCGAGCGCTTCGACATCCGCGAGGATATCCACCCTGAGCTTGAGAGAGTTGTCGTTGAGGTATGTAATGTGACTTTAAACAGATTCTATTCACATTCCAGTATTATTTCCCGTGTGCTCGCCGTTCTTATAACTCAGGCAAAGTTCGGATACTTCACGATGCCCACGGCTAATAATCTAAAATAGACCTTGGAATCATCCTCCTTCGAAACACTTGAGGCACTAGGCACGCATATTGCCAACCAGATTCTCGACGAGTTCCGCATCGGCGACAGCCCACAGCCCATGAGGGAGAGGAGCTGGCAAGTCAGAGTGCGCCTTGAGAAGCCCATTGCAGTACCATTTGCGGATTGCCCGTCGGTAGAGATTCGGGTGGGTTCATAGTAAAGAAGAGAAATTTGACTTGAGCATAAGGTTGGTAGATTAGTAGGCTGGGAGGCTACCTGTCAATATACGGATATGTACGGCTATTAAAATCGTATGCAGAATCGGAAATAAAACAGCGTATGAGCTTAGAACAATCAATATTTCTTACAAGTCCTAAGTTTACCGTCGAATACATTGTGTTGCTTAGTATTATTCATATAAGGTTGTTTTGAGGCGGGGGAAAAGCCTTGAAAGTCGGTTCATCCTCTCGCCTCTAGCATCATTATACACTCCAAACCCCCCTAGGGCCTTAATGACACGATATTTAAGGATACAACAGGCTAACTTGGCGATAGCCGCTTCATCCATCAGCGCTTTTAGGTAGGATATCATAGTATCAGATAGTCCGCCGCGGTCGAAACTACCATATTTAATCATGTAGATTCGAATCCTATAAGCGCTAAGCTCGGACGCTCCCTCCTATCCATATCAATAGCACCAACTTGGTCGCATCACGTCGCTGTTATTCTCTAGTAGTATAATTTTGTCCTCCGTGAAAAAGAGATACATAGCCTGTCCCAATAAAAATTGTAACCAAATCGACAGCGTTATTATTTTCAAAATTGTGCCTATCAACGTTTCTGTGAACCGGTTTGTCTGTGTTCCTCTATACGACTTAGAAATCATGTTCATCTAGTTACTTGAGGATGCGAGGCATTCGATCGGAATACCCAGGTTCTCCACAGCTTCGCTTAGATCGATCGTAATGCTCTGATTATTTGTTGCAAGTGCGTCCCGGAAGTATGGGAGGACTTGACCATTATTCACGACATCTTTGCCGGAGAGTTGGAACGGGAGCCTACCCTGGAGTTCGCAGAAGGGCTCTTGTGTCAGGGCGTTGATGATGGGGAGTTGCGCGATATCTGCGCTTGTGAAAAAGGTGTTGTCGCCAGGATAGAGCACAAGGTTGTTGATGTAGGTCTGGCCGATCTCCTCGCCATTGAAGTAGTTGGTAAAGGTAGTGTTACCCTGTGTTCTATTTATCAGTCTTTCAAATAGGATAGCTTTACACATATATATGCCCCGGACGCAAATGGCATGACCAAGTAATGACTTACAATTTCCAAGGTCAATACCGAGGGATTAGGAATGTGGACAGTTCCGTTGAAGTTATTCGTGGCGGATATAGCATTAATGCTAGGATCTGAGATAGAAAGTCCGTCAAAGTTGTTAAGACCTGTCAAGGTCACGGTCTTGTCAAATGTGGCAGGGAAAGAGCGCGAGATCCCTTGAACATGGATGTGTGTATTCCCCTTTATCTGCACTTTGACGGACGCACTAGACAGTAAGGCCGTGTTGAATGCCGTCAAAGGGTTCTGATCTGAGATCTGAATCTCTTGGGTGACATTGATAGTCTGCATCGCAGAGGAGGTAGTCCGAGGGAATTCAATCTGTGCGAAGGCCAACGGAGGGTCAACATCCGCCAAGTACAGCGTGCCCTCAAACGCATCAATAGTGGCGTAGACCGAATCGTCCGCTTCGATAGTAGAATTGATAGCCATGACAAAAGAGTTTGTCTGTGTATTTCTGACGGATATTCCGTCTATCGTTAATGTGGCGCCATTCAGCCTTTGCTGCGCGATCCTCGGTACTGCTACGAGCAATCTAGGATACCTAGTTAGTTGGAATGTAGTAGAGCTGCCTGCAGCTAGTAGGTTGCGGCCATGAGCTTACACTAAAGGTACTACGACAACAGTAGCGACGACAATGAAGCCTAATAAGTAAGCCCACCAGAAGCGCTTGAAGTGACCCTTCCTTTTAGACGTTGCTGCAGACGCTGTCTGAGTTTCAACTTCATCCGGCTTTACGTTCGACATCTTAATTAGATTTAGCGCCCCCTGTAAAAAAAGGGGTTTCTATAATAATGGATGTAATAGAGAAGCATGTCGACTTCTTGGATCAAAGTAAGGATGAACGAGCTAATATAGGGTGGCGACTACCTCGACGTAACAAGGAGAGGGAGTCAAAGGATAACGCCTATAGAGAATATCGTGGAATTAACAAACTGACGTAGCTACTCCCCCTTTCCGATTACACACACGCAGTAATACAGCAACATCTAGAGGAACACAAGTAACGGAAAAGCCTATAATAGTAGTACAAGAGCCTATTATACCTACTTATATAGGTTACTATAAGTAGTATAGTCCACTAGTATACTGGAATGTAGTATTTGCCCCTAGCCCAGTCTAGACTGGCACTTGGTGAAATCCTTTGATTCTCAGTCAAATATGCTTTTGAAACAAGTCGAATGGTAGTTGGCTAGGTTCTTAATCAATAGCTCAGCTCGCCGCGTTTAGTGGAAACTACTATACACATATGACCACAAGAAGAAGGAGGGCTAGGATCAGGGAAACCGTAGACTAATGGATCAAGACCTTCATGTATTAGTATCGTAGGTAGCCAATTAGAAAAAAAACCTAGGATAAAGGAGATGGTATCGTTTACGGGGCCGAAGCGATGTGGAAGGTATTTCGGCCGAGGAACCCCCAGGAGGAGTACATGTAGGTACCTACGTGTTGGAGTAAAGTGTCTGGCCAGTGAGCTTTGGTGTGTCGCGGCCCTATTCCCTACTTGAAACTTCAGGCCCGAATACTCGTGCAATGTTCGTATTCTGCTTGTGTCTAGGTAGCCTATATCTCGTCCAGCATATATGTGGGATAGGAATGTTTCCTGGAAGAGGTCAAGTTGACTATGCCATACGCCAGATCTGGGGTCGAGCAGTTCCGTTCCCTCGGCTGAACGACATGAAAAAAAAAAAGGAGGCTCGAGGACATGTGAAAGGGGTTGTATCTATACTGTTCGTCACAGTTCTAGGCATCTTCACTTGGCGTGCGTATCTGACGTATAGATACCCCATATCTTCGCCTCATGAATGACATCATGATTATTTATCCAGGCCCTCCTCTCCTAAAATATTATTGCTTCCTCGCAAATGCTAAGCTCCATGTTTGTAGTTATAAGTACCTAGGTACTTGTCTCTCCAAGAAATCGTCTACGCCAGTCTGTGCATGTGCGGGGAAATCCGGGGTAATCCTCAATTTATTGTTGACATTCCATCGAATAGTCACTAACCTAACCATTTACAAATTTCCGGGAGTAAAAAAGGTATTAAATAGCATTGCTGCCTGAGTAAGTAGCTGGTAATAGAATGTAGTTGATGTAACCATCTCCGATCGGCGACCCGCTATAGCGTGTTAGCACGATCTATGGAGCACTCTTTAATATGATGACACTGAATGCCTAGAACCCATGGGAGAGGGACTATTATTGGCTGTAAATGGCCCAGACCCGAAAAATGCATCAATTTCATATCACAAAGCACTTCGCTTCTATTCTATCCTCAGAATGCAGCTCACAGCTTTGACTTAACCTTCTCCCACAACCCAGATGTCTCCAAGTTGGCATCACCGTCAAATATATCCCTCTCGACTTTCCTCGCGTTAACCTACAAAGACATGTTAGTCTGACTGGGATCAGCCGACTTCAAGTTACCGGTTCTGCACTCACCTGTCTCGGGCCAAGTTCCGAGATGTTCTTCACGCCAAGCAATTTCATGCAGGTTATGGTTTCGGCTTGGAGAACTGTCCATACGAGTTAGCATCGGTAATTATGATGCTCTCCTGAATTCCATCGGGAAGTTCTGGGGAGAAAACGGTACGTAGAAAAGCAAAAGGATAACAAGATAAAGAGGGGTAAGAAGTAGACATACTCTCTAATGTACGCTCGACACCCTCTTGGCCACCAGCACCCAAGCCGAATAGTGCAGCTCGCCCAATGCCAACGGCTTTGGCTCCAAGTGCAAGGGCTTTTACGACGTCGGTACCGCGCTTAATGCCACCATCAACCCATACATCGATATGATTGAAGACCTCAGGGCAATACTTGTGAATCTCAAGCAGCGTATGTATAGCCGGGGGCGCTGTGTCTAATGCTCGTCCACCGTGGTTCGACAGGATCACGGCCTTGACCTGGGGCGCGTATTTGGCCGCCAAGTACACATCCTCATGCGTCTGAACACCCTTGAGCACGATTGGCAGGTTCGTATGCTTCGCGAGCCAGGGGAGCGTAATCTTCCACGTGAGATCAGCTGCCGTGCCCCAGAAGAGCTGCTGGCCGACGCCACCGCCGCCGGGCCGTTCGGGCTCGTCCTTGGTCTTGACAGCCGACGCGACCTTGGTGATATTCTTGAAGTTCTGCTTCTCGTCGAGCTCGCGCTTTCCCGGCACGGGCGCATCGAGGGTAAGGCAGATGAACTTGTAGTACTCAGGCATCTTGTTGATGCGCGCGAGCATCGCTTCGCTCTTACTTCGGTCGGTCTGAACGTACAGCTGCCACCCGAATATTTGTCCCGGCTTCGCGTCCGCTATAATCTGCTCAGGCGTCATGGAAGCGTTGTTTGAGACGATCTGCATAGCCCCGAAGCGTGCGCATGCGCGTGCGATCCCCTGCTCGCCGTCCGGGTGTGCGAGGCGCGCCATCGCTGCTGGCGCTACGAAAATAGGCAGCCCCACCTTATTCTCGCCTAGTAGCGTTGTCGTGAGGTCGCATGTCGTGCAGTCTGTGAAGACACGAGGGCGTAACAGGATATCCCGATACACTGTATTGTTATTCGTCTTGCTCCACAACTCGTCGCTCGCGGACCAATAATAAGCCCATGCCTTTTCCGAGAGATTCTTCTTGGCCACTTGCTCGATTTCGTCAAGATTTAGTAACGTCTCCATGGGTGGCGGGCTATCGTCTTCCGATTCGACCTTCTTCTCCTCTTTAGCCGCCGGCTCGGCCTCGATCGCCGTTGCTGGGTCAATCCGCCCGAGCCTAGCTTCAGGTTTCAAGTTTTCTTCTAATGTTCCGGGGGGATGAATGGGGTCATATTCCTCGGTGGCATCGCGGCCTGCGAGCTGAAGGATGATTCTGGAGCCGCCGGGATGCTCTGGTAAGAATTCTGTTATATCGTAAACGTTGCCATATAAGGTCACCCAGCAACTTTCGGCTGTGGTGTGCTTTGCAACTAACTCAGTCTATTAGCTATCGTCACGATATCCCCTAGAGAAAAGGATGTTTCTAGGAAGCCAGAGCACACTGATATGCCAACGATGTCGAGTTGTTTGTTGTTTTCTTACCTTCCGCCGCACTAATGAGTTTATCCGCCATTTATGACGTCCTAGTGAAACCGATTACCAGTAGCTCAACTCAATGCTAGTTCCAAATTCGCAGCTTTTAAGAATACGATTCAAATGAAAATAACTACAAGAATACGCAAGTCCAAGGGAAAAAACATAACAAGATAACAGAAGTGAATAAGGTTGAAGCTATCGTACTCGGTGGTATTTGTACCGTTCTCGCATGCAGGTCGAGATGGAGACAAATTGGGGTAGTGGAGAGGCGGGTATCCTAGTGGATGTCAGGAACCCACCAGTCAGCAAACTTCTATTACCTTATATTGGTTGAGTTGTGGTTCTGCTAAGTGGCACACTAAAGTGTACCTAGTGTAGCTGTTGTGATCCCCAGTTCCGTCAAAACAGGTGATTCTCGCCGGAGATTGCTTGATACTTGCGAGCACGACGCTAACTATTCTCTATTTGACACTGAACCGGGGGTCAACAAGTTACCTTTTCTGCCGCCCATGATATACACGATATATGTTTAATAGAATAGTATTTAGGGTAAATTCTTTTGAGGAATATAAACGCTATAACAATTCAGTTATCTAGCTACCAATTGTACAATTATACTGTAGTCATGGGCTTGCATAGTTCTTGTGCTGATGAACGACACTATAGTAAATAAAGAATTACCGCTGCTTCGTATGTGAATCGACGAAAACACCACTACACTACCTGCATGCAACACCAACTCGGGCCCGTTCAATCTGATTGCCCAAAAACACAAAATACGCATGATCTCTTTCGAGGAGAGCTGCTATCGCTGGAGACGTGGAATTCGCGAACTCGGCCCATTTAAGAGAACAATCGACGAATGCCTCGGCGTTTTCTTTTGGTGGGCTTCCGCCGTGTAAAGATCTTGGAAATATTATTTCTGACATTCCGCACTGCACGATAGTACCACCTCCTAATGCGAAGGCGTTAACCAATTATTGTACTTTGAGCAAGCGCATCCGCCAATCTCGAAGCTATGTAATGGGCAAGCGCAACTCTCTAGACGCTATGGATACGAGGTGAGTGACTTACGGTTTATCTCCTTGTAGTGGTCTGGTTACCCGCGGATCATTCTTCAACACGGTATCCCTATTCCTGTCAGTGTAAAACTGTGCGATCCGTGGCTTATTATTGAGTGCGGTGTCGCTATCCCCGTCACTGCAACGCTGTTCTCCAGAGGATGGATGGTCTGACTGCCGCTCGGACGGGCTCGGGTCGATGTGATCTTCATCAGTACCCTTCTCCGTCTGGTTATTTTCTTGATGGCTTTGGGCGACTGTTTCCTCGGCAAGCTGGTGAGATGCATCATCATCATCGTCATCATCATCAATCTCACTGGATAGATTTGAAGAAGCTTTCGTCGCCCCGTTACTTAAGTTATCTGAGTAATTAGCATCGGACACCGCGGTATTCGGAATTCTAAAAGCTCCACCATTCTTCCAATATAAAGACAGATCCTCGTCGGATGAACGACTGGCATATGTTTGCACTGTTCGCCCAGTCACAACGACTTTCTTTCTATCAGCGGGTAAGCCATAATCTTCCGGTTCGGGCGCCGAGTATCGAAATTCTGGATCAAACAGTTCTGTTTGCTGACAAGGAGGAATTGCAGGATACCGAATGATTGTATTTGAATCTCGGATAGTCTTCGAGCGATTCCTTAGATCTGAACTCTTCTCGGGACCTGGATCCTTTTCGGATTGCGGACTCTTCTTGGGCTCTCTTTTAACATTAGGACCGGCCGTTCGGGCCAATTTTACGATGTGATCGAAGACAGCGTCTAGAACGGGATCGAAACGGAACTGTCTTTTCCATGCAATCAATTCACGCCTCGGTGATTGTCTCGGTACCCGTTTGGGCTTTTTCCAGTCAATAAAGGGACGGCATCCCTGCCGTTGTATATCGTAAAAAAAGTTATCGGCGTTACGGGTATCAAGCCACACTCCTTCCTGTCGGGATTGTTCGTCTTCAAAGCTGCGCAATGATGGCACCTCGAAAGAGCCAGGCGTCGAGGCTTCATCTGACGATAGTTCTTCAGCTAGATCATTTCCTTGCTCCGCAGATTCTCGCGGAGGTCTAATTATAAAACACGGTAGTGTACCGAATCTAGCCCGGCCGTTGCTTCTGTCTGTTAATTCCTCGAACGTGCTTTGAGTGACTGGTCGCGCGTCGTCTAGAATAGAACCCGCCATCTTGTCTAGTAGGCAGGGGGGAGGTGATGAAGTGAAGCGTATGACGACGGATAAAGAATATGAAGTTGATACTTGTAATAAGGCCTATTGTACGATATCTGGAGTGAATGGGACGCGTGACGAGGAGAAGGAGGAAGGGGAGGCATTCAGAAGGATTTTCCAGTTGACGGGCGAAGAAGGTTCTAATTTAAAAGGACTCGCAGAAAATATAGAAAGAGGGCTGTGACGCTATTCTATTAACCTTAAATACACCGGGCATGTTAGTGGTCATACAGCTTCGGACAAGGCAAGGTTAACGGACATAGATACCCGTCCGGGTAGGTACGTGGCTAGATAATCGAATGCAGCATGGAAATGTATAATTATAAAGCATCGCAGACCACTGGGACGTTCATGTGATATGATTCGCCGGTCCGTCCAAACCCAATATATATGATTGCGTATGTGCACTACCTACGATATGTAGGGGGAAACCTCTATATGCCCTAGATACAAAATAGCTGTTCTTACGATATTAGACATAATCTAAACTCCCATTAAGTTTATAGAATAGCCTCATGCCCCTCAGCCCTCGAATGAGATAAATCAACGGCATCATGGGGAGGTGCTTATACTATAGGTGCGTCGGCGCCTGCCTCCAAGTACCATGTAGAATCAAAGCTCGGATCGAGCTCTTTGGTTGAGAAGCCGTTTCCGAGGTAGCCGAAACGGTTGGTGGAAGGGTGGTCGTAAATATATTCCCAGTCCTCTCCGCGAAAATTCTCGAGCATATGGAAGAAGTGAATGCGACTTCCCGGATGGAGAGCAGTCACAGGCCCATCAATCTTGCCACCCTTGAACCATGAAGAGCATGAGGCTGCCCAGGATGTACGAGGCATGAAATTGGCAATGTGCGCACTGTAGTCGGCCACTGCTGCCTCTGAAGGACAAATTGCTTTGATACCTTCCACCTGGCACTTATGAATGGCACGTGTTATATACCGTGCAATGTGTTCTGTTAGAGTAAATACACTGCCATGTCCGATAGGGGCATTTGGGCCCATGACGGCTGAACCGAAGAAGAGGTTAGCAATGCAATTGGTAAATTTCTTGTGATAAAAATAAGGCCATGTTTTGGTTTCTTACTAAAGTAATTTGGTACCCCAGAGAGAGCACATGACATGTAGCCCCGTGGTGTTTCCTTTCGAAATATGTCCTGGACATTGCCGTCTCTCCCTACGAGTGGGAACCGTGGGGTGAACGAGGTATCAAAACCGGTCGCGCAGATGATGGCGTCAAGCTTGATGATCTCCCCGGACTCAAGCTGAATACCTTCCCGGACGATACCTGCAATTCCTTCTGTGATTACGGCAGTCTTAGGTGACCGTAAGGCCTCAAGATAGCCTGGAGCCGGTGTCATTCGCCGACACCCTAAGGGATATGTAGGAATTAAAGCTTTACAAAGCTTCTCATCGCCGCCTAGACATGCTGTCATCCACTGTACGACCTTGCTCGTGGCGAATTGCTGAACAGGACCTCCATTAAGAAGCTAGAAGGAATGTTAGTTTATAGGTGGCTGCCTGCGAGAATAACACATCACCTACAACCGCGAATGCGCCATTAATGTCTAGCTCAATAGTCTTAACAAATTTTTTGTACGATTCGAGATCGCTCTTGAACTTCTCAATTTGCGCTTTGCTGAAGTTCTCTTCCTTGTCAAGCTCGAGCTGACTTAGTATCGACTTGGCCGGGCTATCCATCATCATCATAGCCATTATCCGCGGTGGTAGAATCCATGTAGGCGTGCGGATAAAATGATAGAGCTTCTTGACAGCTAAGGTTAATGTTAGTCAAAAAAAGCCATTTTAGGAACATGATATCATCAAATCGAACCTGGATGTATTGCCGGCACAACCTGGATACCGGACGAACCGTTCCCAATAACAGCCACTGTCTTATCCGCGTAATTAAAATCTTTTGGCCAGTTCGCGGTATGTATTAATTCACCTTGAAAGGCGTCTAGGTTCGAGATTTCTGGCCATTTCCAGTTACTAGAAGATTTAATCAGCACTAGGCGTTCATTCTGTCGGCGTTTGTGGATTTTTCTTCGGCCTTACTTGAGAATACCAGAGGCGTCGATAATGAAGTTGGCATGGTCCTGGAATTCCTCACCGGTTTCTAAATTCCGAATCTTTAAATCCCAGAGGCCATGGGATTCATCCCACCACGCTCCGACCACTCTATGCCGAGTCTTGATTGTATCTATCATATGCTCTTCCTCACATGCGCGATCTAGGTACTTCTCTATCTCTTCGGCTGGCGAGAAAAAGTTGGACCATTCAGGATTTGGCCGCCAGGAGAACTGATAGTTGTGACTTGGCACATCGCATTTGCAGCCGGGGTATCGGTTTTCGAACCACGTTCCTCCAATCTTGCTATTCTTTTCGTAAACGACATGTTCGTAATTTTTCAGGTTCCTCCGCAGAGTCCGTATCATATTGAGGCCGCTGGCACCGGCTCCAATACCCACGATTCGAACATGCTTAACGGTACCTAGGGGCTGCTCTAATACGGTGTACGGCTCCCTTTCTATGTGGTTTGTTTTCGTATTAGCGACTTTGGACCCTGCGAGGACGTGGTTCGACGCAATTGGCGTGACTTTGCGGCGGGTCATGCTTGTGAGATTCTGGGAATTGAGAGACTCAACCTTCTGTACTTGTTATTTGGGTCATTTTCAACTTATGTTTGCACTCGCTCGTTTTTATAAGTAAGTTGGTACCTCAAGAGATGCGAATACGGGGAGCACGGTTGGGGGCGACTTAAAGCTCAGCTGAAAACAATAAGGATGTGAGAACCAACCAGAGCTGAGGTGTAGTGACTTAATAATGAAAGAAGAAGACGACTACGTATATCCACCTACCAATTCACAGGATACAGCAGTCGCCACGAGGATCATTACCCCGGAAACCTACTCAGCATCTTCCTTCATCGTATCTGTGTCGATACCACACTGCTTGTCACGGGCGAGCGTGGTATTGCGGGTCATCTCGTCGACTCCGGATCCTTGCACAAGCTACAAACAGGACATCCCTGGCCAGGAGACTTATGGCTGGGAAGCTGAAGAAAGAATCTAAGAACTATTGCCGTCCGGTTGGGGGCCAATGGCAATTTGCATGATCGGTTGTTTAGTTTGACGTCTGATGGAGACGGGGATTGGGTCGACTTTTTTCAGTCGTAAATGGTCCAACCACAATCCTCAACGCCCCGTATAGCGAATGCGAGTCGAAGAGGAATACCTGCAAGGTTGCTTCTGGTATGTACCTGGGCAGTACCTAGGTGCACGCCAGGCAATTGGAATCGAGAATCCAAATCCCTCGTGCGCGCTTAGTGTGAGGTCGGGATGGAAATGCTGTAAATAGCATGAAAAGCATTCTCGATGACTTTATAAAATGAAGGGTTAAGCCAGAGTTTACGTAATCCTAGCAATTTTTAGATTGGTCGGCCGTTGAAGTTCTATTGATATGAGCATCTGTTTGTCTATTACATAGTAGGCTTACAGCCCTTGATACCATATTAGGATATTAGGGCAATAGGTATTAGGTACCTGTGTAGGACGCAACACGCCAATCTCTGGGATCCAGAAAGCATGCATCTTGTGAGCTTGTGAGGCGGCGCGCCCGGTGGACACCGCACCGCACTGCACCGCACCGTGCTTATTTGCTGCTTATCTGCCATACCCGTTGAAACCGAAGATTTGCCGTATCCATTCTCTATAGTATTCATTCATGCAAGTGGCCAGTACTCTCGTAGCGTCAGGGTGGCTTTGATGAGTTCTAATTGGTGCCTTGGACCAGCAAAATGCTACCAATCACATGCTTTGAATGACGAGAAATCTCGGCGCCGAAAAGCGTCCTATCATAATACCTTGATTTTGACCCTAGCAACGGATCTGACTTTCAGGGCTCAACTCTTCTTACTGTTGTAACTATGTCTAGCCAATTTTCCTTCTCCTTTTCCGGCGAAGACATAGAAGTCGATAACCAGACCGACACAAAGTCTGACAGCCATGTGGGCGCGCAGCCGTTAGCTTCGACAGGTGCATTCCCCGTAGCTGGCAAGCCTCTACTCCCAGCAACACGCCACGATGTGAAAGAAATGCTTTCTAAGCTGCCGTCCAAGATCGCCTTCAGTCTTTTGGATGTTGATCTTGATGGTCGAGGGGGCATACAACTACCTCGTCGCGAGCTGTGGGATGTCCGTGTGCAGCTCATGGCGGAGGAAGATGAAGGCGAATCCGAACCGGGCCTGGGTAACCATGATGTGAAGACTGGAGTCTATGAAGGAGGCTTCAAATCCTGGGAGAGCAGCGTGGATCTAGTCAAAGCGCTCGCAGCCTCACAGCCCTTCACACCAGGAGTGAAGAAATTGTCCAAGATTGTCGAGGTAAGGCCAAGTTGTGCATACCCATGATTGCATGATTCGATGTGATATTTGGTAGATCCTGACTACAACTTCACAGCTGGGATGTGGTACGGCATTACCTTCATTGGCTCTTTTCCAATGGGCCATGGGCTCGACAACTTCTTCAATATCTTTTATTTTCGCCGACTACAACCCAACTGTTCTACAGCTCGTCACGCTGCCTAACCTCATACTAGCTTGGGCTATACATCACCGAGAAGTACTGCCACTATTAAGCGAAGCATTCTCCCTGGAAGGTGAACTCGACCTGACACCGGAAATTTTGGAGGCGTTCCAGGAATTCATCTTAACCCGTGAAATATCTCTACTCTTCTTTTCTGGTGCATGGTCGCCGGAGTTTGTCGATATGATCACTAGCATTGCAAGCCCTGCAACTGGTCTAGGTGTAGAGCAAGCAACAGTCATCATGGGTGCTGAAACGATCTACTCACCCTTCGCCCTAAGCTCTTTTCTCGAGACCATTCTCGCTCTAACTCAACACGAGAAAGCTCATGGCAAGGTAGCTGAAGTTCTCGTGGGCGCGAAAAGACTCTATTTTGGCGTGGGTGGCTCCTTGGACGACTTTGTCCTTCAAGCCCGAGAGCGAGGGGCTCTTGTTGAGCAATTACGAGAAGAAACAGAGGGAGTCCGAAGAGGGGTTGTTCGATGCTCTCTACCATGAGGAAACGAGTATCAAGGCCCCTTATATACGTCTATTAATATCACAGATCCTTCCCGCCGGCCATTAAGCTCGTGGCTTGCTCTACTACGTGCGATGGCCAAAGCCTGAGCTTTCCCTAAGAGGACAAACATCAATGATCTTCATATTCAATGTAGCAAGGATTGGCGACACGACGCGCCAAGAATAGATGTCGGCTCGCGGCCGATATGATGGAATTTTTCAAGTTGCCAGAAGTCATAGCGACAAGATACGATACCGGGTCTAGACATTATAATTCCGAGATGCCCCTATACCGTATGGTAACGAGTCTGTAGAAAGCACGCATCGCCGAACCTTACTAAACAACCAAGATGAAACATTCCAGATCACGAACTCCAGTCTCAATAAATAAATACGGACGCGTTATGATAATAGTCAATACCGAAACGTGCCTCCCGTTTGAGACCTGTCTCGTGATCGGAAGTATATTTTGGGAGGAATTTGGAGTCAACTTGAAGAAGCCGACTTAAACAAAGTTCAAGGCGCGTTTTGCTGGTCATGGGTCGGCTAGAATATTGCCATTGAATCCCGCACAACACGAATATGGGAGTCCCTTATGTAGGTGTACCACATCAAGTAGAGTAGCTGAAGGCCCTACCTCATGGTTAAGGTTGTATATATCCTGCACAGGCTTGCCTACTTACTTAACACGGCCCACTAACAATGCTCTGTGGAGAGAGGCCAATCAATGGCGACCTGCGCCGCTCAAGCAGGATTGCGACGGCTCGTCATGTGTTTCGCACGAAAGGACATGCCGGCCCATTGAAAAGAGTCGCAGTTTCGTGTCGTCAGTCATGAATGCACCACCTCGTTATGCTGACCTTTCCCTCTCCCTCTCATTAGCCGTCTTGCCGTCTAACCGTCTTACCATCCTGCGACGACTAACCAACCGTACCCGGTCTACCCGTTGCTTGGGCGGAGCTTGAGAATAATTGTGCCCTCTTGGCATCGAGACTGAGATATTCGCCACTTAAACAGCCAATACCTGTTTATTTAGCTGGTATAGAATCTTAACTGACGAGGCTTAGCACCTCAATATTTCCGAAGTAACCTCATTGCGTCACCAGATCAAGTTCTCTTTCCTAAAACAGACCAAGGACAAGCCCGGGTAGTACGCCGTAGGTTCGGATCGCAAGGTCGGGGTCGCGTCGTACTGAGGCAGTGCACAGCGGCATATCAGGAGACAAGGAGGCTGCGACAACCATCATACGTAGGCTATATACTAAGTATCACGAGAAAGGCTACATTACATGCTGGTCTGCTTCAGATTACACGTGCCAGTTGAGCGAGAGCGGGCTGCGGTAAAATAAGAGATGATTGGTTCTACATACAAGTCGTCTTGACTTGCAGTGTAGTCGGTACAAACTACCTACACTAGTCAGGTAAGTTTTTGCGCCGTTGCAAGCGGTAACGCCGTTCTTGATTCAGTGGGATACCTGGCAAACACCTAACCTACAGTAGTAGTGTGCACTACTATGTATTTACCGACCTAGGTAATTCGCATGCGACAGAGCACCTAAATCTTTTGCATCGCGGCCAAAGTTGAACGAATGTGGGCGATCTCTATTCACCCCAGCCCTCCTATCGAAGAGACACGGGGGACACAGCGTGGCCAAGATGAGGAGTTGTAGTGTACTACATACCCCAGAAGAGCTGAGCCTGCATATTGTGTCATTTGTACTAGGTACACTTACGCTCCGCTGTTCAGCACACACATCTGCTCGGTACATACTCCGTATACTGCATACCTTCTTAAGTATGTACTATGTACTTATAGTGCCTGACTTATACTACGTGGATACAAGAGCGATGATGAGGACGAATTCCAGATCGGAATGAACCCACACTGCCTGGAGTACGCTACACTATAGGGTAGAAAGGGGCAATTGCATTCCCCCGTCAGTACCCCGTCTCTGCCCGTCCCCTCCGCCCCCCTGCCAATAGTCCTGGGTAGCCCTGGGTAGCCCTGGGCGGCTGCCTGGTATAGCCGGTCTGTTCTAGGCCAGACTCGGCCCTGTTCTTGCGGTGTTGCGTCGTTGTTGCAGGCGGTTTGCAGGTGGTCTGCAGGGAATGTGCAGCAATCAGTGCTCACCTGTGGGGTGGACTAGGAACCGACTAGGAGTCGACTAGGAGTCGACTAGATGCACTAGGCGATAGCTAGCGATATTATATCTCTGCTTACACATGCGCATGCCTGGCAAGCCCAGAAAGCCCAGCAATGTTGGCAGTCGCAATATTCTACAGAATCCTGGCGCCGCTCTTGACTGTCAAAATGGGATTAGCTTTGGCGAAAGACGCGATTTCAAGATAATAGAGCAATTTCCTGCCGCTGCCCTCATTTCCCACCTCTTTGTTCATCACAGTCAATCCTCTCCTTCCGCTTCTCCTGATTGTTTCTCCTACTTACAATCCCACATCCCATCACCATCGTTGTCTCGTTGTTCTTGATCTATATACTCTTCTATTAATTGCCCTCTTCTTTTAGTAGTAAGTCTGTCTCTGTTGCCTCCAACTGTTTACATTGTGCGCGGATTCCTGGCGCATTCTACTTGTGAGGCGCGTCTCAGTTCAACTCGACGGGCCACCCATTAGTAAAAGACGACGGGAGCTGGGCACGGTCAATTGGAGTGTTACATAATCGATTGCTACTGATTTCCGTCTATATATACTCTGCCTTTCCCAGAAGCCGTTTGGAAACAGTTTGTGTCACATCTCAGCTGCTAATCGCATTGCTATACAGCTTTCTCGCCGCTCCTTTCTACACGATTCAAGATGAAGGTTGTTGTTTCTTCCGTGGTCCTTGCTGCCCTCCTTGGGTTTGCCAATGCCAAAGTTCAGCTTACCAACAGCAACTTTGATGACATTGAGGCCGGGTCCACCTTCGAGATTACTTGGGCTGACGCCGAAGGCCCTGTTACCTTGACCCTGAAGAACGGCTCCGAGGATGATCTTCAGGATGTCCAGACACTCACCAGTACGTACAAAATCCAATCGTTGCTAGTCTAGTATCCAAGTCTAATATAAATATACAGCCGGTGCATCTGGTGACAGCTTTGTGTGGGCCGTTGACTCTGCTCTCCCATCCGGCGATTACGCCATTGAGATTGACGACGGAACCGATGTCAACTACTCTCAAATGTTCCCTGTAGAGGGAACGGATGAACCAACCACTACCTCGGCCAGTTCTACCGTCTCCACCGCGAGCTCGACTGCCTCTTCCTCTGCAACCACAACTAGCGAGTCTACCTCTACGGAGTCTACCTCTACGGAGTCTTCTACAGAGTCGACCTCCGCTGAGTCGACTACAAGCTCTGAGTCTTCTACTGCTACCAGCTCCGCTGAATCCACCAGCACAACCGCTTCATCTAGCGCCGTGACCCGCACAACTTGTATGATACCCCGCTCTTGAACGTTAGGTTATTTCAGAATATTGAAACTAACTTAATACAGCTTCCGCTCCTACCTCAACTGAATCCGAGGCTGCCGAAACGAGTGTCCCTAACAGCAACGATGCCCGCAGCATGGCTGCTCCTCTTGTTCCAGGCATTCTTGCTATTCTCGGAGCCGCCCTTATTTAGGTGTAGGAAGGAGATATAATTATATCATTTCGTTGCGCAGATACCTCTTTTACCTCGTGTACACTGATACCAATAATTTTTATTCCCTAATAGGGCAACGTGCGTATGTGGAGGACGAATTCATGGACAGAAGAGCTTCATTGCGTCGGATATCGGCTGATGGGGCCGTACTTCCTTGTACAGGCTTAGTATGGTTGTGGTGATGAATTTTAGAGACAATATGATGCTTCAGAATATTGGAGTTTTTTCCGTGAAACACGACCCTGTTACGTCTGTTGTGTTTCTGTAGATCCCTTTGGCATGATACAGGTGACAAGGCGGCATATCGGGTATACTAGTGCATAGAAGATTGACACAAGTAGTGTCACGATGTGCTCGGATCCCACGGACTGGGATACCTGCAGGCTTTAGGGGAGTGAGATCAATTTCAAAAGCACTCTTGGTATATGTACGTATGATGTGGCACGTGGATAAGCCGAAGCGTTCGTCATACGCCCGCCGGCTTATTCAACTCGACTATTTAATGTACTCCACTCAGGACGCCAAAATGCGTGTAATATATCTACACTACCTAACTACCTATATGTGCAAAATCACACCATGCAAAAAATACTACTATGTGCAATGAGGCGGGGTATTCCTAAAGCTGTGTTACGGGGCATGCAATGGTTTGTGGTTTTGAGCTGCCAATGGCGTCTTTGGCTGGGTAGGTCGGTCTGTGCTGTTACACACACATTGTACTCGCCGCCGTGCTTGTGCTCGTGCTGGGATGATATATGTATGTGAGAAGAGCAAGGTGAGGACGGAATAAATACAAACAAATCAGTAGCAGATTCCGAGAATCACGAGAGTATTATTCGACTGTTTGTTTGTTGTTTGTCTGTTCTTACGGCCCGTCCGTTTGCACGCGAGTGTGATGTACCAAAGCTCTTCACGATCGCATTATGAGGTTTGAAGCGGTTCACTTCCCCGGTTTGTTGTTACCTCGGTATCTTGGAGGCGTGAGCAATCATGTCTATCAATGATGATGGGTATATATCTATCTCTACGGTAATTAGCACCCTAGTGCCCTATGTAGACAAAGCCTCCATCATGTTACGGAGCTCGTACTATATACTATGCTGGCTAAACTACCTAGCTATATAGATGTAGGCTGTATACCGGCACGAGCCTCCCGTCATCGTGCCTCTTGTTTTCTTGCTCTCGATTTGCATTTGCCCCCCTCTTTTAATGCTCGCAAAAAGGAAATTCGCAGCCTTGCCCCGCCCCCCCAAAACGCCTGATAATGCATGCAGGGTACATAGGTAGGTATGTAATTGACTTTTTCTCTATTACCTTCTCCTCACCTTCTCTTCGTGTGGCTCTCTAATGCGAACTGCAATAACCTACAGCTTGCTTTGCACCCCGGGCGATTTGCTGCTGTCGGAAACGACGAGCACGATGACACAGATGTCGTCAATCTTGCCCCCATGCCAGTTCTCTTGCGGGTAGTATTTCTGGACCTCCTTGGCAAAGGGCCCATCGAGGCGTTGATTCGTACTAGCAGCTTTAGCTGTTGCCGCGATCTCGATAGCGAGGGCACTCTGTAATGTGACGGGTCGCTGGGTAGAGTCCTCGGATTCGGTGAAACGTCGTAAGTTGTCCGCCACCCGAATACCGCCGTCGCTCGTCTTCCAGGCTCCTATGCCCGTCATTGTGCGGCTCACCATGCGTAGTATGTCTTGGTTAAAGAGATTATCCCATACCCCATCACTTGCAAAGACCAAAATGTCGCCGTGTTTAAGGTTATGTTGTGTCACGTCTGCGTCCTTTGGGTAGTCGCAAAGTTGTGCTCCGCCGAAAGCGGCTGCGCGCGCGAGCATACTCGCGGGCACAATCGAAAGTTGGTAGGGCGTGTTGAAGGCGTGCGTCTGTGGCTCGGAGTAGGTATGGACAGCGTTTAGTCGCAGGTGAACGAAGCCAGAATCGCCGAGGTTAGCTACTTCTAGCTTGCCATCTTCGCTTGCAACCGCCACGGTTGCTGTACTACCTCCAGCGTGTATGCTCCTGTCTTTTGTAACATCGTCGTAGCCGCGCTGCATGAGTGCCCGGGGTGTCAATGGGGGTTCGCCGCTATTCGACTTATGCTCGTGCGCGGCGGAGGCCATGTAGTCGCAAAAGCTATGTGCGAAGTCTGCAGGGTCGACACCGCTCTCTTCCCAACCCCCTACCCCGTCTGCCACGCCGAATGCGACAGCATTGGTATCGCCAACACGGCTTATAAAGAAAGCATCTTGACCACTTGCGGGGCGTTTCGACTTGGGCCGCTTCTTCTCGGTCTGGATCCGGTTATACGGGTTAAAGTGAAAGACGTTCGTGAACGAGTCAAACTTTTTATATTTAGCGGAGAAGGAGGCGGCGAGGTGATAGGTAAATTTGCGCATGGGCTGCGCTCCCTGATCGTGAATAGAAGGTTGGGCAAGGGAGGCGTCAGTTTGGTTGGTTCGCGATAGTTGCAAGGGTACTCGAAGACGTATGGCAGCCACTTGAGATCGGGCGCTGGCTATTATGAAGGGTGAGTTGGATGCTAATGGAACCCTACGACACGCGACCGAAGCCATGGTTGCTCACTCGAATAGGGAAGTTTTCCAAAGTTCACCACGAATCGTGGTGCTAATGTTGCCATCCTTCACTCACGCGAGTCACGGGTAATACCGGGAAGAATCGCAGAGTCTAATTTAGCCCGCCGAGACTACACTACAGCTGTACAGTGCTGGGAAATCAAAATAACATTCATGCCTGTGGAAAATGTCGGATTCGCGTCGAGGACAATTCAAAGGCGGCATTCGCCCTTTTGTCCTCTCCGCGGCAGTCCTGACTATGGGGTTCTGTAGTGTTACACAGGCAATAAACCTAACTTCGGGCTGTTCTGTTCATCGTAAGATGGTCTTGCCCGCCGGATCCCCAAAAATAAAACGTTGAGAATCTCTCGGCGCTGCGCGATGACGATGGCCTCGGCTGTTATAGGTTTTAGAGAATGTGGCCAAGGGAGGCACCCCACCAACGCGCATCAGCCACGGCAGCCACAAAAGTGCCCGCAGCTCTGCCACAGTTGCGGAGTAAGTAGAAAGTGTAGAAAGTGGGACCACCTAGCCGGCGATGAGTGAATAATTGGATGCATATCATTGGTCACACAGCTCGAGCCTATAGCCGAGGGAGCAAATCGGGTCGGGAACTTGCCCTGCGAACTTGCTTTGTCCTTGAAAGTCGATGATGAAGACATTCTCAACTCATTGCCACACCTGTTTGTTTGCGTGCTAATACGACTGGCCTTGACTGGGTGTCCGTTCAATCTCCTCTCGCCGCATACTAGGTGTTGGACTTCTCTCCTCCTCGACTTACACACTTATAGTTCAATCAAAGCGAGATCCAACCCGTCTCCAGCCAACAATGGCAGCTCTCCGCTCTACCTCGTCCCGGCTGTTTGCGGCCGCCTCGCGATCGTCGGCTGGTCCCTCCATGTTCGTACGGTCCATGGCTTCGGTCGGTGAAGCGACTGTCAATGCCGATCCCAAGAGTAGCTCTTCCGCACGCAACAAGACATTCCAAATTTACCGATGGAATCCCGAATTGCCGAACGAGAAGCCCAAGATGCAAGCATACACCCTCGACCTCAACAAGACCGGCCCCATGGTGCTAGACGCGCTGGTGAGGATTAAGAATGAAGTAGACCCGACGTTGACCTTCCGTCGGAGTTGTAGAGAGGGTATCTGCGGCAGCTGTGCCATGAACATCAACGGACAAAACACCCTTGCATGTTTATGTATGTTGCGAGATGCGCTATATCTGTCTAATGATGCTATGGGTCTAACAATAATGTCTCGTAGGCCGTATTCCCACCGACACAAATGAGCTAAAGATCTACCCGCTACCTCATACATACGTTGTCAAGGATCTGGTACCGGATTTGACGCACTTCTATAAGCAATACAAATCTATCAAGCCTTACCTACAAAGAGATACACCTGCTCCAGACGTATGGATTACTTCTTCCACTTCAGGCGATTTTTTAGCCAAGTAGGATGCTAATGTACTACCTACAGGGTCGAGAATACCGACAAAGCAAGGCCGACCGGAAAAAACTTGATGGTTTATATGAGTGCATTCTGTGTGCCTGCTGCTCAACCTCATGCCCGTCGTACTGGTGGAATTCTGAGGAATACTTGGGACCTGCCATCCTGCTACAGTCCTACCGTTGGATTATCGACTCCCGTGACGAGAGAACCGAGGCCCGTAAGGCTGCTCTCGACAACTCGATGAGCTTGTACCGATGCCACACTATCCTGAACTGCACCCGAACCTGCCCCAAGGGCTTGAACCCCGGTCTGGCTATTGGTGAGATTAAGAAGGAGATGGCCTTTTAAAAAAGAAATATGATTGCTTCGTAATCATAATAGTCCAACGTGGTGGGTGGGTGGTGTGAAAACATGGCGACAAGAATGAATGCGTTGGTCGAGGGAGTGGGATGGGATGGTTGGCTGGAGGAGTGAACCAACCCTTGTACAAAGTTCCTCTAACACACGAAGTTACGTCCGCCGCCGGAAGGAAATCTGTCTTGTAATGGATTCCTGTGTAGTCTAAACCGTGTTCCTATGTTCTGAGCATGGTTGGAGTTTTTCTGTTTGTTCACTATGAAACAAAAACGAAAGCACAGCTGTGAATCCAAATACAATGTTCACTTTGTTCACAATCAAGTTCGGCGACCCTCGTGCTATTTCTTTTTTTTTTTATCGCTCCCTACCCCTTCGCCCCTTTCCCGAATACCTTATTTTTATCTTTACTATTCTATACTGTTCGTTTTGTAGCATCAGTTAAACCTATCAGGAGACGACATGCGCGTGGTCATGAAGGCGATATCTTGTTTTCTCAACCCTGAATCCCAGCCTCGCCGAATCCACCGAAACGAATATGTG
Source organism: Xylaria sp. Z50 (assembly GCA_037356035.1). Classification (NCBI taxonomy): domain Eukaryota; kingdom Fungi; phylum Ascomycota; class Sordariomycetes; order Xylariales; family Xylariaceae; genus Xylaria; species Xylaria sp. Z50. The sequence goes on along the minus strand of JBAWJU010000011.1, from coordinate 314,408 downwards.
TGCCCCTTTTCCGCGCCACGCCACGCTAAATCGATGTGAACCCGTCGAGATATCTCCTAGATGCATTCTTATAAGAAAGAAAGCAGATCTCCGACCTCATAGGAGCCATTGATTTTCCTATCCTCACCCGCCGACATCGACATCTCGCAGGGAACCGCTCCTCTCTCCGCCTTGGCCTCTACCTTCGCCCTCCACTTCTCTTCTTCCGTGGCTTCGGCCAGCGCGATCTCCAGCTCTAAAATGTCGGGTGAGTGCGAGGCGTAGCGTGGTAGGGTGCGTGTTTGACTCCGGGGCTGATGATCGGATTTCTCATGTTGGTGTTGGGTTTGGTAACGGCCGGTTTTTGCCGTCTTTGACGTGTACTCCTGGCCCCTGACCTTGTTTTGGGGTTGGGTGGAGAGATTAGAAAGTCGCGATTGGCGCCCCTCTTCGTCTTTATTTGATGAAACCGGTATTTCATCGGTGTTTTCGCTACCGCCATCTACGCTGATACTAGCGCTTAGTCTCCGGCTTAGATAGCGCGTCGTGGTGTTGTGGCTGGGGCCCGGCGATGCTGATGTGCTCGAGAAACGACCTCGCCACTCCCCGTTCTTGGGTGCTTCGGCTTTTGATTTTCCGGTAGTATTATGGCTTATGTCGCCTACTTCTGGTGTACTAGTGCCGCTTTTACCGTCACTACTGCCGTCACCATAGCTGCGAGTATCTCTATTCTTAGGGCCTTTAGGTTTGCCCTGACGCTGCTTCTGCTGTTGTTGGAGAGAGAGTGCTGATTTACTCTTCTTCTCCTCACTTTTCCTAGTTGGTTGAGGGATGGTATGTCGGTTGACGGTGGTTGATTTGTAATTAGCGTTGCTTTGAACGTTGTTCGATGTAAGCCGCGTCAGCCAACTCGGACGACTTTTGAAGCCAGCCTCTTTCAATTCTTGGGCGGTTTCCGGTACTTCGTGGAGGTACCGGCAGTTTCCCTCCCACTTGCATTTTCCACTGTAATACCAGCCTTTGCAGTATTGCCGTGGCTTTTTCACCTCCGTCTTCACCATCGGAGATGACGTGGCCGACCGCGCAGAAGAGGCCGAGGGAAGTCTTTCGTGAAGATCCATTAATGGACGACCACCAACAGACTTTCCAGCTCGATCATCACTGATGACGCCGTGCGTCGTCTGCTGGCTATCATTGCCACTTTCTGTGGCAAGCTCATCGGCTAACTGGCATTTCTGGCTGGTAAATGGCTGTGTGGTCGGATCCAGCTGTGAGTGGGACAGAGTAAGATATACCTCGTATGGTTTGCCCCTCGGGACAACACCCAGGCTACATATTTTCGTCGCCTGTTCGTGGCTCAGTTCGCGAGGAACGCCGCGCACGTTAACCCACAAGGGTAACTGATCGATGGCGATCAAAGGGACGCTGGGTCCCGGTTGCACTATAGTACCAGAAGCCGTGTGGTGAGTGACACCTGGTCGCTCGACGTAACATAAAGGTAAGATTATATCTGGGAACGACTGGGCGGCTGGAGCCGCAACCTGGACGGCTTCGTTGTTTTGTTTGCCCTGTTTCGCTCTTTTCCTGCCATCTTCAAATGAAGAAGTCATTTTGTACAGGCGATGTGCAAAACGAGAACTAGAAAATCTACGCTTTTAAGTGACCCTGTCAGGGAGAGTCTTCTCTCACAAAACGACCTAGAAAGAAGAAATTGAGACGGACAATTATCTGGACAAAGGAATAAATACAGAAGGGATGGTGGTATATTCTATCTAGTACATAAGGGGGGTCAGGGTAATCCAGGTCGGCTGTTTGAGTTGTATCTGAGTTTGTTTGCTGGTATAAGCATCTTCCGTTTGTATATGCTCGCAGGACTCGCCTGCTGCCTAATGCAGTTGGCCGGCGACATGAAATGAGACATGATGGATCAGCTTACAATATTACCAAGCGAAATGCCAGATTACTGTGTCATTTTTTTCAATGGAGAGAGATTTTCCCGGGCGTGAGAAAGACAGGAGCATCTGATCATGATAGTCTACTTACGCCATATCTAGATCATCTCACCGCATCTCGACCCTAACATTTGCTTCCAACCCGTCAATACAGAAGCCTAGCTGACGGGGACCGTCTGGCAACTCAACCTCGCGTTTAACCCACTTACCAGTCTCTCTCCCTGAGTGTGAGTTGGACCCCGGCGTAGTTATTTCTTCCTCCTTGACGGCTGGCAGCTCCTCTTCATCCCCGCTACTGTCTTCCACTTCATCATCAAATCCTGCTACGGGGTCCCACTCGCCAGTTTCCCATATCAATCGTATAGACAATGGTTTGACACCGAAAAGCTTTCCTGCTATGCCTTTAACAGTATAGATGTCAAAGCTCTTGGGGATCCTCGTGGCTTTTTGGGCAGTAACCCCTCCTTCAAGATGAAACACGAATTTGATGCTGACTAGTCTGGCCTCTAAGAAGGCTGGGTTGACCTCCTTTCTCCGATTTACCGTTGGTGGACCGTACAACTCGCACAGTTCTGCATATCGCTTATGACGTCGGAGGATCTCGGCTTCTTGCGCCTCGGGCACGGTCGCAAGGTGTTTACCGATGTGGCCTAGGTAGAACATCTCAGCATCCTGTCGATCTGCCGTAGAAATAGTACCGAAGTTTAGCGTTCTAAGACTCGCAAGCCGCCCGATAGTAAACATATACGCCTCCTCTGTGAAATTCTTCGAGTTCGTAGAAAGCTCGGGGTCGGGGTTTTCATAAATGGGATTGTGGGCGAAGCGTAGCGATATCAAGGCTGGAAAGCAAGTTGGCAACTCATCCACGAATGCCCACGACGAGACCTGATTGTAAGACACGTCAAGGTACTGTAGGCTTATGGAGAATACAGGTGGTGATTCATCTGAGCCGGCTGATCGGATTCCAGAGATGTTGTTTCCTTTGAGATGCAGATGCCGGAGAGCTGTCAAAGCCGCAAGGCTCCCTAGTTGGGTAATGGTAGTGAAATCATTAAATTCGAGATTGAGAGACGTGAGGGTAGACGTGAGGGACGAGAGAGGTATTGACGGCAAGATAGAAAGCTGGTTTGTGCTCACAGAGAGCGAAGATAGAGTCTCAAATCTTGTCGCGACATGTCCGATTTCTTCCCAACTCATGAGGGTCTCTTCAAGTGCAAGCTCCTGAATACTCTGGAGACTCTTGTTAGCCTCATGGAGGCTTTCATCTTCAAGTATGTCCTGGAAGCGATTGCCGCTAGAAAGAACGATCAGCTTACTACTCACTAAAGAATTATTCAACTCACTTTAAGCGTAGTTCTCTAAGGCGTGGTAATTCAGAGCAGATTTCCACAACCGTCCCGATCTTCTTGAATAGATTCCGGCTGAGGTCCAGTTCAACCACCTTCGGACATGTCTTAGTAATAGATGGGTCACCCTGCTTGTAGATAGTAGCGATGCATGTGCCGTCAAGGACAGCATATCGAAGCTCCGAGAGCTGAGCCTGCTTGCTGCGGATCTTCGCAAAGCCAACCTCCTCCGCTACTTTGCCTGAGAATTGGATAGCGACCGTATTTGCCAATTCAGCAGTGTACTTGTCTTGCAGAGCAGTGACGAAACTGACAGGTTCCGCAGCAGGCCTTGTAGGTCGTACGAAGGATGCGGGAGTTGCAGAGCGTGAGCGGCCTGGCCTAGCACTTAGTATGTCGCCTTCCCCGTCGAACAGCAAAAGAGAAAAGAAACCCAAAATTTTCTGAAAAGACTCACAAGTAAAGTATCTCACTCCTTTATGAGAGCCGTCGTGTTTACCTCGAGCGGCATCATCCCATTCGACGCCAAGCCAAGAGCCCGAAGTGCCAGCAACTTCGCCCACATATCGGACAGTGCATGTTGCCCCATCATACGACAGCCGATCCCCAACCCGGGGACATGGAGACATGACTGTAAAATTTGGATATTCCGGTTCATTGATAGATATCTGCGCGCAAGCAAGTGGAAACTGAAAAAGAACCTAATTTTTTTGCGGGTGAAGTGTACTTACTTACAAGTGTGTTTATGTGGGCAGATTATTGGCTAAATGCCTTACCAGGTACTGTAGGCAGCCAAATTTGCGGCCAATTCCATCACCAGCTGAGATTAAATGTTCTCGCATTCACAAATGCTTCGCTACCATAACTATTTCTGAGACCAACACATTAAACCGATCATCGCTTCAGTTTATTTATATGCAAATATATGGGCTTGCTCATTTATACACCGTTTTGTTACAACGCTCACAATTTACTCTTGGCTTCTCCTACAACCTTCATCAAGGCACGGCCATTGCTCAAGACAACCTTGCCACCAGCGACCTTGACAATGAAACGAATTTCCTCCCATTCTCCCTTCTGCTCACCGGTTCTCCAAACCGAAGCCACAAGCTTGTCGCCGGGTTTGACAGGGCTCGCGAACCGAGCCTGGAACTCTTTCATGTTGGCAGGGTCGCTACCTCCCAGCTTCTGTAGCAGGCCGTGAGCTGCCCAATTCCACGAGTATAGGCCATGAATGATGACACCACCAAAGCCCATCTTCTTGCCCGGTTCGGGGTGGATGTGGAGGGGGTTGTAATCGCCATTGAGACGGTAAAGAACGGGAGTTTGCTGGGTGGTTTGGTTCTCAAACTCTACATCGGGAGTCTTTCCTTTCGGCGGAGGGAAGTTCTCGGTCGCGGGACCCTTGGGACCACCCCAGTTGCCCTGGCCGACGTAGAAGCCGCTGCCAATGGCGCGGGTGTAGACCTCACCGGTGCCGGCGTCCACCAGATCCGTCTGCGTCTCGACCACTGTGCCGGGCTTACCCTTGTCATAGACACCGAGCACTTTGGTCCGAATCTCAAACTTCTTGCCTTCGGAGGTGGGAGGGAGGGGCTTCAGGAGTTGGATTAGTCGTTGGCCATCGACCGTTCGTCGCGCGTCAAATTCTGGCACACCAGGAATCCTGATAGCCTTCTGAGCGGCATAGAAATCGATGACGTCCGTATGGTTTTGCTTGAAAGCTGTGAAGTGTTAACAATTTATGTGGGGGGATCTCGTCGGTGGTATGCTTGCTCACGCAGTATAACCGGATAGGTAGGGAAGACTGCAAATTTGGGATCAAGCTCCTATTCACGCTGAGTACAGGTAGACCAATTCGCGATATACAGAGAACCTACGTAAAGAAAGTGAAGCTCATCGGGGGTGCAGCCTATCGAGTTGGCGAAGAGCAAAGCATCGCGCTTCAACCACGACACCTCGACGGGAGGATATTCAAAACCAGCTCCGGGACCGCTCATGATTGTATGCTTCGCTTCGATGTAGTAGTGCAATTCAACTTAAGGACCAAACAACCGCCTAATCTAGGAGTAAATACACCGGGGAATAGATCACGTTTATATGCAGTATTTGCTTTGGTCAAAGGATTAGATGTCACTTCAAAACAGCTCAGTAGACTTGTATAGCTCCTCGGGTGAACAGCCCCATCGGCCATCATACCGAGGTCTGTATTGTGCATGGCAACTTGAGGTGGAGTAGCCTACCCTAGACTGTTGAAAGTAGCTACCTCGCCCTGGAGATGTTGAAGTACCTCTTTGTACTACCCGGGTAACTACATATGTACCTCAACCTTCATCAACACTCTTCAATAGGTACGGCATAGCTACTTAGATTTAGGTATAATAACAACTAAGGATTAGGTATCTCCGATGTAGGAGGCAGTATCCTGCACTAAGAGGTATCTATTACCTAAGTATCTACATGTACGTGCCGCCTGCAGTTTACAACCTTGAGACACCCCACCATAGCTGGAATCCTGCTGCCAACGCTCATAGTGTTACAGCAACGCGCATCACCATCGATTGTGTAAATTCCTATTTCGAAATTCAAGGAGCCTGTTCCTTTGATTCTGGTGCGTCGGCCTTCGGTTTCTGACAATGCATGCATCTCCTCCTTAGCTATTATTATTCTTTCTTTTGACAGGCACTCGTGCTCAACTCAACTTCACCTTCTTTCGGTGGCCTATTTTGTTCCCTGCTACCTGTGTCACCGCCACTCCCTCTCATACTTCAGATAAAGGCCCAAGCTTGAGGTTAATTTGTAGAGATGCCTGGCGTTGTTGCGCCGGCTTCGGCTACTATGGCCTACGAATCCGAGAAATTCAATGCGCACAACGCCTCTAAGATCTCTGAAAGGAAGCGACACGGCCTACGAATAAAACCCAGCGATATCCAAAAGAAGCCCAAACGCAGGCTGAGAAAACCGCTTTCCAACAAGGCACGACTCATGATTACGAAGAATACGACAAAACTAATTGAAAGACGTGATACCCTTGACCGAGAAGTCCTCGTCGCTGTTAAAAAGGAGACCCCCAACTCCAGCGACTGGCTGTCGCGCGACAAGCTACTGCGAAACCGAGGGCATTTAGAAAAGCAAGAACGATCCCATCTTAGTAAGTGTACGAAGACACTAGCTGGGCTCGAAAGACTCTACCGACGGGACCCCTCTTTTGCTCGGGCCCACGACTACGACCTAGTGCGTACGCTTCTCTGGAGGTTCAAGCGAAATCTCGGTCCCCTCCTTGAGAGCTATACCAATCAGTCTAGCAAACGAAATAATGATAGCAATCAAACCAGCTCTTCCGGCTCTGATTCCGAGTCGGCTTGGAGTGACACTACCGACGAAGATGATGAAGAGTTGCCCCGAAAGCTTATCACTCCGGAGCCGTCTTCAAATCACAGATATAAAACTCCTAAGAAAGCTAAGACAAATTTACAGTCGCAGGATACAGCCACAGCTGAATATTTCACCAGAGAGACGCCAATTAAAACTAAGGCAAACAAGGAGAAAAGGAAGCACGAGCAAGAACCCGCTCAAAGCCTCCCTTCTAAGAAAGTTAGATTCGCGCTCGATGATGACATAAATTATCTAAAATATAGCCATGACAATAGAAATAAGGAAAGAAAGGTGAAGAAAGGCAAGAAGGGCAAGAAAGCGCCGATCCAAGAAGCTCAGATCAATGGCAAATAGGGTATGACATTGAATCAAGACACCGAGAACGGAAAGCAATCGAGTCGAGGCATCCTCAAGAACGATGAGCCTATATCTTGCACACCCCAGGAACGCAGGCTGATTGAAGGTCGGCGCCGTTTGGACGAGATTGTCAGCCAGTGCTTTAAAGCACTCGATAGTCTCGTTTGTGATACACTAGACTGGCCCTTCGACTTCGATTTCAACGGACGGAGGCATATGGATAGCAGAAACCCAGGCAAAGAAATGTCTGGAGCCTTGATGATCGATTCAAGCATCGATGAGAACTCGTTCGGAGCTAAGCCAGGATATGGTGTAGGAAAAGATCCAATCAATCCTTGTCCTTCAATTGTCGAACCAGGCTTCTCTTCGCATGAGCCCGGAGAACCCAAAATCCTTACTACTCTGCCTGCTATTCATCACAAGCTACAGGGAGCAAACCAGAGTCCCAATGAAGACCAAAAAATAAACCCTGACTTACGCCAGATTGAGTCAGGTAACCAACAGTTACGAGCGGCCCAGGATCGGAACCGGTCTGCATCGTCGCATTTTGACCGGAATTCCCCAAATCCTTTGGCACCATCCGGTTCTTCTTCGTGGAATGCCTCAGGCGAAACAAACGGAGAATACAATCAGTATGTTGAGAATAGTGCAAGACCATCCCCGCACCAGCTTCAGTTGAGCCATAGCCGGCGCGTAACACCGGTCCCTGCTCCACAGCCTTGGAGAGTGCTGGGTATTCTTAGTCCTTTCGGCGACGGCCTGCCACCTACTCCGACTAAGAGTAGCCAGCATCATCATTCTTCGGGAACTAGGATCATCCATACGAAAGAACCGACGTCCAACCGGTCCAAACTTCGGGAACCCAGGTTACCAGAACCCGAATCGTCGCCTCTCAATGGCTTTCTTCACACGAACTCCGATAAGTAGAAGCTGGTGAATAAGCTCAAGAGGCGTAGAAGGGACACGGAGTGACGTCTTTTTGTTATAACCCAAGCGTGGACCTCCCTGGGCGGTAGTTGAGCATAGCTCGAACGACATATGGACTAGAAGGACTTAATAATTTGGAGTTAAACCCTCCCTTAGCTTGTATCTCCGTGGGGGATTGAGTAGTTTGGGTGGTCATTCTGAACTTGCAAGCTGTAATTTAGACTCTGTCTCGTGTAACTGGATTTTGGTGATTCTCTCCGCCTCTATTTTCTAGAGTGTTCTGTTGCGCAAAATAGTCGATATAAAACGAGACACGATAGTTAACCACAAGAAGCCCCCTAATTACTCGTCTCGTTCCCAACTACCCTAATAATATTATTTCGACTAAGTAGTGCACCCAAAGCCTCAAAGTAGTAGAAAGAAAAGAGGGCTGATGGATTGAGATATATGCGTAACATCTTGCAACCCCATCGCTTTTAACATCAGTCTCAGAACTTGATCCTAGAGCACTTCCTCGTTCTAGGAGGGGAGAAAAGGTCGTACTTATCTCACAGGAGTTCAATTCCTCCCGTACCCGCAATTTCTATAGGAGAATATCATGGATATCGGAGGTTGTCTTATTGGGTTTAAACTAGGTCCATAATTTCCTTTTCTTTTTAGGCAAGAGAACTAAAGACATTCGCCTTTCTCGTGGCGGTTTGCCGCCTCGTGATCACAATTAAATATGCCAACGAGCATCTTATATGGAATAAGATAGCGAGGGGGAAATTGAGGGAGGAATTATCCCCAACCAAGAGGATAGAGAACGACATGAGCCTTAACTAACAAGCTGCCGAGGCAAGGTTCATCCTATAAGATTATCTTTAGGTGCAATTAGTTTATTTATATCAAAACAGGCATAATCGTGAATAGGCAGAGCTCCTCAATTATTGTAAAAAAGTTATATATATATAGCATGTTGCACTCAGTTGGTCAAGAAACAGCTGGGCCTCCCATAGCCTCGACGATCCAGTCGGCGCGGATGGCGCTGACCTTCTTGGCATAGTTTTTCTGAGTGAAGACGTGTTCTAAGAACATGATGGCCTCCTTCTTCTGACCGTGCAGCACGCTCGACGGGTGGATAGCGACAACGTGCTTCCCCTGTACGGTGACGTAGCTGGAGTCGGGGGCGAGTAGCGCCGTCTTATTCGCAAAGCCACGCATGAAGCATCGCAGCAGCGCGTCGGCACGCTCGGGCGACAACGGGTAGAAAGGCTGCGGATCAGGGGGTGGTGTCTCGGCTAATAGCTTCTCCTTGACGCAGATCCCACGCAGCTGTCGGCGGATGTTGAGGGCCTGTCGCATATTGCGCACGCTGACGCGGCGAGCGTAACACCACGCTATCCGGTCTGCATTCTCAGCCACGTAGCGTTGCATCGTGGTGAGGAAGGTGAGGATGTCACCCTCGCGGCGCTGTAGCTCCTTGCGCGCTTCTTCGATGGTGTCGCGCTCGCTGTCGTCTTCTGTCTGGATCTGGTGGAATATAGTCTCACCAGACGTAATTACGGCGATGACGTCGATAACTTCGAGCAGACAGTCAAATTCGGGAGAGGCGGCGGCAAGCAGAACACGTCCATAGGGAGCAGATACGGGGAATAAAGCCAACTTGCGCCCAATCTCTGTTATACTGCCGTCATTGGCAAGAGCGCCTAAGGCATATAGATGTATCAGCGCCTTTTCGACGGCCTCAATATCCGGAAAGTCCATTAGAGGGAACGAGAGAATGTCATTGATGCCGCGTGCCTTCATCGTTAGCACAGCGCCTAGAACGTCGTTGCGGAGAATCTCGGGGAGATCAGCGTCCTGTAGTTCTTCGTATGTTTCGGTTGTATACAGCCTAAAGCATTTCCCTGGCCCTTCACGGCCTGCTCGTCCCGTTCGCTGAATGGCTGAAGATTTAGATATCGCCTTAGCCAGGAGAGATTCCATTCCAAGTCGCGCGCGAAACTGTTTTACCTTTGCCTTGCCGCAGTCGACGACATATCGCACACCGGGAACAGTGACTGATGTTTCCGCGATGTTGGTAGCTAAGATCACCTTTCGGGTGTACTTTGTCTTCGCCGGTTGAAACGCATCCTGTTGCGCCTGGATGGATAATTGTCCGTAAAGCGGACACGCAAGGAGTTTTGGTACATTCGAAGCCAAGGTGGCGCAGTGCTCTTCAATAAGACGTTGAGCAGCTTCAATCTCTTCCTGGCCAGTGAGGAATGCTAGTATATCACCGGGTAATGGTTCATGTTGGTGAATATCGAAGATTCTCTTCACCAGTGCCTCTTGTATGTCAGGAACAGGCTTATCCGTGTGCTTAATTTCCACAGGGTACTGTCTCCCCTTGATCCGGAGTAGCTTCAAAGGGGATGGCGCATCATCCGGTTTGAAAAAGTCTTGTAACTTCTCGACGTCTGCTGTTGCACTCATAATCACGATTTTTAATGGTATCCCTCCTCGTCCAGCTTTGTCGCTCGATAGGATTTGTTTCAGGAAGCCAGTAATCAAATCAACGTCGACGCTTCTCTCGTGGATTTCATCAACGATGATGGCGCTATATTGACGCAAATTTGGATCTCGTAGAAGCTCTTGTAAGAGCATACCTTCGGTAAGAAACTTGATCTTGGTACCCTTCGGGACCTTGTGGTCAAATCTCACCGAGTAACCGACTGAGCCCTCACCAGTGGCGCCTAGTGGTGTGCCCATTTCCCGTGCTACTCTGCCTGCTAGTGTGGTGGCGGCGACTCGACGTGGCTGCGTGATAGCGATCATTCCACCAACTCCTACGGTATCTGATTGCACGCGCACCTTCTTCCTACGACACCAGGATTCTTCGCAGAGAAATTGCGGCGTCTGCGTACTCTTTCCCGAGCCAGTCTCACCAACGATAAGGAGAATGTCATTATCCCCGCGTAAACTCGCCTTAATTTCATCACGATATACCCATATCGGCAATGCCTTTCTAGCTTTCAGTATAGGTGTGTTCCCCCCTTCTTTTGCCCTCTTTGCCGGTACATTGCTACCGTTTTGGAGCTTTCCTTTCGATGCCTGCCTCTCTATCTCATCCGTAGATTTTTGCTGCTCCTCCTTCTCGCCATTTGAAATAGGGCCGTTTTCCAAAAGTTTAGACAGCGGTTCCTCTTCAGTCTTTTTCGGTGGTGGCGCAAGGAATGCGCTCAGAGATATAGTCTTGTCACCAATTTTAACGACAGAGGGATCATTCCCCTTAGTCTTTCGCCGTTTAGACCTGTGCTGATCCATCTCGTGGTGAATTTGAATGTGCTTTGGGGAGGATGAAGAAAAAAAAAGCGGAGAATACACACTGTGCCACCTAACCTGAGTTTTGGCAAAAATCACGTGCTTGTACAGTATCGGAGCACCTTAGTAGTCTAAACCAACCGTAATGAACAAAAACGACTCTGTAAAGCAAGGTCTTATTATATATAAAAACAAAATCAAGGGCTCCCCCCTTAAGTTAAAATCAATATTTTATATAGGGACATAGACACCTTGCAGGGCCGGTTTGCCTACCTTCGTGTCGACAATGCACTGTACACGTGATATTTATTACAAGCTAAGGTGCAAGTCGCTAATAACTATACAGACCCGAGTGAACATATATAAATATATCATTATAAAATCTACTTAATTCATTCATTCTTGATCTCCCTCCTCACGGCCTTTCCTGATAGCCTGCATGAGCTCGTACATCTGTCCAATCTGTTGGTCTACGGTGAAGAGTCAATATTCCGCCTTAGGAACTCATACAACTGGCGCATAATGGTAGCCAAGCTAAATTAACAAGGTAAATAACATACCACTCATCTTCTCGACTTTGGCAGGGTCGAGCTTTTCGCCTTTCCAGGAGTCGCCCTCGATTTTCTGAGCATACAGCTGCCACTCCGTGAGGAAGCCGATCTAGAGTAATGACCATGAGCAATAACCGAGAAAAGAGAGTGTGTCGCAAATTTAAAGGGAAAGGAAGATTAGGTCAATACTTACCAGGTGCACAGGGTTGTCGATATTTCTGTGCAGGCGGAACTCGGATTTGATGTACTCGTCACCGAGGAGGCGCATTTGCGCAGGCAGATGTTTCCGATGCGCCCTCAGTAGCCGTCGGTATAGTGGTATGGGTGGGAGGATGGCTAAAGGCGCAGGCTTGAGGCCATTGCCTGTTGATGCCGCCGTGGCTAACAGCTTCGACGATGGCTTCATTTTGTGTGACGTACACGCGTATATATTGAGAAATACCCCGATAAAGCCTTGGTGGATGCATCATTGAACTCGGTGTGATTTACCCTTGGAGCCAGATTGAATACAGTAGCCGCAATTCACTGAAGCCTAGTTCGCACTGTCTGTACTACTTAGGCCCATGTACCTAACCTAGGTTAGTGCCTCAGGATGTTGGTTCAGACTTAAATATGCCGGATCTCTTCTGATCAGAGTGGTTAATTGAGTAAATGTATGACCTGACTGAGGTATGGTATTATGAACTTGATAGACAATACAGCCACCCGTGGTCTAGTGTGATCTTGCCACCTCAAGGCATCCTTTTTAAAATCATCAAGGGGGAAATTCAGGCTACTTACACTAACATCTAAAGAGCCCCGCTACGGGAGCTAAAGCAGACGTTCCCACCTCCAAATATCTGCACGTACGCACATTAATTGCAAGTGCTACCTAATCACATCACCTCTTGTTTAAGCGGTGGTTGGACCCATAGTTGGTTTGGTATGGGATTAATCCTTCCCCAGCTACCCATATCATCCAAGTCTTCACAACTTCTTCACGGCGGAAAAAAAAAGGGAGGGGGGAACGCGTTCGAACGACATTTGTATTATTGTGTAGTCTATCCATTCCACATAATCCTGTCAACCCAGCAGACAGATTCGCTCTCCGATAAACTCAGTAGATGGCCCTTGCCTTGTCCTGATTGTACCGATCGGTACTGAGAGAGCTATGCGACAATCTCTTACCGTCTTAGCGAATGCGGTTCATTCGAGCGTTCGTCACTCTAATCTGATCGTCGAGAGGATCCGTCTACACGAAATGTCAGTCTAAATCTTTAGAACTTTCCGAATTGCTCTATATACCTTTGCGCCAATCCTATCAATTAGCTTGTTGCCATGGTCTAGTTCCTCGCCCATGGCCTTTCCGACTGCCTTGAGCCTAGCGACACCTATACTCATCTGCTCCAGGTCTATACAAAGTAAAAATCAGTAATTGAGCAATAAGGTTATATTCACAGGGATGATAGGAACCAAAAGGATAGAGTAAAAGCCTCTATGCATAACCCTTTTATTTATGATCACTTGCCTCTCTCGATTTGGTCGTTTGCAGCGTTTAGTTGTGCGGCACCTTCCTCGTCAGAATCGTCCTCGAGCACTATCAAAAGTTAGCAATTAACGCTTATAATAATATTGGCCTATTCTTGGGGGTTCGAGATTATATAGCGGTCTATAAGGACCGGGAGCAAAAAACTGTACTCCCGAAAGAGACAAAAACGTTTTAAATGCATACTATACTTATTTCTATCCCCACGGTTCGATGCTGAGGACGCTTCAGGCATATCGGGGTTGTCAAAACCAGCGAAGGTCCTCTCCATTCGCGAGTGCTGTGCAACTATACCACTTCATGTCAATATTTGTCGTTTGCAGGCAATGTTAGAAACCACAAGGCCTAAAATAGTGAGGATTGTCAACTTACATTTGTCCCTTCGGGTTGCTTCACGCACATCGCGATCGTTTTGATTTTGTTGAACGATCCTTGCTTCCTCTGTCTTCGTGTTAGCGTTTGGTTTCACACAAAATAGGCTATTAATATTCTGGTTCACCTTCTGCTGTCCGTCGTTTCTCCGTAAATGGATTCTTTACGTGCACCGCAAACCTGACTCCGGGTTAGACACAGCCCTTTATTCTCCTGCTATGACTAACGAGTCACCTACATGCTCCGACTATATATGGTCAGCAGTTGAGCTTCCTCGAGTTCCTGTGTTGTGAACTAACTTTAAAGACCGTAGTTTCTTAGTTTGGGCCTCTGCGTGACGGTGACTTTCCGTAGCTGTGTCAAGAAGCTGATCGGCTATTGAGAGTCAGCGGATTGTCTACTTTTAAGGCTGGTTGTATGTAAAGGTTGACTAGTATTTCGCTCTGGAGATAACAATTATAGAAGCATATTATTCTTGTAACGGTCTCTTCAAATAAATGGCCAGCCTAGGTAGAGAATTCCTCGTGACGATTTGGAACCAGAGAGAATTATGGGATAATCTAGTAACTCACTGTGGTGTAGGCGTTCATTCTGGGCTAGCAAATGATTAGTCTTCAAACTCCCAGCCGTGGATATCCTGACTTTACTCACCACCAAGCCTTGCATATGTCGCTAACCCAGTTTCCAATGCTTCGTTCATGTAGCGCAAGGAGTTCTGGTTTGTGGCTAAACTAGCCTGTGTCGTGTCATGAATTTGATTCTTCAAGCTGCGGTACTCCTCCGCTTCACGTTCTTCCTGATTTCTGGTTAGATCTCCATCTCTCTCTCTCTCGGGATATTGTCTTTAATTGGGGAGGTTTTACTTCAGTCAATTCTCGGTTTGAGCCATAACCGTCATATTTGCTGCCGCTTGCAGTGGTGCCCGATTCATAGGCGCTGTTACTGTTATTGCCCATCGGGGTCGCCTGTTGTTGGGAACGATCTCGAGCACCAGAGAAAAGAGCATCGCGGTTGGCATCCTATCATGTGTTAGAGTACTGCATTGATATTCATCTACAACGGGGATCACGGGGTCCTTACAGTGTCGTTGCTGTTAGTTCGACCAAGACCACCATATCCGCCTTGTCGGGGAGCATTGGAATAGCTGGACCCCGAGTATTTGTTGTTACTAGCATATCCTCCTGATGCACCGTAACGATTATTGCCGTAGCCAGAAGGTGCTTCCTGGTCCGAGTATGGCGGAGGGGCCGTTGCTGAGGAGGCCACGCTATCGTTACGACTTAGACCTTGTGGTCCGGACCGGTCCTCGATACCTTGCCGAGCTTGTTGGTACCGTGTCATACCTAGTAAGTCCAGAGTCAGCACCAGCCGTTGCCATATATAGTGATCTAGTAAATATTAACTAACCGGCATATTTTGTGTTATCCTCGGTGTACTGGTCGGAAGTCGTCTGTGCATAAGGGTTGTCGGATTGTGACCCTTTAGAGGAACCCTTGGAACCGAATAACGCATTGCGATTGGGGTCCTCATCACGGTCGGTCGACTTCTTTCCTAGAAACTTCCTCATCTTTGATTACCCCTATTGAATCGCTTGATCAGACGTATCGTGATAGAAAAATCGTGATATAGAACAAGAGAATGAGTGTTGTTGATAATGAATGATTTGGTTGTTGGTGGAGAGTTGGTCGGTGGGTTGGTTGGTCACAAGGAGGCGGCTAAAGGTGTCTGAGGTTAGTGGGGATTATGTAGCCTCGAGGGGCATTCTTGCATTGGTATACTGTACTGCGCTTAGTGTAGGTGCACCAAGATAATAGGTACCTCGTACCTGCTATGTATAGTATCAGGGGCGATTCAGGGAGGAGATTAAGTGGGGTGACTCGTCAGTCATCCAAGCCGCAGCATCTGACTGTGGAAGCACCAACGTTAGTACTGGCTGTGCTGTGCACAGTGTACATACAGTATATATATATATATATTGACGTACTGTTATAATTATACTGTGCACTACACTACACTAGTACTCTGTACATAGTAGGTTATGTACTTAGGTACCTATAGTATAGCCCAAAATAACTACATGATCATCTACGACCTAAAAACTTAAGCTCTTCCTAACTCTCGTATAATATAATGATGTACTTCTAATTAGGTAAGTATGTATAGTCTATGGGTAGATAAGCAAAAGCAAATAGCTATATAACCATATGGCGCTGTTGGGAACATTTCGATCCCAACTCGCTATATATGCCCTACTGCGGTAAGTGATATATACATTCAGCCTATCTAGGCACCTACTTCGGCTCTGGTGGGAGGCAGCTGAACGGCGGTAAGGACTGCCCAATTACTGCAGTTATCAACCCGTGACGTCCTCGCGAAGAGCCTTGATTGGCTAGACTTTTTATCACCGCCTTGACAAGCACCTACCAACTCGATATTTGTGTTTTGTATGACTCTTCAACAATCTTGGAACAAGTTTCCATACACCCACTTCTCAACCATCTCCAATATCTCGATAGCGTCATTCCTAGGACAACATGTACGCACAATGGCTTCACTGAAGTTTTACTGAGAGCGTATTTGAATCTGTTGACACCCCATCAATAACTCATTCAATATCTGCTAAACCCCTGAAAAATGATAATACGAAGCGACCCTTTACACTTTCATCAGATGGCTTACTATCGTGCTATAACAATAAAAACGGGAGCAATGTGTATAAAAAGAAAAGTATAAGCAAGGCATACGGTCCATATCATTTACAATTATCCTTATTTCTTCTACAACTATTGGTTACGGAAACGACGAAGTCGATAGCCGGTTCTAACTTGCTGCTGAGCAATCCTTACCTATATCTTTAGGTTCCCTCCACGGAACAGCTTTGTATATTCACTATGGCCTCGGTATTCACTTTTCCTGACGAACCACCGCGGGTCAGCTCCCCGTGGAGATCAAGCCAAGATTCAGGGAAGCGGTCCAACAATGAACGATCTGTGTCGACTGGCGCCATCGTCGGTTCGGAGCAGACATCTGACTCCGAGATCGAAAGACTCGAGGCCGAGCCACAGGATGGGCCGATTGAGTACAAACTCCATCTCTTACTACGCCCAAGAAGAACTTACAAAGCAATGAGCACCACTCTCGCGCCGACAGGATCCCGCGCCAACAGGAAACTGAAAGACGCCCGGTTGGCGAAGCAATCGGTCCCACTTGCATCTTCCAACCACACCAGGCAAAATCGGCTACACCATCTGACCACGCAATTGCTTTGGCGACTGAAGCAGTCTTCGCCGGAACATGCGACGGCAAGAGGAGACCTAGTCGTACCTAAACTCCCCGAGGACGGCGCCGAACTCGCCATCTTACAAGAGCCCGGGCAGTTACTCCCTGGCCTAGAGGAGTCAAATGGAGCCTTGTATGAAATAGGGGTTGCTGATGATGGCACGTTTGTCGGTTTAACTAAGGAAGAAATGGACGAAAGTATGACAACTTTGAAAATAATGGCTGCTAGTCTGGGCTGCAGAGTGGAAGTACAACGAATGAAGGCCGTCGGTACTTGTGACTGGGTTGAAGACCCCGAACAGCCTCATTCTCGACTCCATCATGAAGATCTCTGGGTTGCGGAAGCCTTAATCATCCCCATATTAGATAGCCGGGGTGGGGTCACCGCAGATGATGATAATTTTACGACCAACGGCCCCCCTCGCAGAGGTGCTTCAACTACAAAACAACTTCGCGTCTCGTTAACAGGGCCAACCAATTCTGGGAAAACAACTATCCTCGGCACACTTGCCAACGGCACTCTAGATGATGGTCGAGGCCGAAGTAGGAGTTACTTATTGAAGCATCGCCATGAAGTCGCTTCCGGACGGACTAGCTCTGTTGCTCAAGAGCTCATTGGCTATGAGGACCGGAGTATCTTTAACTACACATGTATGGATATCAAAGCTTGGCCTGATATTCACGATCGCGCTCAGGATGGCAGATTAGTCTTTCTATTAGATTCGGCTGGGCATCCTCGATACCAGCGAACGACTCTTCGAGCTTTGGTCGGATGGGCGCCACATTGGACCTTACTTTGCATTGCGGCCAGCGATGAGAATACCATCTCAACTGGCACACACTCCTTGACCGGTGCAGATGGGGCACTAGGCAACGGCATTGCGGAAATGGATCTTGCAATGGCGCACCTTGACTTGTGTTTGAAGCTTGAAATCCCCCTTGCAATCCTGATAACGAAATTTGAGAAAGCACAACGTGATTTATTAAAGGATAAACTAAATAGTATCCTTACAAAAGTAAAAGCTACAGGTCGGATACCAAAAATACTGATGAGGTCCGAACCCCAGGCAGCGAGCTTCTCTGATGTGCCAGACCAAGACCAAGCAAAGGTTCAGACTGAGATTATTGATGCTATCGCCCAGGCAGGTAACCCGCTTACAATAGTTCCAATTGTCCTCACAAGCGCCGTTACGGGAGCCGGCATAGGATTGACACATGCGCTCTTAGGAAGCTTACCAGTGCCACCCATGCCAACTGCCCAGGATTTTACTGGCCAAGCGCTTAACCCTGAGCAGCCTCTAGCTCTATTTCATATTGATGAGGTATTCGAGTTGTCTCGCAGCCGCGCGCAGAGTACGTTGGACCACACGCCTAACGAGAATGCACCTGTTGTTACCGGATATTTGCGCTTCGGGAGACTATCAATTGGGGATAAAATTATCATAGGGCCTTTCCCGGCGGAGGATGAGGATTCAAGAGCACTCATGCCAAATGACCATCCTTCTCTAGGGTATGGTGTGTCTCTACCTCATCCCTCATCTGCGGAGTATGCGCGCCTGAGCGCGAGGGCTACCTTGTCGGCTTCAAATATCGAGGGCGAATGGCGAAATGTGACAATAGTCAACATCCGCGAGCTCAGATTGCCGGTACAATCTATCGAGGCTGGCCAGGCTGGTTCTATCCAGGTGGTGTTTGATGGTGAACCGTCCAACACCGAAAAGGAGCAAATTGACTTGACACCTAAGATTCGCAAAGGGCAGGTTTTAGCTATGCCTAGTCGGCATATGGTGGAAACCGGCTTGACACTTCAGGCTTCCACCAGATTCGTAGCACGCTTCATGATATCCAAGAAAGATTCCCTTCCTGTCGGCAGTCTACTCAACGCGTATGTAGGCATGGTGCGATCAGCGGTCCGAGTCTTGAAAGTTACGGAAATTATGGAAGAAGAATCTCAATCCGACCCGCGAAAAACAACAAGCGAGGAGGATGATGACATTTTTGGTATGAGCGATCACCTCGAACTCAAGCGTACGAGGTCTGAAGCCGGCTTGGATGTTAATAAGGCCAAAAGTTATGATGTTTCATTAGAGCTATTGTCAAACCGAGAGTGGATTGAGCTTGGCGCTCGTGTTGTTCTACTTGAAGGGGGCATTAAAGATAAGTCTAGAGGGCTAGATGGATTTGTCGGTAAAGTCGAGGTTGTTTCCGAATAACAACTTGATGATGTAGCCCCTAGGACGTTGCGGACTTCTTAGTTCATGTAAAGGTGTATTGATATTTGGGTATCATGATTTAGCAAAGCTCTCAGTTCCGGTTACAGCGCATATTAGACCAATAGAAGTAGCAAAGTGGAAATCCAATGGTTTTTAATCATGCCTTAAACGCCAATAGTTACCATGAGAGGTAATCGTCTTATTCGCCTGCTACTACGCACGAACCAAACCATAAAATAACGTCCAAGTCAATATGTATCCCGCTAGCCCGCCGAATAAACCCCCAGTCCAAAACTCGTATGATGACCTGAAATACCGACCCGTATCAAACATGGCGTGGCCGGCTTTGAGCGATGTGGGCGCAACTCGGATAGTGTAGAAGAGGACAGTGGTGAGGATGGTGAAGACGAAGTAGAAAAGGAAGCCGCTGTAGGACTCGAGGCCTAATATTCCGGCCGCAGCGCCAAATATGGAGGCTGTGAGGTTCTGAAGATTCGATAGTGCCTGTGGAAGGAGAACGTGGGACGTTAGTGTTAGGATTCGTCTTGATAGGCAAAGACTGCTGTGTGCCTGCGTCCTGACCCGATTACGATTCTCGCTAGCCCCCCTCCTCCCCTTGTTTTCTTCCTCCTTTTGTTGTTGTACTCCTTGGTATTCACTACTGTCGTATACCCATGTTTTCTTTTATTTCTAGTCTACGGGGCTAGGGCTGAGAATACGTGGATGGACGGATGGACGGATGGACGGATTCACCTTTGTGTTGTGTATGACCGACTCCGGCACAATCGGCGCGATCTGAAACTCCTTTTCGGTCGGCATGGTTGGGCGCAGACGGTGTTTGTCTACACAATGGAATAGTTTTGACGAGAGCGTGCTTTGTCTGGTCTGCGGGTCTTTGAGCAAGATGGCCGATGCTGCTCGGTTTGCGTAGGTACGTCGATGTGGCTGAAATGAAGTAAGGCGTGCACCGCCCACCCGGAATTGCTTGAGCTTCCGTGCTAATACCTGGTGATGAGTGTACTTTGAGTACTATGTAGTTGTCAATAGGGCGCTCGGCCAGTCATGTAGGAATGCTAGTGTAGTGTATAGTAACCTGAAGCTGGTCCCAGATTTCTATCCGCCTACACGGTACCTACCTACATGGTACCTACTAGGTACCTACTAAGCCTAGGTAATCTATACTTAGGTAGTTATACCTAGTGCTACATGTATATGTACATAAGCCGCCTTTGCCACCTACATAACCTACATAGGGAGGTAGGTGGTAGGCGCTATGCTTCCACCTGAACCTATTGATCAGAAGTACCTATATAAATTTCGGTAGGCGCCTTAATAGAAAACAATACTCTAGGTATACCATCATTAGGCGGTGGTAGGTAGGTACTTCTTACAGCAGGCCTATGCCTAGCAACCACAAATCAGATCTAGACCCTCAAACATCAGTCTGCCAGAATCCGTGCAGTATCTGAGCCTCCAATATCCGTGCAACGCGGTACACTACACTAAGGTCAATTACGGGGAAATCTCCGCAGGGTAGGGACATCTCGCCGTGCCAAGGGGAGAGATAGGTTAGTAGGGGTCGGTAGGGGGCGAATGTCAAGGCGCCGGTCATTACATCAATGCATCCTCGCGCGACATCCTTGTTGCCAATCTCTAAACACATGAACAAAAGCACAAGTAGCCTTGACACTTAACGGGCTTCCTTTCAACTCCGGCCCGAACCTGTGGTCCAAATCTCCAAATCCACTCCTTTCTCGCATAGTGGCCTGTTGTCGTGGTCTGCCATCTACCAGTGTATTCAGATCTTACTCCTCTAGATCCCCTTCCCTCCTACGCCACGTCGTCATTGTCCTAATCGTTGTGCTAAATCTTGACTTCCTTTCGCATTTCCCGTGTCCGATCGCCGCAGCATCGACGCTCTCCCGACAGGCCACGTCAAGCTAAGCGAAGTACGACAACCTCGCGCAGATGGACGCGACCCGTCGTTGATTATATGGAGACTCACGTTGATGAGGGTTCGCCTTTGAGCAACTATCTCGAGGGTATGTTCTAATCCGCCCGTAGTCTTGTTATTCTGAATAAACCGTTCAACCCCCTAGCCGCGCCTTGAAGATGGAGGCAAGCTCAGACCATGAAGCGCTGACCACTGCTCAAACAGCTGCGGGAGAGCGGGAGGAGGAGTGGGATTGGCAGGAAGCGGAGAATAAGGGAGAGGATATCTCGCCACCCTCGACACCTCCACAAGACTTTGCGCCTCGTGGCCTCGCCAAAGTTCGACGGAAGTTTAGGGATAGGCTAGCCAAGCCAATGCAACTTGATCTTCCCCATCTACCCTCCCGTACCGATGTCGACAATAATGCTTCCCCCGTTTTAGAAGTGTTCCGACTCCTGCTGGAGACGGTAACATCCTCTATCGACCATGCTCGTTCTATTGGGTTTCTCGAGCGCCTCCGCCTCGCCATCGTTCAATCCCAGCTTCTGGACAATCCACTTACGCTGGGCTATCAGTCGTTGACAGAGCCTACCATATCACAGCCGCCTGCTGAGTTGAACTTCCATGGCCTCAAAGCAACGGGCGTCATAGCTGCAACAGTCTTTAGCTTTTGCCTGGCCACACTCGCTCGCTGGCTCTCTCTCGGTGGTTTTCTCCCATGGAAACGACTATTAGTCTCGGTCGCTTTCACTGTTGTTCTACTTCATATTGTTAGAGCGTATGTCCGTAGGGAGATTCTAAGAAATATTCAACGACGGGGGCTGGAAGAATCTGCGTCTTTTTTCGCCCTCTCCCGCGATTATGATTGCGCTAACAGTGCTGCCCTAAACTTCATCATGGAGGTAGAGCTGGTGGCCCGCGGATATCGACTGTAAGGTTATTTTATTCATTTACTGAGAACAAAAGCTAAATTATAAACAGAAGCACACCCATACCACCTATCAGCCGACTAGAGAAAAACGGCCAGAACGTCAAGTGTGTTCAGCTCAGGCATGCCGTTCGAATTAGCCTTGCAGAAGTGATAGCAACATATTATCAGACCGCCTTTACGATATGGGGTTTTGCAGAGCAAACAGAACTACTCCAACTACAGTCACAGTACCAGTTTACAGTTGCTGATGTGGTGGAGCGATTTCACCTCTTTTCGACAAGTGATGCTGAGAATGGCGAGAAATTGCAATCACTCAAAGATGCTGCGTATCTATTTCATGATATCCGCAAGGTTTTTCTCAGTGGTCTGCTTGCGCTACACACGTCGGGAAAGGACGCCGACCGCCTACGTTTTACAACCGTGTTGGAAGCTTTTAAGGAATTGAACGCCGTGACCAAGCAAGCTTACGCAAGAGTGAGGGACGTCTTGGCTGAAAACGACTGTAAGTTAAGCTTGCTAATTAATGTGTTTGTGTCTAACTAAGTTCGTAGATCAAATAAACCAGCTACCTAAGGCCCCAAAGTCGCCATTATCACCTAACCACGATCGATGGCAACACCAAGTCCGGCGACTCGGTTCTATGACTATGAACATTCGTAGTGTGCAGGCCAAACTGCATCTGTTGCAGGAGGAATCTAGCAAGGCTTTGAACGAAGCTAATGACATCACTGAAATGGGGCCCCTGTTTATGGCTCAGTACGACTCGATAGGACAAGACTTGCGTGATCTCATGGAGGCCTGGCAGTCTGGCAAAAAGGCATTGCAATCCGGTATTAACAGAAACGAAAAGCGAATCTCGTCTATCGGGTCGGTCATGACATCCCCAACAAGCACAATGAGCGGTCAGACAATGGCTGGAGACGAAAGCAGCACAGACGAACATGAGCCGGGCGTAGAAGAGGCCTTGAGGAAGCTTACTGGGGACGTTCCATCAACCGAACCCGAAGTTTTCGAAGCGATCTCTGTGCCGCGACCAAGAAGCATGCTAACAAGAGAAGAAAGAATTATTCGCATGAGGGAAGAGCGCAAAACCAAAGATATCGCCAGAGCGAAAGCCGATGCATATAGGGGCATGGTGCGAGAACTAGAAGGTGTTCTCGGCAAGAAAGGATCTAGAGGTCGAGTGTCCTTATAAGACGCGGCCGCATACCGATACCCGGCCTCTAGTCAACAAACATATGATGAATACGTAACGACTCAAAATCACGTTGGCGCATTTGGGTATAGACTGGCTTATTGGTGTGAGGGTAATATTCCTCGCTTTGGCGCAATGGGTCCTGGGAGTTTAGGAAAACTAGCCACGAACACTGATTTGGCTCAACCGCACGATCGTTAAATATAATGTCTCTTCTGTATTACATATGTAGCTGTATATATATATATATATATAGCACGGTACATAAATAACAGCATAAATACCTACATTTTGAACTATTATAAGCACTTATATCGCACATTTTCCTAGAAGATGGCTACATCTAGAGACTTCTGATGTTGTTCTCACCTGTAAAGCTAGAACTAGAGTAAGTACGGGCCGAAACGAGTCAGTCTTGAGTCAACTTTTCTCATTGATCAGTACTCATGTAGGTAGACTGGTGGCTGGAGCCATACCTAAGTACCTACCTGAATCTAGGCAACTCCAGGCAAACCCCAGGCGGCCCAGGTGGGGAATTTGCAGCTGGATTCAGGTGCAAGGCAAAACTTCGCGCGACTTTCGCGACTTGGCCATTAAACCCTGGTAAAAACGCGTGGGCCGACGCGTAGGGCATTCAGCTAGTACCTACCTAGTGCTGCCTAATAATTCCCATTGCATCCTACTTGTAGGCTGGAGCTTCGTTTCGTTCCCTCATAATCACAACGACAAGCCAACGAGTCTCGCCTTGCGTCTGTAATTTTTTTTGTACTCGTTACTCTTCAAGCTCAACCCCAGGAGCCAACTTATTTTCATCGTCACCATTATATTCGTAGATTCGTCTTACACTCCCGTCAAAATGCTGGAAGCCAGACTCAGCCAGTCGATGGTCCTAAAGAAGGTAGGTGACCTAAACTGCTCTACGTATTGCATTGCCATGCGCTTGGATGGGACTGATTGTCGTAGGTGGTGGATGCCATCAAGGACTTGGTGCAGGACTGCAACTTCGACTGCAATGACTCGGGCATTGCTCTACAAGCCATGGACAACTCCCACGTCGCCCTCGTGTCCATGTTGCTAAAGGCTGAATCATTTGAACCCTACCGATGCGACCGAAATATTGCCTTGGGTGTCAACCTCGTCTCTCTTACCAAGGTTCTGCGCGCCCTCCAGAACGATGATCTTGTGACCCTCAAGGCCGACGACGCGCCCGACTCGTTAAATATCACCTTTGAGAGCAGCACAGCCGACCGCATTAGCGAATATGACCTCAAGCTTATGGACATCGACCAGGAACACCTGGGCATCCCTGATACCGAGTACGCCGCCACTGTGACCATGCCTTCGACTGAGTTCAAGCGTATTTGCACAGATTTGCAGGCCATGTCGGAATCTGGTAAGTTATAGCCATCGCCAGGCCTGTTTTACATATGATATTAACTATGGGCAGTCACAATCGAGGCCACCAAGGATGGTATCAAGTTCTCTTGTGCCGGTGATATTGGAAATGGTGCTGTCACTCTGCGAAACTACCAAAATGTCGAGAAGGAGCACTTGAATGTGGACATTGAACTAACCGAGCCTGTTTCCCTGACATTCTCCCTAAAGTACCTCGTCAACTTCTGCAAAGCGCAACCCCTCTCAGATAGAGTCAAGATCTGCCTCTCTAATGAAGTACCTCTCTTGGTGGAATATCTGATAACAGGCACCAGTTACTTGCGCTTCTATCTAGCACCCAAGGTTCGTGACATGATATTTTCAGTATGTTGTCATATGCTAACTAGTGACTGTAGATCGGAGACGAGGAGTAAAGAATGCTTAACAATACGCAATGACGACCTTGATGAAAGATACAATACCAACAGGAGGCGGTAAACGAAAGGGGAGGGCCACGTAAAGATGGGATCTACAGCACGACCACGAAGTAGGAGACTTATTAGCCGTTGCGAGTAGAGGTTTTCAGTGATGCAGCAGACAAGCCCCGAAAAAATCAATAATGTTGCAGCTGGGCGTGACGGTGTACCTAAATTAATACGGGAAAAAAATAGCTTTCTTGCTACTCAGTTGCAACTTATCGGGTAGCAACTTCATTCCTCCCGATACCCATGCCCTTGAAGATACAGAGTTCTATTGTGGAACTAGATCAATAGATAATTTTTGAGTTGTGCACAATGGAATGGGTTATGCGTTGGAATGTGTCATTTTAAAGGGTTTAGCGCGGGGCATTGGAGCGAAGAGGTCGAACGCGGGGCATTGTCCAAGTTCCATTCCGACAACGTTGCTAGCCCGCCGATGCAGGCCGCTTCTCTCTAAAGACAGGCTACGGGTCACGAGTCACGAGCACTCGGCTCTGCAAGGTAGGTCCTTTATTATCTAGCAGGCTTACAGAGCGTCGTGCTGAGTTGTTTTGCTTTGTCAGTCTTTATTCCCGGTGCAGTGGCTTTCCGTACATGAATGGCTACCGAAAATTCTAGCTAGCTAGTCTTCTAACCTTATTTCTACCGACCCTTTTTTCTCCAGTCTTCGGGGCCTTCATATCTAGGGCAGTTCTAATCCGGAGCCGCGAGACCGATTCTTCCCTTTTCCCCGATGAATCCACAGCCGCCAGTGCCGGAGACAAGCGTCCTGGCCGTCGCCAGTCATGTAGGAAAACCGCTCTCTAGCACCTATTTCAACCAACGACTAACTCTCCCGTGAAGGTTGTCTCAGGGTGAGTCCCGTGCCACCAGCTCCCCTTCTGCGCTCTACCGCGCTGACCAGGTTCCCTGCCTAGGCATGTAGGAAATAAGATCGCAGTATTCGTACTGCAATCGCTAGGCTGCGATGCGGCCGCCCTGAATACAGTACAGTTCAGTACGCCTGTCTTCTCTCCTCCTTAGTAGCCTTTTGGAGCAGTACAAAGCTGACATGGCGCATAGGTAACCACACAGGGTACAGGCAAGTCAAAGGCACAAAACTTGCGGCGCAAGAGATCACGGATCTTTGGGATGGACTCAAGCAATCCCATCTGGACAGCTTCGACATGATGCTATCAGGCTATGTGCCCGGGGCCGCGGGCGTCGAGGCTGTCGGCCGGATAGCTAAGGAACTCAAGACGGCAGCCGCATCCAAACCCGGCAGCTTCTTCTGGGTGCTCGATCCCGTCATGGGGGACAATGGGAAGATATATGTTGCCGAGGACGTAGTCCCTGCGTACCAAAGCCTCATCCACCACGCAGATTTAATCCTGCCCAATCAATTCGAGGCCGAGTACGTGTTTTCTCCATTTGCTTTCCCTCCTTGCCATATCTCCTGCGCTTTCCATGGAAACTCGGTGCTAACCCAGGGTATCCGGGCGGCATACAGGCTTCTTTCGGGTGTAAGCATCACAGACTCCGCGTCCCTCGAGCGCGCCATCGAAGTCCTGCACGATACGTATAACTTGCCGCATATCGTCATAACATCCGTCTCGCTGCCTATACGCAGCGCTTCTCAAACGCCATCCTCGACGCGCCCGGCGTCGCCTACCCAGTCGCAAGCTCCCACCATGCCTACCATGTCTGTCGTGGGCTCGACGCGCACCTCGGACCGCAAGCCCCGCCTCTTCACGATCCAATTCCCCGTGTTCAACGCCTATTTCAGCGGCACGGGCGATATGTTCGCGGCACTGATGGTGGTGCGCATGCGGGAGGCCGTCGCATGTTCTACAACCGATGGCACACAGCACACGACATCATGGCTGAGCCCCGACGACGTCGTGCCCACAGACCTGCCGCTTGCCCGCGCCGCCGAGAAAGTACTAGCGAGCATGCACGAAGTGTTAGCACGGACGTGCGAGCAGATGCCCTCCGATCTCTCGGCCGCCATCGCGCGGCTCGCCACGCGCAGGGGCGTGAGCGAGGATGTCGTGCGTGCGGAGAGCGAGACGATGCACCTCCTCAGATCCCAGGCCGCCGAGCTCAAGCTCGCGCGGAATCTAGGATGTCTGAGGGAACCGACTATAGAATATCGCGCCGAGAAGATGTGAAACTGCTGAAGTAATACCTTTGAGATCAATCGTATATACGTTGACCATTCGTTCTGATGTTCATCCACCCAAAATTCAAATGTCTGGGGATAGCAAGGGGCTGGATGAATGTCGGGGAAAGCGATGGGCGTCGTGGTTTTCGAGCGCTTTGCGTAATATCGTGTAGGCGGAAAGAACGCCATCTCGTAGATTTCTTCGCAAGCGTTATAGAAATATATCATGAGATACGGCGTATATAACGATAATAAAAGAAAAAGAATTAGAATAGAACGCGACGAAAGAAGCATGTATTTGAATACATACCCAATGTAGTAATTTTCTTCTATTTGTATCTTAACTCCTATATTCCGTGATCTATTCTAGCGGGGTCTTGCCCTATCGTACGCCAAAGACAGCTCGCTCATAACTTTGCTCATGTCCCAGAAACCGAACACGAAAGGCTACTCTCGTAATTCGATCATTCCAGAATCAACCCGTAATGCACTGATGTCAATACCGTCGGTGTCCAGTAGACAATGCACCCTTCAGCTCTGCTCCGCCGATGACGTTAGGATGGGAATATCCCGTGAACCGCCAGAGACATCTACCTCATGTGCCCCCCAATTTTATGTCTCCTCGTTGAGTTGCATGCTCTTTTCATATTCTTACCCGTTTACGGTGCGCAGAAAGTGCTCTCGTCCTCCAGCCCAATCTTCGCAAGCAAGTAGGCGAACCCCAATCGATTGAAGAGTCAGGTATTAAGCCATTGCCCCCCTCGTTCAAAGCTCCATACCCATCATTCCGAGGCCATTTATTATCATCACGGGTTCCCTCTATTTTCCCGGTTGCCTCTTGGTCGCGCACACGTTCGTTATTGTTTGTAGGTAGACGGGACTCCTAGTTCGTCCCTGTGCTGCCGAAGCCGCCGGCGCCGCGCACGCTCTCCTCGAGCTCGGCCACCTCGACGACCTTGGGCGTGTAGATGCGCTCGATGACCAGCTGCGCGATACGGTCGCCCTCTGCGATGGCGTAGTCGGTGTCGCTGTGGTTGAAGAGGAGGATCTTCACCTGACCCCGGTAGTCGGCGTCGATGACGCCCGCACCCGTTTGGATGGAGTGCTTAGATGCAAGGCCGGAGCGAGGCGCGATGCGTCCGTCTATTTTAGTCTGTGTTAGTGTATGGTGAGACGAGGGACGAGCAAACAAAGGTATCAAGACGTACATGTACCGGCCGGCACCGCAATGGCGATGTCGGTGTCGACCAACACCTTGCCTCGCGCGGGAACGGTCGCTGCCTGTGATGAGTACATGTCATAGCCTGCAGCGAAGGCGCTGCCGCGAGTCGGCAGACGGGCCTTGTCCGACAGCTTCTTGATCAACAGCGGCGGGGACTGCTCGACGGGGACGCTGGTGCTGCCGTTCTCAGCCATTGTGTCTGTGATGGAGTTGTTGCTGTTGTTGTCGGTCTTGACTCTTTTCGGTGGGGGTGAGTTCGGAGGGGAGGTGATAGAGTCAGTGGTCATGTTATGAATAATACTACTACCTTGACTCCAAGAGTGTCTTGTGTCTAGTTAGGTGTGATATTTTTTTGGGCCTATGTGGGATGGATGGGAAATGTTTGGTAGAAAAGTGCCTTGCGGTGTCGGGCAGTTAGCGGTGGGAATCGGTCTATGGCCTAGGTATACCTAGTCTATAGTAGACTAGGTAGGGGATGCGCGTCTGAGACGCGTTAATGAGGGCAGGTGGGGTGGTGAAAAGGAATTGGCGAATTGGGTTCATGGTACCTAAGCCTACGGTGTAACTAACCGTCCCACAAGATTATCATGTTCGTGCAAGTCCTCTTCCTGACGCCTTTTTGGTCTACATATGCATATTGAATTGATGCCACGTGGATCTATTGACAGCAAACCGATTACTCTTAGTCAGTAGCCTGCCCAGTCTAGATCAATTATATGGATATACGAAATTGTCACTCATCGGGTATGTTGTTGGTAGTGGGCCGCCTCTTTGGATCGTAGACAAACAATTTTATAACAAGCTGGGGAGCAAGAGCGGAACGGCATTGTTCTCATAGCTATCTCGCTTCTTACATTACCGCCAAGTCCATGTTCGATGTAGGAGACAACAAGAATTGAGAACAAGATAGGCAAAAGAGACGTTAGATGGACTAGTAAGGCTCCGGGTATAGCGAGATCGCTAGTATAACAGGCGCGTACCTAGGGAGATAGTTATGAGAGATGCCACCCTGGGGCTAACCATGAGCCTATTTTATTTATATTGGATAGATATTTATTGAGGTTCTTTCAGTCGTCTAATTCTCTACCAAAATCTATCAGTCGTAGTCTACTCGAGTCTTTTGGATGAAATTGCGCGACTTTTGCTCGCACAAGAAATCTTGCTGCCGCAGTCTCCTTATGGAGATGGACATAGGCCGCCGAGTTGTCGCCTTCGGACTGTGAGAGACTATTGAGCAATTCTTCTGTTAGATCTCGCATTTCCTGCCCTGCCGCAGTGACCTCGTCCCTGTCATGGCTCTCGCCGCGGCGGCCTTCCTCACCCTCGCGAGGACCCCATATCTCATCAATGCGCCTTTGCCGTTTGTCGTCCCCTGGTTTTTCTTTTACTGTTTTAACCCTTCCCTGAGAATTGAAACCCGCTACCAGATCCTGCTCATCGATGTCCATCATGTCACCAACAACCGGACCACCCAGTTCCTCAGCCGCAAGCATGCCGGCCAGGTGGTTATCAATAAATCTCCTGAGAGACTTAAGTAGCTTAGATGTCTCCCTATCGTATGTTTTCTTCTTCTGTTTTAGCTCGTCAATCCGCTCGCGTGCAATATCCTCGGGCCCCATTTCCATACGAGCCTCTAAGCCATCCTGCAGCAACTGGATGCGACCTCGAAGGCTATGGGCAAGAGCTTGTTGATTACTAAAATCTGCCTTTGCACGCTCTAGCTTCTTTTTCGTGTCCACAACAGACTTGCTGTGGGTTGACAAGTACGCCTTCGTCTCTTCCACAGTTTTATGAGTTCTACGAAGTGCGACCAGTGCGGGCAGAACAGAATCGGGGAATGGCAGGTATGGTGTCGAAGATGCCAGCTCATCATACGCCATCTTCATAATATCAAATGTTGCCGTTGCAGGGAGACCTTGGCCCTCGCGGCGGATGGGAGAAACACGTAACTATGTTTTGGTCAGCTTATAGTGTGCTACAAACCGCGAGGGAGGTGGTCCTTACTTTGTTTAACCCATCCTCATGCTCTTTAACTATGCCTTGAAGTTCTTGCAGGGTCTGTTCAAGGTTCCTAGCATGAAACACATCGTGATGGTTGACTTGAGGCGCCTCATGTGTTGAGCCAGCCATGGTTGCCTTAATCGTCTTATCAGGGTTCTTTCTAATAGGGTTTCTTCTGTTCTTTGACCCTGATGCAACTTCTTATGTACATTCAGGATTGTCTCAGGCAAACCTAATGAGTGTGAACAACAAATGCACTGTGCAAACGATCTCCTGAATTGTACAGTAAAACTTGATTAGGAGGTAGGTACCTTGGCGAGGCGACAGTAGGTACATAGCAGGTTCCAGGCACTACGCCCCAGAACAACGCTCGGACTCACAAGAGACTTGACCTACAGGTGGGCACAGTGTCTCGAGATACCCATTGGACCGCATTTTGGATTTTGTGGAACCACTATTGTCCGGCCGTGCGTACTGGCCTGTACCGTCGATCTTCCTTTGCGTCAATCAGAATCGGCCATCCATTTTCTTTTTCCGATTAACAAGATTACAGCAGGCTAGGACCACCTCCTTCCGAATACCTAGTTTCCTCATCATATTTTCTCGCCTCTCAGACGTGAACCGGTGAGGCGCTGGTAAGAAACTCCATCTAGATCGTCGACAATCTAGTCCCGATTGTTCTTTTCCAAGGCCCGTGATTGGCCACAGCTCGTGTTAGTGCCTCTACAGTATCGCATTTGTTCAGCTACGGTACAGACCCATACCTACCTACCTACCTACTGTGACCAAAGTGCTCCAGACCTCCAGGAAGCTACGAGGCACCCTTAGTACACTAGCTCTTCGGCAGAACTCTGTTTGGACAGCCTTTCAACCTCATTCAACAAATCTCCAGAGTGTCAACTCCGCCACGACATTCGTCATCTCGGATTGATTCATTACCCGGAATCACCTGTCGCAACTACCATCACTCACCTCCACCCACCATCACGACCATCGGGGAAGTCGGGACAAGCTCCCAACTGCTGCTGTGAGGAAGGATCAGACGTAGAAAAAGAAAGGACAATCGGCAGCTTGCAGTTGCTTGCGGCTGTTCTGTTCTGTTCTGTTCGGCCTGACGGAGCAAAGGTTTGAGGACAACTTCACCTCGTCACATTCTACTGTCGCTCGCAATCATCCTTCACTTCCACTTTACCTGCCCGCCCTCACCGCAACCGCAACACATACACACACACGGCAAGACTTGGGCCTTTCTCCATCCATATCTGCCTTCTCACTCACCAACCTCACCACTCGTGTTCTACGCCTCGCGCATCTACTCTACTCTACTCTACTCTACTCTACTCTGCCTCTCTCACTTAAAACCACCGCAACGCCTTCAATCTTGCTGCTTGCCAGCCACCTAACACCACTCCTTAACCCTTTATCGCTTACCTTTGCGAACGGCTGAATCCAGCGAGATTTGCACGTCTCCTAATCTCCGTCGTCATTGCCCGACCTGACCTGACCCAACCTTACCTGACGGTATCGACGCTGTTGTCTTCACATCGACTTTACCGCATCCATTTCGACCCGACCCTCAGATCACGTACAAAAAGCCTTCATCTGCCTATTGTGCCTTACCGCTTGCATTCCGCCCCGAGCCCTTACACCTGCACGTTTTCCTACGAAAAACTTCAAGGTGTAGATAAGCAAGATTCGATAATCAATTTCAATCAAAATTTTCGGCAATCTAAAGGCATCTTTCACATTGAATCCTCGTGTGACAATATCTCAGCGATTTTAGGACAAAATGTCTGCATCTCCGACCCAACCGACCAACCCAGCGAAACGTCCTCTCGAGGATGCATCCTCGCCTTCTCGATCCAATGACCAACCCGACGCTAAACGACCCGCGCTCGACAAGGTCATTCATGCCAACCATGACGAGGAGCAACCCAAGCTTCCTGATAGTAATGGCGATAGTGTGCCAGCCCCAGCGGAAGCCAACGGCACATCCAAAACAAGTACTCAGGATAAGTCCGGAGCCAAGGACGAACAGGGTGATACCATTGTGAGCGATGCCAGCGATTCCAAGGCCGGTGTAACCGCTCCCACCGTCGTGACTGGTACAGCAGCAGTACCCACAGCAACCCCGGCCAACGCTGCAGATGAGACCGCCTGGATTCATGTGAGAGCTGTGATCTCAAGCCCAGAGGCTGCCACTATTATTGGCAAGGGTGGTGAGAACGTTTCCAATATCCGAAAATTATCAGGTGCAAAATGCACTGTCAGTGACTACCAGAAGGGTGCTGTAGAGCGAATCCTGACCGTTAGTGGTGTTGTCGATGCGGTTGCCAAGGTAGGCTTGTGTGGTTCCGTTCTTCTATTATCGTACTACTGACACTATATAGGCTTTTGGCTTAATTATCCGCACGTTAAACAACGAGCCTCTAGATGAACCTTCAAGTGCACAGTCGAAGACCTATCCACTACGCCTATTGATTCCACATGTGCTAATAGGATCAATTATTGGCAAAGGTGGTGTACGTATTCGTGAGATTCAAGACGCCTCAGGTGCTCGTCTTAATGCCTCAGATTCCTGCCTTCCCCTGTCCAGTGAACGCTCCCTTGTCGTTATGGGTGTAGCAGATGCTGTACATATTGCAACTTACTACGTAGGTAGTACGCTCCTCGAACAACTCAACGAACGATTCGGAGGTCCGGCTGCCTCAGCCTATGCAACTCGAAGCGGAGGCCCGGCTGGTGCCGTGCCCGGAGGGATGCAAGTAATCCCATACAGCCCACAGCCGGCGGGAGGTAACTATGGTCACCGCGAGAACTATGGAAGACGCCCAGACCCTCGATCCCAACACTACCCTCCTGCGCCGTACGCTCAGCCGTACAATCCCCATGCGCCCGCCCCCCATCCCAACCCCAATGTTCCCATGCATTATCAACCTCAGGCCGGAGGGTATGGTGCTGCTCCGCACATGCCACCCCACCAGGCTGGTCATGTTGCTGGCCCTCAGCATCATGGTGGCCCTCCGGCTCAGCCTATGCACGGTGGTATGGCAGGTGCACCGCTGACACAACAGATTTTTATTCCAAACGATATGGTCGGCGCCATCATTGGCAAGGGCGGTCAGAAAATTAATGAAATCCGACAAATTAGTGGTAGTGTGATCAAAATCAACGAGCCTCAAGATAATAGTAACGAGCGACTCGTGACCATCACAGGAACAGAAGAGTGTAATCGCATGGCACTCTACATGCTGTACTCTCGACTCGGTGAGCTGAAGAACCAAAAAGCGGCCAACTAATGCCGACTTCATACTACATTCATCGCCAGTTCAAGGCTAATTCCTCGCTACTAAATCCAGAAAGCGAGAAACACCGCATCTAAAATGTTACAACCCTTCATTGCCTTCCGATTTTTCGGTACGATTTGCGTTCCCCATC
This sequence comes from Xylaria sp. Z50, assembly GCA_037356035.1. Classification (NCBI taxonomy): domain Eukaryota; kingdom Fungi; phylum Ascomycota; class Sordariomycetes; order Xylariales; family Xylariaceae; genus Xylaria; species Xylaria sp. Z50. The sequence goes on along the minus strand of JBAWJU010000011.1, from coordinate 280,531 downwards.
CGATTTGCAGGACCCGTTTCCTTCCGGAGCTAGCACTCGTTTCATCGCAACCGACGATCCGCGGCTCTTGGGCTTTTCGTCTTGGAAGGAAGGTAGTGGCGGTTGATGGCGTCAAGGTTTGGTCATGGGTTATTTCCATGTTTCGCAAGGTTATTTGTCACAAAAGGTTCGGTTCGGCTGGGTCAGGAGAAGTCGCCAGCTATTGGTATGAAGACAGGTTGATACTTCGAGGGCGCTATCATTGTCCTTTAATATCTTTTTAGATAACACATCATCACGTTCCGCTTGTGCTTTGTCATCCACCTGTACAGTTTACCTTCATGTCCTAAACATTCAACTCCCTTTGCCAGCCTGACATTTTCATTGGAATATGCTCCATTACTACCATCCGCTTCGAAATAATCAACCCATTCTCGGGGTGTGCATGCTAACTAGTTCCCAGATATAACAATCATAACTAGTATGAATGCAAGTCATTTGCGCTATCAATCCCCTCAGTGCTCATAATACACGAGGCAAGTATCGGCACTTAGTCTATTTTGCCAATGATAGTCATGATAGTGCAGTTAATGGTGTCAATTCAAGGCTAGGAGCACCTAGAAGCTGATAGGACTTACCGAGATTTAGTTTTACTTCACCATGCTTGGTCCGTGAGGAATTAACACGAAAAAAAGGAACAATAAAAAGTATTGTTTAGAAACGCAATTAAGAAAGTATAATAGAATAACACCTCAGTACTCAGAGTTTTTTTTTTCCCCTCTTTTTAAGAATTTGAGTAGTAATGATTTTGGCCTATGTCGCGCGAATATGCGGGTTTGTCTACTCCCTACAGATTAGGCTATGCGTGTGGGAATTGCTAGTAGAATAATATTTCTCCTTGAGAATAGAAATAGAATCGCTACACAATACCCCTAAAGTATCCTAGATTAAAAACTTGATAGGAAAAGTAGAATGTTGAGTAATCGACTGCCTAAAGTTTCCTATACATGTATTGGCGATTAGAATTATGTCGCATATGGTAGGCTCCATATAGGTATATGTCTTGGATAAAATGCTATTATATTGATCATGGTGTAATTTAGCAACTTTTGTGATGAAGCCTATGGAGAAATATCAAATCCCCTCCACCAGCATAGGCAGGTAATATATCTAATCGGTAGGAGTTTAGGTAGTCCCAGCTCCCTAGCCTAGACGTAGTCTTCGCTAGTAGTACTATGTAGGGTCATTGCAGAGAAGTCTCTCTATCCTGCACGTTCTCACGCCACGAGGAATAAGAAGTAAACTTTTTTAAACGCTGACCAAGCCAGACTTGGAATTAAACTCATGTGCCTGCGCTATGGCAGCACGTTCGCCCTGCGGTAGCTGCTGACATCTTTAGGGCGTAGCCCAGCGATGCTCGTCGTGATATTCAGTAAGTATTTGAGTGTTTTTATTTCCCGTTCGTAATCCAACTACCAGTCAGATGATGTAGAAACCGAAGATCCTTCTATGTAGTTAGCACAGTATAGACTCGCACTCTCTCCTGCCCAATCGGTCCCTATATATTCGGGCTGGGGCAGGTCAGTGTATTGTGCCCAAAGATGAGCTTTGAGGTCCTGTATGGGGTGGACGAAAGGACAATGTGGGAGTGCAGCTGCTTGTCCGAATAGTTTCTTCCAGCCCCAATACCACTTCTTCTCCGCAGGTAGCCTCATTCTCGGGAATTCAGGCAGATCGTCTACAGAAACCCCGCCTGTTCGTATGCAATACTGAGTATGATTGGTCAGCAGATCGGCCGTCTCGAAACTCCGCCAGCATAATTTGCAGTGGTTTGGCTTGAGCCTATGATTTTGTTTTAAATGCTGTCCCAGATGACCGATGGTTTTAAAGCCCTTGAACATGCAGCCAGGGTGTTGTTGCGGTTCGTACTTGTAGAATGGGCAAGCGAGGCGCTGCTTCCCACTAGATTCACAGGCCTCACAATATCTAGATGCATCTGTTGTGCCTCTAATCCCTTGGGACGACTGGGGAATGTCTATCGGCTTGGCACTTGAGGGAGGATGCTCGGAGGGGTCGCAATCTACTAGATTTATTCGAGGTTGTGGGAGTGTGGTAAAATCATAATCATCGTCGGAAACCCATGTTAGGGGGGCAGGCCTAAATGAGGGGCTTGGGAACTGCGAGTCGGCGGGAAATTCGGGAAATTGTACTGAGGTATCAATTAGGGGATTCGACCATCCTAGTGGCATCATTTCCGGGGCTATCCTGCCAGGTAGCATCGTAATAGTGCACGTCTGGGAGTTGTTCTCAGAACTAGGTGTGCTGGCGTTAGAAGCGATGTCCTCAACAGCAACATGCTTGCGCTTGGCTCGAACTGTACGCCCCGCTTGGTGGCTTTGGGTGTTCTGGAATGCTCCGGCGGAAGACCTGGTGGTGGTTTCACTAGAATGTTGTAGGCCAGAGTCGAACAGCTCATAAAGGGAGGCTGAGGAGGGTGGAGAGCTATTGGGTAAACCGGGTCTCGTATCATTATAGCGAGTGGATGAATGGTGGAAGGGCTCATTAACAGGTACCGGTACAGGGTCGCTTTCGTCTCTGCCCACATCCCACTGTTCCGGTGCAAGTTCGTTGCCCTGCTGTGCAAATGTTTCGGATTGGGTGTCGGTACTAATACCGGTATCGGTACCGGTACTAATAAGATGAGTTCGATGTAGTAGGTAAGGCAGCAGCAAGGGCGAGCTTGTGAGTCCGATATTAGATATTGCCCTGTTATCGAATGGTGTTGCGGCTCCGCTGGTGTAATTACGGGGTACATGGCTAGGCAGAGCCTCACGGATATCCTGAGGCTCTCGGTCATCTGGAGGCAGTATATCAAGAAGTGACCCTCCCACCCATTCCCCACCACAAAAGCTTGACCTTTGATTTCTGCAAGACGTACAATATTCGTCAAGCTCCATATTCAAAGGCCCCATTCCGCACATTTCCTGTACAAACACCTCATTAACTCTGGCCCCTTACATCTTCGGGATGCTGATGTCTTGCTCACACAATACCAAACTTGCTGGCGAGGTGGTGATTCCGTACGGCGCGTAGTGCTATTTCGGCGTCGGCTTACTCGTTTCTTCTGATCCATCGTCGTTTCTGACGAGCCCTCTAAGCTGCTCCTAATACGTTGCTTCCAAACGAGACATGTACTAGTTATTCACACAACATAATCAAAGTCACAAAGACTCTCTCTCGTTCATTACTAGAGAGGGCTAAGAATCGGAATGTCTATGATCTATAACGATCTCTACTGCCAATACTCATCTTGCCCCCTTGAAGATTTCCTGTTCATCTACCAATGAGACCGGATCAATCTAGTCATTCTTCAAATATTCTGTTCTAATAGGATGCAATGCTCACTATAATGATCAAATTCGACTTGCAACATGTCCCTCTCGATCTAGGTTGTGATCAAAAGGCACTTACACCATGTATCTTACGATCAAGGCTTCGTTGGCAGCAGCACGACGTACTTGTGAGAAGTACCTTTCGATCAAGCCTAGGATCACAGCCTACAGTGGGGTCGCACTGCAAAGCGCAGAGAGTAGTATCATTGGCTTGGTTTGGCTAGTTTCATGCATCTATTTCATACATGCAGCCACTTGAAGTACGAGGAGAGTCATAGGTACATACTACACCGAACATTGAGGGATCACAGCCTAGAATTCCAAGAATTTAGTCAAACCTAACGGGAGACAAGCGATCTTGCAGCTGTGGCTTGGGGTCCAATCGTCAACCCAGGGCACGCACTAGGTAGGAAGTATTCGTCTTGTAAAACCAAGAATGAGACGTTTCTATTCAAAGGCCGTAATATAATTGAAATAACTGGCCTACTCACCTAGGATAAATGGACTATTGTATACAGGGCTCCTATCGGATATTTCCCACGTTGGACACTACCTAAGTTTCCGGCCTTAGGTGAATTACTTTGGTATCGGGCTCTCATACACTCGACACGATCGGTATAATACTAGGTTCCAGTTACGTCTTGCTGCCAGGACGTTAGAATATACCTCACAACGTGATATTAATATAGGGCAATATAAAATAAGAGTTGAACTAGGGCTTAGAGAACACACTAGAATTACGGATGATCTTCAAAGATGAAGCTTCTGAGCACAAGGCGAAAACGCCAGAATATTCAAGACTGGATAGTCGTACTATGTACGACACATTGCAGCCCCTATTAAAAATTGAACCGGAGATTCGCGACAAGCTTTTGAATAGGGCGTTTGTAGCAATCTAAGACTTCTCGGTGTTGCATTTACATCGTCGGCGGGGTTTTAAAAACGCGATATACCTACTGGAGACGTATGTCCTCAGTAGGGTTAAAATCTCTACATCTAGGGCGTCGCGCTTACGCATTGCTTCGGGGGAGTAGTCGCTGCTCGGAGATTGATGTTTCTATTGCATATGTGATGTAGTGAACGATATACACTAATATTTTTATTTAACCGCCAGATCGAATCTGCCTAACTAGGAGGGATCAAGGGCGGAGAAGGTGACCTAGGTTAGGTTAAGTATGTTTTTTTTTTAACGCGACCTGAGGGTCAGTTTTGTTGGGGGTGGGGGACAATCGAAATGAACACTTTTACACTAATAGCTTTTCTATGGTTGCAGCATAAAGCATAGGTACCTAGTTCGCAAGTTTGTAAATCAAACCATCTAGGTTTATTTCCCGGGAGGGGGTCGGGGGGGCGCCGGAGACAAGCTACAAGATTGACGAGCATTTCGATAAATTTGACATTTTAGTGACCACTACGCCCTTTAGTCATGAGATGTAACGGCCTGTTCGACAGGTTGTCTGTCAAGTGGTCTGCCGGAATCAATTCCGCACCCACATCGGCCCGCATTCTAGATTCTCCTTAATGACTCCATATTGTACTATGTAGTACATTGTTAGGTGTATAATAAACGATTCAATATCTCGGTCTCTATTACAGTCTGACTATATCGCCGTTTCACCCGCTTGATTCCTGAAAAGGAAAAAAAAAAAAACATATTCACTTAGAGCTACATACTTTCGGAAGCCCCAGCGAGATCTACAGCGTGCCCTATTAAGAAACCATGGACTCTCAGCAGTTCCGAGAAGCGGCCATCTCATCCATAGACGAGAGTGAGTTCCATGTACACGATTAATTGCCCGCGCCGGCATATCTTATATAAAGCCCACGAGTCACTCACACAATCCTTTCAATTTTTAAAGTCGTTAAATACTATGATACCATCGAGGATCGTCGGGTCGTGTCAAGTGTAGAACCAGGCTACCTAAGAAAACTGTTACCGGAAGAGGCACCGCAGAACGGCGAGACATGGGCCGATATCCAGAAAGACATCGAGACGAAGGTAATTCCGGGAATTACTCACTGGTATGTCATGAAATATGGACACACTTTCGAACCTTCGTCTATGCGAACTCACAGCTGACTACATCATCGCACCAACAGGCAGTCCCCTAATTTCTTGGCCTGGTTTCCTTCCTCCAGCAGCTACCCAGCAATGCTAGGCGAGATGTATTCCACAGCCTTCACGGGCGCTGCATTCAATTGGGTCTGCTCACCCGTCGTGACGGAGCTGGAGACTATCGTCCTGGACTGGCTGGCACGAGCCTTTGCGCTGCCACCCTGCTACCTATCAACAGGTCCCACGCACGGCGGCGGCGTAATCCACGGCACCGCATCAGAAGCTATCGCGACGGTCATGGTCGCGGCACGGGACAAGTACCTGCGTGAGGCCACAGCTCATATCACCGACAATGAGGAGCGTGAGGATGTAATCGCGCTGCGGCGCACGAAACTCGTGGCCCTCGGCAGCACCGCGACGCACTCAGCGACGAAGAAGGCAGCGCAGATCGCGGGTGTCCGCTTTCGCGCCGTTCCCGTGCATGCGGAAGACGGCTACAAGATGACAGGCGCCGAGCTGCGCAAGACCATCACCGCACTACACGCAAAGGGGCTCGAGGTGTTTTATTTGACCGCGACGCTCGGAACGACGGATACTTGTGCCATAGACGACTTCGACAGTATTGCTGATGTACTAGACGAGATCGCGCCTGTGGCAACCTTGACGCCTGAGCAGAAACGCGACGGCCAGGGCGAGATCTGGGTGCATGTAGACGCCGCCTACGCCGGTTCTGCCCTCGTGTGTCCCGAGTACCAACACCTGACACCCGTGTTAGCGCGCTTCCACAGCTACAACATGAACCTGCACAAGTGGTTGCTCGTCAACTTCGACTGCAGCGTGCTGTACGTGCGCGACCGTAGCTGGCTAACTGACGCACTAAGCGTGAATCTTGCCATCCTCAAGAACGCCCACACGGACAGCGGGCTCGTCACCGACTACCGAGACTGGCAGATCCCATTTGGCCGGCGGTTTCGGAGTCTGAAGGTCTGGTTCGTGGTCCGCATGTACGGCATCACCGGGCTGCAGGCGCACATCCGCAAGCACGTCAAGCTTGCTGAGGATTTCGCCGACTTGTTGCGCACCCGGCCTGACCTCTTTGAGATCGTCACGGGCCCGCGGTTCGCGCTTACCGTGTTTAGGCTCAAGGGCAAGAGCCAGACAGCGACTGACCAGGAAGTCAATACGCTTACTAAGAAATCATATGACGATGTGCTTGCCGATGGCCAGATTTTCTTGTCGAGCACCGTTGTCGGAGGCGTGTTTGCTATTAGGCATTGCCCTGCGACGCCATTCGTTGAGGGACACCATGTGAAGAAGCACTTTGAGATCTTAATTGCTGCCGCCGAAAAGACACTCGCTGAAGCCTAACGTCCTGATTAGAAAGAAAGGATCATGACTTATGCCCAAGAAAGATTAGCCGTGAATAGATATGCGTAGATAGATTTCTATTTTTCGATTTCTCTATGCTCTAAGATATTAGCTATAGACGTAGTCTACCTGTTTTCATGTGCGGTAGATATGCGAATTGACCCCACTCATAAGTCATGATACATGTGCCATGATTTTTGTGGCCTTGTGCTTCCGATATGTATACCTGCACGCAATAAACACTTAACTTCCCAAATTATACAAATTTGGAAATCATAGATTGGTTTTTTTTTTTTTTTCAGCGTAGAGCAACCACTGTCCTCTGCTGTATTGCAATTTTTGTAAACGATCTTATGAAACGCTGCGATAGTTGTGTTCTGGCCGCTGTAAGCATCGTTTATTCTCACTATCGCCGAATGGCTACCACGAATCACGACGGCTTCCGCCACGACCTGCTAGATCTAGATCTCTCGGGTCATCATATTGGTATTTGCTACCGTACCGGCGATTGTCTTGGGGATCGTGTCGTGGCATTTCACCACGATATTGGTCGTCACGCCTCGAATTAGTACGATAACCAACAGATTGTTGGCGTCGTGGACCACGAGCATAGTTCTCTATCCCATCCCAGTCGCCTCTTCCACTTGATCGGTTTCTATAAGGGGACCTATGACTTCGACGGGAATCGACCGCCCTATCGTGATATGAATTTTCACGCTGATAATGTTCTTGGTCGTCTCGCTTTCTCTGCTCCTCTTCCCCTTTCTGTTTCTTCTCTTCGCATTTCCGTACTTGATTCTCGATATTCCATGCTAGAGTCAACCCAATTAAGCTCAGCACGCCGACTTCCTTTAACCCGATTTGATGCTGCTTCTCGAGCTGTTTTCGAGTCTGGCGATGTTCGGGGTGAGCCCGTGACGGGAGTAGATTTCGCGGATCGGCAGGCGGTGATAATCGCATTGTGGCTACGGGATGATAAGTGGGTAACACAAGTAAATGTGCTAAAGTGATGACTTAATATTAATGGGACTTTTTTAATTCTTATCCCGCTTGTTCTGATATTAAAAAGGCTTTGATAATTGATAGATTCTCATCGAAAACCCAACTAACATGAAGAAGGAGATCATCCTGTCCTTAAGTAGACATTTAGTGTAGGTTAGTGTCATGATGTGAAAACAAGGACATGGGTCCAAGATCGTAAAACTGGCAATGATTCAATGGGGGATGATGCGTAGGCGTGTATTGATTGTGCATCATCAAACAGATGAGAGCCGTCTGTGATTCGACGGCTAGAATCCTAACAGCGAGACCTAGCCGCATCAAGGATGCTCCAGCAGTGTCGTCCAAGGCCGATGCTATGATGTCATTGCTCAGCGAGAACTACGCGCCATCCTGATTGGATCATTGACCGTGGAACAAGAAGTCTCGTGGACCCCAAAAGTCAGTCTCTGCGTCAAGTCACCTCCGGCAGCATCGCCGATCCCTCTCCTCTCGTCTACTATCGTCATTGCTCACCTTGAGAAAGTTGGTTGACTGGCAGGGTCTGAGGACGAGCGCTTTTCTACGTTGAAGTGCTATATCCCCTGCCTACGAGCACCCCCTATAGCAACTACTACATAGTAGCATTAATGAGGTGTTATTCGGCTTTACAGGGACAGCTAATTTACATAGTAGTTGAAAGGTGAGCAGTGTGTTAAGGGAGAAGGGGGTTTGTCACCAATCTCCTAAGCTCCACTTGCCTTGCCTTCATGTTCTATCATCTAGCAGAAATGCGCGTCAGGGAGAGGCACCCATACATTAAGGAGAGTCGCAAAAAGACAGCGCCCTGGTTACACAACCCCGATGTGGCTGACAAATGACCCTGCTCATGTTACTGATCTACAGGTGCCTATCATGAGCGTCGATTACAGCCATCCTAGAATACTTACTTCATAATCAGCCGTGCTTTAGCTTCCTCAGCTTGGTTAGATGTGCATCTAGAAACATATGCGTGGCAACTAATATAAAGATACGTAGTACAAATTAAAACTAAATATAGTGGACGTAGCGATACAAGTATCGACGTCATTGCTTGAAATATTTTGAGCAGGTTTGGCCTCTTCAAGGTACTCATGGCTAAATAAAGGAAAGGAATCTTATAGTTGGGCGGTGATCCGTCTTGAAGCCTGAAGCCCAGCCCGGCCTGTAGGAGACACCAACTTGGTCACATTGCATCCAATAATATGAACGGCGGCGAATAATGATTCGTAAATTATATCTGCTAATTGAGTACTAGGCTAGTTATATTTTCTTATGTTCAGTGCCACAGATCATGGGCAATAGATATCTAATGTAAAATTAATATCTGACAAGAAGAAACAAGTTGCTATGTGCTAGTAATGACAAGCAGATATAGAGACCGCACTTAGTCGCGTCAAACTCTGGCATTCGGTTCTATTATACGCAAGAGCCTACCTACGAATCCTAGATGGTGATGTGCTACTAGGCCCTATAGTTATCCCTTAAGTTTAATAGAGTGGCGACAAACATCCATAGTATGCCCGTAGAACTGTAACATTAGATTAGCAAGATTTAGTACGTTTAGCAGCGCTATATGGAATGTGCTTGGAGGACTCTAGAGGGGCTATCAACGCTCATTGTTCGAAGCTGGAAGTAAAAATTTTCGTGTGTGATAGATAGTATTTCTCTCTGTTTTTGTCACGTTCGCGAGAGGATGTGCACTTGGAGACATGTTACCTAGCTCTATTTAAAGCCACTGATGTAAGGACCATTAGGGAAAGAAACAACTGAGGAAAACTGAGAGATATCTATAAGTGAAATGGTTTTGGATAAGAAGTAAAGCAAGTTGTGATTTTCAACCTGATTCTCTTGAAGAGCCACATATCACTTAATATTTTGAATAGATTATCCTGATTTTCAATCATGTAGACTATAGTATATTGACTAAAATTAGATGGGCCCCTTGTCACTAGAAACATAGAAGTGCAAATTCTAAGCTATTAAGAATATGGAACTGGATTCTCTAGTAGAAAGTTTGAAGAATAGAATTAATCCAATGCCTTTGAAAATGGTTGAATGGAACAAACTGCTTCATGCATAACATAGGCTGTTAGTATTATATGTTAGTAGCCGCATCACAAGGCATCGTGACATTTGCTAGTATTCACCTACTGTCTCACAAATACCAATTTAAGACATATCCGAGCCGGAATCTTTCGGAGTGCGTCTTAGCGGCATTGAGAGGACTCGATTGTGTTGTAGTCATACTACTATAACCCCTCATACATAATCGGCAGAATTTGGGCGACAGTGTTCCTAAAGGCTTCACATTAGCCTTTCTAGTTAACTCTTCCCTCAAATTTGTTCTATTTCCCAATTTGAGAACGCATGAGCCAGCTGTAACTATATGGACTACAAGACCTAACGCAATACGTGACGCGAGAAGACACCAAAGCTGCCCCTATTTTACAGACTCGATTTCTAGTGAGCTCGGTTGTTGTGCGTTTTGGTGCATCGAGACAAATGATTGAGCCACTGTTAGTGTTCTGGTATGCTCACGAGGCCACTCGAGGCCGAGAGAGAGTGCTCGTACAATACAGGAAAAATGTGACAGGTGCTTGCTTTTATACAGATTCATTAGGTTTAGCCGTAGTTTATGCCATGTCTTGTGATTTATTTGATTTAACTTTAGGCGTGCATCGAAATATGCTCACAGGGTGCCTCGGTTTTCTAAAAGAGTATCAATTGGGTTGAGGAGTGCAACTATGAGTATTTCTTAGTACACATAACGGAAAGTCACAGCCCTGTCGCCCTTCGCAGACAACTCTTCTGGGGTAAACTGGTTGTGCCCGCCTTCCCTGACAATCTTTGCCCTCTTCTTGTTTATACGTGAATAACTCACAATCAGTATAACAGCTGCAATAAGACCAACACTCGTGAAACCCAACTCCAAGGCGTGCCCTAGGATATATCTCGGGGAATCCTTCTGTCTATAAAAATTCGACGCGAATGCCCCGCCTAAATTCCCTACGCCAATTTGTATTGCCATTCCAGCGCTTCTCTTATAGCCTCCAGCGAGGTTGTTGGAAAGCCAGGCGATGTTGCCGGCAAATGCCGGGTAGAGTCCGGCAGCAGCTATAAACACACCGGCGTACACAGCGCCAGGATTGCTAGTGGATATGCACCTTGAATCAAATTAACGGTGTTACATTAAAGGGGCGAGGGCATAAACTTACAAGATGAATCCGACAAGTATCGCACACATGCAGGTAACGACGAACGGACTTCTTCTGCCCACGCGATCTGAGAAGTATGCCACAACTATTGCTAGAAGAGCTGCCGTTACGTATATCGGAACAGTTAACAGCTGCGCTGTAGAAGATACGTAGCCTAGATTTTTGATGATGCTCGGTAGGAAAAGACTGATGCCATAGAGCGGACAGACGATCTAAAGGAATCTTTAGCGAGAGTGTGTAGATGGTTAACAAACATTGAGGGGATGACTTACCCCCCAGTAAACAAATATATTCACCCATATTTGCCAATCCTTGAATGCTGCCCATACATATTTCCACTCAAACTCATCGGCTTGAGCGACTTGTACGCTCCCTTCATCTTTATCTTCTGACTGGCCTTGGTACTTAAGCCGGAAAATGACGAAGGCTCGTTCTTCTTCAGTGAGAAACGTCGCCGTCTCGGGGAAATCGTAGAGAAGGAAGAAGGCGGCAATAGCGACGACAACCTGTTGATTCAGTCTAACGGTAAGGTTAAAAATGACCAAGATTTACTCACCGTAGCAAGACCTTCTAGAATGAAAATCCAGCGCCAGCCTTCAAGACCCCCTAACCCGTCTAACTTTGCGATAGCGAAAGCTAGTAGCCCGCTGAATGCTCCTGCAATTGATCCCGCTGAGAAGAACATAGCCTGTCGAAGTTGAATTTCACGTCGGCAATACCTGTGCTGTTAGTTAGCTCCTTAGCTCTGATGCTTGGGGTTTATCATACCACATCGTTAGGTAATACTTGAGATTCCATTAGTCTTTGAAGTGGACAGGCATCGGAGTAGGACTTACGGCACACCCAGGATACAATCCCGCTTCTGTAACGCCAAGAAATAACCGCGCACTGAGAAGACCTTGGAAGTTCTGAACGATCCCCATCAATGTCATAACTATTCCCCATGCGACCATGATTGTAGGTAGCCATCTGCTAGGACGAAGCCGTTTGAGGAGGAGATTGCTCGGCACTTCAAAGGCTGCATAGGCGAAGAAGAAAACAGTAAGGCATAAGTTGTATTGATCATCTGTCATCTTCAAGTCTTCCTGTAGACCTTCAATTTTCGCGTTGCCGATATTACCACGGTCAAGGAAGGAAAGTAGATACAGCAAAGCGAGCATTGGAATCAGACGGATGTCCATCTGGTGTAAAACGTGAAGTGAGTAATTGTAAGGAGTTGACAATAATCCTATATCTTGACATACCTTTCTCAAAATCTTCTTTTCATCTAGGTGAGCGAATGACTCGTGGCTAGTCCCAGGCGCCGTGGCCATAGTATCAATATGGCCGATTATGTCTTCCTGTGTATCGTCGACCTCAACGACGTCCGGCTTCTCAAATGTTGCACTCATCGTGGCGTGACCAATCTATAGGAATCTAGTTGTAGGTTGGGAAACTAGGAAAGATTCACGCGGAAATGAGCTGGTGAGGTCTACGAGGAACAACTTGATCATTTGATCTCACAACCTCACGAAGATCTTCACCAGGCCTCTTATCTGGGACTAGTCATTACTCGGTGACCGTGGAATGTGATGATCCCCGCATTGGAGATCTTGGGTCCTCCCCCGCATCCCGCACTCGAGTATCTACCGGATCTGTACCATGCTTTCTTGGCAGATGCGGGGAGAATTATACGGACACCTATTAGTAACCTGTTTTAACTATGCCTCGCAATCCTAATTAGGTACTCCAGACAGAACTTGACAGATCCCGGGTGCTGCCCGGATAACCCAATGAAGCCGACGAGCTCTACATAGTCGAATCCTATGGGAAACCCCGCAGTCCGCGACGTGGGTTATCACTCTTAGATTGGCATGGGTAAGAATTTAGGTCAGCGGCAATGGTATACGGCACATTGGACCGCTATGTCGTTCGTTTTTTTGAGTCGAAAGGTTGAAAAAAGAAAAAAAAGGAGCAGGTACGAGAAATCCGTGTCATCCGACTGGATAAGTTCTGTTTACCGAGCAAACATAATCTCCAAATTTTCAATATGTGTCCTTGCCGACGGCTCCTAGTTTGATTGGTTGTAGAGCCATCTTACTGTGTCTTGACGAGGGATTGAGATGGGAGATGGTTATTGTCACATGGCACCCTCGCTCGAGGGGTCTGTTGTATCTTTTCTGATTGGGCCCTGCATCCTATCATTATTTACAAGTATTTAGCTTATATAAACCTCATCACGACCTCCATTCCGACTGCAACACAGGATTCCGAATGGTTTATAAATTTTTGCAATGATATGAATCATCGTCTACCCTTCGGGCTGATAGTCTAATGGATGGTACTCCCCTTGTTCCCCTCCTTGTCTCCCCTCCCTACCCCCACGAAGATTGTTTCCCGTAGATAGCATTCACAAATCGGTAGTTGATTCTGGTGATAATTCCCTTGGGAGACTTGGTTTCGTGTAGAATTTCAGATCGAGGAAGGCCAAGTACTCAAGTTAGCACGGTCGACTAAACGAATTACTAGGATGTGAATCATATAACACGAAAAAATCTGACCCTATCTTGACGAGTAAGGCTTGGGATTCGCTGGTCCTAACAACGTCCTCGAGCTGTGGGAATACCGAGGCTATCTACTTATCAAGGGGTATATTTTTCCGTCGCCGTGGTACCCTTTATATGACAATCTACGAAGCACTAAGTTGAAAGCTCCAGAATGAAGAACGAACCGAAAGAAATGCCCAATCCTCCGGATGTTTCCCCCAAGCCATATGCAGTTGACTCCGATTCCGTACCCGCGCTAGTGCTGTATGAATCCTGCTCGGGTCAGCCTCGGAAGGGTTTCTCGACTACACAAAATTATTTCCTTCCATGACTTTCTACCCATTAACCAATCAGCCATTGTAACAGGGCAGATAGTACTACTCACAGGCTTCAGCTTATTCAAATTGTGTTGCTAGCGTTCCTATGTCTTTTGAAGGTAAGGCTTTAGGATCAATATCCGGAAGACATTGACATCTACAACACCTAAGAGATAGTAATATCTACTTAGTGACACTACGACGCTATCAAGGTCCTGTCTTATCTCTTTCACGGCAAAATACCATCACTCGATAAATTCCTCAACTTCATCCTGGCAGATGTCGGTAAGTCCCTTCAACTTTCGGACGCTCCCCACGTAGATGATGCCATCTTGACAGGGCGTGAGGCATATTCTAATTATGTGCATTTGAAACTTAGCTGACAGGGCTGATTCTCACAAGCTGTTGGGTATATGTGGGATGGAATCTTGTCACGGCATTGAACCAGCATTGAACTAGCATTGGAGGATACAACTGAGCTGCATATCCTATCCCTGCTGTAACTCGTTGGAGGATCCTACGTATTTAATCAATATGATGATGATAATGTTGGCATATTTCTTAACGCAGATTAGGTGACTAGGGTGAGAGCTTGGGAGTTGAGGCGAGATATTGTTTTGTTCATAATTAAGCATCTATATGAGGGAATGTATTATACCTACTAGAGTGCTGTGTCGTTCCTGTGTCGTTCGTGTGTCGTTCGTTCCAAGACTCTTGACGGGTAGTAATTGCCAGGAGGATGCGGGGTTTGGCGGGGTTAGTTGTTGTGGGTTAGGCCGTCAATGCCTGGACCTAGAACCAAGCACCGTTGTACCTGGGATTGTACCTATACGGCCCTATACCCAGTCGACGTTGAGGACTTCAGTATCTCGGCACTCTTAGCACTCTTAGCACTCTTGGCGCCGCGGGTTGCAACGAAACTAATGCTCTTTGTAATGACACGAGAATAGGTACCCGTCTGATAACCCGGTCCTTGATATCAATATTCATCCTTGGCTATTGGCTCTCCTTGCGGATAAGCCCATGAATGAGTTCACGTCAAAATTTCCAAACATTCCGTCAGCCGATCGGTCAGTCGGCATTTTCAGACCGATCGAAGCTAATCTCACCATTGTAGATTCTAGTCGGGTAATGGCCTCAAAAGCTTTCCTTAACAGCAAACGGCGACAACGTCATTTCCGACCTAGACGGCATATTCTTTTTGACAATAGGTGTTTAGTTTGTGTGGCGTAATGGAAATGCACAGTTTTATGGACTCGCCTAATCGCTACCAACAATATTACCTGTGACATACGGGCCAATATTTTTAGTACCAAGGGGACCATCCCTCATGTTAGAGATCACCATCTACCTCAAGGGCACGGTCTTCGGGTGTTATATGGTCCGCGTTAATAATAGATAGGGTCGATTGCTCCCGTATTAACTCCCGATATCTTGGTATTGATCACATCTCACAACCTGGAGCCGATAGCGCCGCCACATCTTGCAGGGTATAAACGCCTATTGTGTGAAATCTAAGACATAATAATACCACTATCTAATACCGATGGCACGATTTCCGCGTATTGTACTGTGTAGAGAACCGGATATAAGCTAAGCTCATGGCTCATGACAATGATCTGATATTAGTGAGTTAGGACTGAAGCTTATCCGCGACCAGGAGGCATTACATAGCCTAAGTATAGAACTAGGAACACTCATCGTTCTTCCTACCAACTACTCCGTGGGCCGACTTTCTACATCTTGGATACGATCGGACTTCAGCCTTCAGGCTCAGGTCCGTCGGAAACGACATTTCGGTCGGCGTCACCCGTTCCGTCCTAGGCTGCTTTAATTAGACCATGGCAGTGAATCCCATTTGATGATTATGTCAACGTTCTCCATTCTGCGCCACGCTAGCTCTCGCCTCTGCGACTCGTGCATTAAACATGCTCACGTCTGTTTGTTAGTCCCTTGTAGGATACTATGTAGGTATAAGCCGCAATCACGAGCATCTCCGGACCAAGCTAGAATCTGTCAGAAAACGGCTGCTTACCCCGAGACATGCATTCTCCTGTTCCACCAATCTAGCCCTTTTCGTGTTCAGCACTACTCGAGAGCTACACGAGACCTAGGGCGCCAGGCTGATGCCGCTAAAACGCCACGATGTCGTCTGAACTTCGCTGCATTGTTGTTGGGCTGCGATGCAATCAGGCATGACATTACATCACCAAACATGTCTTGTATAGTATATTCCGCCAGGGATTCAACTACCTGGTACCTGTCAAGTTCACGTGGTAGCAGTACAACGAGCAACACCAAGACACCATCACCCTTTTTTCCCAACAAGCCAATGGAAATAAATCAAGTTCCCGATTGTTGTACACAGACAGTTGATACCTATCGTCTCTATTGAAGTGTTCGTAAAGTCCTATGCATGGGACACGTGAAGCCATTCACTTTCCCACGGATATCCCCACCGAACCTCGATCCCTGTACTTCCCTCAGGCGTGCGAGGTCAACACTTGCGAGCTAGGATCGTCGATGTCACGTCGCACTGCAGAACGATGAGCCGCAAGCTTTGCTACTTACGATGCCAAGTTTTGTCTTACATCGAATGTCTTAGATCTCGCTCCTCGAGCAGCTCGAGGGATCTTGGTATTGAATATGTCGCCAACATCGGAAGAAGTAGGCACTCAGTCTTACTACTATTCGGTAAATAAAGATGAGTGGATTTCATTAACGAGACTAGTGCCGGCGATCTGACCACCACCGGCACGCCGTTGGGGAACTTCATACGCTCAAGACACAACGACGGATATAGAAAATACCAATGAATATGGGGCGACCCTTATAGGGAGTGTCGAGCTAACTGGACCGCTCGAGACATCATGTCCGAAACAAGGGAGAAGTCACTATCACTAGGGCTATTGCTACATGGCTGCCTTTTGGAAACTAGTCTTGAGACGTTATGCCAACAGGCATGTGATGGTAAGAATAGACTGCATACTTGGCACCGAGCTGGATCAAACATTCCATAGGATTCGCGGTTGGAAGATTGTGATGGTGCCCGAGGAGGTCCCCGTGAGCCCTTGATGATCTCAGGGGTAAATACATTTATACCAAGGCCTCCTGCCCACCGTTCTAGCTCATGATGCTCTGCTTTTAATTACCCACGCGGTGGTTCCTTGCATAGTCTCCTCCGCCACACGTGTTAAGCATGGAGAGCATTCGTCTCCTTATATTGTACCTAGCGGTACCAAGCTTTTTAATCTCAGTGTTTCAAAAACTGCTCTCATGGAGGAAAAATGGAGGGAATTCTGGCAAAGGATTCCCCGGGCCACAGCAGTTCCCAGTCATCGGCCGAGTTCATGACTTGAACAGATTCGGCATGTGGAAAAAGTTCAAGGAATGGGCCGACATACACGGGCCTATCTACCGTACGAGCATGATGGGCCAGCAGTTCATCATCATCTCTGATGAGAAGATCGCCGAAGAACTCCTTGTAAAGAGGGGAAACAAGTATTCCGGCAGACCGCAAATCCGGGCCCTATTTGACCATAAGACCGGTCCGGGTTACGTTGCATTGATGGACCGCCAGGGTAAGTAATGCGTTACATGGCATGCTTCATTGGCTGACCGACCAAACTTGCAAGACTACTGGAAGGAACAACGGAAATGGGTGCATGCCGCCATGGCAGACTTTCACCGACATCACTTTTACGGGGTGATAGAATCTGAAGTCCGCAGATTCCTTGCGGTACTCTTGATCGACCCAGCCAAGTTTCACGCATACACGAGAGAGCATTGTGGGCGTATTATGAGCCGTCTGGCCTGGGATGATGCTACCCAAGGTAAAGAGAACGGTGAGAGTGCTGACTGTACATTGGGACGGATGTCGGTCTCGGGTCCAATTGTCAATACGATGACCCCCTTGTGGCACATACCCTGGGCCCTCAATCCCTGGAAGAAATTCGAACGGGCAAGGGAAGACTACCAGAGAGCCTGGTGGCTTAACTCCTTCCAACTCGCGAAACAGCGGTACTTGCGAGGTGACCTGCCAGAGAATACCTGGTCCTATCGATATTTCGCGGGCCTTCAACAATCAGGCAATTCTACTCTCCAGCAAAGTGCCAAAGATGAAGAATTCGCTAGCTGCATGCTCGGTTTCCAGAACTTGGTTGGAGTTATCACTATCGCAGGTCCTATGGAGTTCTTCATCATGGCGATGTCGCTGAATCCCAAGTGGCAGAAGAAAGCACAGGAGGAGATCGACAGGGTCTGTGGGGATAGACTGCCAACAACCGCAGACATTCCAGAGCTCCCAACGGTCCGAGCATGTCTAAAAGAAACGCTTAGGTGGCGATCTGGCGTCCCTCTTGGTGAGCTTCTTGAGCCCAATTCAACTGTAATTTATTTGCTAACTAATCTTAAGGTGTTCCCCATCAATGTGAGGTCGACGACGAGTTCCGTGGCGAGAAGATAACCAAGGGCACTGTTATTCTAGCCTGTGAATGGTAAGTAATCACTATTCCTGTTTTTATTTATCAATTTAACGAATAGCGCAGGGCTATAAACCGTGTCCCGGAGAAATACCCAGATCCTGAGAACTACCGCCCTGAGCGTTACCTCGAGAAAGGCTGGCCTACCTACCAGGAGCCTCTATCGAGGTACCCGAACATGCGTGAGGGAGTCGGCATGCACACTTTCGGCTGGGGCCGCCGAACATGCTTAGGCCAGCATATCGTTGATGACGAAATGTTCGTCTCTGGTGCCGGCTTGCTCTGGGGCTTCAATCTTGACAGAAAGAGGTGCCCTAAAACCGGGGAGATCATTGAGTTTGACACCGAGGCGACGAACGCCCACGTCATTCTAGAGCCAGACCCATTTCCTTGCGATATAAAGCCTCGAAGCTCTGAGCGCGCCGCCAGGATCCTACAATTATATCAAGACGTCAGGGACGAGCTACGAGTCTAAACTAGATGGAAGAAATGATGAATTGAGGGCATCACGAGTCTGTTATACGTATTAGTAACGAGCTCAATTTCAGGTGAATAGAGGTTATATCGCTATGATGCACCCGCTCGTTTGGATAAGCAATCGTGTCGCATAGGGTGGAATGGAGCACAAATTTGATAGAGATAGATTGACTGCATGCATCATAGCGGGCTATTATTTTTATTTGGATATATACTGTATTGATAGGCCACTGTCCATCGGCTCTACACATATTTGCATATTTATTTCATAATATCGCCAACCCGTTTTGGTGGTGGTGCTTTACCTGGGACCACACACTCACGCAGTGCTTCCACCAGTTGTCCCAGATGGAGAAACTCGACGATACTCCGCCCCAGTCTGCTATGAATAGTTGAGGCAGCGGACATGTATGATCTTCGATTTCGAGGTTGGAGGGATTCTGCCAATGGCACGTTAGTCATGTGTGAAACTGCACATACGAGCTATACGAGCCTTACCGCCTCGAATGTAGGGTTATCGGCCCTGGTTAATGAAAGTTCTTTCTCCCACAGCCATTCACAACAATCCATCGCCGGTTTCCATGCCGACGTATGGCAATCCTTCTACCGCGAAAGGCGCTCTCTCGGGTGGCGTTGAGGGTATTATACTACACGGATCCATGACCATGTCACCGGTTTGTGATCAAGCCGGCAGTATCTTCTGCCAAGCAGCCACTTTGTCCAGCCCATCAGACGTGATTTTCCGGCCGGTGAACGCGTCAAATGTTTATTGGTCGCGTTCATTCTTCTCGCACAATCAAACAGCACGGCACGCATCGCTTTACCCTTTTCAATAGACACCTGAATGCCGCAGGGCTTTTGT
Source organism: Xylaria sp. Z50 (assembly GCA_037356035.1). NCBI lineage: Eukaryota > Fungi > Ascomycota > Sordariomycetes > Xylariales > Xylariaceae > Xylaria > Xylaria sp. Z50. The sequence continues at coordinate 260,839 of JBAWJU010000011.1, read as the reverse complement.
GGGATTCTGATCCCGTCACATCCTCGTAGCCGGTGGTGAAATGGCTGTAACCATTGATACCTATAAACACCATCATTCGTGGAATACAGGAAATGGCGGGGATCGCCAAAGCGCGTGGACGCCTGCGTATTCATCACGAGTACGTCGTTCGGTGTAACCGTCACCGGGCTGGAAGAGATGGCTTGGGAGTATGCGGGCGGGCGAAATTCGCCGCGGGATCAGGGTTGCCTAGACCCCGCGAGGCGATTATAGTAATGTCATTGGTAATGTGGTTTAGTGCCCAGAGCTCGTCGCTAGCATCCCCTACATCCCTGCTGCCTTTGTCGGATGCGAGCAATTCAAGGGTAACCCGTCGTAGGACGGCCAATTAGTGTATAAGTCACCAGTAGTGTTTGTGAGACTCCATCCTCGGATAAGCGACAGCTACCAAGACTAGCGACGAAAATACGATCTCGGCGGTCATCATCTTAGTCTTATCGATATTGCGAATAGTGTAGACCCCGGACATATACTCCGGGTTGTCAGACTCTGAAGTGCCTCTATTATATGAAATACTCTCATCATGGATCCCCGGCAGTCACTTCCAATCGATGTTGCTCACATACACTAATTAATTGCAATTGAAAATTCACACAACCTGCCGATGCTGGCATAGTTGTTAGGTAGCATCTTCGCCAACAGCCAGTGTCAGCCCCCGAGGCCAGGTATTATATAGAAATCGGATTTACGGAACCAATAGTTGATTGGCAAGGGCTAGTTTCTCACAATCCAGATTCATTAGACATAGGTTTATACATCCAAATCTACAAGCTATGTACCTCGTTTACACCAATAGTGCGGGAGGTTGGCTTCGATCCTAGTCAATGTACCTGATCCTATGTTTCGTACAAAACACTTAGCAGTGAATTATACAAGAGCCACGGAACTATATAACAGACATCTATCCAATGGCTAGCAAGAGAAAAGCAAAATTCGTACGCTCTCCAAATAAAGCGGAATGATCAAAACACGATTACCATGTTCGTACCTAGAGAGACTTTCAACGCATAGCTATATTTAGTATATTTAATCAGCGAACCATTCCCTCGGGTCGCGTTGGTCACCTGCTGGAGTATTGTTCTTTGTAAACGCCACGGCTGTTCCTTTCCGATATCTGGGGTTACTCCCGCCATTTAACGCCTGGGTTTGGGATAAGTGCACAACTTTCCCGTGCATGTATCCATGATGCTTGCCTACATCAAGCTATAATACCTCGAGGTAGGTACCTACTAAAGTAAATATGTACATGTAAGTACGTAGGTAGGGAGCTAGGTGCTCATATGAACACAGCTAAAGTACCCTGCATATTATATGTACACTACCCATCGGTACCCCAACCTACAGGGATACCTAGTCTAATGAATATGAGGAGGTACTCTATGCGTGACTTTGTAGGTAAGATGCTACCCACAGCAGCTAGTTGAAAGGGCAACAGGAGTCTTCCGTAGATGGAGAATAGACAATGATGAAGATGAGTACTGAGCTCTATATGAGCCTTGCAGTTATGTCTAGCATATCTACTTGTGCTCTCATGATGGGGAGACCTCGTTATCGTCACCTAGGACAAATGAAAGGACACCCCAAAGGCACCAGAACCAAGTACGTAACGTAGAGATTAAGTATCTATACAATTCTACGACGTTTCCTCGGGCTGTCTAGGGTGATATGGTCTTGTTGGATATTACCCACGACAACATCCTCATCATCGACCATTTCCCTATTCATATGAGCGAGGAAGTTCTCCTGCTCCTCGATGAAACTTTTGAGCTTCTTCGTTGCCACTCGTCTGCCCGCCGCGGAGAGGTCACGAATCTCCCTGAGTTGCAGACGAATGCGTTCTTCCAATATCTGGAGGCGGTATTCGGCGAATTGGTTGTATAGATCATTGATATTTGAGATTGGCCGCACAGTAGTCAGCACCGTACTACAACAACCCCGAATTAGTCACTGCCATGCTGAGCGAGATCCACGAGACTCCTAAAATTATAGATTACTTACTCGTCCTTCTGAAGAGGGTCGCGAGGTCTGAACGATGTCACCATTGTGATACGTTCCGTTGTGCCAAGAGTTCGAAGAGCTTGATGCTCGATATACCGGCCTTGTAACACTACCGCACAGCCCTATTCAAGAAACCTTAGTCTTCAATATTCGAGGGCACGGCCTCAGGGGGTTGACTTACTATTTGCGGCCCCCGTACTTTCATGATATCACCGGCGCCGGTGCGCAATGCCGTCTCGCCTCCGACCATATCAGTGCAATCGCTAAGCATCGTCACACAGACAAATGGGTAGCTATCAGTGTGCCAACCGACGATGGGCTTGTCATCCTCCCACGGGCAGCCCCCGATGCCCTCATCAGCTTCGTAATTTGCCCTTTCGGCGACAGCCTCCAGTTCTTCCCTCTTCTCCTCCTCCGACTTAACCGATATGTTGATGTGTGCTATCTCCAAGTCCATCTCAGGGACAAGATCGATCCCTGCAATTTTGGATACAATAGCGAGGGTCTCTGGATTCTTCCACACATCGTAGACGAAGGGAGCGTACCTACAGTCTTGGCTATTAGCATTAATTCGATAGCAGGGGTTAACCCCGGGATATGTATTCTCACTTATTGGCAAACCCTCTTAGATAACACTGAGCTAGGTTACTAGAGTATTGGCAGTTTTCGAATACCTCTGGTGACAAGACTTCTTGCCTCATCCGCATAACGGCCTCCTTTGTGAAAAGTCGAAATGGCTCCGAGACAGCAATAGGGGAGACTCCCGTGATTTCCGAGAATCCTAGCTCCTTCATCGTGTGTACCTTCGGCATTTCCTTGAACGCCAGGTGCTTTGCAGGCGTGAATACATCCTGACTATCATTGGAAATATGAGTTTGTGAAATTATAGGAGTAAAGTTTGGCTTCGTTTGAGCCACAACTGGCTGGGACATGGCTGCTCTGGATGCCATGTAGGCAACGTTGAGAATTACTAGACGGGACTAACGAAGGTTTGTGGGAGGTTCCGCTGACAGGATGTGTCCAAGGGAGACGGACACTTAAGGAGCTCGCTTCGGTGTTTGAAGATTAAGGCTCCCCGCCAGTGTCGGACAGACTGTTTCAAATATCCGTGAAACCATGATATATATCACACTGGCTTTGTGCCGGGTCATACTACTGCAATCTCCGCCGAGCATGGTATCATTAGATAAAGTGACATCGATGTTCGAAGCAAACGGCTCGCAGTGCATTCCGCTTACTGTGTTAGTTTCATTCACATCTCTAGTTCTACTATTAGTAGTGCGATAAGTCTTGGGTGATGTGGGCATCGAGACCGAACAGCGAGGTGTGGAGTGATAACAAGCAGCGTTGTCGGATCACCGTGCCATGAAGCGGCGTCCACAATATCGAAAAAGATGGCACCCGAGATTTGCGCCGCTAGCGAGACGGGTTACGAGGGGTTGTGTATATGCAATTACACACCAAGAAGGCCCAATACTGACAATTATAGGGCATCAGTGTTATGTACTAGGCTCGGGGGAAACTAGCCTCGAGCTTGACGCATCATCTTCACCTTTAGACCAAGATAAAGAGGTTGATGTCTGATCATAAAGCTGCTAGTTGCCCACTAACTACACATATCTGACCGCAGAGAGCATGCGGCTTTGAAGCTGTATACGCGTGAATTGCAGCACAAAATATCACGAACGCTCTCAGTAAGGCTCTCGAAAACAATAATACGATTCACAATATCAAGGTTATAAACAGGGTATGAGCCGAAGTTCCAATCTACGAGACAGCCCGTTATACATGTCCTACCCCAGAATGGTATTACCCCAGTCACCCAGGATTACACATCGGGAATAGATCAGGACATTTGTGGCCTGTTTGGTGCATCTATCTCCCGGATCGCTGTATGCCCATCGTTATCTCGCATCTATATAGGCTAACTAGCACCAAATGCCCGATAACGGAGATAAAAGAATACTCAAGTGTCATACCTTGCGTATAGTGCACATCCACAACGCAATATACCAAGTCAACTATCTAGACCCTGAGGCTTATCATACATCTACGCAATATTACTGTTAGTCGCTCGCTCACATGTAATTTCATAGCTAATATACATAGTATACATGCTGCTGATATCCTAGGTTTATTTGTTAGCTGGGTAGGAATCCCTATGCCAAAGCGCGTCTCGCAGGACTGCTGGCAGTGTACACTACGGGTGACGACAGGTATGATATAGAAATAAGCCTTAGTTGTGACAATATTATGTACATAGTAGACTAGAGTGTAGGTTAAGTATTTATCCGGCTTTCTCTGAATAGTATAGTATGGAGATGTAATATCTCGCAGGCAATGGTCAGCTCTATCTCTGATTCAGGGGTTCGCGATAGCTCCCAAATTTGCATTATTCCCCAAGTCTCAGCGCCGCAGCATTACATACGGACCCGAAACTCCTGTACTCCTGTATTCCTGTGTTCCTGTATTCCTACAACAGAGAGTAATGTACGCACAAAATTTCCCGGAATGTAACATCCATGATGTAAGTTTATCGTGCGTCTCGGTTTGCAATGCTACGTATGCCTACGGTACCGAGGTGTTATAGAGTAACAGGTACTAACTGGCATTGCCTACCTGGGACGCTAAATCACGAACTGTATCATAGCGCTATCATAACCGAGCACAGGAAATATAATTCACTACGTCAAGTTCCAGAAGATTAGAGGGAATCAATTCCCCGGTTCTCTTAGTAAGGAGCTAAGACGCATACGCTATGCTGGCACCTACTCTCTAGATTACCTGTAGTATTTCGTCTCCACATCTTCTTCTAGTGCTGCGTTGGCTTCCCCTTTGATGGCAGTACTATCGTATCGCTTATTCATCGTATATGAAAGATGCTTGGGTTGGTAATTAGAAGCGCTCTATAACTCGTGCGTGAACTATGGCAACGTATCATGTGGTGAACTCGGATACCTGGGCCGTGCTCCCTACATAAGTTCTACTCTATATATTGTTACGCTTTTCGCTATCTTCGGAGAATATGGCGAACTAAGCTCGTCATTTCTACCCGGACTAAGCTCACTCAGTGGTCAGGACTCAGGCAGGTAGCTGAGGATATAGACTTACGTAACCTTTATCAAGGGAAACTATCTGAAAGGCGTTTGGGTTGTTGCTTTTAATTTTATTTTGGTAGAACCCCTCCGATAAACAATTAGATTGACGGCGAGGCTTTATTAGTAAATTCAATTTTATTTTATACTAGAGAACCTCGATGCGGGGTAGAAGCCGTTGCGAAAGCTACCCCGCTGATCGCCCCTAGTCCGGTGCGCCTCTTTCACTTTGGTATACACGCGTGCCGTGACGAGGTAATATAAGCTGGCCAGATTATTCACATCAGTAGTTGACCAATTTCGGGATACCAATTTTTACCGAAACAGATCTACTTAGTGGAGCAGTCGCGTTTCAACTAGTAACTGAATAGATACATGATTTATATCAATTCTCACTGCACCGTGTCCCGGCTCGTGATTCTGTGGTTGCTAAGCAACTAGGTCAGGCTTGCCCCACAGTGCACTTGGGCACCTTGTGATTTGATCAAGCTTTATTTATTTTTATCGTGCTTTTATAATTTATAATACATAATAGCAGAGCTGCAGAAGCAGATACAAGACGCGGAGCAACGCACCGAAAGAACACGACAAGATACCGAAAAAAAAAAAAAATACGGCAACATGTCGAGGAGCTAGAAAGCATGGGCGGCCAAAGTCATTAGATGAATACATTGCTGTTTGCCATGACTTGTCTTCCCCAAGCTCAATGTAGAAATTGGTAAGGTGCTGACTTCACAAGGCCCAATCACTAACCCCCAAAATAAGCTATGCCCAACGAGCCTGAAGCCATGGCCGGACTTTTTGCAGCAACAAAATGTGACTTTTAGGGAGCCCTACGCGACCTGCTCACCCGAACATCGAGCATTCGAGAATCGAGATTTCCTGGCTAGTCTAGGAAGAAAAACGAGAAGACACTAGAGTATTTCTTACATGATAGTGTGGAAGACCCGATTACGTTCATTATAAACGGACTAAAAAAGGTAGACAAATTTAGGAGCGCCTTTGATGTTGGCAATCCCAATGCCATCGGTGATAATGCTGAAGACGTCGTCGCGCGAGAGGCTACATCATCACTACCTCAGACACCGGGTCAGATATGTGTCTACCATTCCGACGGCGAGCCTTCGAGACGAACCAACATAGCAATGGCAAGCGTGGCTTTCCTCGAGTAGACGACAATGCTCGGCCAGAACATCAATATGCCTTAACGATCGCAGCCTCATAATACTGCGGTCGAGCACCAAGTGACCAACTTTGGAAGATGATCAATGTATCGGCAGTAGACCACAGAGGTTCCCTGGTGCCGAAGATTTGATTCTCAGGCGGCCTATAGTGCTGGGTCACACGCCACATTTTCTTACCTACTGTAGATTAACGCTATGGGTTGGATAGTGCCTTACATAGGTACTATAAACATATTAGGTTATGATTTATTGCGCTATTGTCACCTGCGGTGATTCTGTTTTCAAATTCCCAAACCTTCAATCCTAGAAGCTTCCATGCCAACTCACTCTACAACATTTGTATGCTAAATAGCTAACAGCGGTGCGGGCATCTTGGAAAATTAAAACTCTAGTCCTTCAGTGCTAGATCTAGTGGATTTGCGTGTAGTGCTTGTGTATGCTTGCATGTAGGTACATATGCTAATATAAAAAACACTGCCCACATACTGTTGGGACAGATCGTGACTCTCTCAACCCCCCAACCCCCCGGAGGTGTCTTTCTTCCGGATACGCGTTTGCTGCTAAACGAGCTAGCTAATTTCGATCACTCGGGCGATGGTCCTCCCCGCATGAAACTCTCAAAGCTCGGCCCAGTTCTTGGTCGATGCCATATCGAACGTTGGGAAACTCCGACTTCGGGTCATCGCGGGAACCTCGCATCGATGAATGGTAGACGGCATTGGTTCATGAGTACAGTGATCAGATCCACGTCACAATTTATCCATTAGGCTCATCTAGACACTTAGTTGTCCTTCATGCTGAAATCTCCTATCAACAGCTTCCAGTTCATGAATGACAAATCCCCTGAAGTATTATAAAATAGATCTGTTGTTATTCTATTGAGCTCTTGAGAGCCGGTAAACCTCTAGAATGTGTCTTATGCGGCCGTTGTCGGATTCTTAGCTGGGAGGAACATAATGACGCTTAGTTTATTGACGTTGCCTTTCAGATTGGAGTGAAAGAACTCATTAATATAAGATCATCACAAAGCCTTTTAATCACCCGGTAAGAATTACTTAACAAGGTTGCTCATATTCACTATCTCTCTAATGCCAACGACTATGAGGCGTTGTGACAAACACCGACTTTTCTTATATCATATTAGTAATATGGCAGGCCTCATAGTACCCTTAAACCTGCACTTAATCAATACTGCGCTACTCCATCGTATTCGCAGTTCCTCCTACCACAGTTCAAGTTTTTTTCAATCTCGCCGCATGATAGGGCTCCTTGCTACTTTTTCGAACCCCCATGCGCATGGGATGGCTTCTCCGCCTTCTCCGTCTTCTTAAGAGTCTCTAGCGCCTGATTCTCTTTTATTGTCTCCATTTTCACCACCGACGCCAACATCCCTTGTGCTGCCGGCTTATTCTCTTTAACCTTGTTGCCAAGTCGTTCTACCCATAGCTTTCGCATGTCTGTTCCGCTATCCTTGAGTCGATCATACTCCTTTGGTGCTAGCCAAACTATATGGCTAGTTAGCATTTCCATCTATAAGTTATTACTAAATTTCGGGACAGTTCGTGAAGATAAAGGCAGGCAAGATAATAAAACAAAAAGACCCGGCTACCGACTTTTCTTGAGGATTTTGGCCTGGTTCTTGGCGATATTGATTCCGAACCCTGGCTCACCTCCTACCCAAAGGCGATATTGATCCTTGTAGAATTCATTCGTTATCACAATGAAAACCTTTTGACGAATCAGGTCCTTGATGGTTGATTCTGCCCTCTGGTAGTCCATGGCATTAGATTTCAGTAGCTTGTTAAGATCGAATGGGCGACCATCACGGTTCGTTTGCAGTGAGGTATTCAAATCCTTGAGTATGGATTTTATTAGTGTCGCCCGGGCCTCTTGTTGCTGCATTTCCATCACACTATTTAGAAACGCAGCCCTCAAACTGCTGCTCGTGCGCTTGAAAGGCTGGCATTCCGTCGCCGCGCTTCGTAAGTCGGACCACGTAGTCCACGGAGCAAGAGTCTCCTTCCAGCCAAACTGGGCACCGGTAAGATCAATGACGTATTGTTCGTTCGACTTCAAAGTGACTTTTAGAACTGTGTGTCTGTAAAGGCAAATACTCAAGGCTTTTCCATCTGACAAGTAACAGACTGGAGCAATCACATTTCTCGGATAAACAAATGCCTGCTCCATTGATTTGCACATCGCTGTTTCGAGAAATGATCAACAGTGGCCTATATGGTCAACTCAAGGCCAGCACTTACGTTTAAATAGGTATTTGATCAAATCGAACATTGAAAGGCCAAGCTCCTCGGATTGGCCCCATAAAAGCACTTCAGTGTCTAGAGTCAGTAACTTTTCTATTAAGGGAGATATGGAAAAAGGTAGAGCATCAGATGCTTGGAGGAGAGTGACTTACAAGAGCGGTAGAGATCTTCAGAGTCGACCATGTGTTTTGGGAAGGAGGTGAATATACGCCGTCCTATCATGCCGGCTCGGTCCCAACTGTCATCAACGAGATAAGTTATGCCATTCTTCTTGTAAACCTCACCGAGTGGATAGACATATGTTGCTTCCTGCATCCCCAGGAATATGTGACCAAGCAATGACGTGGCGTGATAGACCATTAGGCGACCCTCACAGATCGGTTTATGGGTTTTATAATGGTCCTGAAGGCACTGCTTATTGCAGTATGATGTCTTCTCGACAATATGTCTGTCGTCTTGAAAGGAACAATCAGGGCATCTCATGTTTGCGTTTGTTTTGCCACAAGCGGCACAGCTCGGGGAACTAACTAGTGCTGCAATCCGCGTTGTTGACGGGTGGCCTGTAGGTTTAGCCCCTGGGAAAGGATAGGTCTCCTTCTTCATCCCAAGCCCAAACCATCTGTAGTATTTGAGTTGACGGGCCTTGTAGCTCTTGTCCTTACGGTTAATTGTCTTCTGAACCGCTAAGTGAGATAGCTGCTGAGAGAAATAACTGTAGGTAGCCTCATCTTCGGCAAGGGCCATTTTGGCGTGGAATATGAGGTACTCATAGTCGGGATCTTCTGACGGCGGATCCTTCAAGAACTGTACTAGTGCTTCGTGAACCATACGGGAGCTTTCCTTAGAACCAGCCACACTGTCAACTTCTGGGTCTTTGAACCCTTGGAACAGCTTCTCAACCGAGTCCATTGCCAAAGTGTTAATTTTTTGAAATATGTCGGCGTAGGCGAATCTGTATCACAGCAACATCCCAAGCATATTAGTCGATACTCTAGTGAGCATTCAGTATGCAGACAAGCGGGGTAACAATGGAAAGATAAAAGTAGCATACTGAAACACTGATGAAAAACTAGAACTAGGTAGGTGGCTGAGAGGTTTGTTAGTTATTATCTGGTAGCATTGACTATTCCAATGGGAAAATATACCTAGTTAAGTCTGGCAATACTCAATTTTCATGTAATGTTGTTAGAATGTTAGATTTTATGTTGTTTTTGATGGGTGGAACACTTTGCACATCGATATTGACTCTGAAAGAAGGAAGGGACAAAAGGCGTATCAACGTAGTATAAACGACAAGTGAGAGCCTTGGGGAGAATAGAAGGCAGCCACGACCTATAACAGGGGGTTGTGAACTAAGTCGTGGAAGCTCGAGGCATAGGATACTTAAGGAACTATCTAATCCCCTGATAATCGCCGCAAAGTGGTGGTATATTTGCACGGTAGCGCTCTTGCTCCAAGCCTATGTTCAAAGCTAAAGTCACTGTTGCTTTTTATGATGGACGCAAGCGCAACGCGTCGTTCCTACTATAAAACGCGGTGGTTTTTTTTTTTAAAAAAAAAAGAAAAACATAGAAGTTCCAAGAAATAGAAACTGACTTTTTAGACAAGATTTAACAGATTACCCCAAGTAGCGTTCATCCCAAAACTTAGCTTAGGGTGGCTTCAAAATGTTAACATATCTTCATATTTCTATGTATCACATAGAGGAACACCAGGATCGCTGGAATCATATGATGTCTTGGTATTAAAATTCAGCCTTACCTTGTTCTGGAAATTACTTACCTAGCTACTTACCTAGATTTAATATTTTTTATATTAAACTAAAACATAGCTAAAGAATAGGTATAGCAGGTTAGCAACTATTGTTGCCAACTGCCGACTTTTTTGTGTATATATAAACTAGAAATTCTAAAGCTATTTTAAAAAGATTTCGAATAGTTATAAAAATTTCTAAACTTTAGTAAAATTATTGTAATTTAAGTATATATTTTAAGCCTTTTTATAAGCTTTTATTATAAATAATTTTACTTTATTTTTAAAAATCGGTTTAATTTTTAAATTTTTTATATATATATATATATATATATACTTATATATATATATATATATTTATATAAATATATTTATATAGATATTATATATTTATATATATAAATATATATATATATATATATATATATATAAGCATATATATATATAAGCATATATATATAAGCAGTACCTTTTTATATATACTTAATATTTTACTTTTGCTACTTTTTTACCTAAACTTTTATAAAAATCTAATGCTTATATTAAATATACTTTTTAAATTTAAAATATACTTTAGTTATTTTAATATTGCTAGCAAAGCTTATATAGTTAACTTTTTTTTAAAATAGTTAACTTTAGCTGTTTTTATACTATTTTTATTATATTTTTTATTATTTTGCTTATTAGTTTTTATTAAAGCTTTTTTACTAAATAAGTTTGCTTTTAAAAAAAGCAATAATAAAAATAAATATAAGTTAAATAGTAAAAACTTTTAAAAGTTTATATAATTTTTACTATTACTTTTTATTTTAAATATATTTTTTAAGTTAATTAAAAATATTAAAAATACTTTTTTTTTTTATTTTAATAACTTTTTACCTATTAAAATATTATACTTTAAGCTAAATAAACAAGCTTTAGTTTTATATAACCTACTTAAATTTAATATTATAATATAAAACGCTTTTAATAACTTAGCTATATTAAATATTTACTAAAAAAACCTATTTAAATAAATAGTTTAAATATATAATTAGCTATAAAAAACTTATAAAATAATTATTAACTTTAAAACTAATATAAAATTAAAATATTATTAAAATATTAATTAGCTATAAGCTTAGTATATAAATATATAAAATATTTATTTTATAATAATATAATTATATTTTATTTAAGTTAAAGTATTAAAATAATAAATTATAGTTTTTTAATAAACTATAGCTATAGCTAGTAATATTTTTATTAAGCAAATTTAAAATATTATTACTAAATATGCCTAAGATAATAAGTATAAACAAAAAATAATTGCATACTTTTAAAAATTATTATAATAATACTTTGCTACTTTTTAAAACTTTTAGCAAAAACTATAATATTAAAAGTTGCTTTAATTTTAAATAACTAATTAAGCTATTAAAAAAAAAAAGCAAATTTAAAACCTTATAGCTTATAAATATATTAATTTAAATTAGTTAAATATTTATAACTAAAAATACTTAGTATTTTTATATAAATATACTAAAAAAGCTATTTATAAATATTAAAAATAGTTTATTTTTAAAATAAAAATAAATATAAATAGTATATTTAAAAGTATAAGCAAGTATATAATATTAATATATTTTATTTTTAGCTATATATTTATAGCTACTTTATATTTTTAGTTATATATTTTAAAAGCAAACTTAAATATATTAAAAGCTTAAATAAATAAGCTTATAATAAATAAGTTTTTTTAAAAAGCTTAAGCTATATAAATAGTTTATAGCTACTTATATAAAAACTTTTATAGCTAAAAATAATATTTATAATAAGTTTTTATATTAAATAATACTAGGTTAAGTAAACTTTAGTAAAGCTAAAAGTTTACTAAAAAGCTTAACTTTGCTTTATAAATTTAAATTTTTTTTTAGCTTTTTTTTTAAAAAACTATAATAATTACTTTTTATAAATTCTAAAAAAGTTATTTAAGCTTTAAGCAATATTAATTTATTTAGTTTATTTTAATAAGCTACTTATATATAATAATAATAATTTTATAAAGTTTAAACTATAGTTTATAAAAATAAAAGCTTATTTAAAAAACTATACTTTAAGTTTTAAAAATAATATATATTAAATTAACTAGGTATTTTTTTTAATAACTTATAAAGCTTAGCGTTAATATTAGCAGTATATAAAAAATATTAAAATATATAAAAAAATAAATATTTAAAATAATTATATTAATATTATAAAAATATAATTTAAAAACCTTATAAAAAAGTATTAATATTTAAAAAAAATGCTAAAACTTAAGTATAAAAATAATATTTTAAAATATATTACTAAATTATTTAATTTTAATAAAGTAGTTAAATAATTAAAAACTATATTTTAAAGCTATATTATATATACTTTGCTAAATAAAATTATTAAGCTAGTATATTTTAAATAAAAAGCTATACTAAATAATAATAAAAATTTTATTACTATAGTTTAAAAAGTAGGCTAAATCTATAAAACTATACTATTAAACCCTAGTTTTAAAAATTTAAAAAAAAGCGGGCTTACTTTAACTTTAAAGCGTTTAAAATTAGGCTAATAAAATAAAAAAAGCTGCTTTTTTTTTAGCCTAAATTAATTTTTTAAAAAAAAAAGTAGCAAAAAAAAAAATTTTAAATTTAAACTTAAATTAAATTTTAAAAAAAAACGCTAGCTTAATACTAAAGCTATATTAAAAAAAATTAATTAAGCTAATATTAACTAATATAAAAAAAATAAGGTTATATATTAGCAATATAGTTAAAATAATTATAATATTTATGCTTATATTACTAAAAAAAATATAAAAAGTAAAAAGTTACTTTTAATGCTAAAAAAAACTTTATTATTTTTTATAAAATATAAAAAAAAAAATAAAAAAAAACTTTAGCTTAATACTAATAAAAAAGCAAAAATTAACTTAATTTTAATAAAAAGCTTATAATTTTAATTTATAAAAGTTGTTTTTTTTTTAAACTTAGATTTTTAAATAGCTTTTATAATATATTATATAAAATTAAAAAGCTAAATATAGGTATAAAAATTTTAATAATTAAAAAAGCTATAAAAAAAAATCTAATTAATAATTTAAAAAAAAAAGCTAGTTATAAAAAATAATACTTAAAACCTAAGTATAATAACTAACTTATAGTTTTAATATTGTTAATTTTTAATAATTAAAAATATTTTATTAAAGTGCTGTTAAATACTAGCAATATAATACTAGTTATTTTGCTAGCTAAAATATAAAGCTAAAAGCTTTTTTTAATAAAATAAAATAAGGCTTAATAGCTAATAGTATTTAATACTATATTTAATAATAAAAAAAAAAAGTATTTTACTAAATTTTTTATTTTATAGTATTAAAAAAACTATTTTATAAAAGTAAAATTTAAAGTTAGCTAAATAAATAATAAATATAACTTATTACTTTTATAATAATAATTAAAATATTATAAGCTTATATACTTTTTTAAAAATATAAACAAAATTATATTTTTTTTAAATTACTATAAAAAGCATTATATAAATTTAAAAATAGCTTTTTTATAAAATATTATTTAGTTTATATTAGCTATAATTTTTAAAAAGTTTTAAAAATTTCTACTTATAATAAGTAATATTATAATATAAAAGCTTTTAAATTATTAGCTATAAAATTACGCTATAAATTTTAAAAAAAAAACTATTTTATTTTAAAAACCTTTTTATATAATAAGTATAAAAAAGCTAGCGGTATTAAAACTCTAGCTATAAAAAATGCTTTATTTAAAGTAAATTTATAAATTTATAGTATTATATAGCGTTTTATTAATATTTATTAATAAAAAAAATTTTTTAAATTTTTTATAGCTAATAATAAACTATAAAAAACTTAATAAAATTATAATTTTTATAAAATATTTAATATTACTTATTAATAAATTATAAATAATATTTTATATTATAAAATAGTTTTTAAAAATTAATTTAAAATTAAACTTTTATTTAGTTTATATTAAAAAAAACAACAAATAAAAAATAGCTTTTAGGTATAAATATAAGCTATTTAAATATATTATAATATTTATAAGTTTTATTAATATATTTATTATATTTTAGTTTTTAATAAACTATTTATTTTATAATTTAATTAATATAAAGCTTTTAATTTATTTTAATAACTTTTTAATTTATATAAATATATTAAAAAAATATAATATAGTTATAAAAAAAATATTATAAACTTTAACTATAAATAATTTTATAATAGTATTATAAAAGTATAAATAAAAAATATAAAAAGTTAAGTTTTTAAAATTTGTTATTAAAAAAAATAATATTAAAATATTAAATAATAAAGTTAAATATATTAAGCTTTAAGTAGCTTTTACTAAACTATATAACTTATAAAAGTTTATTAAATTTATAAACTTTTATAAAAAGTTTATTAAAAGCTTTTTAGCTATTATAAAACCTATTTTTAATAATAATAAAAAAAATAAAAAGTTATAAAAATAGTTTAATAAAATAAACAAAGCTTTTAAAAAATTAAAATATAAGTTTATAGTTATATTTATTTTAATATATTTTAACTTAAATAAAATTACTTATATTAAAATAAATATATTAAACTTTGTTTTAAAAAAAGTATTTTTATAGTTAAGTAAAAATAAAAAAATATATTTAGTAGCATTTTATTTTTAAAAGCTAAAGCTAATAAAAATAAACTATAAAATTTATAATAAAAAATTATTAGCTATAATAAACTATTTTTTACGCTAAAAATAATATCTTAAAAAAGCTTTTTACTATATTAAAATCTATTTTAATTATTAGAATTTAAAATACTTTATAATAACAAAAGTTTTAAATAAATACTAAGTAAAATAAACTTAGTAATTATTAAGCTTTTAGTTTATTATTAATTATTAACTAATAAAGCTAAATAAAAAAGCAGATATTATATTAAGGCTATTTTAATATAAGCTTAAAAAAAAAAGTAATAATAACTAATTAATTAAGTTGGTTTTAAAAAACAAGCATTTTTTTTATTTTTATAAAACTTTTGCAGTATTTACAGAACTTTTTGCTATTTTAATTTCTTTAGCATAACTATATAGTTTGCTAGTTTTTAAATAAACTAAAAACTTTAAAAAACAAGTTATAAATATAGCGTAATAAAACCTAAACTATTAGTTATAAAAGTTTAAGCTAGCTAAAAATATTAAACTACTAAATAGTTTTTTATATTATAAAAACAGGCTATAAGTACTTATAAAATTATAAACTAAAATATTAAAATTAAAATATAATATAAAAATTATAAGCTATATAAGTATTAAAAAAACTATAAAGCTAATTATATATAATTTTTAATAGCTTAACTTTAAAATAAGTATATATAATTATATAAATAGTTGCTTAAAATACTAAAAAAATAAAATAGCTAAATATATTATATATAATTTTTTATAGCTAATAAAATTATATTATAAGCTTTAGCAAATAATAATAATAAACTTTATTATAAATTTTTTTTTATTAAATAAATATAATTTAGTTTAAATAATAATAAACTTGTTTATTAAAATAGTATATTTTACCTTACTAAAAATAAAAAAAAAAAAACAAAAGATTTTATTAAAATATTTGTTAAAATATATTAAAAATTTAAAGTTTATAGCATATTTATAAAAAAATTTTTTAAAGTTAATAAAAATTTAAAGCTATATAAATATAATATTTTACTTATAAACTAATAATTAAATTAAATAACTTAACTAAATTTTTAAAGTTTATTTATATAGTTTTATTAACTATAAAATAATAAACTAAAAAAACTTGTTATTAATAGCTAAATTTATATATAATAATATAGCTTTTATATTTATAAAAATATTGCTATTTTTTATAAACTATAGTTTTTATTTAATAGCTAATAATCTGCCTTAAGGTATTATAAAAAACCTAAGTAATAAGCTATATATATACTAAATAACCTAAATATATAATTAAGTAAAAAAACACTTAGAAAAAAGTAGGCAAAAAATAAAAAAATAAGCTAATAAAAAAAAAAAAAAACTTTTTACATATAAAAAAAAGCAGTTAGTTATATTAAATACTTATAATATTAAAATAAAGCGGCTAGTAAAAAAACTTAATAAAAAAATACTAAGCTTTTTTAAAATTAAAAAAATAATATTTTTTATAATAGTTAAATTAATACTTTTTAAAAAATAAAAAATTTATAATTTTTTTTATGTTTTTTTAATTAAGCTATATTATAATAATAATAGCTAACTTTTTTTAGATTTTAATTAAGTACTATAGTAAGCAAACTTAATTAAAGCTATAAAAAAATATTAAGTAAAAAAAATAATAAATTTTATTAAAACTAAAAGTTATATAAAGTATTTAATTAAGTAAAAAAAATAGCTTGTAAAAAAATATTAAATTTAAAAGCTTTTTAAACACTTTTATAATAAAAAAGCAAAAATAGTAGTTAAAAAATTTTATTAAAAATATTTAAAAAAACTAGCAAACCTAAAGTTAATTTTAAAAAATAATTAAGCTTAAAGTTAAGCTTAAAAAAAAAAAAAATAGTATTATATAAAAAAACACTAAAATTGCTAAAATTATATAATATTTCGGTATTAAAATTTAGCTTTATTTTATTTTAAAAATTACTTACTTAGCTATTTACCTAGATCTAATATTTTTTATATTTGTTAGACTTATTAAAGTAGAAAAGCATAATATATTCTTTTATCTTTTTACTAGCTAAATCTAGTTAGCAACTATTTTACAGATCCTAAACGCAGTCTTTAAAATGCAATCTTTTTAACTAAGTCTCCTATTTCCTATTTTTTAGACGGTAAAATATATTACTAATTATACGTTACCAATCTAGTATCCAAAGTATAACAGTTTGCCGCCTGCTAAAAAAAATTTTTTAAATATCTTTATTTATTTATTTCCTGTTATAATCAACCTGCTATAATTATCTTTTTATAGCAAAAGCCTAAATATTTAAGGCTATACAAATTTATAGCAAAAGCAAAAATGTTAAAGTATCTATAAGCAAAAAAAAAATTTTAAGTAAAAAAAGTTGCTTTTTATATAAAGATATAAAAAAAAAAAAGCGATTTTATAAAGCGTTTAAAAATTTTAAAGCATAAAATGCTATTTAAACAAAGTACTTTTATATTATATAATAAGATTTTATTAAGCTAAAAAAGCTTATATAATTAATAGTATATTAAAGTTAACTAATATAACAGTATATTAAAGTTAGCTAATATATATATAAAAGCTTAATAAAATAGCAAGTTTAACAATAAATAAAAATACTAAAAAAATTTAATTAAAAAAATTTAATTAAAAAAATTTTAATTAAAAAAATTTAATTAAAAAAAATTAATTAGTAAAATACTAAAAAGATTTAAGCTTAATAATAAGCTTAATAATAGTAAATGCAAATTTAGTAATAATTAAAAATGCTAAAAAAATTTGGTTTTAATAATAAACTTAATAATAGTAAAGTAATATACTTAATAATAATAAAAAAATAGTAAATTTAATAATAAATAAAAGCTTAATAATAAACTTAACTATAATAGCGTAAATTTGCTAATAAATAAAATATTAAAAAAACTTTAAGCTTAATAATTTAAGCTTAATAATAGTAAACTAGTAAAGTTAATAACAAATAAAAATATTAAGAAAAAGTTTAACTTTAACAAATATGCTGCTAAAAAAAAAAATATAAAGCTTAATTGCTTAGACTGTTAAACATATTTTATTAAAAAAATCTATTTTAGTAGATATAAGAAAATATTAACCTGCTTTTTTATTATGTTAAGCTTATATATTTTTTTTTTTGCTTTTTAGTAAAGTTTTTTACTTTTTTTTTAAAAGCTTTAATTTTGCTTAAAATATTTTAAAACTTATTTTTTTAGTTTTTTTAAACTATTTTTATAATTGTTTATATTATTTCTTTTTTTATTATTATTTTTACTTTTTAAAAAGCTAAGTTTATAATTTTAGCAGCATATTTTTTAATAAAGCTATTAAATAAAGCTTATTTAATAGCTATTTTTATTTTATTTTGTATTTAATTTATAAATTTGACTATATATTTTTTAAGTATTTTAATTAGTATTTTTAAATTAATATTATATAATTTTTACAAATTTATATTATAGTTTATATAGCATGGTTTTTTTAATACTACTGCTTTAATTAGCTTAGTAAGGTTTTTAATTAAAATTTTATAGTATTTTTTTAGCTTATTAGCTTAGTTTTTTATTTTTAGTTTAATTTTAACAAAGTAAACTAGCATTTTTTATTTATTAAATTGTTTTTATAGTTTTTTATTTTTATTATTTTATTTATTATTTTATTTATTATTTTTAATTAAAATTATATAAAATTATAGCAGTTTTAAATAAACTTTTTTAGTTATTATTATAAATAGCTACCTTATATATATAAAGTTATACTTGTTAGCAAATTACTTTTAGCAGCTTAATATAACTTAAAATGCTAGTTTATATAGCATTTAGTTTAATTTTATATTTTATAGCTTATTTATTATAGTTACTAATATTATGTTTAATTTTAGCTAAAAGTTTTTTATAATTTTAACTGCTTTAATAAGTTCTATATTAATAGTTTTAAAAATAATTTATATATTATTATATTAGCTAGTTATTTTTGCTACTTTTATTACTTTTATTATATATTTTACTATTGTTTGCTATACTATATTATTTAACTATTTTTTATTAAGATTATATTATATAAGGTATTATATTACTTTTTAATAGTTTATTTATAGCTTTAATAAAATTTTGTTTAATATAATATACTAATACTTTTTTAGGTTATTTAAGCAGATATTAAATTACCTTTTATTAATGCTAAGTTTATTAACCTTTAAAACTTTTTAAATTATTATTTTTGCTATAATTATATAGCTTTTATTATAGCTTTTTAATATCTAAAGGGTTTTGGTATATATTTAGCAGTACTTTTTTGCCTACGTTTTATTTAAGGTTTTTTATTTTTAAAATAGGAATTTTTAGTTTAAAAATGTTATATTTATTATTATTATATATATATATTATTTAAAAAAATATATTATTTAAAAAACTATATATTATATATTTATACTATTTAAAAGATTATATATTATATATATATACTATTTAAAAAATAGTTAAAAAGTAGTATATTATATATATATATTATTTAAAAAACTATATCTGTTTACTATATTATATGTTTTATATGCTATAATTTAAATAGTATTAAATAACTTATATAAAGTGTTTTAGTTTAAAAAAGTTGTAGGTTTTATTATTAATTTGCTAATTTATATAAAGTTCTAAGTAGTAAAAAAGGTTTAAATAAAAATAAAACTTATAAAAAAGTTAGCATAATATATATGTTAAGTTTTTGTTAGTTAAAGGTTTTTGCTAAAAGGTGTTAAAAAGTATAAGTATTACTATAGGTTAAAAAAAAAAGTATAGTTTTGCTATTTTTATACTGTTTTATTTTATAGTATTTAAACTTTTATATTAATAGTTAATATTATTTTTATTACTTTTTACTTGCTAATATTTTTTATTTATAGTATATATAGCAGCTTTTTAATCTTAGCCTTTTTTAAGTTCTTAAGTATTAGTTTATATTTTTTATTAAAGTTTTAAATAAGTTATTTTATATTTTATATTAATATTTTTTTAAAATACTAAGTGTTATATATTATAAAATATCTTTTTTATTATACTAAGTATTTTAATAATAATTTGCTTTTTATTTTTAAAACTTTTTTTTATAATAGCTTTTTAATTTTATAAAACTTTTAGTTTTTGTTATTTTTGTTAACTTATATTTATTTTAGCTTTAGTTAACGCTTTTTATAAAAATTTATATTTTTTAGTCTTAATATTAATTATACTACTAATATTACTTTATAAATTTTTTAATACTATAAAAAGTTTAACTTATAAGCTAATTATTTAATATATTTTATTACTATTAAAAGCCTAACTTATTATTATAACTATTTTTTTATTAGTTTTTTAAATAAATAATATTTTTTATATAGTTTTAAATATATTTTGTTTTTAATATTAAACTTTATTTGCTTATACTTTTTATCGTATTTAATTTTTATATTAGCAGCTATAAAGTTTATTACTTTTTTAGCTTTTTTTTAGTATATTTGCTTAACTATTTTATAGTTAACTGCTTTTTATAAAACCTATAGTATTAATATTAAGTTTATTAGCTTAAATTTTAAAACTATTTTATTTAGAAATTTTTTTAGCATTATTTACTTTAAGTTATTTAGATTATATTATAATATTATTATAATTAATATTTATAAAATATTAAAGCTGCTATAATAGTATTTAATTGCTATTTTAACGTTTTAATTTTTTTTTTTTAACTATTTATTTATTTAAAGGTAGTATACTATTAAAAATCTTAGTTTTATTTTTATTTTTATAAATAGTATTTGCTAAAAATCTAATATAAATTTTAAGTTTTTATTTAATATAAATTTTTATAAAATACTTTATTTATATAGTTATAGCATTTACGCTAATATTATTACTTATTTTAATACTTAATATTTTATATTTTTAAGTATTAATATTATTTTTTTGCTAAATTTATATGTTATAGTTAG
Source organism: Xylaria sp. Z50 (assembly GCA_037356035.1). Lineage (NCBI taxonomy): Eukaryota > Fungi > Ascomycota > Sordariomycetes > Xylariales > Xylariaceae > Xylaria > Xylaria sp. Z50. The sequence goes on along the minus strand of JBAWJU010000011.1, from coordinate 239,799 downwards.
TATGCTATTATATACTTTTTAGCTTAATAGCTTTTAAAAAGTGTTTTTTACTAGCATTTTTAACATTTTAATAATAAAATCTATAATAACTATATAGTATAGTTATAAGTAAGTTTTTATTAGCTATATTAATTTAAATATTTTTTTTTTGTTTATTTAGTTATTAAAGCATTTTAGGCAATAGTTTATATATTTTTATATTTGTTTTACTATTTTTTAAATATAAAAACCTTTTAAATCTTGCTATATTTTTTTTTTTCTCAAGTAATATTTTTTATTATATATTATTTTTAAAATAGCTTTTATATATAGTTTTAATATTATTAATTTTAATGCTTAGCTTTTAAGTATATAGTATAAAAAATTATTAATTTTTCTAAATTTTATTTTAAGTATATAATTCTATTTTTTTAGTATTTTTTATATTTTTTATAGTTTTTTGTTTATTTTATATTTTTTTTTAAATTTTTTTTTAAATTTATTATTTATTTATACTATTGCTACTATTATTATATATTTAAATTTATCTGCTATATTATTTAGCTTGCTTTTTTTTTTATTTTGTTTTTTTTTATTGTTTTTATTTGTTTATATTATTAATAACCTAAATAACATATTTAGTACTAAGTTTACTTTTTTTAATATATATTTTATATTTAGATTATATTAATTTAAATAAACTAACGTTGTTATTAGCTTTAGGTTTATTTTAACTATATTAGTTATTACTAAATTTCTTTAGTTAACAACTTTTTTTATAAATTTATAGTTTGTTAACACTAATATTTTATATTAACATAATTATAGCTATAGTTTTTGCTAGCAATAAAGCTATATTAAATATACTATTTTAAGTTTAGTTATATAGTAGCTTTTTTTTTTTTTTAATAGCATTTTACTTAAATATATTATTAGTTAGATCTAATTAATTAATATAAAGCTTTTATACTATTAGTTTTATAAATAAAAAATTATAACTTTAAACTTTTTTTTTTATAATATATTAATTTTTTAAAAAACTTGTTTTTTATAGTTTTAGTATAACAAATAGCTGCTATTATATAGATTTTTCTATATAATCTAAAAGCTATTAAGTTTTGCTAATATTAAAATAAAGGTTTTTTTAAATATTTACTTTTTATATTTTATAACTATTTTTATTAAGATTTTTTTTATTTATTATTTTATAGCTAATATATCCGTTTTTTTTTTTTATAGTAATTTTATTTTCTGTTAAAACTATAGTATATATTTCCTTAACTATATTATTATTTTAATATATATTTTTAAGTTGCTTAAGTTTTATAGAAATTTTATTTTTTTTATAGCTTTTATTTTTGCTTTTATTATTATAGCCTTTTATTTATTAATTTTTAACTTAAGCAGTTTTACTAATAAATAACTATAAAATAACTTTTGCAGTAATAATATTAATCTGATTTTTTTAAATATTTATAATACTTTTTTTAAATGCTAAAAATGTTTTTTTTTTAAATTACTAAATATTACTATGTTATTTATATATATCCTATAAAACGCGTAATATTTTCTTAGTCTAAGGTTTATAAAATATTAAGCGTATACTAAACTATTTTTAAATCTTATTAATATTATATTTAACATTTTTAAATTTTTAAATAATATAATAACTATTTAATTTTAATATTTGCTATATACTAAAAGCTAATAAAAAAAAGCTATTATATTTAATATTATAATAACTTTTTTTTTAATAATATTTTTAATAATATTTTTTTGCAATAGTATTAAATATATATTTAAAATTGCTATATTATTTAATAATCTTAGGTTTATAATAACTTTAGCTTTTTGTTTGCTGTTTACTATTCTTTATATAACAAATACTAAGCAGCTAAACAATATTAGCTTTTTTATTTAGTTTATTTTGTTTTTTTAGTAAAGCTTATTAAATATTTTATTTAAAATATTTTAATTTTTAATTCCAAGTTTATATGCCTTAGTCCTAGTTTTTTATATTTACTATTTATTAACTAGGTTAATACACATTTTTTTATTTTTAAATAGTTTTATAATTTTTTTTAATATTTAAACATTATATTTTTTTAATATTTATATTTTTTTTTTTATATATTTTAGATTTTTATCTAATATATAAATTTTATATTTACTTTTTTTTATTAGATTATTATCTAGTTTTTAAAGTTTGTTTTTTTTTTTTTTGTTTTTAGTTTATTTTAAAAACAAAATTTTTACATTTTATAATATAGCTATTTATATTTTTGCTATAAAATATTTATTTAAATTAAGCAGACTAAGCATTTTATTTAACAGCTTAAATTCCATAGTATAATAAAATGCTTATTTTTTAACTTAGTTTTATATTAAGCATACCTATATTATAAACATTTTGTTTTAATTAACTTTTTTTATTTTTTTATAATATAGATTTTTTATTATTTTAATTTTCTAGTTTTGCTTAATTTTTATAAGCTTTTTTAATTTGTTTAAGTATATTACTTATTATAGCAATTTATTATTTAAAATTATGTTTAAAGGTTTTTTTTTTTTAACAGTAAAATTATATATTTATTTAGTTTTATAGTTATTTTATTAAAGCAGGTCTATATATATTACTAAAATTGCTATTAATATTTTAAAAGGTATTGTTAGGTTTTAAGCTACTATTACTTTATATTATATTATTTTAGTTTTTTATTTAATTATAACTAGTATTTTAGCTTTTTTTACAAACTATATTTATATTATATAATTAAATATATTAACTATAATTTTATTTTTATTAAATTAAAAAGTTTTTAATAGCAAATTTAATTTTAGCTTATTTATTAACTATGCTTTTATTTTATATTTAACTTCTACTTGTTTATTATTTTAAGTTGCTAAAATATATATATTAAATAAAGCTTGCTTTATTATATAAATAAGTCTTCTAATTTCTTTTATTAAAAAGATTTTGCTGCTTTACTATATTTAATATTATAAATAGTATTTTTTTAGCTATTTATAGTTTACTATATAATTTAAAGCTTTTAAATCTATATATATTTTATGCTTATTTAGCGTTTTAAAAAATTTTATAGGTATTTTAGCATAAGTATACTTTATATTTCTTTTATAATTTTGCTTTTTATATAGTTTAGCTATAATTATTAAAACGGCAAGCTTTTTATTTAGCATTTTTATTTTATTTATTTTTTGTTTTTTAGCTGCTATTTAAAAGCTTATAGCCTTTTTTTTTGCTTTATATTTGCTAGTTTGTTTTATTTTTTTTTTGTTTGCTTTAGCAATATACAGGTTTTTATATATATAGTTTATATATTTGTTTTTAAAAAAAAAAATTTTGCTATATTTATAATATATTCTTTATATTTTTATAGCTATAAGATTAAAGCATATAAAATAGTTAAAAATATATTTATTTTTTATGTTATTATTATTTTACTAATAATTGTTTTTTTTATTTTTTAAGATTTTTTTTAGCAAAAAGTAACCTATATTTCTTAAATTTGCTTTTTTTTTTTTTTTATTTTTATTATTTTTTACTAAATAATACTAATTTTAAAAGTATTATTTTGCTAATTTATTATTACCTAGTTTAATTTAACATTTTTATTAGCAATATTATTTATAGCAGCTAAAAAAGCATTTTCTGCTATATTTTTTGTTATATTAGCTAGCTTTTTCGCGTTTACTTTATTATAAAAATTATCTTTATTTATTATTTAAAGTATAGTTTTTTGTTTAGCTAGGTTTAAATCTTTTTTAAAATTAGGTTTTATGTAATTAATTGCCTTAAAACTAATACTAACTTTTACTATAAAACTAGCCTTATTTATTTTAATAGCTTTTAGTTTTTATTAGGTTATTATTTACTAATAGCTAATTTATTTATTTTATATTATAATTTTTGCTTATAAAATAGCTTAAAAATAGTATAAATGCTATTTAAAATAACAATTTTATTAGTATTTAATTAATTATTTGTTTAAGCTGCTATATTATTATACTTTTATAAGCTTTTGCTTTTTTTTTAATATATATTAAAAAATTATTTAAAATATAGCTAAAGCTATTTTTTAGCTTAATAATAAGCTATTAAAATCTTAAATAAATTATATTATATATTTTAAATATTTATTTAACTACTGTTTTTTTATTAGCAGCTTTATAAAGCCTAACTATTTTTATAGCCTAAATTTTAATTAAAATTCTGTTTTTAAGCTATTATTTTTTAAACTAGTTTTTTAGCTTATATAGCTTTGCTAATATATTAGCTACTAGCATTTTAAATTTTTTTATTAGTTTTTATAATATTATTGTATTATTAGCTAATATTAGCTGTTTTAAATTGTTTAAACATTCTTTAGCCTACTATGCTTAAGCTGCTTTTTATAAAAGCTATAAAAAATCTTTTTATATAATTTTATATTATCTAGCATTTTTTAAATGCTTTATTATACTATTTATAAATAAATATATATTTTATTAATAGATTTTAAAGCTAACTTATTTATAGTTTTTTACTTTAAATAATATATTTAGTTAAAAGTTAAAAAATTTAATATGTTATAGTTTTTATTTGCTAGTTAAGCTTTATATATTAATTAGTATAAGCTAAGCTTTTTAGCTTTTTGTAAACGCTGCTAAAGCGTTTAAAAACCTTTTAATTAAGTTTATAATGTTAGTACTACCTAAGTTTGCCAGATTTTTTAAGTTATTTCTTATTTTATGTAATATTAGCAGGTTCTATTTATATAAAAGTAGGTTTAAGGAAATATGTTTATAAGTTAGTAAGTTTAAAGATATATTTAAGCGATTTTATTTATATAATTTAAAAAATAAATCTAGAAAATTCTGTCTATATAGTAGTAAATTTTGCAAGTATTTGCTTAACGCTAGGCTTTATAGTTAGCGTCCTTTTGCCAAAGTAAACAAGTAATTTGTAAAAGTTAATATCTATACCGGCTTTTTATTTAAAAATGCCTAAAATCTATATAGCCTAAGTGCTTTTAGTATATAAATTAAAGTTTAGTTTGCTAAAAATACTAAAGGTTTTATAATAAAAAAAATATTTCTAGTTTTTTAAAACGTTTTAACGCCTGCTTATATTTTATTATATATTGCTTATATAGCTTTTTTTTAGTTACTTAAACCTAGATTTTCTAGTATATATTTTAGTAAAAAATTAAAGTTTATACTACTAGGGTTTATAATATTAAGGTTTATAAGATTAGGGTTTATATTTATAGTTTTTAACTACTTTACTAGTTTATTTTATATTATTTAACTAGCTTTATTATAGTAATAGGTAAATACTTATTTATTAATTTTTTATTTTAGAAAATAAAGTAAAAAATTTAAGCAAAATCTAGTTAACTTTTTTATTAACCTAGCTTTATTAGTTTATAGTTATTTAATTATAGTTTTTTATAAAAATATTCTAAGTTTTTAAAATATTTTATAGATTTAAAGTATATACTAATTGTTTTTGTTATTAAAAAAGTTTAATATTATTTAACAGTTTAAAATTTGTTAAGCTTATATTACCTTGTTTATTTAACTTAATTTTAATTTTAATTTTATTAAGCTTGTTTTATTTTATTTATCTAATTTTAAAGTTTAGGTTTATTAGCGCTTTAGTATAACGTTTTATAATATCGTATAATCTAGTAAGTAGTTTATAATAACTAGTTAAGCAGGTTATAACGTTTTTTTAAAAAATAAAAAGTTGCTTTTTACGTTTATAGTTTGTAATTTTTTAGTTTCTTAAAGCAAGTTAGTTAATAAAATATAATAAGTAAATTAATTAATAAAATATAATAAGATAATAAAATAACGCTAAAAAAGTATTAAAGTTTAAAAAATAAGGTAAGGCTATAAGCGTTAATAAAACGTGCTTAAATTAATAATAAAGCTTAAACTAATAAAATGTGCTTAAACTAATAATAAAGTCTAAAATAAAAAAGTTTAAGCTAATAATAAAGCTTATAAAGCTATTATATAAGTGCTTAAAATAAATTTTAACTTAATTAAATTTACTATTTAGCAGTTAGTATAATATATATAGTTAGTTAATTATATAGCCAATTACTAGCTATTAATTTATTAGACTTATTAAAGTAAAAAAGCATAATATATTCTTTTATTTTCCTACCAGCTAAATCTAGTTAGCAACTATTTTATAGATTCTAGACGCGGTTTTTAGGATATAATCTCCTTAACTGGGTCTCCTATCTCCTATTCTTCAGACGGTGGAATATGTCACCAGTCATATGTCACCAATCTGGTGTCCAGAGTATGACAATATTAGACTAAGACATAGTTAAAAAATAGGCATAACAAGTTAGCAACTATTGTTGCCAACTGCTAACTCCTTTGTATATATATAAACTAAAAATTTTAAGGCTATTTTAAAAGGATTTTAAATAGTTATAGAAATCTCTAGACCTTAATAAAATTATTGTAATTTAAGTACACATTCCAAGCCCTTTTATAAGCCCTTGTTACACTATGCCTGTTTGACATCGAAAAATAGTTAAACAACTTCTCCAAAATCCTTTATTTATTAACTCATATACATACAACTTTTAGGTTGAAGGTGCAAGTAGCTAAAGCTACATGCTTACATGCCAATGGACCTTGTGTCATGGTTCTTTTTGGCCACATAAAAAAAGAGTGATCGTAGATGTCCACGTGATAGACTTAAAGTCATTTGTATTTTTCGTAGTATTGTAGTTGGGTGCCACATTTCCATTTTATGATGCTTGGACATCAAGAAGAGAGAAAGACAAGGATAGAGTCAACAATATTCTAAAATTACTAAATATGATTATTTGATTAGAAAAGCTGAGTACTAGGCTGCAGTTTTCACAGAAAGGTCTTCCCAAATTGTTCATCATACCTTGCCTCCTCGACTGTACACTATTTAGAGTCTAATAGTACAAATTAATCGTAGTTGTGTATTCCTAATATGGCCCCTTGACACCACAACAACAATGTAGACAAGAAGATATGTGAACTCTTTAAATCATAGTTCATCTATCAGTGTGAAAAACTATGTCCCTTGTCTGCCTGACGGCTGTCAAGGCTGAGATTCATTATATCGCAGTCTATAAGACATGTTCATATGTGTATAAGTTGTACATATTGGTGGTGGTCCTTAATCAGGATAATACACCCTCATAAGTGGTCCGGACGGTCGGACGGTCCCACAAAAGACAGCCCATACTATCTACCATCTCACGGTTCACATGTCCACTTTGGCCCTTTGTCTCGGAATCACTCTCCAATCCATTCTATGTTGATAGCGAGTGGCTTCAATGACCTTCTCATTAGTCTGTATCGATGCAGACAGGGGTGTGTTAGGGTTTGCCGAGAATTTGAGCCTTGCTTAGATGCACGCCGTCATGTCCACATACAAAGAGCCGCAGCCGATCTCTGGTCATGCAGATGCTAGTATAAACTCTGCCCCACAACGTCCACGGCCACCACCAAACAGACGTCGTGACAAGCCACAGTTAAGCTGCAATTTATGTCGACGTCGGAAGTATGTTGATTTCAATCTCTCACTATAGTAATTAACATTCAACATGTTGCTCGGCAGCCACTAACCAGTGTAATAGATTGAGATGTGACCGTAATCATCCATGTTCAACCTGTGAGGTATGTAGTGGCACCACGATATCTTCCCATGGTATTAACAAAACGTAGAAACGTGGGATTGGGTCATCCTGCACCTATGTTGCAAACAATGCTCCATCTACACCCCCTTCCGGTGTCCAGGATAGATTGAGACACCTAGAGAACCTTGTGGTCTCGTATATGAACCAGAATGAAGGGGGAGATCTTTCTACTTTGGCGCAATCCTCGCCAAGTATTCAGGAACCCGACGCATCCATCGCTCTGGCTGATGTTGGCAGCTTAAAATCTAGTAGCACGGAAACGAAGTATCAGGATCAAACGCACTGGAACTCCATCTTGGACGCAATTACAGAACTCAAGGAGGACCTTGGCGAATCTGATGACCCTAAACCCGCGCCAGTTACACCCGAGCTTCCATCAATCAATTCTCTAGATTCCCCCCTACTATACGGTTGCAAGCGCTGCACAAAGGACGAGATTTTAGCGGCTGTGCCTGCAAAGGAATTCGCAGATTGTCTTGTTTCCGAGTGTTTTGAAATGCTTGAACTCGCATCATGTTAGTATGGCCTTGTGGTAGTACAAAATGTTCCATCGCTAACCTATTGAATAGGCGCCCTCAACAAACGCGAATTTCTAAAACAGGTACTATACCATGGTTTACTGAATGAGAATTACGCTTACCATCAGTAGTATGCCTCGTTCTGGGAACATCCCCAAGATGCCCCCATTATGTGGCTAGGGCTACTCTTCAGTATCCTTTCGATAGCGATCAATTTCCGAGAATTTGACGCTGAGCAGGTTCAGTCTGGTTCTCAGTTAGACTACATCACATTCAGTACTAGCTATCGTGAAAAGACGGTACAATGCTTGGTACTTGGACAGTACACAAGGTGTGGTCCCTATGTAATCGAGACCCTGCTTCATCATTTCGCAGCAGAGTTCATGCGGCGACGTGATGTCAATAACGAAGCATGGCTTATTTTGAGCACCACAGTGCATCTCGCAAGTAAGTCGGTTTTACGACCCAGTGTCATGGTTAATGATATCAGGGTGGGAACTAGCTTGTCTTTGTTTGAAAACAACAAATTGATCCGTTGTTGATTAGTGCGGATGGGCTACCACAGAGACCCCGACCACTTCAAATCTATATCACCATTTGGTATGATTCCTATGGCTCTGTACTCACTCTAGTGCTGATAAGAATAGAGGGAGAGTCCAGGCGCCGCTTATGGGCAATGCTTTATCATTTAGGGTGTGTATATAACATTACTACGCCATACCTGTGGCTCAATTCCTGTAAGATGGTATCACTAACAACACCATAGTAAGCTGTCACATGCATATAACTAGTCGTTCTATTCTACAAGAGGATGATGTCAAGCCGCGTTGGTTTAAGTAAATAGAAGATGCTAACAGGCAACAGATATTGCGACTTCTGGACAGCTAGGGTTGCCTCGCCTAATTAACGATTCGTTCATCGACACAGCTGAGCCGCGGAACCTCTTTGATAGTGATTTTGACGTCAACTCAACCGAGTTGCCGCCATCGCGTCCAGATAGCGACCCGACGCCAATGCTAGTCGTGTTATCAAAGCTTCGTACTGCCCGTATGTACACAGCCGTAGCTAGCGTTGTCACAAACACACAACCGCCTACGTACGCTCAAGTTCTTCAGGTTGACCGACAACTTGAAGATATGTTCCTAAGAATCCCAGAGTATTGTAGAATAAAAGCACAACCGGATTCCCCTATAGATCCGCCACAAATACTTCTTCAGCGAGTATTCATCCAGATGAATCATCACAAGGCGCAGGTAATTCTTCATTGGCGATATCTCGCACTGGCGCATAAGGATGATCGATATTCGTACTCAACCAAGACGACTGTTTCGGCCGCACTCAAAATTTTAAAGCTACACCGAACTATCTACGAAGGACTCAAAACTGGTGGGCGTCTCTACTCGGTTAGGTGGCGAGTTACTTGCTTCTTCAATCACGACTATCTTCTGGCTATGAGTATCCTATGTTTCTACCTGAAGCAATATGGTGACAAGATCAGCGACTCCGAGCTCGCCGAGATTCAACAAACCTTGCGTCGATCCAAAGCCATATTATTGGGCCTTCGTACACCTATGTCTGCTGAACTAGAACGAGCCGCCGCCGCCATTGAATCCGCCCTGCCGGGGATTCTTGGGCACGATTCTGATGAAAGCTCGAGTGAAAGTCAAGTATTGACACCTCCAGGGAGCTCTGAGCTTAATGAGTTTTCTCACGATCAAGGTATTTGTTTAATAACTTTGCTAGGGTGGGTTTGGACTCTAGTCGACTGATTGCTAATGAACCAAACTGCTAGATCCTTTCGTGGGCTCAATGTTGCCTTTCTTCGACCCGATGTTTGAAGGAGCTCCTATGCTGCAAGGAGCCGCCATGTTCCCTTCTCATATTAATGATATGGGAGTATTCGTTAACTCAGTCCTCGCTGGCTCGATTGATCCCTGGGTTGAGGTAAACACAGACTTTTAAAAGGCAAGATTACTGTTTACTGAAGACTAGCGAAGGCTCCTAACTTGGGATCATTCTACTGATCCCCTCGCGACCTCATCTCGGAATAGTCATTAAAAAATTCACGATCCCATGTACAGGTGAGATTAAGGGACTCATCACCATTATACCTACCCTAGTAGCTAACATGTTTCTTCTGGAAGACTGATCGTGATAGCGCTCGTAGAGGCCGAACTCTCAAGTCTCGGCTTTCCGCGCCTAGTTTATGCGTGGCTAGCTCAATATAATCGAAGCATTTTGGGTGACGGAGTAAGAGTATAAAGGCCGTTTAGCGCAAAAGTTACAGACTCAATGTTGAAAAGGTAGCTAACATATCACATGTTCCTACAGCGTTAGTGTGTACTAGACTTGGTAGAGTTAATTAGGTAGGCATGTATTATGAGATGAGGTGGAGGATATGGTATCTAGAGTAGGATAAAATGTATATGAAAGGATGCAATTTGCTATGGGATTGAGATGACCCGGTTACGAAGAGGAAACCAGACTTGCCGTCTGCTATAGCTCACGATGCCCGTTATGAATTGAATACGCTTGGCTTCGAGAAAGTGGCGCGACAAATGGGGCTCGATAATATTTGTTAGATAACAAAAAAAGCTGGCATGTATGAGCCTCTAGGACATTATACCTACTACATGTCTCAATATGTAGATTGTTGCGTCTATTTTGAGTTGCCGGCTTCAGTCAGAATTTTGGCATTGTCACGGTCAGTCATCGATTGTAAGCAGGCCCATCATCTGCCGTCGCCGTATTCGACACTGATATTTTGTCTGGTAACCTAATTATCAACTGGATGTGTTCCCATTTGTGAACCCGAGGCTCTCCCGTCATGTCCGGCTGTGTGTTGAGTCTGCTCAAGAGCAGGCATCCGAATCCTACTCCATGTAACTAGACCAATACAGTTCTCAAATGTAAGGCTTGGTGAGATAAGCCGATCGCTTCCGCAAGGGAGTGTAGTACAACCGCTAGGTGGGATTGGCGGCATAATCCCCTCCTTCTTGTGAGCACTACCTGCAGGTCTGTATCTCTAGTCCACGCCACGATTACCTATCTAAGCGACGGATTCCAAGACATTGCAGGTAACAATTGATTAGACCTATTGTCTTAGCCCCACTAGTTAATATAGGAGAAGGCCGGTCTCCTCCATGTAATACAATGAAGTCGAGCCTCATGTTCCCCTTTCGAAAGGCTACGTGAACTTCAAGTCAGGTCTGATACACAGCACCCAATCTCTATCACTATCAGCCCAACGGTGAAGGACTATGATGGGCGATACACCCATTGTGCCCGTGCCTGGCCCCTGGAAGCTGAAGGGTACTATGTATATAGTGAGCTTCTCCTCGAAGGCGGGAAAACTGCCTGATCATGCATACTCTCCGTTAGAAAGAGATTCAACGTATGCATCGCCGGCCGCATCTGGCGAGCATCGAGGAGGCATCGGCCAGTTTCAAGTGATCAGATACACCGAGAGTCCGGTTGGGCCGTACGACGAACTCATTATCTGCCCAGGGGACTTTGAATACGACGTAGAGGTAAGCGGCAAACGGGAGAGGAAAGAGAGTCCACGCATCAGTCGCATCTACGTCTCACAGAAGTATACCTGTTGGAATGGCCGAACCAGTTCGTCATCACTCTCCAGTTCAATGCACAAGCTTTAGCTGTGTTATTCTTGGTCTTGAACACTAATTGAAAGACTAGATTGGAATATTCCGAAACACTTGGCCCGCTTTGAGTGGGATGAACTTGGGGACGGCGCAACCGGGGTCCGGGTCTACCCACATGATACGACGGGGGATTCATCGGAGCCTAGACCGTGTGACGTACCGCTGTTCCAGACGACACTTAAGCCGATACGTTGGGTGCCCGGCTTCCCATTCTATTCCTCTTGGCTACGGTATCTAGGCCTAGAACCGTGCTTAGTGCAACCCCCCTTACCTACAGGCAAAGGATCTCAAGGCGAGCTACCAGGCACCGATGGCTGGTGCAAAATCGTACCCGGCATATCTACTAAGCGCGCTAGCCTGGCTTGGGCTGATCTGTCTCAGAAAAATGAGCAAAGTAAATTGACGAGTAGTGTGGCATGTGAGAACTTCTGGCCAGACTTGGGACGGTGGCAATTGACTCTCAAGCTAGAAGATGCTGATATCGAATTTCCAGAAGGCATTCGCTGGGATGTGCTAAGGTCTACGCTCTAATAATCGTCCTAAGATGACCGATGTAGGCGTTCGGCAAAGAATCCACATGGTTAGGTGCTATTAGGACATGGCCTGCTTTCTGTATAAAAACTTCTCTATTATTTTTAAAATATAAGCCTACCTATGTATGTTGACAATGAGGAAGATGATGACTCACTGTCACGTAGTCTATCAAACGCGCCAACATATTGAATAACGGAAACATCATACTAATAACTTACTCAAGGATCCCTATAATATATCCCATACAAGAACTTTTGAGCTACTGAAGCTTAGACAGGCATATTTAAATTGATGACGAACACAAGGTGCCCTTGATCTGTGACTTTGCGGTCCCTACAGTGTGGAGTATTCGGAGTAATTTAAAAAAAAAAAAACCGTGTTGGGTATCTTTAACACCCCTTACTATATCACGGCTGTTTATTGCGTCGGTACATATTTCTAAACCATAAACATAGAGTCATTAAAGTGTAGAGATGTCGTTTCAATACCAGCTGAGGTATATGATCTAGCCATGTACCTATGTATCATCTACCTACATACATAGTACATGTGTAGGTAGCGGGCTCGCAATCAGCACGTGATACTCTCCTATCGGTTGTACCCCTCATTAAGACAGCCCCACAGATACTTAACTTAGGTGGGTAGTAGCCCCCACTAGTGGTAACCCCGGCGCTGTACTCAAATGGAATAGCGTGATTAACATTGTTTACTTGGTTGTAATATGTCAACTGAAGTCTCAGGAAGCGCTTGACGCGACCAACTTCAACCTGCATCAGAATTATCATAACATAGAGTCAAATCGCTGCATTCAAAGATGCCTCGTGTCGCCCAGGTGTCTCGCGCAAGCGTCGGCACTCGAACAGCTTCTGGCTCGTCTGGCTCTCCATTCAAGTCGCCGCTGAAGTAAGTGCACCCTTTATTTACATGCGCTGCCTTTTTGGCCGCCGAGCAACCCACACAAAAGCACCCCGAATCTTAATCTTACCCATTGTTTCTTTCTAGGATCCCCCTGAACGACGACGTCCAAGAGAAGAAAGGTCGATTCCACTCCCGAAAGGCCCGCCACGAAAAACAAATCAACGAGCTACAGCAGGCGGCCGCTGCCACGCCTGCGAAGAAAGCCGGCTTCAGGCTGGCCGACCTGGATAGTGCGTCTCCCCGCTCAAACCCGCGGACGCCGCGGCGTGGCGGGGTCGACGAAGACGATGATGATGACGATGTCGTCGTCGTTGGTAGTGGCGTTACGCCTATGAAGCGTGTGCCCATCCTAGCCAATTTCGAAGAGTGGATGAAGATGGCCACCGACAACAAGATTAATGCTACCAACTCATGGAATTTTGCGCTTATTGATTACTTCCATGATATGTCTCTACTTAAAGATGGAGACGGAGTCAACTTCCAGCGAGCCAGTTGCACCCTTGATGGGTGCGTCAAGATTTATACAAGCAGAGTTGATAGTGTCGCGACGGAGACAGGTAAGCTGTTGAGCGGCTTGGCAGACAGCAATTCAAAAAAGAAAGGCAATGATGGTGAGGGAGACGGCGAAGAGAGTGAGGAGGAAGAAGTCGACGAAGACGGGAATATTGTCGTCGTAAAGAAAACTAAAAAGAGGGTATGTTCAATTCTTGCTCTCAATCACAAATGATCTTGCTGACAGAAGAATAGCAACGATCATCGGAAGCCACTTTAGCGCCATCCTTTGCTTCTTTGCAGCTCAAGAAGTTTGAAATGGAGTTTGCAGTAGACCCCTTATTCAAAAAGGCGTCCGCAGATTTTGATGAAGGCGGAGCCAAAGGTCTTCTATTAAATCACCTTATGATTGACGGACAAGGCCGCATTGTCTTTGATAGTAGTGACGACGCCAATGATAAGTCGGCGGACGGCATCAAGCCTCGGCGACGAGAGGACGTGACGGCTGATGAGGAGGATGAGTTAGAAGAAGATGATGATACAATCACAGACCAGCCGGCTCAAGTAGAGGAAGACGAGGATGTGGAGATTGACATCAGCGCCCTTGGATTTAAGTTCTTCCCTGATCTAAGCCGATTGGACGAGCAAGATATCTGTCCTTCGTTAAAAACCTTCGACCTTGGAAATCCTTCCGGATCATTAGATATACCCTTTTTACGCGCCCCAGAAGGTGGCGATGAAGATGAGGACGAAGATGGGCTCGGTGGGGCTGGTAATAAATCCGGAATGTTCATTGACGAGGACAACCCAGTGGGCTTTGATGACATGACTGCCATGGGTGGATTTGATGTTGCTGAGGTCGCGTTTGGCGAGGGCGGTGAGGCTTGGGCACGGGAGGCTGCCTTAGAGCCCCAAACGCGCCCGTATAATATTGGGCTTGATGATGGAATGGCCGGAGGCGAAGGCGTTGAGGGGTTTGACGACGAGAACGCCGATTATGTCGTATCCATGAATCACACTAAGAACGGCGATAAAGCCCACGAAGATATTCTTAGTTACTTCGACCAAGCTCTCCAAAAGAATTGGGCGGGACCGGAGCACTGGCGGATACGAAAGATCAAGGACGCCAATAAGCCAGAAACAGCCACTCGTCAGCGAAAAGAAAGGGAGCCATTCGAGATTGATTTTACATCGTCACTCGATGGCAAACTTGCCGAAGCAATTTACACACAGGCATCAAGTAATTCGACCATTTCTCTACCTAAGAAAGACTGGAAGTCTAAGACACGCAATCTGCTCCCTGATGACAAGCACTTTAACTCGAAACAGCTTCTTAGTCTCTTCCTTAAGCCCAAGGCTCGAATGAGCAGTCGGCGAAACCGATTTGATAGCAAGATAGGCACGTCTAACTATGGCGGTCACCAGGGAAATTTGCACGCAGGCGATATGGATGAAGCCTTTTGGGCTCAGAAAGAGCCTCTTCAAAGTCGCGAAGAGGATACCGTCCTCCCCCAAGGTGACTACGACGCCAACTTTTTTGATGACGAGATGCCGCTTCCCGGTGGCGGCATGTTAGATGACGATAACGACGAGTTTGCCGACGCTAGAGACCACTTTTCTCCTAGTGCAGAGGCGCCGCCTACTGAAGCGCTCGGTATCACAACGATGCTTGATGCTGGTATGACTATGGGTGGATTCGGTACACAACTAGTTACATCCACGCGCCGGTTACGGCCGGAATATGTGCAATACGCTCGCGTTGCTAAGAAAGTGGATGTCCGTCGGCTCAAAGAAGAACTTTGGAAAGGCCTAGGGTATCCTGAGACCCAAGAAGTGAGTTATATATTAGCTTCCCCCTAACGATCGGCTTCAGTTATTGTTACTAACACCCTATAAATAGGATCCCAACAGGTCGAGACTACCAACACCTCCATCAGACGAGGAAGCTGGGCGGATGCCAAAAGAAGAACCCCCTCTCAAATTCACGGAGGTTATGAACGACCTGAAGTCCGTTTACCCCAAGACTATCATGGACGACATCTCGACGAGCTTCTGTTTTATCTGCTTGTTGCACCTAGCCAACGAAAAGGGCCTCTCTATTGAGAAGACGCCTGAGCTTCTTGAACTCGAGATTAGAAAGGATTGGACCGCAGAGATTACCGAGGCAGTCTAATTACTAGCTACCTATCGTGTCTCGATGCTACACAATCCCGCGACGAAGGAGTAGTTTAGGTGTTTAGACCTTTTGTAACTAGTAAAACATGGGTTTTATGGGTATGGGATATGCTTTGTTACGATAATTACGCAGGTGATGGAATAGAGGACAGGGGAGTCTCTTATCATTAGAGCATACGGAGGGGGAGAGGTAGGCTTACGAAATATATGGACAGCATAAAATCATGAAGCGATTGTTCAAGGCTAATAGGTCTTTCTATATCCCTCATGTCAGCCGATCTTTGACATATGTGAAACATCGGGAACATACCTGATACACCTTGTCTCTGTTCTCACTGCTTTGTCTCGGCCTCGATCGGCCGTGACTTTTTTGAGCCGTTACAAGCAAACACGGATGTTTCCCACTCCTATAAGTTGGGGCGAAAGGCATAACGCGGTGCGGCGCGATGCGGGTTCAGTCTCCCAACATCTGAGTCGCTGGAGTGGGTTTGGTAGGTGTCCGTCCATTTGGTACGTTGCTTAACACGGCGGGTGTAGGTGTATTGTTTTCTTTCGAGTCCCGGTACGTTGTATCCAAAAGAATCGTCGATGATTCTAGACTAGTCCAGCATCTAATATGCCTGCTTCACATATTACCGGTGACGATATATGGCTCCCCCCACCTCTTTTTTTTCTCGCATGCATGTGTAATTTCCCATGCGTCGCGCGCCGTAGTTCGATGCATTTTCAAGCACATACCCGGTTAACTTGCTTACCTACACTACTTACATGTCGCATACAGATGTTACCCGGTGCTCTTGTTTCCATGGGCTGGCAACAATATGTACACCATACATACATACTTACTTATCGATCCCGTGCTCTCTCTACCCTACCCTTACCCTATCCCACCCCGACCAGTACCCGACCAGTACCCGAGTACAAAGCGTCCATCTATACTTATATATATATATATATATGTGTGTGTGTGTGTGTGTGTGTAGTATCTATAGACCATCCTGATTGATACCACACCCCCCACTCTAAACGGACCCTGAATTCGACGCTACCGCTACCTTACCCTGAGCTAGGTTACCCTGACTGAGACGTCGTCTGCCCCCCCAGTTGACGAAGATCACTTGACTTTTTTTTTTCCCCCCACCATTTTCCTTGTTGACTACTTACCTAACCAACTAGAATTAATCGAACGTCGTGTCCCTTTATTTGATTTCCCCGTCCTCCCGCGCCACCGCGAGTGAGAGACGGAGATTCCATTGGAACTATTGTGCCCGATCACCCTTGATCTCGATATACATCGGATATTTGGAATGAGTGGTGGAGTAGCGGCAGATAAGGAGTGATGTAATGCACATACATGGATAGACGCATTGTACCTTGGTGACACTGCATGTCACTAGGTTGGGTTTCTTTCTTTCTTATATGTCGGAATGACATGGGCAATAGGTAGCGTATATTAGACTGATTGGGCCAAAGTGGTATGCCTCCCCTACGCAATCTTACCTCATAGCTGTGCTGGCATATGACCGTGAGCTTTTCTAAATAATACCCTATGTTCTCGGCACTTTGCCATCCTGACGAATCATACAAATGAAGAGATAATTTGGTTTTTCCTTTATTCCTCTGCTAGCTATGAGACGGGGAGCCTCGTCAGATTGAACGCTCCGACATATAGTGATAGATCCTATAATGTTTCAGCTCGTGTTGTTCCGTCTGCTCATCCAAGCCATCCAATACAGACATGCTGGAATCTAGTAGTTTTCTACCTAGGTTGATACCAAGGGGTATCTCGGACCGAACTGTTGATCGAGTAACCAAAAAATATAAAAAATGAAATATGCAACGTATCCCTTACTGCCCGTAAGATATACCGTCGCATGCCAAAATTTTGTCTATGCTAAATAGGGTAGAAAAATAATCGACTAACCCAGTGGTTGCATTTCCAACAAGACTGCTCCAAAGGAGCACGCCAGCGCGGCATATCATCTTGTGCAATGCGGGTTCCCTGTGTTGTTTTTAATGGCCATTGTTTCCAATGATATTGGGGCAATATCCAGCTAATCATTTCCTTCCGGGCTCTTGAACTCTTAGAGCTTGAGACTAAAGAACCATTGTCCTCATTACAGCGAAACCTCAACGAGCATGTTGTATATCGCCGGCGCTGAACATGGACTTCTGGTTGCTATTGCTGGGTTAGTGAGGACCGACAGTATTTGAGTCCTCACGTCACGGCAATCGTTGGTTTTTCTACCGTTAGATTGCAGCCGAATCAAATGAATTTATTCACCGAAACGAACTGGCATTGTAATGGAAGTCTCCCTGCGTCACTATCATAACATGATTTGAGTGACTAGATAGGATGCATGAACGCCAATTGTAAAGAGTAGCAATTAACATTGACAACTCTACACCCTAAGAGCTTGTTTAGCGTGAAACGACATAATGTCGTTATGATTCATTGAAATCACGGGCGGCGGTCAACGATCTCTCGAGCTCGTAAAAGGGCTGTAATACCGTCAAGTCCGTTTTCGTTATTGCCTGCATGTTTCATAGTTGCTGAGCTCGATTCATGTGGTAAATTGACTGTGGCCTCGTACATCAGTCCGGGTGTGGGGCCATGGTGATTGGATCGTGGTCCTGACATGAGGCCTGGAATGTCGTTACTATAATGTGGAGAGTTATGAAAACCGCTCGGGATTCGGCCAGGTTGTGCCGGCTGCGACGGTAGCGATATCTGCGGCATTTGTCCATTCAGCATAGGGGGCGAGGGTGTCTGTATGTACGAAGCGGACGGCGGCTCTGGCTTCGTCGATAGTAATGCATGGATTGGTAAAGATGCGTCACCGGGTGTCCTCGGTGGATAGGTAGATGCTGAAGAATTGCTCCCATATGAAGATTGTTCATGTTTCAGCGATGGGGGCTGTGATATGGATGTGGATACAGACGACCTAGACCCTCTCGACAGATTGGCGTGGGGGTTTTGTCCGAGATGTATGCCGAGCACACTAGCTTCGGGTGACTGAGAAATGTTTCGAGGCGTGACTCTCTGGTCTAGCCAAGGTACACTGCTGTTATTAACATCTCCTGAGTGATACTGACCATCCGCCCAACCAATGCGGTGATTGGCAGCATGTATTGAGCCATCGCGAGAGTGAGGACTGGACAACCCCCGCCGCCGTCCATGATTGGATTCTTCCTGGGTAAGCAAGGGCGAAGTTAAAGTAGAATCATCTACATGACTTGTCCCTGTTGACAACGAGGCTATTGAACCAAGTCTCTGTCGTCGTGACGGAGGAGGCTCGCTTCCATGTTGGCTTTCGGAACCACTCCCGGTACCACTGGTCGTTCCACCAGGGCCGATCGAAGTGCCACTAGTGCTGCTACCGCGGGTACTCTCGGGATCCGTCTTCAACCGTTTTGCGGCATCTTTTTCTGTCCCTGGGTTAGTAAGGATTGGTCCATAGTTGCAACGGATACGGCTAGATACCTTGTGTTTGAGCAGCTTGCCGCTTTCGAAACTCATGTAGATATTCATTGTATTTTCTGCACTCGGCCGTCTTCTTGTAATCCGCCAAACTGAAGTTATACCTCTCTTTTGCCTCATTTGCTTGTTTCTCGAACGGCTCCTTCTCGGCACGGCCTAGGTTTTGCCAATTCTCACCCACCAACTTAGCAATCTCTGTAAACGTGAGATTTTGTCCCTTTAGGTCCTCCCGCATTTCTGCAATCTGTCAATCCACGTCCACGGTGTGCAAACCCAGAAACACAACATCATGTCGACTTACTATTAGAGAACAGAACATAGGCCGAAGGCGGCCGTTCTGGAGCATGTTCATCGGGCTAACATTCCAGTCAGATCATTTAGCCCAACTCATGATGGTTGCATTCCAAAACGAAGGCTAGGCAATAAAGCAAACCTTTGGATGTCTCCTATATTTCCTCTTCGCAACGGTTGGGCCAGTTTTAACGTCTGTTCTCCCAATATCGGCACGATTCGCATCATGTCTAACATCCTCAATGCTTGTGCGGGCTGGCGAAACTAAAGAGACCTCTGGGGCAACACCTCTGTAGTTGGCAATACGTCGCTGCAGTTTCTTCGTCGAATTAGGATAATTGGCCTAGAACGAGGAATGCTGCGTCACTTACTCTCCGGTGTCCGAGCTTCACGCCTAGTGCGTCACTAGTGGTGGAATTAGTATAGAAAGGAGAATAAGCCGCATAACACAATTGGTGCATACAGATCGGATTCGGTGATGTCCAATATAGTCTCCCAGGAGTCAAACCCTTGGTCAATAAAGACACCAAGATATTGAGAGATGCCCAACTCGCCGAAAATCGATTCGAGGAAATTCATATAGCTGACTTGTCCGTGTTTTCACGGCAGCACTACTAGCATCGGGATGCGACCACTGGATAGCAAGTATGACAGGGACTGGGAGTCGTGGCGGCGGCGGATGTTGTGATTGCTGCACACCCTCAACACTTTTAAATTCCGGTAACAAGGCTCTTTCGAGTAACGTTCGGCGCGGTGACGTGATCAATTGCTATGGTCCAGGCGCAATTGTCAACACCTTCTCACCACAGCGACGGTCTAATAACCTGCCAGCGAGGGGATGCGAAGCTATTATGTAGCTGAGCCGAAGATGGTGATTATAGTGGCTGCGCCGCGGCGGGTCTGATGTGACAAGGGACTTATATCGACTTTCGAGAAGGGGCTTTGCAAGGCGCGCGCAGATCGGATGGGTTGATTGGCACAGCGCGTGTAGAGACTTGTCTCCCAAAACAAGGTCTCAGTGTGGGGACTGACTATGGCAAATGTCAACAAGCTCTCTCTCAGTTTGTTCATGTGGACGGTGGTTTCGAATGGGACGGAATCGCAGCCCGGCAGTGGTGGTGGATATTGGTATGGTGTTGCATTTGGGGATATGAGGAAAGTCGATATGTATGGTTTTACCGTGCCGACATCTATGGCAATGTTTAAGGGGATTCTATCTACAAATTTAGTATTGCATGGGGTCCGGGCAGCAATGCTGTTCGATCTGCCAGCGTAACTGAGATCCCCGAATATGTGGGTGCAACGACTAAGTAGACAATCGGAGGGGGGGGGGGGATCGAACTGGATCGGGTCATCGGTTCGTCAAGTATATGTACTTGTACACATACATGCCGCAGCACCGCAGCACCGCGGCGTGGGTATTCATAGGCGGTAGATGGAAGACGAGGAAAAGGACCCAGACGCACCTCTGCAAACTAGTGTCATCTTAGCACTAGAAGAAAATTACCATCATTACCATTATTACCATTATTGCACAGCTGGCAGAGACTGCATGTAGCATGTAGTATGTAGTATGTAGTAGTATGCTACTTGCCTTAGTGTGGTACCATACCGACAGGTCCAAGACAAGTACAGGGTACCTACTTTTGAGATATCATCTACTACATGTAGTTGAAAGGCCTTGGGACGGTTAGTTGTTAGTGCGACACTAAATTTAAATCATAGTACATACTAGTAGCACACTACAACTGCTAGTGCACCAGATGCCTGCAGCTATGTAGTAGTAGTGTAGAGATTGTAGACCAAGGAACGCCAAGCTTCGGCAGGAAGATCCATAGGAGAAAAAAAAAACAACTTTGACGGGGACCGACTGTTTGTTTGATCTACTTTTGTTCGTCGACTTTGTTGAAGCTCGAACCTCGTGACCCAGAGGCAGAGGCAGAGAAGAAGAGAAGAAGAAGAAAAAAGAAAAAAAAGGACACTAATGTCATTAGAAGAGCATCTACATACACCCCTTGGAGTAGTCGTCGGATTAGCGCCGACTACCAACTGCCATCCTGCTGGCTTACATCTATGTAGTACCTACACTACCATATAATGTAGCGTAGGTATTGTCGTATAGCAGCATTCCACCGAGTAGATACCGTCACACCACTCTGGTTCCTTAATCTCTGAGCATGGGCAATGGCAGAAGCTACATGTAGGTCGAGTCAGGGGCAGTGTAGAGTCCACTTCTACCCAAACTATGCTGTAGGATTTAGATGAACTCTTCTAGAGATCAATTTTCAAACACCATAGCTTCTGACGTAGTGTCCCTCGTAGTGTCCCTCATAGTTGAATTTCAAAGCAATGGCGAGGCACGCACTCACTACCTTAGTCTTCGGGGTTGCCTTCAATAAATATGCCCAGCCAGCTCGTGGCCCTACTTTATTCAGACAACTTGAAATTAAGAGGTGCCTTCACCAACATCCGCCACTAAGTAGCTCACCCAGGTACAGCATTGACAGGTGACCATCTCGCGATATACCATCATATATCGTTGCTCCCCGCCATAAGGTCCACAGCTGCCCTTGCCCACAATTCCAGAATGCGAGGCGAGGCGCTTGCCCTAAGCACACTTTATAATCTCTATCCGAGTCTCTATCCGAGTCTCGTCCAGGTTTGCATGACATATATGGAGACGTAGAGTAGTGCAGAGAGCAAGTTCGCTGTGACGAGCATGACGACGAGCATGGTGGATCAAATAAGTCTATACTAGTAGAGGTCGAGCTTCTGGTCGAGATCGGCTAGGGACCAATGGGAAGGTTAGTTCCCGTGTAATAACGCCTACTCAATGACATGCTATTCGAGGATCACCCATCTGAGTTTTGGTCTGGATCATAGTGGTGTAGAAGTCGGGCAGAAGGTCGGGGTGCTGGCCCTTTTCCTTGACTGTAACCTCTGGTACTAGGCCTAGCGTTGTCTGACGCTAATAAACATGGACACCAGCCCGTACACACACATAGGAGCATTTACATAGTAGTTCCCTTTGTACGGAGTAGGTGCACTACTAGGTGTCTAAACCACCCTACGCAGCAGTCTGTGGATAAAGAGATAGCTACATCAGAGGCGGAAGTAGTGCGTCAAGTATGGATAGCACAGCAAAGTACCAGTACCTTAGAAAGCCAAGACTTATATAAGGAGTATTGCAAGTGAATGTACTGTAGCTGCCAGCTAATGAAGCGTGAGCCGTCATGAGCCTGCGGGGAGTGGCCTGATGAACGGGGTCAAGGGCAGAATGGCGGCGAATGAGAGCGAGCGTCCGAAGGCCGGCTGGGGTACCGCCATCGACTTTTCAGCCTGGGATCGAGAGGCTTGGCAGGGCAACCGTGTCTGACTGCCATCCCTCTCGGACCGCGGTTTGCCATGAAGAGAATGGCCATTTGGA
This sequence comes from Xylaria sp. Z50, assembly GCA_037356035.1. NCBI lineage: Eukaryota > Fungi > Ascomycota > Sordariomycetes > Xylariales > Xylariaceae > Xylaria > Xylaria sp. Z50. Next base: position 216,616 of record JBAWJU010000011.1, on the reverse strand, counting down.
AAGTTGGGTTCCGATTCCCCTGTCATTATCACGGCATATCATCGAGATCTATGATGGAAATGGGACAAAAGTCGATTGACGTGCTGTGCCACCACGAGGTGGCTTGACTGAGAAGACACTGTGCGGGTGGATGGGAAAACCCGCTCAAGGGGGATGCCTTTCTGAGTTGTTCACGTAGGGAAGGGCTGGAAGGCGAGAGGCCAAGTGGAGAAGCGTCTGCTTATCGATAATATGTTATGACATACTATGACATACAGCATACATATACATATATGCAGGGCTCTCCAGTCGTCGTCGTATGTATACCCAAGTAATACCCATTTTTGTCTTCTACTAGGTAGGCAGTGTATACACACAGCGTTTTGTTGAAATTATACTGCAAGGCACAGCTATAAGCTGTATACCCAAAGACTGTACCCAGAGACTGATGTAGCCAATACCTTAGGTGCCTACCTGTATTAGGTAGTGTAGGACAGTGGAGACAGTGCGCGCAATATCGCGGTTAGTACTTAGGAAACCCGAGCAGTGCCCGAGTAGTGTACCTAGGCAGTTTAAAATATAGGGTAGTTACAAGCGAGGACTAGAGTAGGTGTTACTGTACAGTATTAAAAATATTTAAAATTACATGTTGCCTGTACGGAGTAGGAGTAGGAGGTAGTAAGTATTCACTACTAGTAAGTGTTGTCGGCTCCAGGTCGACCACGAGTAAACAAGGCTCACACAACATTCTGCCACGCATCATCAGATTCACCACCACTTATATCATCATCTCGATCGCCTACCGGCACCTATTTCGCCTAGTGTTACCTATCCCAGGCTAGAGTCCAGCCATTGGCTTTTGCTAGGTATTGCCGTATACCTGCCCCCCGGCGCCACTGGGCTATTTTTATTCATTACTGATTCCCATCATTAGCACTGATTATCTATCTATCGATCGATCTATCTACCTGCCTCCCTAGTATTTGGCCCACCAAATTGCCACCGCTCCTTATTACGTGTATACTAGGTTAGGCACTCGTATAGTAGTACACCACACGTACACGTGCGTATAGTATAACTATAAACTGGTGTATATACTACAAAATCGCAATGTCCCAGTCCCAGCAACAGCCGCCGAACAGGAACGGATCCGACTCCACCTCGCCCCCGGGCCCTCCGCAGCAACAAGCCCACCATTCGCATTCGCCCAGCGCCGCAACCACTCAATCAGAGATGGCTCAGGTAAGTTCAGACAATCTTTACCCAAAGACGTGTTGGGAATTTGGAGATAACCACAGCGTCCGATTTCACATCAGCCTGTGATCAACTACATACTGTAAGCTAATGCAACACTCCAATCTGTTCTAGGCCTTTAGAGACCTTGCAAGGTATGTGTATCACCGCCTAATATGGTAGTGTTCTTTCGTTGTCTTGCTACTGTCATGCACTACGTTGTTGGAGGTGGCCTAGGCTCAGGTCTTTTTTAACCTTTTTTCACCCTCGTCTCACCACCCACGAGAAGCTCCTTGTCGCATTTTCTGCATAGTCCCTGAATGCCAATTGCGCCGAAACATCGATAAACGACCGATGCGAATTCTAATCAGCGCCGGCGATGAAAAACGCCACATATACCCCGGCTCACACGTTCGAGACCCTGTGGCCCATCCCCAGATCCAGGCAGAACAGGCTATGCAGATCAAACCCTGGTCATGGCATTTGTCCATTTCCATTTTTATTCCCCTTTTCAAACCACGCCAATTGAGAATACCACCCCTGACCTGCCCTTGAGCTGTTTTGAGTAGTAACCTAGCTGCAAGCTGACTGCGTCGGTCTGAGGGCTAGTACCCTACGCGCATTGGTATCTAGCAAGATGCTAGACCGCCGTGGATTCTTCTAGGCTACGTGAGACCAATATCTACATAACGCACCAGAAGAGACACGACGCGACGGCTTGTTTCTTCATGGTCTGGACTCTACCTTAGATGAGACCAGTGTCTGCAGAACGCACCATGAAGATATTCATGCAACAGCTTATGTTTTCACTATCTAGATTCTTACCTTGTCTCGTCTCGCCACACCTCACCCCATCTATCCAATACAAATCCCTATAATACCGTCTGTTATTCGACTACTTGATAGCCACGAGCGTGCTAACAAGCTTTTCACTTCTTAGGGGCGAGCAACAAGCAGCCGCCATTGAAGCCAATCTCGCTAGCCTCGAGAGCAAGCTTGACGCGCTCCTAGCGTCTATCGAGACTGGAGCCGGCGCAGGCGGAATCGAAGACGACTCAGAAAAGGAGCCATCACCTCAGGAGAAGTAGCATCAGCATCACAAGTGCGAGGCCGGTGTCACCTAGAGCTCTCTTTTATGTTGCCTTAGGACTATTAGGAGGAGGTTGAATCTTGATCGATTTCAGCATACATGCATTTTCTTAGTCTCTTTCCAACGAGGCGTGATCGTATGTTTGAGCGAATATATTGTCACAGCGAAGGCAATTTAATCAATATTAGAGAGCCCCTATGAGCTTATCCTGCGCAGCAATCTAAGTTAAATCTCCACATTACCAAAGACAAGTCTAGTTCCAAGAATTGAATTTGGGTCAAAAGATCATATATATTCTGAACACTTTCCGTATCTCTATAATTACTAACAGAAATCTGACCCGGCAGTGGCAAAAGACAAACCGCCAACAACGGTGAAAGCATTGAATTCACTTAGTCACTGAGTGGTTAGATGCAAATCTGGGATAAAACAAGATCATCGCACCAAGTACAAGGTTGGGTAGATATGAGGCTGGTCGGCTTTCAAAAAGGATGCGATTGATGCTTTTTGCTAATGTAAAAAACACGTCAACCCAAAATCTCCGCTTAGGGAAACCACCTCCAATGTTCTCTCGCCATCTTGAATAGAGACTCTAAGGTCGTGGAATACTCATGAGCCTCCAATACGAACGTCCATCATCCCTAAGAGGGCAGTAAACCCAATTACAAGAAACTCCAAAGCGACCCGGGAGAATAAATGCTAAGATCAAGACCATAATGCGATAGCCCTTAGAAGGAATTCTGACAAATCCAAGCACCAACGGCAATAGGCTGTAGTGGGGAAAAAAACACCATACGGACACAGTCCTATTTAACATAACCCCAAAACGCCGAACAAACTCCGGCTGTTGTAATAACTGCCCTAAAGTGGGTATATGCGTTCAAAGTCGTTCAAGAGCTCTGTCACAGCAATGCATAGAAGCCTAATGGTGAGTGGGATACCAAAATACAACAACTATTCTTAGGACGAGAGCAACAAATCAAGGCCTGCTTGCTGTAAGCAGGAGAAGCCGACTCCCTCAGGGTATCGAGAACTGGTGAGTATACATCAAATAATCGACATGGTACTGATGCCCATTGGAACCTTTTGTACAGGTGAAGGGCAGCGTGCTTCCTGACAGCTCAGAATCAATTTATACTGTTAGCTCTTAGCACGAGCTATATAAATAAACCTAGTTAGTCGTTTGAAGTGGATGGTTCGGAGAGGGTTGAACGTGCCCTTTGCAACGGGTCACCCTGGCTTGCAGCTACCAAAGATGGGCTTGCAGCGCCAGGCGCATTAGATGTCATTGCGCGAGCCTCGAGAGTGGGCCGCGCGATTTGAGGCGACTTTTGGTCACCGTTGATTTTGCTGTTATGAGACGCAAGCTCTCTCTCTCTATTCTTTTCGAGTAATGCACCCCCAAGAGTTGCGCATTTGAGGATGGTCTGTATTAGATGGTTTTGTTGTAGAGGTTTCGAAAGGTACTCGTCCATCTGGGCTTGAATGCATCGTTCTCGGTCTCCCATCATGGCGTGGGCTGTGAGCGCGATGATTGGGGTCCGTACTGCTCCAGCGCTCCGTTCGTACTCACGAATTTTACCGGTTGCTTCGAATCCACCCTATTATTGTGGTTAGCACAGAAAAAATATTAGGTTTTCGCGAATCATACCATTATAGGCATCTGGACATCCATGAGGATGACATCAAACTTTTTCCTCTGTACGGCTTCGACGGCTTCCAAACCATTCCCAACAACAGTCACTACATGGTGGTACTTCTCAAGGATTTTGACTGCTAAACGCTGGTTGACGCGATTATCTTCGGCAAGCAAAATCTCAAATGACCGTGTGTTATCAGAAAATGACGGAGTTGCTCGGTTTTCAAGAGCCGGGACCATACCATTTCCAAGGTCAATCGGTTCACATGGGGTTGTCATATAAGAGGTAATGCCAAGGTCTAGGCAAGACTTCAAGGTGATATGGACAACAGGCGCGAGCAGGACGATGGGGAGATATCTGAAATCCTCAATAGAACGCAACTTCCGAGCTGTCTCGATAGACTCGACGATGATGACATCATATGGCGGGTTGTCAGACCCTGTTGTGGCTGGGTTCTTTTCTTGGTTCACCACCACGGGCACAAGGCCCAATCTCCGCAACATGACGGAAATTTCTTTCCCATATCTGGATAGGCCTTTGTCGATGAAGAGTACCTGGTGCCCTTTGTACGGCTTAAGCATCTTCTCGATAGATCCAAGTCCGCCACCAGCTAGTTTCACAACACAAGTGAAGTAAAAAGAGCTTCCCTTGCCAAACTCGCTCCTTACCCAGAGGTCGCCGCCCATGAGAGTGACCAGTCTCTTCGAGATCGACAAGCCAAGACCAGTACCACCAAATTTGCGAGTCATTGAACCATCGGCCTGTTGGAAGGTGTCGAAGATCAGATCTAGCTTATCTTGTGGTATTCCTATACCGGTATCCGACACGACGAACTCGATAGCATACTCGTTTGGATTTTTCGGCGGTGGGCCCTTAGACTCTCGAATAGTCAAGCTTACTTCACCGTGCTCTGTAAATTTGATAGCGTTGCCTACTAAGTTTAGAATGATTTGCCGTAGGCGGAAGGAGTCACCGACAACGTAGTCAGGAACAGAACTGTCAACTCGGTACGTGAGGTCCAGGAATTTCTCATTAGCCTTGACGGCAAGAGTCTTCAGAGCGCCGAAGACGGTTCCTCGTAACGTATACGGGATCTCCTCTATGACCATTCTGCGAGCCTCGATCTTGGACAAGTCCAGAATGTCATCGATAATGGTGAGTAAACTGTTGGCTAATTGGTTAACGATATTGAGCATTTCTCGCTGATACTGCGTCAAATCGGTATCGAGAGTCAGTTGTGTCATTCCGATGATACCATTCATGGGTGTGCGGATTTCGTGAGACATGTTGGCCAGGAATTCGGATTTTGTCTTGTTCGCCTGTTCTGCTGCCTCTCGTGCTTGAGTGTTCCTCTGAATACTGTCTCGCAAATTGTAGACCATCTGATTGATTTTGCGTTTTAATTCATCCATCTCGCCCGAAGCCTCCACATCGACAAGCTTCGTGAAATTGCCGTCGGTAGCTGCATTGGTTATGTCTCCAAAAGCGCGAACTTGAGTAGTCTGTACAACCGGTTAATAAAATGTTGTTTCAACAAAATCAAAATTTCAAATATCACTCACCAAATTAGTTGCCATAGTATTGACGTCTGCGGTGATTTCCTTCCAGCGTCCCTTAAGGCCACCAACATCGGCTTGGCCGCCCATCTTGCCATCTACACCGACATCCCTAGCCACACGCTGCACTTCATTGCAAAATACCGAAAGGCGGTCAACCATATTATTTATAGTCTCTTTCAAGACCAATATCTCGCCCTTGGCTTGGACGTCGATTTTCTGGCTCATGTTGCCATCGGCGATGGCTTGGGTGACGGTCGAGATACCCCGTACCTGTGAAGTCAGGTTTAAGGCCATTGTGTTGACGTTTTCTGTGAGATCTCTCCATTTTCCCTCGACTCCATCAACTCGGGCTTGGCCGCCAAGGGTTCCGTCTGTGCCGACCTCTCGGGCGACCTTGCTAACCTCAAAAGCGAAGGTTCCAAGCCGATCGACCATGGAGTTGATAGTGAGCTTGAGTTCTAAAATCTCACCCCTAACTTCGACACCAATCTTCTTGGTTAAATCTCCACGGGCGACAGCTGCAGTGACCCTCGATATCTCCCTGACTTGGGTTGTCAAATTCATAGCCATACCATTGACATTATCGGTCAAATCGCGCCAAGTACCCTGGACATCATTGACAGTAGCTTGCCCACCTAAGCGCCCTTCTGTGCCGACTTCTCGGGCAATCTTGCTAACCTCCCGTGCGAACTGTTGTAATTGCTCAACCATAGAGTTGATAGTCGACTTGAGCTCAAAAATTTCACCCTTGCACTCAGCCTGAACCTTTTGCGTTAGGTCACCTTTAGCGACTGCAGTAGTAACCTTCGCAATATCGCGGACTTGGGTCGTAAGGTTGTTCGCCATCGCATTAACGTTAACCGTCAACTCATTCCACATGCCTTGGACTCCCATGACGTCGGCCTGACCACCAAGCATACCCTCGGTGCCGACGTCTCGGGCTACTCGCGTAACTTCTGACGCAAACGTGCGCAATTGTCCTACCATGGTATTAATTGTCTGTTGAAGCTGAAGAATCTCGCCCTTAGCAGGTCTCTCAATCTTCTTCGTCAAATCACCATGGGCGACAGCCGTGGTGACAGAAGCAATTTCGCGCACTTTCGATCGTTAGTCGAGAATGGTAATGTTAACTGTAAAAAAGTAGTATGAACTTACCTTGGTCGGTCAGGTTCTGCGCCATTACGTTTACTATAACGAGGGTTAGCCACATTTCTCTTTTACCCTAGCGTAGGGAGTAATACCATTGTCAGTGAGTTCTTTCCAAGTACCATCGACACCTTCAATCTTAGCTTGACCACCGAGTATTCCATCTGTGCCTACTTCACGGGCAACGCGGGATACTTCGCTAGCGAACACCTGAAGCTGGTCCATCATAGTATTGATCGTTCTCTTGAAGGTGGTGATTTCCGGGTCCATTTCAACAGTATTCATCCGAACTTTCTTACTAAGGTCACCCCGTGCGACGGCGGTAACAATCTCACCAATCTCGCGCAGGGCTTTCTGGAACGCTTCATTGGCCTTTTGGTGCTTCCATAATTCACGTTCTAGCGTTGCTACACGTTCTTTCTCGATCATCTGAAGTGCCCTTTCTTGCAGTTTTCTCTGCTCTACTAATTGAGCATTTACATTAGTCAGCTCCTGGCGTTGGTTGTCGAGTAATTTAGATTGGTCATTGATATGTTCTTGTAAACCCGACAGAGCTTCATCTGTGAGTGGAATGGACTTGACGATACGCTCATCTGGTAGACCATTTCGGCTGGATGAAAATTTCGTACGAATCGCCGATTTTGAATCTTCATCAAACGGAGAGCCGGTAGTCTCGTTGGGAGTATCGGGGTAGTTTGGAGCGCTCGCAGCACTGGCCTTGGCTTCGAGTTGTTGGATTCTCACGACAAGAGCCGATAGCTCGCGCTCCAGGTCTTCCTTGGCGGCACTGTCGCGACCCGGTAAACTGATATCCGAGTTGGTGCCGATAGGGACAGGGCAGCAGTCATTCGATGAGACGGCCAAGTCTTTGACGATGGCAGCAACCGCTGCCAAGGTCTGGTCATCAGCCATCTTTGCAACACAGTCGTGATCACACGAGGGCTTCGGATGGATGGAACAAGGAGATCAAATCTAAGGAATGAATAATACGAGCGGGAACAGCGATCGAGAAGACGCTGAGAGAGCCCTATGACAACCGCATAGAGCCGGGCGATATAACTCTAGGGGTCGATAGAAGAGCAAGGCAATACCAAAGTATGCCTATGGACGAAGACTGAACCTAATTCACAGGATGTCGCTGCATATCCGCCCTAGCGAGCGAGTTGATGAACAGTGCAGCGGCTGGCAAATATCGATCGGTGCAGACAGTTGGTAACAGGGGCCAATAAGGAGAACGCTACGATATTGCTTCGATGAAAGACCGGTCGAATTTGAGTAGAGCGAGAGGAGAGGGGTTCGTGTCGGCCAGAGGAAGTGATGCCGCTGGTTAAGAGCAGGCGGAGAATTGTTCAGGGTCCCGGAGGAAAGAGGGGGGCTTTTGTCGGAAAGGAAAAGTACGATGAACAATGAGCAATGCAGACTGCCGCTACGGTCTCTTAACCAGACCCTAGAGAGGCCTTGGCGGTGGCTAGAAACCCTAAACGCACCTCGATAGCCAAAATGAGTTCTTTATACACGGATGATGATGATGATGATGATGATGATGATGATGATGATGATGATGGCGGACAGGCGGCGACAACGGCAACCTTGAAGAGGAGTACAATAGATAAAACCCAGCAGGTGCGGCGGCGGCAACGACAGGCAGGACAACAAACAAGTACAAGTAGGTAGACAAGGCGGGAGTTGGATGGGATAGATGGGACTTGTCCAGGTCCAAGGTGGGAGAAAGCCGAGAAAGAAAGGCGGATTGCTGATCACCGGCCGTGCCTTCAGTGGGCTACCAGGGCAGAGCAGGGAGCTGGCACAACCAGTTCAGACGTCCAGTGGAACAGTATAGCGCGAGGAGAAGATTATGATTGGCTGTATGCAGTCAGGGGGAGAGGCAGACCAACCGGGGGGCCAGGCTTGACGGATGATTAGATTCGGGCCACTCAGGGTCGAGCTCGCCGATGGTCCCTACCCAGGCACTACTTGCACATACAGGTATGTAGGTTTCTTTCACTGTGTAGTTACATAGTACCTGCTAAGTAGTCGGCTGAGGCAGTGAGGGACAGTGAGTTGCCAACCGGGGTCAAGTGCCATCTGGCACAATGCTCTGGCACAATGCTATCTACCAGTAGAGAGTGCCCTGTCCAGCATAGCCCCCCCTTTCCCCAAGTAACATTTCTTCGCGTCGATGGTGCCTATCTAGATACCTACCAAGTAGTACTAGTAGGTAGTAGTACGGTATTTATGTCGTGTATGGCCGTTTTATCCAGCGGTCTACTATGTATTCATCTTGTACATACATCCGTACTAGGTATGTAGTATAGCAGTATCTATCTAGTGTATTGATGTGCAACCATTATGTACTATCCTCTCACACATAGGTACAGCTTTGCATAATGTCTCTTGCAACCTTCAAGGTTCTCCTTCACCCACCATTTACCGATACAACTATTTTGATGGCAGACGTCTATTCCTAAGATAGGCCCTATTAAGTACATACTGTAGGTACATACGTCTAGGCACCGCATGCATAAGAAATAGTGTACAATTTTAGGGTATACCTAGTTAGGTAATAGACCTTGCCAAGATAGGTAGGCTCCCATACCAAGCTAGACCAGACTAGTGTAGGTGGCTAAGTGACCAAGTAGAGACAGGACTCATTCAACTTCTCTCAGTTAGGTATACTATGTATAGTATACGGCTCTAGCCATACATGGCTGCCCACCTAGGTTAGTACATACTCTGGAACTAGGCAGTTGGTTGTGGGAATTTACATGTACATAGCAACCTGGGCAGAACTGGGTTGTGTAGGTTATGTAAAAAGCTAAGATCTTCATTTTCGATTAATTGGTGGGGCTACCGATGCACACACAAGTATTAACTACACTACCTACTGTATGCATAGTCGCTCATTACTATGTACAACACGAACTATCTACTAGGTTAGTAGTGTAGTACTCAGAATACCACTCGAAAGCTCGGATGATATAGTGTAGTATAGAATAACACCATGTGCTATGTGCAGGAAAGCGTCCATATACCTAGCACGATAAGCCGGAAGCTATACTGTATCCTGAATAACCTTCCATGCACCCACCCCGTCAATTCCGGGGAAGAAGAAAGAAAGTGACCAAAGAAAAAACCCAGGGTCGTGAGAACAGATAGAAAAGGGAGCCTACTACACGAAATACCGTGAACACATGGCGTCTGGGGGTAGGTTGGTGGGTTAAAAAACGATATACTATATAGTATGTAAAACACGACAGGTCTCCTTTTCCGGCTCCTCTTTCTCAACTAAAACCAGGCGAAAGAAAAGAAAAAGATACCTATTATATCAGTTCCTAACGTACCTAACGTTACCCCCAAGTAGTGCAGGTAATCTGCTAAGCTGCTCCGTGGGTCGGCACTCAACCTATTTGTATATTATGCGCTATGTAGAGACAGCATACATAGTATGTACCTCTCATAGCAAATCTCAAATAAATAAACAATGTTAAAAAAAACAGATTCGTGAATATTTATTCACTTCACGATTTGGGGTCGGCGGGGCCATCGTTGTAGGCATCAACGTGATCCGCAAAATACGAAGCCATAAATAGCATGTGTCTACTAATTTTTCTATCTACATCTAGCTACAGAAAGATATATTATCGCTGCTGAAATAGTCATCGCATCTCCAGGGGGGGTTTTTTTTTCTTTTTTTCTTTTCCCCTTTCGCCTTCTCTCGCCAATCGCCTGCTCAGTATTGTTCCTATTCCGAACTTTTTGCGACAGTGCTTGGCTGCATATTACCATATTTTTATCATGACATGAAACATCGTCTTGTGAAGAAGCATCAAGGTATCTCAAAAAGCACAAGTGGAGGGTGGGAAATAAAATAAAAAGTAAAAATGAAATGAAGATAAGAAAGGAAAATAGAATAATAAAATAATAAAATAATAGGGTCGCACAGGTTCGCAGAGTGTGGTGGCACATCATGATTGGGGGTCACAAGATCTTGCGCCAATTCCCTGTCCATGTAGTCCTTCTTGTACGCCGCGTACCAGGAGACAAGGGAAGCCGAATGCGACATGGCCAAGATGTTATGTCGCGCCTTGATCTCAATCATTAGAAGAACTCTACTTACATAGGCTATTCACCTAATCCCGCATGATCTATCTATGCTCTGAAACCGAGGCTTGTGACCGAAGACCCATTGTCAAATTACTCATTATACCCTAAGGATGAAAACAAAAACTAGTACGGACCAGTATCATCGTCGTATAGGTGACTGACTCTCAGGGGGTGAAAAAAAAATATGTAGGCCGATGTTACTGCTACTACTACTACTACTACTACTACTACTACTATCACACGGGAGAAAAGGAGGGGGGTTCTTAGTATCTAGTCTAGGCGGCAGTCCGGTTCTTGCGTCACTTCTCATGAAACAGGCACCGGAAAGTCTCGAGAGATTCGCAAAACTTTTCTTCTTGTGCGTCAAGGATTTAGAAACACTACAAGTACTATGTATAATCAATACTTGGCTATTTATCCAACCGCACAGGGATGAAACGAGGATTTTCTATTTGATTGATAACACAACGTCTTTAAATCTCTATGCACTAGATATGCCGTGCCCTTTACTCAATCTAACCCTCCCTATAGTATATGCCCTATGACGTCATGTTAACTCGAAGCAACAACTTGATGTTAGTTTCAAATCCTATTACTATAATCGGGTTGGCTCTGCCACCCGGCCACCGGCTAGCTTGACTGGCTTGAACTGGCTTCTCAAACAGCCCCCTTGTCTCTTGGCATGCAGTGACTTGAGTACTTGTCAGCCCAAGGGCTTACCATACCTCGCTAAAGGCTGCATTACTATACTAGGTATATAACTATTAACCTTCCCCTCACGACACGGAAGTTTAAACCTATCGCAAAAATCGACAGAACCGTTAGAGTAAAAGGATTATATAGTTCAACAACTCGTTAACTCGTACTAAGATTTGCATTAATAGTATATGTAGTACTACCGACATTGCCTCGGTAATATGGGTGTCAAACAGAGAGTCACGGGCTGCTCAAGCCGCCGCAAAATACTTAGTAGACAGCGCGGTGCACGTGGTCTGGGCAGTACCGAAAATGGGGATCCGGATTCAGGTATATGTAAACCGAATTTCTCACCATTCTCATGGGCATCCCTACATCCCTACATCCCTACATCCTAAGCCGTGCACACACTACATCCTAGCGTCAGTCCAAACACCAGGACCCTTAACTGGCGGGGCTTTGAGAGGGGCAAGAGCAGAAGCACAGTACGGAGTACACTCTTAAGATTAACGATAACGGCCAATAGTGTCGGCCCGCTAGGCTTGCTTGCATACTCACGCACGACTAAGGCTAAGGGGTCACTAACCTATATCCTTAGGATGTCTATCTTCATCAAGTGTGATAACCACTTTTCCGTAGGCCTCCCACCTCTCCGATCCAGGTTGAACCGGTTACAGGACATTGCTGGAGTTAGCAGCAATAATGATCTGTAGCTATGGTACTTACTACATGCGGCAACCCGAAACTCAGCTTCGACAATCCTTGGATGTTCTACTCGCGGCTTTTATTCCATCTGGCCAGCCACAAGAGTATACCTATGGGATATGTACGCGGTAGTGATACGCAGGCTAGTGCTGTACGCTAAAAAGGATGCGCTCGATTTCAGACTTAACGAAAACAGTTACTCGCATCATGTCGGTGCTAGCAACAAAAAAAAAAAAAAAAAAAAAAAAAAAAAAAGACTGTAATATACATCCTAGTTTAGCCAGAGCCATCCACCTATTAGTATCCATAGTACACAGTGTTACAATCAATGCTACGCTACAAAGGTTCCTGCTCCATTAACAGACTTGAGGCTAGACCACGCCACCGTCGTCGAGGCTGAAAGAAAATGACTGGTTACCAGTCAAAAGGTCTACCGTTGGCACAGCCGAATGTGATAAGGCCCGGAAGGAAGGCAATGCAAGCCAAGGCATCAAGAGTTGTACTTTACTAGCAAGACCTAACGAGCCTCACTACCTACACTAAGCTTAGCCGGCTGACCGCCACCGATCTGCATTCTTGCCCCCGGGCAGAACCCGGGGTTTCGTGACGAGATATACCAACATACTCTATTTTATCAATCCACCAACTATGTATGCATAAAACACTACCTACGGGCCCTGAGAGGTGTTTTGAAATTATAAAATGTTGCCCATTGTTTGTTTTATGCTTAAGAAAGCAGCGTATTTTCACATGCCTGTATATGTTGAGTATAATGCTGTTCTCGTAATTATTCCTTGCGATACGGCCACTGCCTAGCAAAATCAACCGGGGGATACAGTGGGCAGAAGCAATGAAAACTTAAATTAGATCATCATATAGAAAATTCCCTAGCCGTGACGTGCTATGCATATCGATTTAGGAGGCGAAGATGTGCAGATGATGTGCAGTCTGAGGAACACCAGCCTAGGTAGTCTTCGGGTACTGTTCGGGCAGCAATCCGGGTCCTCACATTCCTACCTAGCCCCCGACTTTGCCGATCTGTTTCAGGGTGACAAACCTTTTTCGGAAAATCGGCGGCTATCATCCAACTCACGTGGCAGTTACCGTTGACCTGTCACATATGGGGAGTAAGAAGCTGTAGTCAAAAAAGTTCTCGAACAGTCGGTTTGTACTAACTTGTGTATGTAACTTGACTATTCAGCACTACATACGCCACAGATTATTTGCATACGCTCTTGTGTAAGGTTAGGTTTCTTGCGGCCCGTTGTGTGTCCCTTGAGCCTATTGATAAAGTTATCACAAGATCTTGGGCTCGACCTTCACCCGATGCCAACCCCTCTCATCTCCCTATATGCAGCTTCACCCGACACTGTCGTTAACAAGGATAGACTAACTTGAAAGTGATGGTGAGGAAGTTAGAGAGACTCGTTAAGATACCTTCCTTGCTCACGGTAATACATACACCAAGTTCGAATTTGTCCGCACAGCTCCCCCTTTGTATTGATGCATTATAGGGATCTTGCGCCATATCGTGCACCACCAATCGTAATTGAAGGTCTCGTTATACAAACTATATCTTGGAAATATGATATCGCATCTTAAGTAGACATGAAGTATAGGTCCTAGCCGCAGGTAGCTGAAAACGAGTTAGACTGCGGAATGTGCCTTGTGGTCTCCGATTCTACTTCACCCCTCCACAAACATCCCCTAGTCTAGATGTGATATCGATTTCGTAATGAATAGAATACGCCACTTTAGCTATCCATTCCCAGAAAAAGCCCCCCGATTTAGTTCTTTGTAAAATTAAACCCAAACCCAAACCCCCAACCCCCAAAATTAACCGTATGCCGACGGTCTACATGTTCATCTAGTAAAAGCAAGGAACGGGGGTTATGCGAGGACTTTGCCTGACAAGTCACGCTAGGAATATATCTGCAGTGTGCAAGGCTGTAATTGCATATGGACAGGATAGCAGCGGTGTGCAGTGATAACGTGGAGACAGGTTCATACTATCCTATCAGATACACTGATGTGTATGGGTATATCGACGTTTACAGGGTAGAGCACGGGTATACTCCCTAATGAGACGAGCCGTGAATGCAGTTATTGTAGTGTAGGCGATGCACACATAGTGTAATCATGGAAGATTTATATTGTCGACTACATTTGAACTGAGCAACAGCTCTTTGCTACGGGCATACACACGAGATATCCTCGACTGTTCGACCCTCTCTTTACTGTTACAACTTGTATTGCTTAGTCGTTTAGTTCACATGATAGCTATTACAACATCATTAGGATCAAAATAATGCAGAGAATATAGCACCTCCTATGATAAAGTTCGAAAGAAAACTGTATTCATGTCGCTCATAGATATACCACAAAAGAGTTTAAGACTCGGAAGCCCATAACACATGATTCGCCTAATATATTTCCACCTAGACATGGTTTAATTACGAGCTGGGGGGGTATCGGATAATCAACTGAAAGGTACAGAAACGAAGGAAGAAAAAAGCTGGCATTGCCATCACGCCGTAAGGAATCGATGAAAATAAACGCATACTTCGTGGAGTACAGACCTTGCGGGCGAATGGGCCAAATATAAAAAAAAGATAAATGTAGATTGTCGAGCCATATGATTCCGCTGTTGAATCTTGCTCTTTGATACCGAGATCCTAAAGGTCGAGCTCAGATACTCACTTTGCCACTTATGCAACTTCGATGGATTAGCTGTTAGCGTCGTGGTATACCGCCCCGGCCGAAGCTTGCGCCAGCGCTATTCCAGCCCTGGCTGACACTTTGCTTTACAATCATTGCCGCCGCCGCCGCAGCAGCCATTCGTTCCTTCTGGCGATGTCTCTCCTTGAGATAGCCGACAGCTTCGGGGCGCATACGCAAGATTCGGAGTATCATGTCATCAGATGGATCCGCCTGAGCTTCTTTCCGCTTTTCTTCCTTGGCGCGGCGCATTGTACCGAGATTCCGGCTCATCATGATGCTCTTGCCTCTACGGATGGTACCCATACTCGCAAAAGCTGGCCCTGCGGCAGCACCACCAAAAGCCGGGGGTGCTGACAGGCGGTTCGAATTCATCTGGCCTTGGAGCTGCTGCTGTTGCCGCTGGGCAGTAGCGGCTGCCATACGTTCCGATGTACGGATGAGGTTCTCGGTGGGGTCAAAGTAAAAGAAGTTAAGTGAGTTGAGCTCGTGATACTTAGGCGATTTGAGGACTTCGGCTGGGACGCCCAAGACTTCCCCAGTCTCATCTTGCGCATTGAAAAAACTGTAGAGCAGTTTCAACCATTTGAAAACTACATCGAGTTCTCGCTGGCCAAGCGGACGTTGACTAGAGGGCTTGTCAGACAATGGCGGCACAACGAGAGCTTCAATAGCCATAAGAACTTCCTTCCACAGGCGCGTCATTACGGCGACCATTGTTGCATCGGTCAAGGTTTCTTTCATCGTAGAGAAATTATCATTGAAATATGCAAAGAGAGATTGAAGGGCGTTCTCGACATCAGCATCGGTTAGTGTGGGAAGGGTGGAGCTTCGTTTAAAGAACGAGTTAACCTGGGAAGCTAGGTTGCGGCCTAGGAGACCACGTAATGCTTCGTGCGAGAGTGATGCGTTGATCTGTCTTGATAGCTGCAACCTGTTAGTCGGGTGACGTGCCGGGAGTTCAACGATTAGCATCTTACCTTGTCTGTGATTTTGCGAACCATATCGCGCTCCGTCCGTTTTAGGTGTCGAAAGGCCTTGCCGAAATAAAACTGGATATCATCCCGTTCTCCTTCCATGCTCACCCGGAGGAGAATCCTACCTTGTGTGTCAAGGTCAAGCCAAAATTCTCTCGGTAGATAGTCGCTGAAATGTATTGGATCCAGCTTGAGCGAAGTCCTGCCTACAAAGTCGTGGTCGCCGAATGTATCATAATCCCAGATTGTTGCGACAATATTGAGTGCACCAGATACCTCTACATCGACAGATTCATCCCATCGGGGGTTTAGAGTCCTCATGATGATTCGCGTCTTATGGAGGCGCTTCTGGTACTCGTCTACGAGGACAACATAGGGATCACTAGTCCCGTTTGGATCGCATGCTTTAATCTCCTCAGCTTCGACAATCTTGATGGTGAAAACATATTTCGCGGGTCGTCTGATCTGCTTCTTCGGCCCGTCGACCTTCTCCAGTATCGCGGCGCAGGCATCGACATTCATAGTTCTCTCAAGCTTATCCAGCTCCTGCATGGCCCATTCGATGTTGTTCAACTTGACTAAAGACTATCATGGGTTAGAATCTTATTTGGTAGTGGAGTCCAAGTACTATACCTCTGGATAAAACTGAAATGGTTCTATCTTCTCTTTGTTATTCCATGCGTCTTTGGCATATTGCATAAATCTGCCCTGGGCCGTCTGAGATGATGCAGCTGCTTCCTGTTCGTTGGGTCTCGGCGTATCCATTTCCTTTACAAAGCGTTGATCCACGATCTCACAATAACGAGCAATACTGTTAGCAAAGATCTTGGACAGAGCTGTCATGAAACGAGCATGGTGAACATCATTATCCCATTCAAGCTGGAATACCTGGTCTGTGGTTTGATGGAACAACTGAAACATGTCGATTACAGAATGACTGTGCCGGTCGGCATCTCTGGCAGCTTGTTCGGGTCCTTGGGTGCGAACTTGGAATTGATCATGCTTCATTGCCTGCTCTACGAAATCCTTAGCTCGCTCCTCTGCGTTCTGAATCCACCGCCAGACGAATTCTACGAGAAGCTCTTCAATATCAAAAGTGAAGGGTTGGTTGGGAAGTGATGTTCGGTGGATGCGCCGAATTTCGATAAGGTCCTTGTATAGATCGAATCCATCTTGGAGAGGAAGTTCATCTCCCCTGTCTCGGGCGACCTGCACGATTCTCTTGACTAGCTCATGGGCATCATTTTCAAAGCTGGGGAAGATAGTCTCAGCAAGGACAGTCAACGGATTAACTCCCATGATTACTGGGTTGCTTCTATAGCGCTTTTGTATCTTTTCGCAAAGCTTGACGACTGAGTTCCCCAAGTTCTTCACATGGCTGAAGTTCCAATCCTGCTGATCTGGAGGTATCTCTGTGTCAAGGAATCCACGGTAAGCGTTTGCGGCTTGTTCTGCCATGCCATCCTGAAGCATTTTAGTATACTCTAATGCCTCTTCTTCTTTCCGGGAGAAACCGGGATCATTGAAGATGTGATTCTGTAATACATGAACCGAGGGACCTGCTGAAGGAGGCTTAGGCTGGTAACAATGCATGAGAATATCATAGAGCTCTCGTAAAAGGGCATCATGTAGAGTATACAAGGTCTGTTTATATGTCGCAAAGTCGGTCAGAGTCCACCTACCTCGATCTATGGTCTCGAGGCTTTCACTATATAGATAGATGTGTGGAGGTTTTTTAAGCTCCTTTTCTGGCGGAGGACTTTTGACTAATTCAAACGCAGAATCTAGATCAATAGCTGTGAAGAGCGTGTCTGTGAATCTGCGAGCGGCCACTTCCATGTACACGACAAGTCGGGTGAACTGGGGTATCCGCCAGCGAACACACAGTTCTGTTAGAAGCTCCATCGACTGCTTTGAGAATGGGCTGTTCTGATCGTCCCCATTTCCATGCATAGCATCAAACTCCAAAGCGTAGTTTGCGATGACTTTCAGAAACTCCCGAGGATCGGAGGGGATGAAGGTGTAATGTGCCTCATCGACAGCCCTAATACTGCCAGTATCTTCAAGTACCATGGAACTCAGGCTGAGCCTATGATCTATGCCGTAAATAGAGTTTCTATTTGGACTGGATACGACTCGACCTAAATCTGCGTATGACTGTTCCTCCCCGTATCCAGCGCCGGGGCTAGTTGGCAATGGCTTCTCAGCCGCATTACCACCCGAAGTTTTAGCAAGCTCTGGTTTAGCTATCAGGATTTCCATCATCATGCTCGACAGGAAGGGGCCCTCGGACTTCTTCCAGTCTTGATATGCTTCCTCCACATCGAAATCTTGGCTTTGTAAGACGCCGGACATGTTTGCATTTAAGCGATGCTGGTATGCTTTCAAATCTCTGAGCGCAGCTTCTTCGGTCCAATTCGGCCGCTGGGTGTCTATGTGACTCTGTACATCGGAATTCGAAAGCCCGAATATTTTAGCAACGGCCTGGACCATGGGCATATCCTTGACGTCGTAGGTCAGGGGCACTATTACTTCGATATGCTTCCCCGCATCTTGACTCGTATCGATAAAGAGGTTCTGGTCGTTTGTAAGAAGCTTGTTTTCAAGTGTGTTCAATCTGCTCATGAGCTCGGGCTTATCCTTGTCGCTCCCCTGTGCACGCAGAATGTGGGTGACGAGCCTCACAAAAAGAGCCACATGCCTATCGACGAGAAGTTTCCACGAATCATCGCCTGGGGCATGTCCGAGACTGCAAGCCTTGGTGGCGGCAGAGTAGAAAATCAAGACTAAAGGCTCGACCTTACGCTCCTTATCAATGCTTTTTTTGAAACTGGCCTCAGTAAAAGCGGTGTAGGCCTGAGCAAAAGTCTTCTTGACGGCAGCGTCGTTGTATCCTGGGAGAGTCTCGGAGCCTCTTATGACACCCTCCATTCGCTTTAGTAGAGGGGAATGGAAGGAGTGAGGAAGCTTAACACTAGTCGAGTTCCCTGGCACGAATTCCTTTACCAAGTCGCCGATATTGGAGG
Organism: Xylaria sp. Z50; assembly: GCA_037356035.1. Classification (NCBI taxonomy): domain Eukaryota; kingdom Fungi; phylum Ascomycota; class Sordariomycetes; order Xylariales; family Xylariaceae; genus Xylaria; species Xylaria sp. Z50. Next base: position 197,743 of record JBAWJU010000011.1, on the reverse strand, counting down.
TATGGGTTCGGGCTGGGGGTTTTGGTGCGGGCACCCATTGTTTTCGTTTCGCCTTGGGTTGAACGAGGTAGTGAAGGAAGGCGACACGGAGAGCGTAGGAAAAGGCATCGTCGTGGCTCACGGGGGCGGGCCGCGTGGACGACGAAGCGGCGCGGCTCCTCCGACCACTGCTGCTCCGGACACTCTGAATGCTGTCGATGCGTCGGTTGATATAGGACTTCCGGGATGCTGACGACATAGTGCGGCGTTCGGAGAGTATGGTCAGGTACCAATGCTGGGTGCGGAGGGTGCTGTATGCACGACAAGCATAGCAAGCAGTGCGGACAGGTTTGGCTTGGTCTAGGGACCTCGAGTACTAGGGAGTATCGAGGTAAACAAGATGAGAAACGAGAGAAATGTCTGCTATGTGGAAGAGGGATGCGGCTAGATGCCGTATCCTGTTTAATCACCTGTGGGATACTCTTTGAGCAGCCTTTATGACAATGATAACTTTGGACAACTCGAACTACGTATGGAGAGAAAGGACGACAGTCGGTAGTCGGTGGTAGCGCTACGTCTCGAAACCGATTAAAGGCTGGGTGCTGGCCGGCTGGCTGGGCATGCATGGTGCAACGGGTGTGGGCGCTTGGAGATTCTGGCCTCCACGTATCACCGATACAGCAGATACAACTGATACAACAGATACAACAAAACCCCACCGGCTTTTGGACGTCATCGCCCACCCAATTCAGTACCTAATCCAGTAGGTACCCGTTTACTTGGATCAAGGGGGAAGAGGGGCGGGCTGTTTATTTATGGAGCGCCAGGGTACACACGGCTACATACTAGTAGTACATGCCTACATACATGGACTAGTAGTGTAGGTAGGTACCTCTTATGGCTACGACGTGTTCTTTCGTACCTAAGGGAGAGAGAGGTACATATGTATGTATGTATCTATGTATGTAAGGGGCTTTGATTGAGATTGAATCTCACATGCAAACAGTAAGGGTATCGATGAGTGAGTGAGTTGGGTAGCCATATATCAATGGGCTAATTGAACTCACACTGCGCATACCCGGTACTCGTACCGTTGCATGTGTATTGCACTATGTACAGGTAGACAGTTACATCGGGATATAGACTACAAGTACACCGGCCTGGAAGTTCTATGCATCATCACCTGATGCCCATCCAATGGGAAAACCTACCTACATACATGTAGGCAGTCATTCTTTCGCTTACATACTAGTAGTTTGCGAGGTATCTTGGATTACCTACCTACCTCTTAGTATATATAGCCAGTCAGATATTGATAGAGTACGGACGTAATGGGCCGGGCTATGCTCATTGTTGGCCACTCTTCTCGTTTAATGTTTAGTACAAAAGTATAGATAGATCTGTCCCATGTGACTTAAATTCAATACGATCGATCAATCATACGTACTCGGTAGTGCATTGCGCCACGAAATATAGCTTGCTCATTTGTAAGGATTTCTCGTGACACGTAAATAGTACACTAAGATAATTAGTATCTAGACACACCTTGGACAAACAATGCGCACTCTACATATACCATGGGCTTCAAAAATAGATGGCCTTCACTACCGATGTGGAATCTTGAGAGAGGGATGGATAGTGTACCGGAATCCACACATATGGTACCACCTCCATGTATCTACTGCATTAAGTACATGTACACACCACCTTTAGGCAGACCTTAATTATCTACGCTAGATCAAAGGTTGTCAAGGTTAGACTTTTTAGTAGGAGTCACGGCTCACATCTAGCACCGCCAAGACCTGCCTCAGCCTGCCCACACTATATCTACCTAGGTACATAGGCAGGTTACCCAAGTAACCACATGCATCTGGTAGAATCTAGGAACAAGGCGCACATCCATTCTACCTCATCTACACTACCTACATATGTAGGTATGTAGGCTCCTACACTGCCTAGGTAGGTTCCTGTCTGCTTACATATGTGTATGTACATGTAGATATAGGCTACAGCCTAGATATGGTATACGGAGGACGGAGTACGGCATGTACACTACTACTATAAACCTTCAATACCTTGGGTGTATACATACTACTTAGTTCATATATGTATGTAGGTACACTAGATACACTAGATACACTAGGTACATGTACATGGAACAAATAAACGTGATGATCAGGCAGAGCCACCGAAATCTTAATGCTACCTACCTCTAACAACAACAACAACAATCATCACCACAAAAGCCTCTTTCTTTTCTTTTATTAGCTTATTAGCTTATTAGCTCAGGACTGCCCCAAAGTGTCAAGTGCGCTAATCTCGCGATCATTTCGACCTACCTTAGCTTTGAAGTTTCGAGTCGATTATAGTTCGTCTAGGAAAGGCTTGGCTTTGTATTTAGCTTGGGTGCCCGCACCAATCGCGAAAGCCACATCCTCCCCGTCCCCTCAAGTGATCGATCCCGCATGCATACAATAATACATACATCGCTCAACTCCCCCAACGCCGTCGTCATATCTTCGTCCTCCCACTCTGTGTACATGTCCGTACCTGAACCCGTACCTGAGTCATCTATACGTCTGCTACCCGTCCCTCCCCATACCGCTCACTAGTCACGGCCTTGGGTCTGTGGCCACGCTGTCGCCGCCATGGGCATTGTGAGCAGCCGTCTCGAAGATGGCGCCCCCATCTATTTGAGGGATCAAAATCGCTGTATGTTGATCTGCCTCTTGCCGCCCGCGCCCGCGCTCACCTGCACCAATATGCGCGTCCTTCGTGCTTCATGTTTCCCTGTATCGTGGTTCTTCTTACTAACTGCTCGTAGTATCTATATCCTCCCTCGTAATAACATGTCCTCGCAAGCGCACTTCGACCATTATCACTCCTAACGCATTTCCCGCTACTCGCGCCACCGTAACGCGCACATCGAACGATACAGGCCTTGTCGAGTTTGTGCAGGTTCGTCGCAAGTCTAGAAACACCTTGGTAAAGCGATATAGGAATCTAATCATGTATAATGCTAGGATCCTGAGCATTCGTCCACCCCGAGTTTCCTCCTCAAATTAAACAACGAAGACGAATTGATCTTCAACTTCACATTCATAGTTCGCCAAGATGAAGGTGGCACCAACAACGACACACAGATCAGCGGCCTGACATATGTCTACGCCTCGACGAGTAGAGATGTTGAGAATCTAGTCACACGAGAGTTCCATGCAGACCCAAATCTTCACAAGAATGCCAACGTCGAGCTTGTTGGCGATTACACCACCGGCGGCAGTTCTTCTATATCTTTCGAGTGGTCATGGAAATGGAAACCCCCTAGGCCGGTCGAAGATAGGGGCGGCGGTTGGAAGAACGTTTGCAGTGTATGTTCTACTCCTAAGCGCTTCAGCATCCTGCGCCTCTGCATATACTCAACCTTTGATAGTTTCTAGAGTATGACGCGAGAGCACATCGGCTACATCCGCTCGCGACCTTTTCCTTCTGGGTTGCTAGTAAGTTACTATGAACATTCTGTCCTTCCCAGCATCGAGCTAACCCTAATACCAGATACCATCTCGTTCTTGGGAAGCCAGCCTACCTCACCGTCTCCGTTCCAACTCTCAGTGCCTCCTAAAATCCGAGTACCATCAGCACAATCAGCCGATTCTCGTATCAGCGAACAGGACGAACCAATCTTGTCGCCTAATTTCCCATTTGATTCTCAGAGTACTCTCCCCGCGGCGCCCCAATCCCGAAGAGAGTCAGTTAAGTTTGATATTGCTTGTCCTCGGCCGGGTGAAGACATGACTGTAGGCGACGATGGTCCAGTGTTCAGAGCAACTATCAAAGCATTGGAACAGAAAACCGGGAATATGAGAACACATATGAAGAAAGTGTTGAAGAAGGCTGAGCAGGCGCATGCAGCCCAGACTGAAGCTAACGATGCTTACAAGGGTTTCGTGGATGCACTCAGAGAAGCATCTGCTAGCAATGCCAACGCAGTGCAGCCTGCCATCGAGCATTACTTTGACAAGATAGCACAGGAAATTCTTGTTTACGAAAAACAGAACACAACTAACTTGCAGAAAATTATAATCGAACCAATTAGCAAATTGTATACTTACGATATCAAACAGGCGGAATCCAAAAAGCGCGATTTTGAAGAGGAGAGCAAGGATTACTATGCTTACGTCTCTCGGTATCTCGGTCAACGACAAGACTCAGTGAAAACTAAGAAGCTTGCTGAGAGTGATACAAAGTACCAGACAAAACGGAAAAACTTCGAGCTCAAACGATTCGATTATTCTTCGTTTGTGCAGGATTTGCATGGTGGTCGGAAGGAACAAGAAGTGTTGTCTCACCTTACCAAATATGCCGACACACAGGCGAACAGTTTCATGATGACAGCCAAAAGAATCGGCGGCATGATGCCACATTTGAAGGCTCTTACTTCTGAGGTAGAGGATACAGATAAAGAATACCGATACCAAAGACTCGAAAGGGAGGAGAAGAGACGCGTTTTAGAAAAGAGCAACCTGTATAACGAGCCAGAGAATACAGTCTCGGGCCCGAACACGTTGGCGTTGAGTAATACGAACGGGGCTCAACATACCTCGGATTCCGAGTTAGGCCGCGCTGATAGTACCGGTTCTCAACTTAAACCTACATCGACGGCCAATTCGGCGTCAATTGCAGCAACAACAGTGACTGCTGAGCTTTCTAGATCGCCAGGTAGTCTTGCTCATCCTCTCTTAAATAGCCCCGTGCAGAGCTCCAAGTTTAAAGGCATACGAGATTTGGAAGAGAGGGATCTCTCTCAGCTGGCCATCGCTGAGAAAAATTCAACACAACGTAAAGAAGGTCTTCTATGGGCTTCGAATCGCACTCACGTCGACTTGTCATTGAACAAACAAGGTTGGCACAAGTAAGTATTCCTCGTGATCGAGTCAACGCAGTAACTAATCATAACAGGTTTTGGGTAGTTCTAGATCAGGGCAAGTTGTCTGAGTACAGCAATTGGAAACAGAAGCTCGATTTACACATGGAGCCCATCGATCTACGCATGGCGTCCGTGCGAGAAGCTCGTAATGCCGAACGCCGGTTTTGCTTCGAGGTGATTACACCCAAGTACAAGAGAGTATATCAAGCTACTTCAGGAGAGGATATGAGTAGTTGGATTTTATCTATCAATAATGCCCTCCAGAGCGCAATGGAAGGACATGTACTTGAAGAAAAACCGGCATCCTCGAGTGATACAAATAGTCTCAAGCGCGATATCGGGTCTATCTTGACGGGCAAGAGTTCTTCTCTGAACCATGGCTCATACGGACCCCATATATCTGGGAGCTCTGCGCCCCCATCACGTCGCACCACGGTTGGGGCACGGCCCCTTGGAACAAGGCCAGCAGGCAGCAGCTACGATGACAGTCCTGACAAGTTGCTTCAGACCATTCGCGAAAACGACCAGGGAAATTGTTGGTGCGCAGATTGCGGCAGTGGCTCTAAGGTTGAGTGGGTTTCCATTAACCTAGGCATCATTCTCTGCATCGAGTGTAGCGGTATTCATCGCTCGCTTGGAACACACATCAGCAAGGTCCGCTCGTTGACGCTTGACATTACGTCCTTCACACCTGACATTATCGAATTGTTATTACTTGTTGGAAATCGAGTTTCAAACATGATCTGGGAGGCTAAGCTCGACCCAAGCCTGAAGCCTGGCCCCCAGAACACGCGCGAGCAACGTCTTAAGTTCATCACAGCCAAGTACGTTGATCGGGCGTATGTCGAGCCCATCTCGACAACTTTGTCTCGATATGCAACGGCGGACGAAACCCTACTCGCTGCCATCAAGCGCAACGAAATTCAACAAGTTATCCATGCACTAGCTCTCAAGGCCAATCCAAACGTTTTAGATAAAGTCCGAAACACTCATCCAGTTTTCTTGGCTTTAGCAGCGGCAGATCCAGCTTCTCCGTCACCTGGCGTGGGCCCTACTACACGGACCGAACCTGACTCACGTACCACTTCTTTCGCTGTAGCCGAGATGCTGATCCAAAACGGTGCTGAGATTCCTACAAAATTGCCAGAATTCCCCCTCAGTCGCAACGCACAACTATACGTCAACGAAAAGCGTGGTCGCACTGCCGCTATCGAAGCCTCGGGTCTATCGATATCAAGTAACCTCAACCCAAGCCCTAGTGAGCGTCTCCAGCGTGATAAGGACGCGCGATTGCAAAAGCGTATTAGTGCAGGTGGACGCTTGGCCAAATCACCGATTCCCGAACGATAGAAACGGCGGAAGTCGAATAGTTCTTCTCTTTCGTCTTCGCCACCTAGGGCAACGCGATTTTCTCCGCAGAAATCGCATAACTCTAGCTCCCATTCCTCTTCATCCACCTCCGAACGATAGAAACGGCGGTCGGATCGCATCCTTTTTCAGATACCCCTTTTCTTGAATATTTCAGCGCCGCCGTGCCTCCCGATGCTATGTCCCTTTAGGAAACATATCACTTCTTCTATGCCGAGTTCTGCCACGGAGCTAGTGGGAGGAGTCGCTTCGTGAACTGATTGATGACAACATATACAACATAACGGGTGGGATTCTTCTTTTCTTTTGGAACTAGGTCATGATTCAAGGCGCCTCTGGATTTTCATCTATCACATGGCATCGCGCATTTTCGGTGTTGGTTGCGTAAGCGTGTGCGGCATAGCTGTATTCCGTCGCACACATAATTGGGTCTGTTGTTGAGGCCACAGGCATTCCGCCGAGTCTTATAAAGCCAACAAAATTTACTTATATCAACTTGAGAAGTACACTTTGAGTGAAGGGTAAGAGAAGGCTAATAAGTTCTTGGTGATGAGACGAGAGTCTAGGTTGGTAGATGTATACATGTATGAATAGGCTCAGATAGTCGGTGTACAACGGAACCTGGCCGGGGGACTTTGGAAGGTAGACCAATTGGTCTACTATGATATGAAATGTAATCATGACCAAAGAGAAGATCCTACCCTGTAGCTTTTCACCTAGCAGATTAGATGTGCATGTGCTTCTGTGACAAGAGCGTCTCTCCACGCCATTGATGACCAGCGTGAACATGTTAATGAGCACGAAATATTTGTAAGCAGTCATGCAAGCTCAAGACTAAGACGCAGACCATGGGGAGTAGATAGGTAGGTAATTAAGTAGTGTCACCGAATATATGTTGTCCGCCCTTGTTGAGACGTTTCCTTTCCATCATGACGAATGCAATGCATTACCGGCAATATCTATAAGTCTATCTAATTGCTGTACTCTCCCCCATCTCTTATGCATGTTCTTTCTAGAGAATGCCATGCTAAACATCCATATGTTATGCAAGAACCTGGTCGCTCTATACGGAGCATCATCTCTACTCGTGGAAAACGCAGCACATCCCTCTCCCTTCGTCCCAGAGACCCCCGGTGTCTTGTCCTCATGCTGGGTGCGCCATACACCAACACCTTGACGATGGCTTTTCGTCCATGGTTCGCGCCAAAGCACTCTACTCAGCAGAGTCCGACTTCGCCCCGGCGTCCTTGACGAGTTTATCGATAATCTGCTTGTGGATGCCTCTCCAATTGTTCTCGACCTGGCCCTTGACGATTCCCATGACGAGTCGGGAGCAGTTGATCAGAACGTCCTCGACGAGTTCTAGCGCCCCGTTGCTCTCGCGTACGCTCCAGCGTGTTTCCATGACGACACCCATTGGGCTATGGATGCGAACCCAGATTCCTTCGTTGTGGTCCACGAACTCCTCATGGCTGACGACGTTGCTGCTCCACACCGGGTTCGGCATGTGGTCGACGACCTCGTAGATCTTGACGACCGGTCCTGGACCCTTGTTTGTCCTCGTCTGCGTTAGCGGCTGTATGGTCTCCGGGAGATTGAAGTGCTTGCGCGCCGCGTCCACCGACGCCGGCTCCTTCTCCGTCTCTGGAGGCTGCGGCAGCGTCTTGTGCGACGAGTGGTGCGGGTCGCAAAGTAAGAAGAACTCGTCTTTTCAAATCAAGAATGTTAGTGTTTTCGTCCCGCTTGTAGTTGGGGGGAATGTGTCACTCACGGTCATGCAGCAGCGCTACGGCGTCTTCCTTACGCACGCTCGACGGGATCGGGCTTGCGTTTACCGAAGTGCTCGTGCTGGATAAGACTACATTTTATGCAAGAGGTCAGCTGCCTGTAATTACGCTGGTAATATCTGTCTCTGCTTCTCATCGTCGCGTGGAATTTGTTGGCCCAGGTGAGCACGGTCCTCCGACCAACTCACGCCCGATCCCGACCCCTAAGACTTGCTTGCTTTCTAAAACGGCCTGAGGCTATTGGCCCGCCATCCTGACAGCACCAACAGCCACAATGATCTTACACCAATAGTGACGCTTTCACTGCCTTCTTATCGTTCCCAAAGAACACCAAGAAATACAAGTCTTGCGCGCAAATGACACGTCCCTGTTACAATCCGCCTCGCCCACGTCTACTTTGCGGCGGCATGTGTTTTTATGGACTGAGAGGAGATAAGAGGAGAGGTTATGAATTAAAGCCAACTTACATGACATTTTGACGGCTTAATTTCTCTCTGGTCTTAGACAAGAATGATTATCTGATATTCCAACCTTTAGGCCTCGCCTTTTTTACTTGATTATTTTTTCACTTGATCGCTTTTCTTCGTTACTTCTACGTCTTTAGGCATCAAGTCCTGGGCGTTTCAGTAAAGCTGTGGACCAATGTCCTGCAAATGCTGACATAAGGATCCTTGCAAGCTGCCTAGCTTACTGTGCGGTACCGAATTGTAACCTTTCCAGCACAGCCCCAGCGCCTTATCTAGTATATACATGCGAGTAGTTTCCAATTGTCATCACAATTCCTCCCGAATGAGGTGAGGGATGGGCTACCAGATGCATCGCAAATCTCGAAAACTAATACGGTCATGATGTGTTGTTTTGTTTTGTTTTGTATTTTAATTTTCATGGCCCGACTCCTGCTTTAGCCTTCTGTTTTATACCTCGTAGGTGAAGCCCTACCACACTGTTTTCTGTAAAGGGGTATCTTTGCTTATTGTTCACCCAAATATCCATAACCCGTTGCATTCTTTATTACAAGTCCAGCCATCATCCATTGTGCTGTCTAGTCGTCTAGTGAAATTACCACCTGTCCGACTGGTCCTGTCTGCTGTGGTCGGGGTTTGCCCGCTCCGGCACTCTTATTCTGACCTACGTTCTTCCCCATCGCGGCTTTAGGATGGGACTGTTTCGACACTGAGGGTGATTTGATAGCTGCTAAAGGTCGAATCGCTTCATCGATAGCTTTGATGAGGGTTTCCGCCCCATTCGTAACATCTGCCACCACACTGGCACCCAGGCACCGCCATACCCTCTTATCTGACGTCCATAGTTTCTGAAGGACCTTCTGAAACTCATCTTCTGGCTGTTTGTTGGAGCCCATTTCTTCGCGGTAGATGTGCCACTCAGGTTTAACGTTGTGATTCTGTAGCTTGATGTATAGAGTCAACCGCCGACCCATATCCTTACCCAAACCTAGCATATACTGAACAGTGTAGCAGTCAAGTGAGATAACAGATACGTTGACCCGGCATTGGCTGGCTATTGTAAGAGGCTCCCAAGCCTGTTCCACTGAGATGAGGGCCCGGTGTATCGGCAATGTGATCGATAGGAACCACGGCACACCTTTAAATCCTTCCTTCGAATTAATGAGTTTATTAAACTGTTCTGTAGCTCGAATTTGCGGGTTGCCTGGGTCGAGAATTAATTTCATGTTGTCAGTTTGAAGGTCGAGGGAGGCCGTCCAACGTTGCACGTTGTGCTGTGCTCTGATGCTGGCAGGTCGCGCCTGGTCGGTGTAGCTGAATCTCACGTTATTGAGCGTAATGTCCTCGCATTGAACGTCTCGCCGGCTTTGGCGAATAGTATCAATGCTGCTAGCCAATCTCCCTAGGGCTTGGAGACGGTGAGCGAGCGTATCCAGGATCGAGCTACCAACCTTTGCTTCAATGATGAAAGCAAATACACCTAGGCGTTCGTTAAATGCCACATCGCGTTCGACATTGCCCTTGAGAGGCCCGAATCTAGAGGGATCTGCAACCTTAACACGAGCATCCACTACGATGTTGTAGCGATGCTGCTCCGAGGTCAATGGTACAGGCTGGTCGTCGTTGCTGGCGGGTCCCGGCAACTGCGGAGGCCGGTTTTCAATGCTTTTCACATTGATCTCAACAAAATCGAAAGCCCATGATATATTCTTGCTTATATGGGAATGTTGCCGGCCAAGTATCTCAGATAATCTCACACGAATAGAGGGTACTTTCATATTAGGCGGGAGCATAGGATTAATCCGATCTTGTATGCCGTACTTGATCTTTTCTTTATGCATCGCTCCAAGAATGCCGATCTGTGACATGATTGCGCTACTGAAGAAAGTCAACTCGGCAAAGAATTTGTCCGAATGTCGAGGCGTGCTGGGACTAAGCGGTAAGCGGGCGTGGGTTGTGATCTTGCTGATACCTGATTGTTTGACACTTTGGGTCCTAAGTTAGCACTAGTGATCCGTGTGCGCAATACCAGAACGATAACTCACACTTCAGCCAACCACCATTGGTCACCGCTCAGACTCTGAGCCACCATGATGTACCAATTGTCAGGTAGGCCACGGCGCATCAGCCATATGAGTTGATAATTTCCCCTTGCGCCCAGGAATTGCCTTGTCTCCTCATGTTTAACGGGGTGAGGATTGCAAACACTCCATCCCCTACTCCTTCCACGCCGGTTGAGTTCATCCTCTACAAAGTAACATCTGAATCTTTCAAGTAGCGCAACCTGGTCCGTGATTGTTCTCCTCTCCTTATTGAGTTGATTCTGCAGATCATTGCCTCTTGACTGGGGTATGGCCAAGGGTGTGGCCAACAATGTGCCCGTAATCGGGGCAACTTTGATAATCAAGTTTTGTTGGTAACTTAACTGCATTGTCAACGAAGACTCCCCTGGGCTATCGTCCATAATATTGATCCCCAGGCTAGCTTCACGTCGGAGGAATCGTCCTTGAGACTTTAGTGCATCATGGAACTTCCTTAGTATATGTTCAATGTGCTTTCCGATGACTCGATTTAATAGTGCCTCGGTAGAGATTATTGTATCGTCTAGCGGGAATTGGACATCTTTCACCTCGATTCCATCTCTAAACCAACGCAAGGTAAGGCAACTACTAATACTTCGGCTGAGTGCCGAGCCGGAGGGTTTACCACTCGAAACCCCCATGATAATATAACTTTGGGGACCATCAGGAGGTTGGCGGCCGGACCAGTAGTGTACTGCCATAGCGCGCCTAAGTCTCTCGACTTCCAACATATCCGCCCATCGGCCTTTGCTTAGATCCATAGCTTGACGGACATACTCTGTAATCTTGTGGGTCAAAACGAATTCATGGAGGAACTTGTAGCATCCAATCAAGCCATCCTTCTGTAAAGCTTCGTTGACTTTCCACTCAAGAAAATCTCTTAGACGATCGGATAGTTCACTCGGTGTCGGCTGAAATGCAAATCGGAAATTGATAAACCAGAACTGTTTCTCGGGGTCTTCGTCCGCTATTGTGAGGTCGACTTCAAATTCACCGGGAACTTTGAACGTTACACGCCCGGAACCAATCTCAAAATCCCGAAATTGCTCCGGTATATTATCGTGGTCCTCAAGATTCAGACGAATAGAGAGTAATGTATTAAGATTTTCCATCCATCGCATTTGTTCTTGGGGAGTAATCTGAGGGGGCTGGATATAGTTAAGTTCGGGCATCCAGGGGGCCTGACCGGTAGAAAGAACCTGAAGAGCGGTGCGAAGGTCTGGGTTTGGTATTCGGGCATACGTAAGATCTCTTTTAATGTTGATCATATAGTCGAGCGACCCCTGGTATATAGCTCGCGTCTTGTTAATATGGTGCATCAAGTCGATTAGCTTACTGACTGGCTCTGCCTTTCGGCTCCAGTTAGCAATTACGAGGGCTTTCACCCATTCTCCGTGCCTTTCCTGCACAAATTTTAGTAACCTGACCTTCTTATTGAGGTTTTCCGGGGAAGTGTCATCCGAAGAAACGTCGGCACCGATAGTGTTGCCGTTCATTGCAGATAATGGCATGGGCATTTTCGCTAGGGCCATGATCTCATCGCTAAGTTGATTGTGGGTCTGCTGTGCAAGACGAGAAAGAAGGACGCTGAGCGGCACAAAGCCCTGTGTGATATGTTGGATTTCGTCGGGCAGATCGTTCATGCGGGAGGTGAAAGGCGCCGGGGATTGGGAGCCACCGGCATTAGCAGTATTCCCATTCGGCACAAGGTTACTATCGGCGGCCGCTTGATTCTCGGGATGGCTAACGAGGCCGTTGGAAGAATCCCGAACGCCGTTGGTGAGCGTGCCATTATTGCGGTGGTGATTTGCAGACTGAAAATGTGAAGCGCCGCTCTCCATTATGACAACACCGGGCATCCTAAACCTAGTTCCCCCTTCCGCCAACGCGGCGCGTAAACTCACGAGCCGACCACGAGGACTGGGTATGATGCGGTGCAAAAGATGCTGACAAGCAAGATGAGGTGAGCGCTCCGAGGCATGTGTGATCGTGTGTGAATGCGCACGAGGAAAGTGCCCTTATTGCAGGATAAAGAAGATAGGTATCTTAGCGGCGCAGCGTAGACGCGACTAGAGGCGGCGTAGCTGACGGGGCGAGTATCGGAGCGCTCGTAGTTGGTTTATTCGTGTAATGTATAAAGGCTCGAATAGGAGGTCAGATTAGCGGATGACGAGATCGTGGATAGACAAGTCGATAATTGGTGCGGGTGTCGGAAATCTGACGATGCCGATCAAGCCTCTCTAGAAAAAAGCGGTTGGGATGCGACTCGGGTAATTGTGCATCCTAGCCAAGGAAGTAGGCCAACACCAGAAACACCATAGAGTCGCGATTAATAAGAAGCCCTTGTGTTGGCGCGTAGCAAGAGCGGAGGCAAAGTTGTGATGTGCATATGATGGATGAAAGAATGGCTGAAGAGGTGGAACTAATGAACGGAGGGCAGAAAAGGTCAAAGGCAGATCAAAGGCAGGCCACAAGGCAGGGACGGTACAGCACGAGGCCTGACAACGCAAGGCATTGAAAAGTGATGCATGTACCGCATGTACCACAAGCCGGAGGGTTCCGCTTTGCCTAAAAGCGGTTTGCTACATATACCTACATATGTACCTAGATAGGTACCTATGTAGGTAGAGGCTAGAGTTGATTAGGCTAGGTACCTTCCTACAACACAAACTACCTACCTACCTAGGTACCTTGTACCTACACAACAACATAGGTAACAATTGACTGTGGGGTACTACGATGGATAAATACATATTATTATTACCTAGGTGCTGTGTAGACATTACCTATGTACCTCTCGGCTACCGATCCCCTGTACTTTATGATTGAGATATCTCCCTTCCTTAGATAGTTAGTACCACACCTATAGGTAGACTACTATGTACACGAGACAAGGTAGAGAGAGGCTTGGAAGCAAGGCACTTAGGTGTAAAACACCTTGAGGTAAGGGATATGAAAAGGATCTAAATTTCGACCTCTACCTAGGTAGCTAGGTACCTTTGACTTCCACCTATTGGCACAGTTATACATTATCTGTCCAATTGCGCGACGCGTGATAACGACAATGACGTTGTATTTTGGGCGATCTGCCGGTGTAGTCCCTGCCCCGTTACAACGAATCATTGTCTGTAGAGATGGAGAAAACAGCTGTAACTACCTAACAGGGTTAGTATGACGTTTAAAATCGGGTTAAGTTGCATCATAGATGCGGCATGAGAAGAATGCAACATGTTGTGCTTTAGGCCAGCAAATTATTTCACTTACACCCTCAGGCCTAAATATATCCAAAGGAGATCACCACCCTTGAGACACTTGTGATTGATACTTGTTCGCGATCCACTATCTAGATAATTCCGGGATACAGAATACTGGCATACTGGTATGGCAGCAGAGTTGAAACTACGATTTGATAAGTTTTAAGCATAGTTGATCATGACGAGTGAGTACAGTTAGTGAGTGTATCTGCATGAGATTTCAAGGGTTGTACTTGTAGCATAACCTTGGGTTCTGCTTGGGTAAGATACCTCAGATTAGGTAGGAGTCTATCAAGCAAAGACAACCTTGTCCAATGCTTCTTAAGGTTGTTGAAACGTAGTAAGATAGCTCTACGCAGTCATAGATGCATCAACCTAATAGTTGTTTGCTAGACTAGTAGATATGTTAGTCGAAAAAGCTAGGAAATACCTTAAATTGACGCATACTGTCAAAAGACACTACCCAGACAAATGTCCAGATCGATCTAGCACTACAATACACAGCATACGCTGACTCCTAAGTCATGCTTAGTTTTGTATCAATCCCTTTAACTACTAGAGCTAAGCCGTTCATTTAGCTAAAGTGGCTATAAGGTTCTCATGTCTAAGTTTTGTTATAGCACTTGTCGCCTTTACTTGCGACGTGTATGGTTTGTGCCTGTGTAACCCCTAATGAACTTAATTCTGATAATACATTTACATTTCCGTTCTTCATGAAACTCAGTACTTTCCATCCAAGATACCTAGGATATTAAACTTAAGATAGGAACATGGTACGGACACCGCGCCAAAATTCTCCCACATGACCCTAGTAGCTTTGTTCAAGATAGACATTCCCGAGTATATGTGAACTAGGCAAAACGCTCTGGCCCGCCTCCAACTCCTACGTTTCAAGGCCGGAGGCCCGGCACCAAGTGGCAGACACCGTAACATGAATTCAGAATCTCAACTTCGACTCTCAAGTAGTGGAACGACTAGACTGACGATAGGTGTCGGGACTTTTATCTTATTAGATTAGTGAGTCCGCACGCCTATCTACATGATATGAAAAATCTTAAAAACTTCCTCAACCCCGTCTTAATGTTATAAAAGGTCAATACTCAAAGCAAGCCACTGGCACAATGCTTGTATCAGCTCGATCACATTGGTATACACTGCGGAAGCAAGATGTAACGCTCATGAAGATACGTCGTAGGCAGATGAAGTCGTCATAACCCTTCACCAATTTTACCTGAGGCCTCGCTCACACGGGATATCAAAGGTCTAATGTCGAGCTCTGAGCAATGCTTTTGGGGGTAGCAATCCCGCCTAGCTAGTTTCTGTGTTTGGATACACAAGGCCGTTTCGATGGACCGGTGGCGATTGGTGCATCATCGGAAATACTCCGTCGAGCCCTGCCGACGGTTTCTCTTCCGTCTTTCCTCTCAAGAAAAGGAAGCGGAAGCTAGGAGCGGTGCACTATGTATCACGCAGCAAGTGAAAGCTCAGACTCCATATCGTGGTGAGAAACATGATCTTCCTAATATAGGTAATGTGACGAGAACAAAGCACTTACATATCGCAGGGGGTCGCTCTTTAGTGTCTGCCTCGTAGGAAGAAAGAGGTCACAAGAGCATATAATTTTGAGGATCTTTCAGAGCGAACGGTAAAGCACATGGCGATGGGGATCATCTAGCCCTATTCTCCGACTCTTGGCCCGACAGAAAGGGGAAGGGACGTTCAATATCCCTGCAACACACGGACTGTATACCGGCCATGTTCTGCTTCTGGTTCCCACTAATGTAATGCAACGCGAATCCTAGTCTCGGATATGAGGCTGGGCGAGTTGCCATCGTTACGGTGATATTTAACTGCCCTGCCTCTCTAATCCAAAAAGGAGAACATACAAGGTCATCTGTCTTAGTGTAGACACTCCCCAGCCCGAAGTGGAGGCCTTGGTAACGGCTTTCCCATAAATCGCGCTACTACTACTCCCTATTTGGACGTTATGTTACCCTACCGGCTCAACCCCGTAACTGTCAGCTGCTCAGTGGTGTCCGTGCACCACATCTACCCATCCATCAACAAGAGCTGCGTTCTTCGGTTCGTGGACACTATCCCAGTCCGGCGAGCAGGACTCTCACAAATTAAATGTACCAGCACACTACCAGTGTAGTATAAGGGAGCCTCTCGCGACTACGGTAGGCCATGGTGATTACTCAGGCTCTTCAGAGAACGGTATATTATCGCTGATGAGATTGTGTACGCGCTCATATTCACTTCGGTTAACGAGAACATAAAACCTGGGCATCAATGTAATTTCCAGGCTTGCTTTTCCCGTGTCGTCAGGTACCTCATAAATCTCACCTTGTGTCTTATTCGTCTCCTCAGGGTTTTGATTCAGATGCCGCGTAGAGAGGGTCTACACTACCCTCTTACAAAGCGTTTATGTGGATATCATAGCAGGCTTAATATTTGTTTGGGCGGCAAAGGGGTCTATTTCGGCTCTCGACTACTGCAATGCTACGGTCTAAATGAGGATCGAGTATCTCATCTTCCAATGGGAAGAGGAATTGGTTATGCGACTTGCGACGAACTCTATGATGCAATACCATTTCCGTATGTACGTTTAACGCTTGGGGCAACACTTCTGCGCAAAGCTTTGTTCCCCTGGCGAGATAGTCAGTTTCATATTCGCATACTCGTCATGGCGGAACGTCATGGCTAATACATCCGGCATCCCCTCAACTTTGATGTTGCTGGGGCCATGGCGAGAAGTCTTTACACTAGGCGTTGTTGATTAGCCCCTCAAGGTTGCTCGACGAAATGATGATATGATAACTATACCGGGGGGGTATCAGTCATCCTAGTCAATAGTATGGAATGCTGCTACTTAACTCTTTGATAGCCCTGACTAACTCAAATATACTATGTTTTCCTGAAGCGTGTTTAGATAATGGCGATAAACAAACCAACCTAGACCAATTCGACAAAGTTCGAATCTTCATACCTAACTAAATCCAAAGGTTGACTTGTTCCCAATCTGCCGACGTCTTCGCTACCACGCCCTTCACGCCCTTAGTTCAATTCACTGCCGTGCGCACAGAATTGCTTTTCCTGCCGTGGTGGCAATATTGTACATGCATGCTGGGATACCGTACCCATCATTCCCGTTGTACCCCATTCGATCCCGTCCTCGAGCCGTCTTCACCGTCCGTCTAGTCAAAGCTCAACGGGAGACCTGTGGCCTATCAACTCCTTCCAAGCTTGAATACTAAGCCTGATGTAATGGCAATACAGTATCGTTCAGTCCCATGATACATCATCTATCGTGGCCGAGTGATACCGGAATCTATTCTTATCAACCTAGGACCCAAAGAATTCAGGCTCTCTCGACTCACATTCACGATATCTCTATGAAAATTCAACACGACTAATATATCAAATTCCATTGTATCTTGGTATTCAAGATTAGCTCACATGTCGGCCTAACATATCGGAATGGTTGGATAGACAAAAGGGTGAACGACAAGCCAGACCTAAGACATTGCAAGTATTCCGAGGTATCGCTCATCATTCGCCATTCCAATTCACGTTACGCCACAATACCTAAGCGTTCGAATCCCTACTGTCCGGATAGTTTGGACTAAATAAGAATCCGCATAATACCAATTAGCCTCGCAAATCACAGGCCGCGTCTCAATCGACTTCAACAGGGACAGGTTGTAACTATCTGGTTTGAACGACGCGTCTAATATCTTTAGACCGTTGTGACCTATTGACTTACCATACGAGGTAAACGACAAGCCTAATGTCATCTCTATCATATATAGACTCGGGTAGCCGATTAGGCATTAGACCCTCATCAACGGAGTCTTGTCGACCTCCACCTTCATCGGCGCACCAATCTCACCGTCGACAACGGTCACTACCTTCGTTAAGGAAAGCCACGCTTACAGCCCCTGTAACGCCTTCGAATGCTTCGGAGTGGAAAAATGCCATCGACGAGGTGAAGCAGAAATATTCCGCCAGAAAATATCGATCATGCTCTGTGCAATGCTGTGAGATTTTGGATAATCTAAAAGATACATCAGCTATCGAACCCCTACATTTAATATATCTACACTTCTATGCCGCGTCGTCTTTCGAATGGTGCGCGCGCCCTCTTTCGACATCGTCTACTTACCGTGCTGAGTTACTATGTGATGCGCAAACGCATTATACTGAAGCAGAGGCCCTGATCACGGCTGCGGAGTGGAACATAGCTGAGAAGGCGCGGTCACTATCGTGGGCCTCGACGACAAGTCTAGGCTCTCCTAGCCTCTCGGCTAGCTCAAGAACTCCAGAATCAAATAGTACCGTGTCGTCACCACGGACAAGCGGGTTCTTCCTCGATGACGAATCTTTCGTAAGACCGACTAGGCCAGTTCGCGTGAAGCCGAAGAAGAAGGTATCTTTTTCCAGCCTACCAGAGTTCTTTGAGTTCCAGCCAGAGCCGTATATCCGCCCGGACAGTCCAACACTCGGTTGGGAGGAGCATGTCTCCATGTCGCCACATGAGATGGACTCCCCCTTTCCAATATCCCCGAAGAAGCATAGTCCGACCTCGATAATAAAACTTCCACTTGAAGAGAAAGTAGGCGCCAGCCGAATTGTGACAACAGAAATTAAATCCAAGATCGTCTCGAGGAATGGCGCTAGAACAACAACGATGGGGATACCGCAATCAGCTCACAGAAACACCATCGACCAAGAACACAGCCGGGAGAGAAACACCCCCAACAACCACACCTTTGACCTCGAATCCTTCCTCCAGACACGTACCCTAAACCGCTTCCGCGAGCAGCTCTCAGCATTGAGAGATCAAGTCTGCCGCCACCGCGCCGCCGTCGACGGCCTCCTCACTACATCAAACGACGCGCCAACAACACCAACGTCTGCGAATCAATTAGATATGTTCCCCGTGGCCCAGCAATTCCACCTCTCGTACGCGAAAAGCCATATGCGCCACCAATCTACCCCTGGCCACATAGGCCTGGCGAACAACCCATCACGCCCGGTCCTGCGTATTCAGACGGATATAGGAAACTATGCCATCGGCGGATACCGCCACCTCCGTGGCTACGGCCCAGCTTCTGCTGGTCTAGCACAATACAGTACCCCCGTCTCCGCTTACAGCCCAACCACACCAACGAGCGCCATACTATCGCCCCTATCCGCCGGGGGCGACGAGAAGAGCCTTCAGGATCGAATCGAACGACTACGTGCAAGCGGATGGCGGAGGAAGCGCTTTGACAACCGGCGGTACGAGGCGCTCCGGGAACAGGTATTGGGGGAGCTTTCGCCTTACTGTTAATGTATTTATTTCTATTCGTAGCGAAACATGTAGTGTAAGTGACGCGATGGTAATATGGGACCGCAGGAAGAGCGCGAGGAAACGGCCGCTGCTACACAATGATACCCTTATGTAGCGGTGATATCGACGATATAGCAAACACGGATTAACAACGATATGAGCATAGATTATGTATATATGATTCTTTATCTTGGTTTATATTATAGTCTTTGATTTAATTTTGTATGCGTATATTTGCTGCTCATAGAATTTATTTCGGCCCCGTGTAGTTTCGAAGGAAAAACAACCCATCCAGACGGATTCTTGTATCGCATTTGTATTGTTCTTTGCATATTCATACTTACCTGCTTCGCACGCCATTGTTACCTATAGCATCATGAGCTCTAAATTGTTTATTTCCACAGGTTTGGAACCATTAGCACACGAAGAGAGTATCTTGGCGAGAAGTGTTGAGACAAAGCAGTCAGAAAACTAGACCAGGGGGCTATGCCGTGTGGATAAATGGATAAATATTCTATTTTCGCCCCAGTAATCTATAGACTATCTATTTATCCATTTACCGGCCTGCTGAATAATAAAAGCTATCTTAACATATACATGCAGAAGAAGCACAGGAGCCTCGAGTTGAAATACCCCGAGAAATGAGATGCTCGGCAAGAAATAAACAACCACGCCATTACGCGTACACGCATACGAACTTACTTTGTGGTAACCGAGCTCTTCTAAGTTGTATAGTCACTAATTGCAGTAGTAAATCTAAGCCGTTCTTTTGCCTGCTCAACTCGACAAGTAGAAATAGGATTAGAACGAACAGGGTTATTTAAGGGGTCTTCAATTGACAATGACAAATGCCTCTTTATTGACAACGGGCCTCAAAGTTTCAAAGCCCTGGGGATACATACACCGGTTAAATGAACCAACGAACCTCCTGCGAACGCCCGAAGATAACGCAAGGCCACTAGCTGAGAATCGTAAGGAACAAAAAGTCTGCAGGGCAGTTCTTGATGAAAGTATAGCATAAAACTGTGCTGAGTACTGTGTTGGGGTAGTGATTTATCTCCGTCGCTTAACCCAAAAACATTCAATTCGCCTCGGCATCTCTCGACCTTTGATCCATGACTACATCTATCACGGCGTACTGCCGCAGGCCGAAGAGTATTTCTCCATTGTCTTGTTCGGGCAAAGTATGATGCCCTTTGCGATCTTAACCGTTTCGAGAAAACGGGCTATTAAGAATTGAAGCTCTTGCGCTTCGCTTCTCTTTCCACTTCTTCTTTGACTTTCTCTGTCTGCTCTTTTTCTTTCATTTCTCTGACCTTGGCTAGTACGACCTCACGGAAGATGGCACCTTTCACGGCGCGACTGAGTCTGCCTTTTCCCCCAGTGGATTGCTCCGCCTGGGGATAATGGGCACTCTGGGCCTCGGTTGCTGCAGTCGAGGGGTCTTCAGGGAAATCTGGGTTCTCGGGGTCATCTTCTTGAATCTTGAGTGCCTCGATGCGATTTGTCAGTTTTACAAGTTCGATACCACGACGTAGTCGTGCCTTGGCCATATAGGCCTTGATTTCGGGCAACAAGTTGTGTTCGGTAGCGTTCTCGCCACTGAGCCACGAGTGTTTAAGTGCTTGCTGATGAACCAGTTAATATCAACCTACTCCAGATGACCTAGGACTAGATTAGGACATACCGAGCTGGTCCACCTATCTTCAGGGTCTGGGCGCAAGAGATGCAGAATGAAGTCCTTTGCGTCGTTACTGACGTCTCTCCAGTAACGCTCGTGGAACACCACGTTTGCGTTACTACACTCATCGATCAAGTCCTGAAGGTTTTCTGAGCGGAAAGGCGAGTAACCACATAAAAGCGTGTATGTAATAACCCCCATGGACCACATATCGACCGGTTTACCATGGCCTTTTTTCAACATCACTTCCGGGGCGGCATAACCAAAGGAGCCCGCCATGGTTGTAAGTACCTCATCTTTGGTATCTAGCATCTTTGCAATACCGAAATCGGCCAGAACAAGATCGG
This sequence comes from Xylaria sp. Z50, assembly GCA_037356035.1. NCBI lineage: Eukaryota > Fungi > Ascomycota > Sordariomycetes > Xylariales > Xylariaceae > Xylaria > Xylaria sp. Z50. The sequence goes on along the minus strand of JBAWJU010000011.1, from coordinate 176,523 downwards.
AGTGCGGGTCTTTCGTTTGGTAAAGGAGATTCTCGGGCTTGAGGTCTGTAACATGGGTGAGATTATGCACGTTTCTGATAGCAACTGTAAAGCACTATACCTCTGTGAACGACGTTCTTCCCGTGCAGATAGTCGACAGCCCCAAGTATTTGCTTTATTGTCTGCGAAGCATCCTTCTCGGTAAACTTTCCTTTCTCACAAATGCGATCGAACAGTTCTCCACCCGTGGCGAGCTCGGTCACGATGTAGTACTTGTCCTGTGGAAACCGACGGTCAATTAGCGGGGTATGGTACTAACAAATCGGTAGAATAGGACATACTCTTGACTCAAACCAGTCGACAAACTTGACAATGTGTGGGTGCTTGAGGCGCTGAAGCATATCAAGTTCATCGAGGACCATGCCTTCATTGCCCTTGACATTTTTCTTCAAGATGATCTTGATTGCCACTTTGCCATTGGGACTCTCTGCTTCGCGGACGATACCGTAGGTGCCCGCACCCAGAGTTCGACCAAACCTATACTTTGCCTTCCTCTCGTAGCTCTCAGGTTGGCCTTGAAGGCGATTGAACATGGTAGAGACTGTGTTGGGAATTTTGTTAGCGGTGCCTGAATACTATTGGTATCAGGGAAATGGGGCTTGGGGCCGCGCGGTGCGGTGATGATAGAATATTGCGACAAGAAGGGCAAGGGTTTGCCACGGATACTTGAATCGAGGGTTGAGAAGACGACGGGTGCTCAACTTACAGCTCATGGCGACGTGGGATGCGCTCCAGCGCAGTTTGAAGATGGTGGTAGTACGGGAAGGTAAAGGCGCGCGTAGTGAAACGCGTTGAGTAGTTGGTAAGTAATAGAGGGAACACGGGGGGATCTAGATGGGCGAAGGGGGGGGGGACGTCGTCGAAAGTCGAAGTATAGATGGTAGGAAGCGAAATACAGAGAGGTAAAAATGTTGCTAGGCTGATAATATACTGTTGATGAACTTGCTATTATTAGCTTCCTATAAAATAGTACAGTGCTGAGGTGCGAGCCCCTCACATGGATGGAGGTTTATCGGGAGGAATAAGGAGAGATGGTAAGGCAAGGTAAGGTATAGATGGATCGACTGGTGGGGGGGCACTTTGGAGGAGGGGGAGGGGTCCTGGCATCCTATCCTATCCCATCTTGTTTGGGTCACTCTCGCTTTCGGGTACGTACCTCTTCTTCAGCACCAACGTACCAATTACCTAAAATAGATAATGGAGGTACCTTGGTATGAAAGCGGATGCTTATTTCAGAGTCTCGATGTTGTCTGACACGAGAATTATTGTACTTTATCTCACAAGGTATGGATAAGGCAAGCACTAGGATGAAGAACAAGAGGATCAATGGGACCCGGGATGAAGATGGTGGTCTAACGGTCGCTTTTATCAACAAACAAAAGGCCTCCGTCCCTCCTTTTTGTGCAAGGCTGAGCGATAGCAGGTAGGTATTTCCCCTGTCTGCATACCTGGCGGCACCGCGACACCACGGCACCACCACGGCACTCCGGCACAGCAATTATACCTAGAAGAAAGCCTCGTCAAGAGAGAGAGAGGCAAGACCATGAAAAGTAGTGGGGTACAGGAGACGGCTCAGCCGCGATGTGGGGCAGTTTATCTACCCTACCGCTGGCTCTTAAAGTTGGGTCAAACGCAACTATTGGTTGGATATCGGTGGCTATACTTGTACAGTATGTACCTAACAGGTACGCTTCTAGGTAGATTTTACATAGTACCATCCCCGTACCTAGGTAGTGTAGGTAATGGGAATTTCGCCTGAGCCATTGCCGCTTTTAGCCCTGAGTCAGGTGTACCCAGGTACGTACTTACTGACCAAAAGTTCATTACCGTAAATATATCCGTAACCCACGAAAAAATGCTACCTATGTGTATGTGTTCTTGGAAAATAACATGGGATTTAGATGGCATATTCAAGTAGGTTAAGTGTCTACCTAGGTAGTAGGTACCTTTGCAACACCTGCCTACATACATGGTAGCATATACCTACCATGTATATATATATCTATACACATAATATTTGGTTTGATTGTAGTAGCGTTATTACGATTATTATGATTTTTTTTTTCTGTTTCATAAGCGATGCGATTTGAAACGACTTCCTAGGAAGTTGCTCTGCTAGATAACACAACTTGGTACTTGAAGCGCAGAACCGACATTTTGCATATAATTATTTGTTGGCCTGTGATGCTGATATTTGCACTGTCCTTGTGTTATTGCTGCGCCTCGGACCTGGACACAATAGCAGCTTTCTGCGAGGCATTCTAGCCATATGCACTTATAACACCCCGATCCATGTTTAGTCACACGATGCCTGCGGCTGATGAGCTTTGTGCAAGGACTGAGTACTCTTAACCTCCCGAGAATGAAATCCGCTTCCTTTCGTTCGAGTACCTCAAAACGTAGCCCAATATAATTCGACCCCTGTCACAGATTTAGGAATGACTGAAACTCGGATATACCGCTTTTTTGAGACCAGAATGCATCAAAGCAAGCTCCCAGCCCTCCGAAGCACAGTGGTGCTATGATGGCTTGATTGGGTTTGTCTCTTTCACAATCATGACCAACAATCTGCATCATTTGTAGTAGCTCTCTTTATGATCTTTTCCTCATCAAGTTAAAATTAGGCCTCATCTTTAGACAATAGCAGATTTAGGGAACCGGATTTTCGCTTGCACCCTCGATTCTTCGACTAGACCTAATACTAATACCCGGCCTATCTTCCCTTGCTTTTGCATTTCCTCGCTCGACTGAGCAACTCTATAAGTCTCTCAATAACTTATAGGTATCTCTATTGGGCATAGCATTTTACAAAACTCATCCGTGGCGAAATCAGCAGGGATCAGTTGCATAGCCTGAGCTTTGTTTACATATAATCCAGTCAAAGACTAAAACAGCTGCCTTTGTTTTCGGATATCGGATCATAATCAAATCTAACCTCAATTTGTCTTATATATATGAACCTAACAAAGGGTTGACCACTATAGCAGGTGCCTGAGTATTAAGCTGGGGAGGGACAATGAAGATATTAGTGTTAATATTAGTATCAAACAAAATTAACAGCGTTTCCTAATGCTCTAGTTTCTGGTTTACTGTTTAAAAAAAGGGTTTTAATACGTGGTAATAAATCATTTATTATGCTAGGAGCTTTGGCTTTAAATGAAATATAGTGGTGAGAATATATACATAAAAGATCTGCTTGCTTTATAGATTATAGTTGATAAAACTTACAGCTTTAACATAAGCCTATTCAAAGTTGTGAAATCATTAATATGTTAGCCCATGTGTTTGTCACATATACTAAGTTGAAACTAATTAGAGGCTATGCTGTTACAATATCTCACTTGTACCCAGGGTGTAATCAGGTATTAAATCACAAAGCTCCCTAATAGTAGCTATTAAACAGGTTCTAGTTATCTAAACCCTGCATTAGCATATATTCTACAATGGAACAATTATTGATTAATCTAGTCCCTGGAAATATGCAACCTTTGTGGCAACTTTAAGGCTTAAATAACAAGTATTAAGATAGGTATATGTTAAGCCATTCATATCCTTCTCGTTGTTAATATGGTTGAAAAAGAAATATTTTAAGACAGTGGTCCCGGGGCAAGGAGTAGGTAGTTGCATAATACCACCCTGTGCAAGTAGAGATTCAGTTGTTGGCTAGGATATGGTATTTGCATCATACATAGGTAGTACCTAATCTTTCTTCATTGTATTATAGTTATAATAATATGTGGATATTGTGAATAGGTATTATAGAAATTGGGATTTGAAAGGATAGAGGACATGTCTATCATGTTCAATTATGATGTCACAGGAGCCTTCTTTTTTATTAACCGTTAAAACCCAACCGTTTTGAGAACTGTTTCTTCCTTGTAGCCGAGTGTGAACAAAAGCGGCGACTGTGCCAACCCTCATTTGTCGTGGGCCACAGGAAGCAGTAAAACCTAGGTGCTTTGCCCCACCTAGCAATTAGCCCATGCAGCTGGTTCTGCAGCCGGCTCCCTCATCAATCTCCAGCTGCCCCTCAGCAACTTCATCACCAGAAGGAAGAGACAAGAGAGAGGCATTGAAGACGGGGAAACATCAGTCATGATACAATATTGGGACCCCCATCTCCCAGGCACCCCCAATATACATAGTACATTCAGACCGGGGTTGGGACTATGAGAAGTTATTTGATATGTAGGTACACTACCTTGAATTGCTCCTCCATACTAGATGCCAAGCATGTGAAAGGTAAATACCTATGTTGAGTTGTTGCTGCCCCTAAACTACACCTCCTATTAATTCAACAGGAATGATTACAATCCAACCTCTGATAAGCAAGTCTGAGGCCTCCTCACCTTTCTCTTTGCCCTCTTTGAACAACTTTACATTGATCTTTTGTTACCCTACTAAGTACGTAGATGTAGGTACCTAGGGTCATACATGGGTACTAAGTAGGTTGGGTAAGTACACAAGTACACATGTATGTATGATTGAACTGTTTTGTGGCCTGGTACATCCATGCACTATATCTACCAAGTAATCCATGTACTACTTACCTGATGTAGGTGCATTATTGTGTGAGTACCTAGGTAGATTCTTTTTTTTATCCCCGTTACCTTGAGTACCTGGACATACATATATACCTAAGTTGGACATACAGCGTCAAATTAGAAAGCCTGGCTACTATATGTACATACCTAAGGTACCTAGAAGGTATGTAGTATATGCCAGCTGTGCGGGGTACCTCAAGCGTTCTTTAACTTTAATTAGGTACCGAGTATGTTCTACTTCTCCTTATCGATAGTAGCGAGCTGGGTAGGTACAGCTCCCCTCAGCATGGGGACGATCAACTATGCATCTTGCAGTCTGCCTCTATAACATATCCGTCCCGCGCCGCTGCAGCAGCAGTTGTATCACACCTCATACCTAATGACAACCTGTTTTACCTATCAAACAAGCCTGGATGAACCCCTCTCTCTGCGCAGTTCCAACACACATCTGCATTTCCATCACTCTTGTTTGCCCACGTGAACTCTCCTCACCCCGACTCACTAGCCCCCATTACGACTTCCACACATCCATACATGGATCTTGACCGCGGACAATTGTGCTGCTTATAGGCGCTTGCTTCCGTCCTGTGAAGCTTGAGCGCTGACTCGGGTGTATTCTAGCTAGCGTAGATTACATACCACAAACCGCGCAAATACCTCTGTTTGCAGACGTCCTACTGTCGCATATCCGTGGGTATAGAGTTCGACTTTCATGAACAATGGCTGGGCTTGGACCTAAAAGACTAGGCAAGGAGCTGACCAAGGCATGTTCTGGCAACACTCTCCAGGACTGGTTGCGCCTTTCTGTTGTTATTACTAACTTGAATTCCTATTCTAGATCACGAACAGCTTACCGCCAGGCATAACTCTAGTCTCTGCCGACAACCTTGAAGAATGGTTTCTGGATATTCAAGTTTTAGACCAGAATCCATTATACGCCGGGCAGACATACCGCCTGAAGTTTAAGTTTAGCAATAGCTATCCCATCGGTATGTTCATTCCTCACTATACTACCTACAGGCGGAGAGTATCAAACTAATTGGTGGTTCTGAAATAGAGGCACCCGAGGTCACATTTGTCAAGCTGGATAATAGACCAATACCAATGCATCCTCACATTTATTCTAACGGCATCATATGCTTGGACCTCCTCGGTGCTCAGGGTTGGAGTCCGGTCCAGAGCGTTGAGAGTGTCTGTATGAGCATTCAGAGTATGTTGACGGGTAACACCAAGAACGAGCGCCCACCCGGTGACGAAGAATTCGTGCGTGGCAACCGTCAGCGACCGAGAGACATCGCCTTCTATTACCATGATAATACTGTTTGAAATAAGGGCGCAGTATTTGGAGTGTGCGCGTGGGTTTCGCATACAGGTTGCATTATGAGTCACAGTGTTTTCATACTTGGCATTGCGCACCACAAAGAGGATATATGTCATTTCATTGTTAGGCATTGGCATTCAAAAAATGCTTGAAGGCCAAGCATCATCGGTGGCCCCCTGCAATTTTGCGATTAATCCGGAGGCATCTAGTGTCTCAATCCGGAGCCCGGGATGTCGTAGGAGGGACATAGGCGTTTGAAGGTAGCTTTGATCATCATAATCATCATCATCATCTTGATCTTACACAAGCCTGAACTCGTGTTGCATGGAAAGGAAATATTGAGTATTGAGTGTAGAACCGACAAAGGGAGCTACAGCATTGTTATTACTAGTGAACCTTCACCTATTTGCAGGACATTGAATCTTGTAAATACCAATGCAACAAATAACTTCATGGCGACGCAACCTTGCTACCTACTTAGATGGTGATTTTCGTAGTACCTTAAACTAAACGTGGAAGCTTGGAAGTGTTAGGCGCAACTGTGGAGGCTCTGTTATTGAACAGGCCAGGAGTGTCTAGGCTGCCTTTAGCTGCCTACCTACGTAGTAGTACGCGTTCAGTATGACGTCGGAGCCAATCCACTCCGTCCCGCCGATGTGGAGGGTCCCACTGATGGACTGATAGCCAGATAGCTACTTTGGTACGTACCCTCTAGACTGCTCTAGTGCCCCAAGGCGGAGAGCCCTTCATCTACCTAACCATTTGGCTAAACAATCCGCTCTTTTGTAGCTTCAGGCCTGGGTATTTTCTTTAGTTTCCAGAAGCACAAGCAGCACCCCTCATGAAGAGCTCATAATGGCTCCTCATGTGGGGTTCGATACTGAACACATAAGAGACAAGGCTCGTAAGGACCTTCTTCTTCTTTTAGAGGGTGTAAGTAAGGCTGCCTCATCAACTCGCTGGTTGTAACCTCAGTCTCGAATTAAACTCACTATCCTCGGCTATAGGTCCGCGGCAAGAAGAATCTCGTCATCGAGCGTAGCCTCGCCGGCCCGGTTGGCGTCATTGTCAAAGTCTCTACCTTGCATGACTACGGCGTTGATAAGTTCTTCTTTTTAGAAAACGACAATGCCGATACCAGTCAACGCAATGTTGTCTTCATGGCACGAGGCGAGTGTGCTCGCCATGCTCAGGCTATCGCTAGTGAGTTACTTCCCCTGAGTCGCATCCCCTGAGTCGCATCCCCTTCCTTTCTGTCGAAGACGACGTTGTCCAGTCTAGACTTTCTGTGGGCTTCGTAGATGTACCTTCCCGTCAGGCCTGCTAGTCAATGTTACCCAAGATAAATCAACTACATATACCATATACCATATACCATATCCTATATCCCACCCATCTCATCTTCAAGATGTCATCACACTGGTACTAATATTACATATCAGACCAGATCAAACGACTACAGCGTGAGAGTCAGACTGGCCACGAATTCCACATCTTCTGGGTCCCTCGGCGAACCCTTGTGTCCGATAGGCTACTAGAAGAAGCCGGGGTACTCGGTGACGTGAATATATCAGAACTACCAATTTACTTCTTCCCACTTGAGCGTGACGTATTATCCCTCGAACTCGACGATTCCTTTCGGGACCTTTATCTCTTCAAAGATACAACACCGGCATTTCTCGTGGCGAAAGCACTTATGGGGATACAATTAAAACATGGTCTGTTTCCTCGGGTCATTGGAAAAGGAGACTACGCAAAACGGGTAGCGGAGCTGCTGACGCGGATGCGGCAAGAAATTCTTGCCGGGGAAACAACTAATGAAGCGAACAAAACCGGACTCTCACCAAGCAACTCAGTTGAAAGTGTAGTCATTATTGACCGTGAGGTGGACTTTGTCACACCTCTACTTACACAACTAACATATGAGGGGTTGATCGATGAAATCTGGGGGATTCAAAATAATCAGGCCGATGTAGACTCGACTGTTGTCGGAGCCCCAGCGCAACCACCCTCGCAGGGCGTGTCGACAACCCCCAACCCAACTCCAGCTCCTAGAAAACGGAAGATTCAGCTTGACTCGTCTGATAAACTATACGACGGGCTTCGGGACACTAACTTTGCCATTGTTGGCACTCTGCTGAATAAAGTAGCGCGACGACTACAAAGCGATTACGAGAGCCGACATGGATCAAAAACGACTGCGGAACTTAAGGACTTTGTTAAAAAATTGCCGAGTTATCAAGCCGAACACCAGAGCTTGAAGATCCATACGGGCTTAGCAGAAGATATCATGAAACACACCCGGACCGATCAGTTCAGCCGACTGTTGGAAGCTCAACAAAATCTTGCTGCTGGTGCTGATCCAAGTTCACAGCACGACGCGATTGAGGAGCTGATTGCGAGGGACGCGTCCCTTGCCGAGGTTCTTCGACTATTGTGCATTTATTCCTGCATATCTGGTGGTATTAAATCAAAGGATTTTGATCATTTTCGACGCTTGGTGCTCGAAGGTTATGGATATCAGCATTTGATAACTCTACATAATCTAGAGAAGCTACAGCTCTTCCTGTCACGAAGTTCGCCAATGGCCAATATGATTCCTATGCCCGGGGCAGGGACCGCAACAGGGACGAAAACGAATTACACCTACCTCCGGAAGCAGCTCCGGCTTATTGTGGATGAAGTAAACGAGCACGATCCAGACGATATTGCCTACGTATATAGTGGATATGCGCCGCTTTCCATCCGCCTAGTCCAATGTGTCTTACAGAAGCAATACTTGTTTTCTATCGCCCGGGGCAATGTGGCTGGTGCGGGTACAGTAGCTGGAAGCGGCGCACAAGGCTGGCGAGGTTTTGACGAGGTTGTGAAACACGCACGTGGCCCAGCCTTCGATGACATCCAGAAGGGCGAGGACAAGGCAGTTAAAGCTAGAGCACTCTTGTCTGGGGGTGGTGATAAGAAAACGGTGTTTGTAGTGTTCGTGGGTGGCATCACTTTCACGGAAATCGCGGCACTGAGATTCATCGCAAAGAAGGAAGAAGGTAGTCAGCTCCGTTCTCCCCTGTTTCCTTTGTTTGCTTATACGTGTCGCCGCGCAAATAATCTCGCTAACTTATACGACACAGCTCGAAGGAATATTGTTATCTGTACAACATCGATTATTAGCGGGAATAAAATGATGGAAGCAGGAATTGAAAAGAGTTCATTTGCGCAGGATGGACCGCAGCCCGTAGCCTCTACCTGAGTCGACTTTTCTCTGCTACTCAAACCTCCGGGTTGGGCTGATTCTAGGAAATATTGGCCGTGTCGCTTATCTATGATTTTATATGCCTATGGCATAGTGAGCGTTGTCAATCATCCGCCGTAATGATAATGCCGTAATAGGTTTATGCGGGGAAATAATCGGCACAGATAATGACCAGAGAGAAATGTAGTCGCAGGTATGCCAATATCAATGCTCATTGAAAAAAAAACAATCGACAATGGTGTTTGCGACGAAGCTAGCCAAAGCAATGAGGTATCTAGGTCACGATGGTAAAGTGAGCTATAATGGTGGTGCTGGACGGCACAGTATAAGTCGGAAGTTACAGGTCAACACTTGATACCTGGTGCTATCTAGGTACCTCCTTCTCTAGTCTAATCTGGGAGGTTGTTAGCGTAGTTACAAAGTATGTACCCATGTCACGTGGATCGGAGCACGGAGCCTCTTGCCCCAATCTGATGAATGGAGGTTTAGCATTAGCGGATTAGAAGCGATCTTAGCAGGTCTTGACTCTTGAGTGCATTCTTTTGCCGATCCGAGTTAAATCAACCACATACTTATCTATACCAACAGTCTCCTCTTAAGTGAGTGGTCTTATAGTGCTGAAAAAAAAGACCTTTCATGTTGCCAATTCCGCCAACGGTTTTGTGTTACAACCTGGTCACTTGATCCATTCGCATCGCTCTAAAAACGTCTATGCAGATTTGGATCCAATTAGTTGACGAACTGCTCTGCAGCACAGTACAGCACAGTACGGACTTCGTGCAAGGTACAGTATAAACCCGGCCCCTTGACTTGGGTGATGATGGTTCGATGATTTCGCCGCTCCATCCAGAACTCTCACATCCGGGCGATATATTCCTTTCTCTCAAACAATTAACTTTCATCAGCAGGCCCGCTCTCCTCCTAGTCGATAGATATGTTTCAGTGACATCGTCGAATGGACTGAGATAGATCCCGGTATCTTATTCAATGGGAGGCTTCTTAGCCCACGGAAAGGCTCCGCACCCCACGAAAATCAGACGACTTCCCTTCATATACGTATATCGATGCTGAATCCCAAGTACGCCGAAACGTGATATCACGAGTTATGACAACCTTTCAGGGGCTCTTGGCTGAGGAGAGGACTGGCCTATTGATGTCATCTGAAGAGTTATCTTCAACCTTGCCAGCAAAACCAGCATTGGCGGATGACGTCCCCGCCATATCCTCAATATTCCTCAACAATAATCCTGACTCTCAAAATAGCCATATTTTCCCGTCAAGAGAAATGTCAAGGCCAGCATCTGAGATCGTTGTCAAAGTAGAGGACGTAGATATGGAAATTAATGCTTCTATGCTGGCATCAGACGTACCAGAGAGAACTACGTAAGTCTCTCATATGTCTGAATGAGCTCCCTGCTCACCGAAACGAAATCTAAATTTCAGTCACAGGGTTTCTCATAATGAGACACAACCCGAAAATTCCCGTCCATTTGCTCATCGAGGAAATATGGGGAATTGCTTTGAGTCGTCAACATCGATATTGTCTGACAATTCAAACCCATCTTCACCCCCTTCGTCGATACCATTCTCTAGTAAGGCGACCACACCAATTGACCTGGGGCAGGTAAAGGAATTGGCAGCAATACCTGCGGCCTCTACTACTCCCTCCACAAGACGACGGTCGTTTGACGTCCGACCGCGCGTATCGATACCGACCGATATCGCCCTGCAGGATTACGCGCATCAGTGCATTGCGGCAGCTGAATCATCAAGGTTAAATCCATACGCATTACATCCAGAAGAGTACTCTATACTCAGAGAGCACATCAGTCACGCCCAGGTGACCACGTACCTAAATATCCGCAACGGGATTCTTCGCCTATGGATCAATAACCCGCGTATAGGCGTCTCGCGTGATGAGGCTGTTGGCTGCGCTAAAGATCAAAGATGGTATGATGTTGCTAGCGTGTGCTACGACTGGCTAGTCCGTTCAGGGCACATTAACTTCGGTGCTGCCGAAGTCCCAGCGGGTAGGAAATGGCATAAAGAGATGAAACCGCTGAGACGCGGGAAAACAATTGCTGTCATCGGCGCTGGAATGAGCGGGCTTGGCTGCGCTAGACAACTCGATAGTTTGTTTAAGCAATACGCTAATGAATTCTATGATATGGAACAAGAGCCTCCTCGAGTTATTGTTCTCGAAGGTCGGGATCGCCTCGGCGGCCGTGTTTATTCGCGAGCGCTTGATAGCAACAAGAGTCCTCGTATGGTAGGATTTAGGGGTCATCGTCACAGTGTCGAATGCGGCGGGATGATCATCACCGGCTTTGAGCGAGGAAATCCTTTGAACATACTAGTGCGTGGGCAAATGGCTTTACCGTATCATGCATTGAGGCCCGACGCTATTCTTTATGATACGAATGGCAAGGCGGTGGACGAAGAACGAGACCGAATGGTTGAAAAACTTTTCAATGATTGCCTAGAACGAGTTTCGGATTACAAGTTCAAGGGCGAGCCATCCAAGCTCATCGAAGGCAACAAAGATCTAATAGACGAAGGTCGTGATAGCGCATCAGAAGGCCACAAGTCAATCGCTGATGTGGAAGAAGCCACGGCCGCCCTTCCGCAAGCACCACCAATCTCAAAACAAAGTCTTGGGCCACAAGTGAGCCTAGTACCTGTTTCTACAGATCGCGCCACTGGACGAGCCCACGTCGAACCGGGCACTCCAGCTGCTTTCAAAGCAGCATATAAAGCGCGATTGATGGGATGGGGATTGAAAGGAGACATTACCGAAGATCATGACTTAGAACTAGACGCCGCCGCCAAGGCAACAACTGCTACCCTTGGGTCTGTTGTGGATGAAGCAATCACCCAATATAAGAACTTAGTGGACCTAACAGCGCAAGACCTCAGACTCATGAATTGGCATGTTGCCAATCTCGAATACAGTAATGCAACAAACTACCACCAGCTCAGCATTGGAGGCTGGGATCTTGATGCGGGTAATGAATGGGAAGGCAAGCATACCATGGTAGTCGGCGGCTTTCAGAACGTTCCTCTTGGCCTCGCCATTGCACCATCCCGTCTTGATATTCGAAAAGATACTGCAGTCAAAAAGGTTACATACGATCCCGAAGGGGCCACCGGTACTCGTATTGATTGTGAGGATGGCTCTGTAATTGAAGCCGACTACGTCGTCTCAACTATTCCATTAGGTGTCTTAAAACACGGGAGCGTCGAGTTTCAGCCTGCTCTTCCAACAGAAAAGACAGAGGCTATCGGTCGTCTTGGGTTTGGTATATTAAACAAAATCATCCTTGTTTATGACCATGCCTTCTGGAATACAGACGCAGACATCTTTGGCTGCCTACGAGCACCTCTCTCTCGCCATAGCCTTAAACAGAGCGAATATGCTTCTCAGCGCGGTCGTTGCTTTCAGTGGTTCAATGTCTCAAATACAAGCGGGATACCTGTGCTTCTCGCTCTTATGGCGGGAGATGCAGGCTTTGACACTGAGCATTCTAAGAATGACGAACTCGTTGCCGAGGCGACAGAGGTCTTGCGCTGTGTCTTTGGTCCCAAAGTTCCTCAGCCTGTTCACTCTATTGTTACGCGTTGGGGCTCGGATAGGTTCGCTCGGGGTTCCTATTCGTCTGCTGGCCCAACCATGCGTGTTGATGATTATCAGACTATGGCCAAGCCAGTTGGGAATCTGTTCTTTGCGGGTGAACATACATCTAACACACACCCTGCAACTGTACATGGTGCGTATCTCTCCGGATTACGTGTAGCCTCAGAGGTTATTAGCACCATACTCGGGCCTATACAAGTACCAACTCCACTCATTCTACCGAAAGAGTCATTACCCCTTTCAAGCAATCCGAAACGTAAAGAGCCAGAGGAAAGTTTATCACCCAAGGCTGCCAAGCAAGCTCGCATCGATGCCTACGAACTTGCTCTTTGGCAATATGTTGTCTCGCAGATTGGTGAACGTCCGTGGCGACCGCCAAAAGTTGCGAGCAACGCCTATTTTCTTTATAGTAAAGTAAACTACGAAGCTGCACGTAGACAATGCCAAGAAGGTCGACGTGCTGGAAAAGGAAAGCCATCCCCCAATGAAGTCCGTGTGATGGCGAGCAAAATGTGGAAAGAGGCAACTCCCGAGGAACGAAAGCCCTTTGAAGATCAAGCGGCTGAGCAGAAGAGAAACTATAATGACGCGGTCAAGATGTGGGCAGAACAAGCTAACGATTGGGATCGTCGATATCTAGAAGTAAGAGAAAACTACGAGAAAAACCACAAGTTGATCCTTAGCGAGGATGAGACAGAGAGTGGACGGGAAAAAAGGCGTGCTAAGGTGAATAGCTACGCGGAGAGCGAAAACAGTGACATCGAGATGGGACAATGAGGTCCAGACTCCAATTTCCGGCTACCTAACCTATCACCTATTTCACCCGGCTTTTTTCTCTTATCCGCATAGTATTCACGGGGCTTTCTTAACCTGTAACTGGAGTTACACTAGTAGGGCCTAATCGGAACATTCATACGACGAAGCTTCGGGGCTGGCATTTACACGGGCGTATTGGCTGCTTTGCTTGGGTTCTGGGGCCTCCTTATCGGTGCACAAAGGCGTACAAGGTCGTGTAAACTCATTTGCATCTACATGGGCACGACAAACAGCATCGGGTGGTGTATCACTATTCTGTGGTGAGAGATGGGAGTTCGTAGGTGCCAATCATTTTACTCTTTGTACTATTGCTTATATCCCCATCTCATGTTTGGCGCTGTTTTTATCGACCGGCACCAGAGCTCCTCCGAATGCTACTATTTTATTTGTCCTGCCTTCCTACATCGGGGCAAATGATGGAGGAGTGCCAAATGGCGCGTCGGATTCGGCACTCGAATGTAATGGGGCGGTTGATAGATGGGATATATTACCTATTCATTAGGCCACTCACCATACTTGCAGGTACATAATACAGTACTTGGCGCAGATAAATACAGTTTACAAAATTATTGTATAAATAATTGCATTTTCGGAGAATTTCCCATCATGGTACAATATTATCAAGCACAATGTAGCCTAATAGTTATCTAGGGAGAAATGGGAAAATTACCACCATTTAAAAACCTCATGAGCAATCGGTATACGGCCTAGTAAAGCGACCATGCAAGGAGTCAGTCGGCCTTGGGTCTCTAGTATAATACGGTAAGGGCCATGAAGATAGGGAATAGCTTATTCACATGACACCGTATTCACATCTGTTTTTAATACTGGCCATATTAGGCAATGTGACTCCGGCTCACAAGTGCAAGAAATGTATGTATGTATATGAACTCATCATTACACTTCTCTTAATATGACGAGGTGTGGGATGTTATGTGGTATACGAGAGGCAGCTTTTAGAAAGGGAGGATGGTGGGAGGTTTAGGGGTGGCCCCTATTTTTATTTTTATTTTTATTTTTATTTTTATTTTTTCAGGGGAAAACGACTATATAGAGAGTCAGTCCTTGCTTTAACAACCCTGTTGATCTGATCGATGCCCGTAGAGAGAAAGATACCACACTTGCTGTTCCCATCCGGCATTGTGAGGCAGATCTGGTTCTATAATAGGCAGGTAGAGAGATCTGTGTACCTTTGAAGATTATGGTGTTTGTTCCCCGTTGTACAGGGTAGCACGGAGGATATTCTGCCCAACGAATCGTAGAGCGTCTTTCCTGTTCTTCACTTTTAGGAATAGTTAATTTATTTGTTTGTGTTAGCCCTCGGAATTATTTGCAAGGACAAGTAACGGGGGACCTGCCCAGATTCCTGGTAAAGCTGTTGTTTTTAGGATGCTGCTGGGTTGAAGTGGTTGGCTGAGTGTTTACTTGAATTATAAATTTGAATTATGAGCTTGCGCGCTCAATCTTGAGAGGTTAAGTTTTGGAGACTTGGCTTGATTCCTTCATACCATGGATTAAAATCAAGCAATCCCTTAACGATTATCAAACACAAACATATAAACGCAGCAATAGAAGTCATGGAACTTGTTTATTGAGGCTTTGGTACACAGAGGGCTGGCATAGGGTAACTTTGATACAAAGGGAAGATGCGATATGGATAGATCACCATGCGGCCCCCTTTCCCCACGGGTTTTCCCACTCGTCTATAGATGAACCAATTTACATGTCTTCCGAGGCAGTAGCACCAGTGATAATTTCGACTAGCTCGCCGGTAATGACGGCTTGGCGGGTTCGGTTGAACAGAATCTGGTACTTGCTGATCATCTCACCAGCGTTCTTGGAGGCGTTCTATGATGGAATTAGTATAGGTAAGTGATGATAGAGTAAGATATGCTGAGGCTATTACGTACATCCATAGCATTCCGACGGGCCGAAATCTCGCAGGCGTGGCCCTCAGCTAAAGCCCAGTAGAGAGAGTTGGCAAGGGCATATTCCCGCAGGTTGGGGAGAAGCTCCTCGTCGACCTCAAAAGCCGAGAAGTTGGGGGAGTTAGCAATAGCCTCCTCGGAGAAGGCGTTGACAATAGTGGCCTCGTAAGCGGTGGCGTTGATGAACTTGTTGTACACAATCTTGATATCGGAGTAGTCGGTAGGGAGCTGGACGACCTGGTCGGCAATAGCCTGGGCATCAGCGAAGGTTGGGACGTCCTTGCCAATACCAGCGAAGGTCAAGGCGATATCCTTGGCGTTAGTTCGGCTGAGCTGGGCACGGGACTTCTCGCCGATGAGAACAAGGTCGGCAGGTTGGCTGTCAGGGCCGAGCTGGCGACGCATGAAACGCGAGAGACCAGAGTGAATACCACCGCAGAGACCCTTGTCGGAGCTGCAGACAATATACAGAGTCTTCTTGCCCTCGGCCTCGAGGGGTTTCGTCTCAGCAGACTCGAAGACTTCCTGAGAGGTCTCTCCATACGTGCGGGACTCGTTCATGGCTCGTTGGGCACGGGTCAGCTTGGTGGAGGCAACGATCTTCATGGTGTTGGTGATCTTCTCGATGTTGCGAATCGACTTCAGACGGCCTTCGATCTCTCGCAATGTGGCATAGGTAGCGGCATTTTGGGCGGTGCTGTAGAAGCAGGGTAATCAGAACACGGTGGGGTTTATCACAGGCATAGGTAGAGGGCGCGGGAAGGCGACGTTGACGGCTGTCTGCGAATTGCCTCACACCGAGTCTAGCAGCAAAATTAGGAATTCCGACACGTACCGAGCAGGAATAGCCGCAGCGGAAGAGCCAGCTCTCAGAGCCGGTCGAGCTACTCTCGAAAGCATCTTGAAAAGGAGTGAAGGAATGCGGAATGAGCCTCAAACACCAATGGCTGCTTGATTGCGATGCGCGGCGCAATCAATTGGTTGACTCTTGAATGAGAGGGTTGATATTATTTAGCTGCGAAGCTGCTTGCTTCCCTGCCAAACAGCCGACCTCACTTCTGATCGAACCAATCTTTCCGGACAACGGCAAATTATCGGGCTACAGTGGAGACAATCCTCCATCGCCAGGTGCCCGCTGGGTGGGGCTTTGCGCAGGACTGGACTTCAGGTCAGGAGGATACCTAGGTACCTGGTAGGTAACAATTATCAGCTTATCAGTGCCTACATACTGATACATAGGTATGTACCTACATAATAGGTAAGTCCCTAACCTCCCTCGGTACATGTAGGTAGGTAGCTAATGTGCAGGGTAGTGTTTACAACAGGCCGTGTCCAACTATAGGTAGGTAGAGTCAAAAGTAAAAAGAATAAAATAAAACATAAATCGATCCATCATCAATCAATGCATTGGCCACATGTGCATCTTTTCCGAAGTCGCATACATCATAGACGTCGGTAGAACACAAACACAGAATAAGGTTATCATAATCACCTACATCTACTACTTGTAGTATGTAGTGTATAGTGTACATCTAGATAGACCACCTACATCAGATGAATCTGCAGTTTATTTGAATCATATGATCTCCATGATGCCCACCAAAAGCACCCATCTGAGTAAGGTAGCTAAGTAGATACTTTGCACCATCAGGTTGTAAGTGCAATAACATACCTCTCTTGCTGCAACCAGTGAGCACTAATTAAGAAAGAAAAAAAACATAAAAAACACAATAGCTGGGCATTCAGCCAGTCAGTCAGCCAACCCAGTCAATCTTTCACATCCCTGTCTAAAACTCATTCACATATGGTACATTGTACACTCACTGCACATACCTCTCTCTCTCTCTCTCTCTCCGCACTTACCATGCTTCAAGCAAGCAGTAGACGCCCTATATACATTAAATACCTACCCTCTTAAGTATCTACCTACAGATTACAGGCAGTACTCATCCAGCAACATGGTAATCTGTACCTACCAGCTAAGGTAGCATTGTAGCATTCCTGGGCATTCCTGTCATCCCGAGTCCTTCTCCCTCCGTCCTCCCTCCCTCCCTAACCCAGGTGGGTGCCCCACTCTCTTGCACGGAGCCTACCTCCTAACAACAGGTAGTAGGTAGTACCCAGCAAACGACAACCAGCTGGCAAAGACTTTTTCATCGTTTTCCTCGTCGCCTTACCAGTTCAACAAACAGGTGACAGGCTGCGTGACAACTGTGGCATTCTTTAATTGCCCCTAGTCCGCCCCACTACCCAACAACACCCAGCCAATAGCACTCGCTCTGGCCTCTTGCAGTGTACATACGCTACAATACGCTACAAGCTACAATACCCATAGGTACCTATGGTACCGTGCCATCCCATAGTAGTGTAGTACATGCCTTACACACTATCTAGCATGGCTTGTGGGCCAGCCCAGACTGAGTCTTGACTTGTGAAGCCTTCAAGACCTTGCTCGCCTCCATATACTTCACCAAGGCCTGCCCACCTGCTGCTTTTTTCCCTTCCAAATCTCACACCCGCTCCCTTCCTCTCCCTCTTCTTCTCCCCCCAGCTTCCCTTCCGCTCTACCCTTTCCTTTTGGCGTCTGTCACCTCCTAGCTCTATAGATTGGGGTGGTGCACTACGGTGTCGACCACCCTTCGCAATCCTACTGTGCCTCTACCTTTCCTAGGCCGGCTTTTCTCCAGCCGCCTGATACGCTTCTTCCCAACGCGCATCTCACCCGCCTTGTGCTTTACACCCACGGCTGGAATTCACCATTGCACTATCCCTATCCGACAACACTTCTCACAACCACATCATCTACTTCATCAACTATCGCCTCACGCGCCCATCATGTCATCAGACGATGATATGCCTCTAGCGCGCACCAATGGCCATTGTATGTATCGACGCTTATTTTCTCCTACAACACACAAAACCACCCCGCGACTAGAGTTCACTCCCATTTCTGTATCCTTGTGTCCTAGGTCACTGTCCTCTTGCAGTGGCTTGGTTCTACAACAATAGCTGCATCTCTTGAACGGTGAAAAAAATTTACTGACTTTTTTTTTTTTGCGCTCTAGTATCTGCCGAAAAGATCTCAAAATCTGAAGATGGATCCATGGATATTGACTCCGATTCCAACATGAGGCCCGCCCCATTATCAATTCGCAACGGTCCTATCTACGATGATGACGACACCCCCCTCGTAAACGGAAATGGCAAGCGAAAATCGCGATCATCTGTTGGCAAGGTTAACTACCATGAATCGGACGGCGAGGCTGGGAGATCTGTAGGTCTTGGCCCAATTTAAATTTACAACCTCGGGCGCTAACTAGGTGCTAGACAAAGCGGCATAAAAAAGCTGTTGTAGATGACTCCGACTCGGATGTTCCTATCAAGAGTAGGGCAAGGCTCCCTCCAGCTGCTGATGAGACGGCAGTTGCCGAGGATTCGGACGATGATATTCCCCTGAATAAGAAGCTTGTGGATAAGCGTAAGTCTATCGACAAGGCTGCTGAGAAAGAAGCCAAAAGCCTACGAGCGAGCGAGTCGAAAGCGAAGAAGCCAACACCAAAGAAGGTTATCAAGGATGAGTCCGACGACGATGCGCCCTTGTCTGGGGCGAAGAGTCGAAAGCGCTCCGTCAACGGAACGAACGGAAAGGCCAAATCATCTAGTGCGAAACAGGCAGATTCCGATTCCGATACCCCTATGCGAAAGAAGGGGAAGGCTGCTACCCCAAGAGCAAAAGTTAAAACGGAACAAACATCGTCCGGCAAAAAGCCCCCGGCAAAGAAAGCGAAGAAAGAACCAAGTGAGGATCCCGCCGATGGAGAAGACGATGATGAGGAAGAATACCGCTGGTGGGATCAAGCCAATGCAGACGACAGTATTAAATGGCAATCGCTCGAACATAATGGGGTTCTTTTCCCCCCTGAGTACGAGCCTTTGCCAAAGAATGTGAAGCTCGTCTACAATGGAACTCCCGTTAATCTACATATTGAAGCCGAAGAGGTTGCAGGATTCTTTGGCGCCATGTTGAACTCTGCACACAATGTTGAAAATCCCGTCTTTCAGAAGAACTTTTTCAACGACTTCAAGGATGTACTAAAGCGTACAGGCGGAGCCAAGGACCGGCAAGGTGCCAAGGTTGACATCAAGGAATTCTCGAAGCTTGACTTCCAACAAATTTTCGATTACTACCAAGGTAAAAGCGAAAGTAGGAAGGCTCGCTCCAAGGATGAAAAGGCTGCGGAGAAGGCAGAGAAAGACAAGCTCGAGGCACCATATATGTACTGCAAATGGGATGGTCGTAAAGAGAAGGTCGGTAATTTCAGAGTTGAACCACCTGGACTATTCCGTGGCCGTGGCGAGCACCCGAAAACCGGCAAGGTTAAGTTACGGGTCATGCCTGAGCAAATTACAATCAACATCGGCAAGGATGCCCAGGTTCCTCGTCCTCCGGAAGGCCACAAATGGAAAGCTGTACAGCATGATAATAAGGCTACTTGGTTGGCAATGTGGCAAGAAAACATTAACGGCGCCTACAAGTATGTCATGCTTGGCGCTCAAAGTACCGTCAAAGGCCAAGCTGATCTCAAAAAGTTTGAGAAGGCCCGTGAGCTGAAAAAACACATCGCCAAAATCCGAAAAGATTATGAGCGAGATCTCAAGGCCGATTCCATGGCTGATCGTCAACGCGCTACAGCCGTCTATCTCATTGACAGATTCGCGTTGAGAGCAGGTAATGAGAAGGATGCCGAGAACGAAGCAGAGACGGTTGGCTGCTGTTCATTGAAATTTGAGCACGTCACTCTAAGAGAGCCTAACACCGTTATCTTTGATTTCTTAGGTAAAGACAGCATTAGGTTCTATGATGAGGTCACCGTTGATCGCCAAGTGTTCAAAAACCTTCGGGTATTCAAGAAGTCGCCCAAGAAGGAGGGCGACGATATCTTTGACCGCTTGACGACTTCTCAGTTAAACAAGCACCTTTCAAACTACATGCCAGGACTGACTGCCAAAGTCTTCCGTACTTACAACGCCTCGTTTACGATGTGCAGGTTGTTAAACGAGATAAAGGAGGAAGAGAGAACTATGGCCGAGAAGATTAAGCTCTATAATGACTGCAATCGCGAAGTGGCGATCCTGTGTAACCACAAGCGCACGGTCGGCGCGTCACACGAAGCCCAGATGGGGAAACTTGCGGACCGAATAAAAGCTCTCAAGTACCAAGTGTGGCGTAATAAGCAGATGATGTTAGATCTTGATTCCAAGTTGAAGAAGAAGAAAGGCGCAGCTTTCTTTGAATTAGACCCTGACCTTGACGAAGCGTGGATCCTCGAGCATCAGAATTTCTTAGTTGAGGAGCAACGGACCAAAATCCAGAAGAAGTTCGAAAAAGACAACCAGAAGCTTCAAGAGTCGGGCGAGAAGATTATGCCCGATAAGGAGCTCAAGGAGAGGCTTAAAGATGCCGACGAGCTAGCAAAGAAGTATAAGAAAGAGAATAAATCAAAGAAAGTCGAGGCTGAAGGAAAAGCCCCCACTGTCGAAAAGATTGAGGCCAATGTTAAGAAAATCGAAGAGCGCATTCGGACTATAGAGCTTCAGGCCGCTGATAGAGATGGCAATAAGGAGGTGGCTCTTGGAACCTCTAAGATTGTAAGTTTGTCTTGGTCAGGAGTTTAGTAGTGACGTGATTACTAATAGGCTCTAGAACTATATCGATCCTCGTCTCACCGTTGTCTTTGCCAACAAATTCAATGTTCCCATTGAGAAATTCTTCTCGAAAACTCTTCGTGAAAAATTCCATTGGGCTATCAAGTCTGTTGGTGAAGACGACGAGTGGCAGTTTTAAGTAGATCAACAAGCGAAGCGTCCTGTTGCAACCACTAGTTGCAATCACTAGTAGCAACGGAAAACATTCGCTTGTACGACACATATTGCTTTTGTTTAATGGGTGTCTAGCCGAGCGCATCCCCCAGCATCACTACATCATGACGCTCCATGGCAACTCAGACGGCGAGTGTCACTACGTGAAAACTAGCATCATTACCACTAAATAGGCGTTCTTGCGTCTAGTTCTACTGGGGATACGCCAAGCGTGGGTGGTTCTTGTATGGAAAGTGTATATGCGTTACATTAAATAGGGTATCAATGATCAAGGCTTTTAGTCGGATACACCAGCAGAGAGGCCGATTAAAACCATAGACAGAGTAGTAATATACAACATATGCATGATTTAGCAACTTATTGGGTTCCCCAGTCATGCATATCATCTATTGCAATCAGATATTTGGCCAGAAGCCGAATCATGTAGACGAACAGTACGATACGTATGGTTAGAAATACTTAACGTGCGATAAACGCCGAGGGCGGGCCCACGAAATAGAGGAACACTAACAGGTATGTACCTACAGCACCATAGGTACGTATACATAACGTAGGTGAGGGGTTTGAAGCAGACTTAGTTTCACAGGAGTGTAAGCATACTCCCATATGAATGCTTTCTCCAGAACGTCAATAGTATGTCGGTCCATCGTCTACCAGGGTCGTAGCATCGAGCTTGCGCCTCAACGTTAGCCATTGTCCGCCCGCGTGCCCAAAGTAGCTGCTAAGCATCGCCGCTACGAGAGCCCAGGGAACCATGCCCACAACGACCGTGTCAACTTCACAGCCAGCCCCTAGACCAACCAAACCAACCCACACGATCCAAATGAGGAAGAAAATCGCTTGATATGGTTCTCGTCCTTGCATTCGATGTCTATACGAGGATACACAGCACCCCAAGACCAGGCAAGAGACGAGTAACGTGCCATGACTTATACCGGGACGTAATGGGGAAATGGTGGTCCTAAATATTGTGCCAAATTTATGGGTTGGTGCTGCTCGCTGTACTCGGATGAGCTAGTTTGTCCCTGTTAATCGGGTTTGTGAAGCGCTGCTTACCACTACCTCTTTTTGGACAGTGTAATAACTCGTGACAAGCGAGCATGCAGCTGCAGGAAGGGCTTCGACCAGCGCTGAACCCCCCGTCAGTGCCAAAGCATGTGGCTTTTGGCGAGACTCGGGCGTGCGAAAGGGGTGGGAAAACATCTGCTTCCTGTTGAATTGAGCAAGAACAATCCAATATTAGATGTAGCCCAGGGCACTTTGATGCCACCAAAGGGGTACAGTAAATTGTAAAGAAGTCGCCTTCTACCTTATACCTCTCTCCCGATCCGGGCTCCATAGACCCCTACCCGCGAGCCGAAGGAGAGTAACAAATGAGTTGCCTACCTTTGGGCGCCATCGTTTAGTTGGGCTTTAATCCGCCTCGGCTCCAAGGATTACGCGTTTATCTAGTATAACTTATCCTCTGAGACATGACGCGAGGGAGTATTGGGCTGCGCATTCTGCAAGGGTCTTTCGGAATCGACGATTAGGCACCCGCGAGGCACATCATATCATAAGTATCTCGATCTCGGCTTGCTCCAAACATAGGTAATACTAAGGCGCCGCCGTCTAAATTTCTCCCCAATCACACAATCATGCCTCAAGGCGAACCACAAGGCTACCAAGCTGCCTAAAAATATAAGACAAGGCGACTAAAGTTATCCGGCATGCCATGCACGTCAGCTATTCATGGGCTAATGATCATGGGCTTATCGCTAGGACGTCTCACCGCAACAATAAGTGTAAATTAGGCAGCAACGCAGAAACGTTCTCCTGTTTTACTCTTCGTTGCTGCTGGTAAGCTAGGTTCCTCGAGACACATGCATAGGCAGTGCGGCTATGAACGATGAGTTTCCCCCATGCGTTCGTTCGCCAGGAGTTTTTGCGATGCTATACAAGAAGCTGGACTCTGCCTCTCCAAAGTCTCTTACCTATCTCCCATTCGCCCGATATATGCCATTAAATCTCAATACATGAGTTCTTATTTTCGGTGTCCCATGCAGTTCTACCATAGGGTAACCATTAATAGTAGCTCTCTTCATTATGGAGGCTTCAATCAAAATTGTCTCGAAAGGGGTTATGATGGGCGCTGCAATCACGCTCGTCGCGATACGCCGTGAACATACATTCTATAATTGTGTGTAAGTTCCCTCCGGTCGACTAGGTTGAATCGAAGTCAAATTGATGATTTGGAATAGAACTCTCGGCCTTTTCAGTCTCGGCACCGTGGTACACGTCGTGAAGAGTCTGAGTGTGACAATTCCGTAGGCTGATCGCTACATTGTCCTATTATTGTCAGCAGGCTAACGGATGCAGTCTCCTACATCTATTGCTCGCAATAATACCATCTATACTCACGGTCATTGTGGTGTCCCAGCTGCGGCTCATTCCGGTCCTGGAGTATGCGCCAGTCATTATTGCCTTCATCCTGTGGCTCGTCGAAGATTTCTCTCGTTTACACCCGGGGGCTCCGTGGCTTCTGCCGTGGCGGAAGGAAGAGATACATGGCGAACGTTGCGCTCCAAGCGCTTCGCCCCCTTTGGCACTCAGTAGCACGTTGGGTTTCCGTGGGTCGGTAGTTCTAGACTACGGAGTCGATAATGATAGGTCCATCATGTCTGCCCAGGATAGCAACCTCTTGTTGAGGTATATGTGGAGTCCCAGTCAGAGCTATGTTCCGAGTTCCAGACTCTCGGACATTTCGTTGTCATCCAGTAGACCAGAGAGCTTGCCGTCCTCTTGGGGGACGTTAACCAGAAACTGGTTTCCAGAGTTTCCAGCCCAAGGACGGGATTTTGATGAACCAAACCATTCTGGATTTCCGAGAGCACAAACCGTTTAGGATGTTGTCCGTGGAGATGGTCCGCCCCAAGCAATTCCGCTTGCCATCAAGGATGAAACCGCAGGAGTCCAGGATACTTTTATACCCGGGGAGTTTCCGTTTATCGTCACCGCAGTGTATAGATGATTTTTCCTAACCGGGATGCTACTATGATTTGCCCTGTTCTTTCCTTCATTCTCCTTCTACTCTATAATCAGATCCGATTTTATGGATAGTTATGAGGGCAATGTTCAAGTCGGACAAGTCTTCAACCTCTGTACCACCCAGGGAAACAAGTACCAATGGAATCGACCCGTGATGAACTCCACCCACTCATAGGAGTTAGACAACAGCAATTGAATTTGTTCATCTATTTGGGATATTGAGACAACAGGCTTCCGGGCCATCCTGTCCATTACTTGAATCATAAAGCCCACCTATGCGCCAGTTCGCGTTGTTAATATTAGAAGGGAAAGCAACAGTGCTCCTGTCTTACACCAGCAGGAGTCCACATACAAGTTGACTCACTAAGGTATATATGCAAAAAAAAAAAAAAAAAAAAAAAAAAAAAAAAAAAAAAAAAAAGGCAAGAATGAAAACAACAGTGCAGTAGGTCAGTCGGTAGTAGCTGCGCACATTTATTCGGGACACGTGGGGATAACTACCCGAGACATACCCTATTGGATATCTAAGATGTCTAAATTTGATGATCGAAACAGAAAAACCACCTAGTGTAACCACTAAGTAGGCAATCCTGAACAATGGATGTCTATCGAACAAACAGTCCAACTATCCAGGCGGTACCCTGCGTAGAGCTGTTCCTAGATATGCTGTATATGCTTCGATACCAATCCTAGTCCAGCAACCCTAGAAAAACACTGTAGTCTACGAAGTACACGGGCGAGTGACCCAGAGACCCTTTTATGAGGAACACCTAATTCCTAGGTATTATGGCGAATTTAGATGGAGCGAGGAAATCTCGAACGTGGACATTATTTAGTAAGGCTATCTTAGTTACATAACCTCTCCTACACAACTCTAGTGTAGGTACTCCGTAGTGTAGCTCTGATAAACCGAAGCCAAGCATAAGCGTGTGTCGAACACGAGATCCCATCCCACCAGGTTAGTCATTACCACCAGCCACCTAAATACAACTCGAAGCACCATCTGAGACCCAGCCACGCTGGTGTGAGATCCCGCTAACCCGGAAATAGACGGCATTAACGTCTCCAGCCACTCTCGACGTCATTAGAGGGCTGTTGATAACAGGGATCCCTAGCACAGGTACCTAGCAGTAAGTATACCTGGTACCTAAGGTAGCAGCTTTAGTGGTTCCGGTGAATCCCGTCACTCCACACCGACAAGATCAGGTCGCAATGAACAAGCTTGCAGACTCTGTAGTCAGGCCAACGCATCATACACCCTTCACTGCCTACTGTCATCCACCGTCAGACCGTTAGATCCCTCGAATCTCTTGGCAGTGTTGGTGCCCTCATTGGTAGCTCTGCATCGAAATATCAGGTGGTTGGAGTAGCTCCTGGTTGAAATATGACTACCTCAATGCGTTCTTTCACTTCTAACCGTACTTATTCGTATCTTATTATTTTATAACAATGGTATTGCGTGTGCGTTGACTCTCCTTGTAGTGCTCCATTCTATTAGACTACTCAGCACTGTGTATATACTCTCTTAAACCCTCCTTCTCCTGCTAAGCGTCTCGTCTCTGCCGTGTTTGCCAAACTTCTCGTGAGACAGGGTTGCTTCTGTCAGCCACTTCTCTTCTTACTTTTCTTATCTAGCATCAACAGCAAAATCATTCACAGTTTCCACACCAAAAAAAAAATGTTGTTCTCGAGCCGGTCATTTGCAGCCGCAACGACGGCTACTGCTATTGTTACCTTCCTCTCTAGCTCAGCCACAGCTCAGACTTATACATCCTGCAACCCTCTAGAATCCAGTACGTTGAACTTGGAGTACCTCCAACCTTCACGATCACCTTGTTTCAAACATTCTAATTAGAGATTCAGCCTCTTGTCCCGCCGACCCCGCCCTAGGCAAGACAATCGATATCGACTTCACTCAAGGTGGCTCGGATCAGTTCACGTCCTCTGGTGGTATCCCGACATACGATTCAAACGGAGTATCATTTACGGTTGCGAAGAGCGGCGACTCACCCCAGCTCATTTCCCTCTTCTACATCATGTTCGGTCGGGTTGAAATCACCATGAAGGCCGCTCCGGGTGCTGGCATAGTCTCATCGCTGGTGTTCGAGTCGGATTGTCTTGACGAAATCGATAATGAGTGGCTTGGCGCTGACGACAGTGAAGTGCAAACCAATTATTTTGGTAAGGGTATCACGGGCTCATACAACCGTGGTCAAGTAAGTTAGAAGATCTTCGGAGCTCATAAAGCTTTAAATGAAGATGGGCCTTTATTGGCCAAAAGCTGACATATTTTCAGTTCAACCCTGCAGCCGACAACCAGGGAGAGTTCATCACGTATACCGTGGATTGGACGAGCGATCGGATTATATGGACGGTGGGAGAAACCGTCGTGCGCACACTAAACGCCAATGAGGCCGAGTCCAACCAATACCCCCAGACGCCTATGCAGATCAAATTTGGCGCCTGGTCCGGTGGTGACTCGAGTAACTCCCAGGGCACCATCGAGTGGGCACGTGGCCCGACTGACTACTCCCAAGGACCTTTCTCGATGGTAGTACAGCGTATCAAAATAACGGATTACAGCACAGGTTCAAAATATACCTATGGTGATACATCTGGATCCTGGGAAACGATCCAGGCCGAAGGTGGATCTGTGAATGGCAATCTTGGTGGTGCGGGTGACTTGACCACAACGGCTGTCACTACTGCCGCCGCCTCGACTTCAACTGCCAGCGTGCCTGCTGGAGGCATCGGCTCAGGTACGTCAGACTCGGGTTCTTCCAGTCTGCCTGACGGCTGGGTGATGACGCCGGATGGAAAGGTTGTCCCGTCAAGCTCGGCCACTGTACGTATGTTCTCAACTCCGATCCCCTTCACCTTTGCTTTGGCTAGGTTCTACGCTTCATAATGGGGTATTTAACAGCCAATCAAAGACTATAGCACTAACAGGTCTAATAGGAGTCTGCTACTCCCTTATCTTCTCTGTCTTCCTCTTCACAGGCCTCAGCGGAAGCTGGAGCTTCTGGCCTTGAAACCATAGCGATTACGAGGTCCGATAATGGAATTCTGACAACAATTACCACAGTGTTAAAGCCGACAGCAGCAGATCTTGTGACAGTTACTAGTGCACCCGCTACCACCACAACGACCAACACAGATGGAGCAGCGGATAAGCCTGAGGCTCCAAACAGTGGAGCTATACAGCAACTGGGCATTCATACTCTACTTGTCCTCGTTGCAACGATGATGTCATCGGTAGTCTGTATCATTATGATCTGAGTGTATTGCGAATCGAGCACGCAGGGACTGCATGGCGCGGGCGTTTACGGTAATTTGAAGAATGCATTTTAAAGGGCATGATTAGGCATATTATATTGGACGCGAATGGGAATATGTCCAGGGATACCATGCGCATATACAGTCCGAAGATGGGACGAGTAATTGCGATAACGCGAACAAGACAAATGAATCAAGTCGGTGGGACAGCTATGGGCTATTCCATACACGGCTAGCAATCCACCCAATGAGACGGGTGGGAATGATTGAAGCATGGTAGAAATGATAGATCACAAGCCAACGCTATGTAGATTGCAAAGACTGGGGAATGCGACGCAAATACCCAAGTAATATATAATCGATATCCTTCCTCGTATTCTTTTTTATTATCCTTTATAAGCCACTTTCGATGTCATCATGAATTGTCTCTTACCTAAGGCAATCAACCCTAACGTGGTCCTGATTAGATACTTACTAATGTAGTGTAGGTCACGCGAGATACTATATGACGATGGGTTATGGGATGGAATGGATATATGCGGCTATACTCGGAGATGGATAAGCGGAACCCTTGGCGGACGTGCCGCCGTGTTCGGGGTGAACCACAACCGGGACCCCACCAAGTGTACCCGGAAAACAATTGGAAGGACTATCACATAATTCTTACTTCTGACCGACTATCTTAGACACACAGCGGGCAAGAATGGTATTCCTTCATGTCTAACACAACATGTCGGCGGCTCAATTCAAGAGCGCCAAGTGCGGACAGCCCCCACCCGGCACCGCACCTGGTTGAGTGATCCAACAAGCTACGATAACGTGTGTATATTCGTAGATATGCTTGTCTTACGGCTTTGCATCTATAATGCCTGTGTATTTTCCGCTTACACTTGATTACCCGCTTCAGATAATCGGCTCCGGCTATCTCATCAGGCTTTGTTCTCTTTACCTAAAAAAAATAAAGCCGCGGTTTCGGAACCCATTGAAGGGACCGAGCCTTCATGTACCCAACCATTACATGAAAGGCGTAAACTAAGCTTGAGTCAGGTGGCCCGGGTGGTACCTGAAAGCCGGGTCGCCCCATACCTTGATTTAAGTTTCCCATAGACGTAATTGGCTTAAGTCTGTCGAAGAGATGTAGAACGCACATACTAGTAAGAGTGGCTATCTACGTCTACTATCTAGACTACCATGTAGGTGCGTATGTACCAAAGGGCGTATAAAGCACCACAAATGAATGCCTACTCCCGTTCCCACCCTGACTCACCACCTATTCGCATGTCTACTCGTTCACTTACCATCACCACCACTTCTGATATTTTGCTATACATTTGCCTACAGCTTTTCTCTACTCACTTCTAAACGACCTAAGCATATCTGTCTCTTTGGCAGTTACCTATAATTGCCATCGACGCCACTAACAGACCTTCTCTTTTGAAGCTCGAGCGGAAGCGCAAGTAGACGCATTATGGCGACGACGAATGGCGGTACCGTTGAAGTGGCGGCGGCACTACCCGCTGTAACCCGCCAGGATAACCCTCCGCCCAAGCAGCTGGCCGTGGAACCGCTTACCCTAGCCGGCATTGCGGCTCGCAGGGCCAAAGCCGGTAAGCTGGTCGCCGGAACAGCAGCGTATTCGGATAGTGATATGTTTAAGAGCCCGGTATGTCTATCTTCTTTTAATTCGTAGGGACTAGACGAAAGATTGAGACCTAGAATGAGAGTGTGAAAGGCTATGGGGATTGTGTCTGACAAGTCACATCATCCATATATTTGTGAATTAGAAGGACAAGAGCGAAAAACAAGCCCTGTATGAGTTTTTGCAGCGAGTCGGTGGTGTTATGTGCGAGTACTTTGTAAAGGAGATGCTCCTTTAAATGGCTGACATATTGGATTCGCACAGCAAGCATATAATCATCTCAAAGCGAGGCGATGGGATCGTGAGTTAATACTATTATAACTTGTAATAGACGTGCGACTAACAGAGTCCAAGATCATCTAAGTCCCGAGGTTCTGGCGCGGCACCCTTGTGCTTTGAAGAAAGCAGCGCTAAACCTCAAGAAACCCGGCATGCTGTCCCTTGGTGGAGGACTACCATCGGCAGACAACTTCCCTATCGAATCTTTAAGCAGTGAGTACACGATCTTACGTAGCCTTTATCTATCGAGCATTATCGCAAGTTTTATACTATCCATTTAAACTGATTCTTAGTACTAATCACTCTCTACAACGTAGTGCAGGTTCAACATCCACCGTCTTTTGGCAAAAATTCTACGGAGGTATCGGGGTATGATACCACCATGGGTAAGCACGACATTCGGGATAAGGATGGTGTCTACGATGTTTCTGTCGCCCTCAATTACGGCCAGGCCAATGGGTCCGCGCAGATGATGCGTTGGGTAACTGAGCACACAGAACTTGTTTTCCGCCCCCCTTATGCCGATTGGCGATGCGCGTTGAGTATCGGCAGCACGGGTGCCTTGGATTCCGCACTGCGCATGTTCTGTGACCGCAATAGGCGTGACTCTATCCTTACTGAAGAGTATAGTTTCGCGACAGCGCTAGAGACCATTGCTCCATTGGGTATCAAGGTCTTTGGTGTACGTATAGATGAACAGGGTCTATTACCTGAAAGCCTAGATGAGATCCTAAGCAACTGGGATGAAAATACTAGGGGTGCGAGGAAGCCTACTGTGCTCTATACAGTGCCCTCTGGTCAGAACCCAACTGGTGCGACAATGAGTCTGCAAAGGCGGAAGGATGTTTACAATGTATGCAGCAAGCATGACGTGTACATTTTCGAGGATGAGCCATATTACTATCTACAGATGCCACCATACGACAAGGCGAATTCGGCCGCCCAGCCCGGTGCCGTCGACGTCTACTCGAACCAAAGCACCGAGGACTTCTTGAAAAATCTCATCCCAACTCTACTAAGTATTGATGTAGACGGGCGTGTGTTACGCATGGATTCCTTCAGTAAAGTTGTAGTCCCGGGTTCGCGGATGGGTTGGGTCACGGCGAGCGAACAAGTCATTGAGCGCTATATCCGACTTCAGGAATGTTGTAGTCAGGGCCCGGCTGGTTTTTCTCAAGCCCTGATGTATAAACTACTTGACGAGACATGGGGCCACGAGGGATATTTGCGATGGTTGATACGCCTGAGAAGCGAGTATACGCAGCGACGAGATGCGCTGCTCGATGCCTGCGAGAAGCATTTGCCAAAGGATGTGGTGAGCTGGACACCACCAGCCTCAGGCATGTTTGTGAGTACTCCCCCTTGTCTCCCGGTTTTCGGATACCTGGATGGATACCAGTTTCCAATATATTCCACTCCTTCCAAACCTTTCTCGCCTGAAATACTTCTAACTGGCGAACTTGCAGCTTTGGCTGCGCGTAGATCACACTCGCCATCCTCACGTGGGGGAAAAGACCCTCCTTGAGCTCGAGGAGGAAATTTTCGACTCGTGCATCGAGAGTGGCGTCCTCGCGTGCCGCGGATCCTGGTTCTGCGCTGAAAGGGACGTCGAACTTACCGGCCTCTTCTTCCGCACTACATTCGCAGCAGCAACGCAGGCAGATATGGATGTTGCTATTCAGAGGTTCGGGCAGGCTGTTAGAGCGAGCTTTGGGATTTAAGGGGGTGAAATTATACTTTAGTTTACCAGAACGATAAGCGCGTTTTTGGGGCCCGTATAGCCATGTCCAAACGAGAAATACGTGGCTGGTCTAAGCATGGTATAGATTGATAGACAAATAGGATTGAGGCTTGAAATCATATGCCCCCATAACCCTCTTTGAATATTGGAAATTGTAATATCGCCAATATCGCCAGGTAGGCATCAAGTTGTTAGGGTATATACTATGTACTACGTGAGGCCTCCGAGAACAACGCTCCATCTTCTTGCCCTACTATTAGGTACGAGGTTAGGCAATAAAGTCATTAAACTACGGCGTGATAGATGCCTACAACAATCCGACATGTTTAGTTTACAAGTGGCAATCATATCCGTGACCTCGTAGATAGGTTTTACCTCCCGTACGGAATCAGACGCTGTACCAGTCCGGCTTGGACTAGCATGGATAAAGGGTATGGTATCTCTTTAATCACCCAACGAACTCCGTAAGCACTAGCAAGGATTAGTACTGACTACCTATTTTCCTAATGCTTTACACCTAATCTGTCTCTATTAATTCCGCGGGGTCTGACATTGTAAACTTAAGAAATCTCGAAAGAAAAAAAAGTCTGCAGATAGTTACAATAAAACATATTCTTTTTAAGAATGCCCTTACATTGATTAAAGCTCTTAAATTAACAACATAATCAAGGAGTGTTTAAAGGTTGAAAATGTAGGTTGCTTTGCTGTAATAATGTCACTCTGAGTCACTTACATTTGCAGGATTAATATGGCCCAAACAATAGGTCTAGAGTTGCCTAGGTGATTAAAGGGATAATTCAAGTATTGCTATGTCTCGCCTCGTCTTTTAAATGGTTGTTGTACGCTCTCATTCCTATTTTCATCTCATGATATTTGCTTCCATGTTACTCATTCGTCCGGTTTTTGAGGCGCGTTGTTAGTACATAAATCGATGGTGGGGTGAGGTTGTGACAAGGGGCAATGATGTGCAGCTGGGAACTAAGGTCGTATTCAACTAATAAGTCTACATGGTTCTCAAGGTCCTTGGATTGCCAGGAATTAGTCTGAAAGTCTGAGAATCCCAAGGCCTATTTATACCCATTACTTCTACTATGATTCTACGATTCCTTTCAGCTAAAAACATCAATACGCCGTATTCCAGAGGTCTCGGTTGCAACTGAGACATCGCGATAGCTTCATGTCCAACTATCCCCATCACTCATAGTCTTGGCAGTACGATTGCTTCATTGGGAGTAGTTCAGTCTTGGCAGTCTTTGGTAGTCTTTGACAGTGTGACAGGTTTAGTAAAAGTAAACCCGAAAATACTAAGAATGTTGTTAAAGCACACCCAGCTCTGATTTGCCATCGGGGCAGTACTACAAATTCCGGGTGGACTTCAGCTGGCTATCTGGAAGAAGATCATGACCGAGAATTGCGTCGGTGTACGCCCCGTCCTAGAACCCCCCCCTTCTTCCTAAACTTAAAAATGGGGATATTTGTCCTCTGGCTCACGACTTCCTACGAAGTTATCCATTATCTCAACTCAAGCTTATTGCGACACGTGGTGCCATATCATGGGGTCTAAAGCCGCGCTCGAGTTCGTGAACGCCGATGTAGTTCGAGACTCGAGCCCCGCGCCCAGTAATGTCCCATTGAGACCATCACGTATCTAAGGCTGTCTAGACGAGTGTAATGTGACGAGAAAAAACGCTGCACAGACTTACAGCTAGACACATCCGATCTTTAACGAGCACTAAATACGGACCTCCGGTTATCTCCCTTCAGAATGTAGTAATAACTTATGTGGTCCCTACGGCGATATACGGGGCCGAAGCTCGGTATGCTGGCAGAACGAAGCTGGCGAAAAGCTCACGAAACCACCAACTAGTAAGCGTGAAAGTGGACTAGCACATAGATTAGACCAACAAAACACTGCTCTTGGCCATACAAAGGGGTCTAACGCAGGACCTGTTAAGTATTGCTCCTAGCATTTGAAAGTCTCTAACCTATAGGTTGAAAACGATTCAAAGACCCTCCTCTGAGAGAAGAGTAGTGAATCCCACATAAAGTGTGCTCATCGTCGAACTATCTATATTATTCTCCGCAAACATTCTAACAATCTCTGTGTAATCCATCTCCTTATTATTCCCCGCTCGATTCCATACTTCTCGCACTACTTTGTACATAATCTGACCCCGACAGCGAGGATCAGCAGCAGCGATTGCCAGATTTTCTGTAATCAGCGACATTCGGCAACAATCCACATTGCCCTCGTTTCTGCGGCCTTGCGAAATGGCGCTGATGTAGACCTGGCGATATTCGGCGAGAGTCTGAGGCGAGTCCTCCCATAATCCCTCAGGTTCGACGCCTTGCTCCATGGATTCCTCGTATCCATACATGGCCGGATCCCAGTCACGTATGAGCCAGCCGGGATATCCTTTATTGCCGACGGAGCGAGGGACTGCGGCTACGCCATCCCAGTCGATAATGCCAAGAAGTTCGCCTTCCTCCGACACGATGAAGTTCTGAATGTCGAAGTCGGGGTGGGCTAGAACAAAAGGATCGGTTTCATCAGGCTCGGGAACCCAACTGATCAGTTGCCGCAAGAGCGCCACGATACCTTTCTGAGTTGCATTATCCTCCGGATACAACTCGAGCATGAAAGTGTACCAAGCCTTTGTATTGCTGGACGGCGGTTGGCTTACGTATAGAGGATCGTCGGCCGGATCTTGATGAACGAACCATCGATTAAGCGTGGCTTGCTCGTCGACTCGGCGTGTCGGACTAGTTCCTAACAGAGACCAACCGCTTCCATATACGGGACTACCACTATTTTGAAACGAAAATAGGCCTAACTGTAGGAGTGCAGATGCGATACCCTGGAGTGCACGAGTTCTGCGCGTGCGATTGACCTCTGGGTCATGCCCCTTGAGCCTGTGTCCGAACCAGACGTCATATAAAGGAACACCAGAAATATGGGATAATAAAATGTAAGGGCACCGGAGAATATTTTCAGGAGTCGATGAAAAGTCTAGGACCTCGGGAAGGGGAATCGTCGTCTCACACTTGAGCATCTGCATAGTCTTGGCTTCAGTGTTTAGAGAGGACGCGGAGAGGTCATCCCACTTGTCCGCGGCACCATTGGCAGGGATCTTGACGAGCCACCGAAGGCCTGTAGTGAAAGTCAAGGGGAATAGAACATGGTAGGCACCGCAAATTGGCTCTCCCACCTCGGGCTCCACGTCTGTAGTAGTGTGTTGGGGATGAACGCGCTGGAAAACATCCCGCCCGAGTATGGGAAGCTGAGCTTTATCAAGTGCCGAGAGGACTTCAGTGAACAGCTCCAAGTTTTCATCACTCTCGTTAACGTCCGTCATTTCGTTGTGCTGAGTATTACGAGTAGTTGAATGTAAGTAGGACCGAAATAAGAGGAAGATTGAGTGTGTTTTGGACGAAATCTATTGAAGTAGGTAGACAGACATGCGTGCAGTGCTAAATACCGTGGCTTAACTGCCCCATAACATTGCGCCAGCCTCCAACCACTGTCGACCAACTTGAATCAACTGATCCGTGCAAACAATCCCGTTGGTTTTTAAGCAGAACACATAAGTGCCGGTGAAGTGATACGGCGCGTGTCCAACGTATGGGTTTCACTGCGGGGCGGGGCGGCGTGAACTTGAATATTTGATTTGCTGTTGGTCAAACGATGTTGGTGATACTGATTGTTTTGATGGCCTTCGTGATACCAACTTTCCCGCTCTGTCTGGTCACCGTAATTACACATCTTCTATATCTTTTGTGCGTATCCAGATGGTCAGGTACTCGCGATGGCGAAGTATAAGAAAGGCTTGCTGCTCCGGGGTTTTTGCTGTTCAATTTCCTCATCATCTTTTCAAATTACCAAACCTGAATCTGGTCTCAAAAATTGCCCTACATCTTTCTCTTGCAGCTTCATTACCTGGCTACCCCACAGCTCCTGTAATATTTCCCGACGCTGAGTTACCATCCGCTATTATGGTTCATTGGCAGGTCCGCCTGGTCCAACACAAGTTAAAGTGACTAACTCTCTACTGCAGTCCTACATGCAGGAAGGCTTTCACCAACCGGTGCGCCAAGAAAGGGCACGTCATCGTGTGTCCGAGGCATAACGAGAATTACCCATCTGGTAGACAATGCGGTTCTTGCTATGCAGAAGAAATCCGAGCCAGAAAGGAAGAGGCGGAGAGGCGGGAACAGCAAGAACAGCAAGAACAGCAAAAAAACAACTGACGCTGAACGCGTGCTACGAGGCGGCACCGCAAGGCTACTTTTAAGGTGAATACTCCTCGGGACGAATAGTCAGGACCATCGATGAAGTGCTAGGCACTTGTGTGGATTATTTTTGAGTTATGTCTGTGGTTATTAGATACATATAGCCATTTTTTTCGTCAAGGATTAATAAATTAAGAAATGAGTAGCCATTGACCTGTACTTCTTGTAATGCTTTTAGCACACCTCACAGCAAATATTAACATCTCTTCCTTGGTAGTCTGACAGTTTACTAAAATAAATATTCATGTTTGTTTTAACGATATGACGCACTCGCCTCGAAGCTATTAATACTTGATAATTTTTTTAAGGTGTCGTAAATGTTTTAAGTAGTTATTGAAGGAGTCTCTAGGGAGTTCTGAAATAGTATCCATTCATCATTAATCTATTGGCGATTATGAGCACCCGTATTATTCTGATATGCGTATAAACCTCGTTTCAAGAAACCATTCTAAGGTCTACAATGTTAACTGTCGTGTTTTAAAAGGTGGTAAAATGTAGAACCCCTTGAGGTGTCAAAATTGAGGCGTTCGCGGCCCCACTCGATGTCAATGAGGAGCGGACGACTCCATATACATAACGGCTATTCGTTATCTATCGAGCTGCAAACACTTACCTAAGGTAAACCGCGTATTCCCGGAGCTACGTAGGCACTATTGCCCGTACCTATCTACTATCTCGCTCTATCTCTCTATCTGAAGGTATTATTTACCCACTGTATCTGCATTAAGAAAGTCTACGCGAGCGCATGATAAGGATACACTCATGCGAATGCGGGGAACCCGATCTCAAACCAGCAAGCTCCCGATTTCTGATTCTGATTCGTAACGCGTAACCTGGGTGTGGTGACACTTACCATGTATGTAGGTAGCTACGCATGCCTGAGCAAGTGTCTTGCTTGCCTGTAACACTAGATAGCGGATAGTTTTTTTCTTCCCTTCGGTTATCGTAGGGAAATAAATACCTGTCGGGCATTGTTGACATGAGGTCATGTTTCAAGACTCTTATCCCAACCCCTCTTCTAACCCCGCGAGTCCGAATACGTCAACCTCGTGTCATCATCAATTACAGCTGTAGCAGGGCTACGTTCGTCAGACTCGTGCACAACATGGCAGATCTCAAAATCGACCTCACGGCCCCGAATGGGAAGAAATTCACCTTGCCTACTGGTCTTTTCATTAATAATGAGTTTGTGAAGGCGACCGGGGGTGACAAGATTACGAGTATTAACCCTTCGTAAGTCATTACCTGGTTAGTTGTGTGTCAGCTTAACTTGCCTGCTCGCGCCTTATATGTCGTCTGGATTTCTTACGGGTGACATGATCGCACCGCTGACACATGAATGCTATTCAGTAATGAAGAGGAAATCTGCTCCGTAGAAGCTGCATCGCCAGAGGACATCGACAAGGCCGTGGCGGCGGCGCGGGCCGCGTTAAACCATGAGTCTTGGCGCGATATCCCGGCGACTGATCGCGGAAAGCTCATGTTCAAATTAGCGGATCTCGCGGAGCAGGAGAGAGAGGTCCTGGCCACGATTGAGACCTGGGACAATGGTAAGCCGTACGGCGACTCGCTTGGCGATCTCGAAGAGGTCGTGAACTGCCTCCGCTACTACGCCGGCTGGGCCGACAAGATATTCGGCCAAACCATCCCTACGACGGCGCAAAAGTTCGCTTATACACTCAAACAACCAATTGGTGTCTGTGGACAGATCATCCCCGTGAGTTGGCTTTCCCTTGCGTCTCTTATTTCTCGCCACTCTTGGCACAACTAAAGAGTAGGGTTGGAGTAATGATTGCGCTTTCAAGCTGACCATATTATTTGGTGATGATAGTGGAACTATCCTCTTGCTATGGCGGCGTGGAAATTAGGCCCAGCGCTTGCCTGCGGAAATACCGTAGTCCTCAAGTCCGCCGAGCAGACGCCCCTGTCTATCCTCTACTTCGCGACCCTCATCGTCAAAGCAGGCTTCCCTCCCGGTGTAGTCAACATCATGAACGGGTACGGCAGGGTGGCTGGTCAAGCACTAGCTAGCCATCTCGGCGTTGACAAGGTCGCATTCACAGGATCGACAGCCACAGGAAAGCATATCATGAAGACGGCGAGCGTCAATATGAAGAACATCACCCTCGAGACAGGCGGGAAGTCACCGCTGGTTGTGTTCGCCGACGCGGATCTCGAGCAGGCGGCCAAGTGGGCGCACGTCGGTATCATGAGTAACCAAGGCCAGATTTGCACGGCGACGAGCCGCATCCTGGTACACGAGAGCGTGCACGACGCCTTCGTCGCGCGTTTTCGTGAGGAGGTCAAGAGCACGAGCAAAGTGGGAGACCCATTTGCAGAGGACACGTTTCAGGGCCCGCAGGTGACGAAGGATCAATACGAGAGGGTCCTCAGTTTCGTCGAATCCGGACGGTCAGAAGGCGCCACGTTAACCGAGGGAGGGAAACCGTGCCCGCTCAACGGTAAGGGGTACTTCATCGAGCCCACCGTCTTCACCAACGTCAAGGACACCATGAAGATCTACCGCGAGGAAGTGTTCGGGCCGTTCGTCGTCGTCGCGTCCTTCAAGACCGAGGACGAGGCGATCCGCATGGCCAATGACAGTACATATGGCCTAGGGGCTGCGCTCTTCAGCCAGAACATCGAGCTCGCGCATCGCGTGGCGGCTCGGATCGAGTCGGGAATGGTGTGGATCAACTCATCCAACGACTCCGATTTCAGGGTCCCCTTTGGCGGAGTCAAGCAGAGTGGTATCGGCCGTGAGCTCGGCGAGTCCGGCCTGGAGGCTTACACGCAGACCAAGGCCATTCATGTGAACATGGGACAGAAACTATAGGGGGCCCAAGTTGGTACTCAGATAGCTAGGGGCCAACAAGAGGGAGTGGCTAGGTTGGGTCAACGAATGGATCACATGAATCCTCGCTCCTGCGCATGTTATCCCTATCATTATTGTTAGCATACGCCACCACACTTGTAACATTATAAGACTTTGCCTAACAAAAGATGCGCCGCATGTGATGTCGACTAACCTACACTACTGTAGTAAACTACTAGGGTGCTGGGCTAGGTTGTCGATGGAACCGAGGTGGTGGTTAACCATATCTGCAGCTCACGTTGCATGAAGATCGCATGTCACGGTCGGTTAGCTCATATTCCGGAGTCCCGGGAGGGTGATTTGGGTTAGTCGGCGACTGCATCTACACTACATACTATAGTAACCTAGTAAAGTACCATATAGTACACATGTACGCCAGGTTTGCTGTTGTGGTCTAAAAAACAAGCTGTGATGGGTTTCCGCAAGGTATCGGCTCACACTTAATCGAACGCACGCACATACACAAACAATGCGGCTATCTTGGCCGATCAACTTTTGACATTTACGAAACAGGCAAGCAGGTTGGTGTCTGTCGGTTTTATGTGTCTTAAAATATAGTCTTGGCGAACATGGTTCGTACTACGGTATATATAGTAGCAAGATTGCAGGGCAAGAGTATAACATGTCTAGATTACTGTGAATCCTGCTGGAAATCATTGTACTGAATCCCTTCCATCGGAAATTGCAATATCTACGTAGACCTATTATTTTAATGGGAATTGAGTACGTCGACTGTTCTTCCGGCTGAGTGAAGTGAAACAATGTTTCTGATAGTAAATTGTATGGCTATCTTGATGGTGACCCTTGATGGTGACCCTTGATAGTAACCCCCAGTATCTTTAATAGAGTCCAAATCCGGCAGGTATCCGTGGGTAATATTTTAGTATACAGCCCCCAATCCCCCGAGGTGGCTTTGTGGAGAAGCTCACCTTGGGCGGATGGCGGGGCGGGCACCCCTTTTATAGTGCGCCAGGTGACCTACAGCAGGTATCTTACATGGTTGCCATAGGAGGTAGGTAGGTACCTAATGTATAGGCATTCAATGCTCCGTTTACATAGTACTCCGTAACCTCTTAATCATTCATTACGCGCTGGCGACGAAACACATTGGACCTGTACTTATACTACTTCGTCCGAACCGCCGGCATTCATTTGAGTGTGACAAACAAGTAATATTGCTAAGGACGGGTTATGGACGGGATAGATGGATAATCAAGCGATCTTCTCCAACCGAGCCCTTATTTTTTATGCTTTGATGATCCCTTCTTGATACATTCCACTATGCTAACCCGAAAAGAGCAACAGCCAACCACATCAAGTTATTCTTCCAAGATTTGTGTAATCAGTTGGTGCGGCAAATTATAATGTAAAGGTAATGTAATGTGCTATGTAGGTGGTTGGTAGACAGCGAGCAAGAAAAATGTGAGGAATGCAAGGGGAACGCAGGCTGCCTCGTTATCGTGAGACAGTCTCCATTAACTCGCAGGCTGAGGTCACACTCGACTAGCACTATTCACTGATATATCATATACCCTCGCAACGAACGCTCCAGGAACTCTTCTCAGATCTATTCTACATACCAAGTATATCATACTTTATCCATCCGATGTACTGTAGTGCAAGGATCTGAGGTAGTCTCTGCATAAACGAACCCGCAAAGTCGACACATCTCTGGTTCTCCTGTCGTACCGAGAGGAACGAGCTCCACGATACCAACGCCACAATTTGCCAACTGCCTGATTGATTCAAGAGCTGCATCAACTACCGGAATTTTATCACCAATCCACTCTACCGTAGTGTGTACCTTGTCATCGTTGGCCCACACCAGTACCGACATCGATACACACTACACTAGCTATAGAAGACTAGTAGCTAATAAGTAACGTTGCGGTGCTACTGCAGCACTGTCGGCACCGTACCGTCGTCTGCCAGGAGCCAATCCCTACGCGCTTCATCAAGCTCACATAAATTCGCCACGCGACAAGCCGTCGACAGTCCATATATTTACTGTACACTGCCCGTCTGTGCCTGTCTCGAGTGTCGGTCTAGACTCGTCCCCCAGTCGAGAAGGTATATTCTATGGTAAAAGTGGACTTGCGTACCTCTTATTGAAGTCTGTAAGTTACTGCGTGATCTCTCTAGCAGAGTACTACTAGTTGAGAGCTTCTATTCTTTCGCTTGCCTCCGCTTACTTTATTGTCATAGAACTCTACTTCGGAGGGGGACGAATTATCATTATGTTGCTACCAAATCGCTGTGGCGTCTTTAGCATGCTTCTCTCACTTTGGCTCCTTGCCTCGACGCCTGTACTGGCTATATGGCCTGCTCCATCATCTATAAGCACCGGGGAGTCGACGCTATGGATTAGGTCTGGGCTCTCCGTCACCTACAATGGAAAGATTGTACGTTCGGCTCTTGCGGAGACTCTTTAGAAAATTTAGTTGCTGACCATGATATTTTGCGAAACAGCTTCCTTGGACCTTCGGTTATGAGCCGACGGGTTCGAAGTTTTCTAGTCGTGAGATTGTCAAGGGCGGTGTGGCTCGAGCCATGAACAACATTGTGCACAAGAACTTCGTGCCGTGGATGCTTTATAATCGCATGGAGCTTGAGGTGACTGAACCAAGCCTTACAAAGCCCAAGACTTACATCACCCACCTCGACATTACTCAGAAGGGGACCGATACCTCAAAGACATTCAAACCTCTAGCCGGTGAAGTTGATGAGTCGTACACTTTGAATGTAGACAAATATGGAAAGGCTTCAATCAAGGCAGAGTCCTCAACAGGTGTGCTACGAGCGTTAGAATCCTTCTCTCAGTTGTTCTTCCAGCATTCAAAAGGTCCTTATTTCTACACAAAGTCCGCCCCAATTAGTATCACCGACAAGCCTGAATATGACCATCGTGGTGTTTTGTTCGATGTATCCCGAAGTTTCTTTCCCATGGATTCCGTCCTACGCACCATCGATGCCATGGCTTATAATAAAATGAACCGCATCCACATTCATGCTACGGATTCCCAGTCCTGGCCACTGGAAATCCCAGCTTTGCCAGAGCTTCACCAAAAAGGCGCATATGCTCAAGGGAAGACGTACAGCCCGGCAGACCTAGCCAAGATTCAACAGTATGCCATTAATCGCGGTATTGAGCCAATCATTGAGATCGATACTCCTGGTCACTTCGGAATTGTTGCTCTCTCACACCCGGAGATCGTTGCTGGCTGGGACTCCACGCCTTGGACCGCCTACTGCGCCGAACCCCCCTGCGGCCAGATCCGGCTTAACGAGCCCGCGGTCGACCCCTTCCTGGACAAGCTAATGGGTGATCTCTTGCCACGAATCTTCCCATACTCTGCGTATTTCCACACCGGTGGCGACGAAGTCAATTTCAACATGTACAAGCTTGACCCCACTGTAGGAACTAACGACTCAGCCGTTATTGTGCCGCTCTTACAGAAGTTCATCGACAAGCACCACGCGCGTGTACGAAAGGCTGGTCTAGTCCCAATGGTTTGGGAGGAAATCCCAGCAGACTACAACGTCACTATCGGGAAGGACGTCGTTATCCAGTCCTGGCTCGGAGATGAGGCAATTGCGGCGCTCACCGCCAAGGGCCACAAAGTCATCACCAGCAACTACAACTACTGGGTACGTCTTTTATAGGACGAGTAATAGGGGAACGCGATAAGCTGACAGAACATAGTACCTCGACTGCGGCCGCGGCCAGTGGCTCAATTTTGGCGGAGCTGACCTTGAGACCTACTATCCTTTCCCCGACTGGTGCTCCCCCTACAAGAATTGGCGCCTAGTCTACTCGTACGACCCCCGTGCTAACTTGACCGCTGAGCAGGCCGAGCTTGTGCTCGGTGGTGAGCTCGCGGCCTGGAGTGAGTCTATTGATGATGCTACCATCGACGACATCCTGTGGCCACGGGCCAGCGCAGCAGGTGAGGTGCTCTGGTCCTCTCCCAAGGGCCGCACACAGCTCGAGGCCGCTCCGCGTCTAGCTGAATTCCGTGAGCGTTTGATTGCTAGGGGTATTAAATCTGGCACTGTACACATGCCGTATTGTACCCAAGGGTTGAACTCAACCGCCTGCCAGTATTTATAAATCGATCGTTAGGGCCCGTATGTAGTAGAAGATAGTGTACATAACCCCATAATATTGAGAAAACTCATCTTTTATCAGGTTATCCCTTCCAGAGACCAGACTGCTAGTGAAAGCCTTTGTTAGGAACCACAAGGCTTTTTTTTTTTTTTTTTTTTGGATTGGTACCTCCTACTTACTAAGTATGTAAACACCTGCCCCTCATAATTGGGGACATTATCCACGTTATTGTCATCTTTCACACTTGCTGTATAAATTCGTCCGGTCGGGCAGTAAATTCCACCGCGACACCGTGATCGACGGGTACTAGTTGTGCCAATCAACACAATTAGATATCATGCGCATTGTTTTGATGCGACCAATCCCTTAGCCAGCAGCATCACAAACGTGCGATAATAGATATAATGAGCCAGTATATGTGTCCGTATTTGCTTATCTGCTCTTTCAATATTCATATTATTGATGTTCCTCTCTTCCTTCGAGTATATATTAAGATATTTCTTGATTGGGTTCGGCACCTGGGTTAATTGGTTTCATATTGACATTACTGCCATCGTCATCGGCCCGTGAACAATGTATTTCAGCAACCAGAGAATCGAACCAACCAAGAAGCCCATTAAACAAACCCCCGCATTCTTTCTCTCACTTGCCTCGGTACATACCGGCTTGGGCTTGGATCGATGGCATGGCTGATCTGGACATGCATTCCAGGATATGCCGCTGACAGGGGATTGAGTCTGTATAATGTGCGGTCCTATTGCTTAAAACTAACCTAGCAGAGAAGGAACACTTGACTATTCAGCTTCTTGAGCTCATTAGGGCATCATGTTATTCAGATGGGACGGGCTTGGTTAGCTACCCCGTTTCTACAACCCGAGACACATTTTTTACGCCTGACACTCTGTATAAGTTTACAACTAAAGACAGAATGATCATAGGAGGCTGTCGGCTATGCTCAGTGGAGGGCAAGGGATTTTAGAAGGAATAAATCCGAGAATTCCGCCTTTGGATTAGCAAGAAATTTCGCCACCTAGAAAATTGAACTTCTTCTATTCTTTGTCCATTTGTGTACTTTTTACCAGAGGGATCTCCAAACTGTAAAACAGCGAGTTAGCGTTGCATGGCATTTACTAGTACACTACATTAACCATGTTTGAATTCGCGTGCCCCCCCGCGTGGCCCCGAATACCCCAGACACTTGGCTCCCATTAGCCCCGCGGAACCCGAATCCTTGTGACGACACTGCCAGGGCGACATACTAACCTAGCATCTTATTTAAGTGGCCGGTGCTGCCGCTTAGCGTGTATCTCTTATTGAATAGGACAAAAGTGTACGGAATAAGCCTATGAATGCGTTGCTGCTATTGAGAAAAACGACGAAAACGGCTGAGCAAGTGGTGGTCGAACAGCGAACGCTTTTAATACTCACCGATAACTTGAGCCCGGTATGGTTGATACAGCCTCATTATAGACCATTCCTTGACCGAAATATATAATTCGGCTTCTGATACTACCTATAGGGGAAGGACTATATACCTTTTCAATATGGGTTTGGTCGAACAAGCCTTTGAGCACTCTTCTCCCCGGTCTATTCTTCTATGCTTGGTCGCGGTCTTCGTGCTATGGAGAATTTATTTAAATATTGACGAGGTCAGTGGGCAGGGTTCTCATATACCCCCATTGATGTGCTTCAAGAGCATACGTTGTCTTATCAGAAGCTTATAGTCCCGTTACTCTCACAAAACCCCGGAATTCCCGAGAGTAAGGGCAATTACTGATTCTAGATTCTTAAATAGTCGATCCGACTCCGAAGGCTTGGGGCTAGGGCCCCTCAAGCCGTGAGCCGATTTCCGTTTGGTAAGTCAGGATTC
The DNA here is from genome assembly GCA_037356035.1 of Xylaria sp. Z50. NCBI lineage: Eukaryota > Fungi > Ascomycota > Sordariomycetes > Xylariales > Xylariaceae > Xylaria > Xylaria sp. Z50. Next base: position 132,006 of record JBAWJU010000011.1, on the reverse strand, counting down.
GAGAGAGATATATGTATTCCCGTACCTAGTGTATAAGACATGAGTGCATCTGACAAGAAGAGCCATTTGTAGGTCTGGATATCGTATCTAAGCAGGTCAAGGCAACGACGAAACACAAACTGATGCAATCATTCTTGGATATCGTGAAGTCTTCCACCAACTATAATGTGGAAGCCCGGCTGCGTAAGCAATCCTAGATGACTTTTTCTTCCGCCTTTGGTGACCCCTTGATCTCATGGGGGCTCCTTTCCGAGCCATAGTTATATCCTAGAAGCATCTGTCCAGTAAAGATCACGCTGCTAGTGGTGAATAGCTGACCTCGAGTGTCATAGTGGGACTACGCGTTGTTTTTACGGCTGACCCCGAGAACATTAAGGCTATCCTAGCCACACAATTCTCTGACTATGGCAAGGGTGAGCCCTTCCATCGCGAGTGGAAGGAGTTTCTGGGCGACAGCATTTTCACCACAGATGGCCAGGCCTGGCATGCGAGCCGACAGCTACTTAGACCGCAGTTTTCGAGAGAGCGCATTAGTGATTTGCACACCTTTGAATGCCACCTCGAGACCTTGTTCAAGGCGATTGCTAATGGCGGCGCCTTGAACGGCCCGTATCAAGATGTCGATATGGAGGCCGGAAATGGCAAGCCGCTAGAAATTAGTGATTTATTCTTCCGATATACCCTGGATGTGTCGACGAGCTTCCTTCTCGGTAAAGACGTGCAATCGCTGACGTAAGTTATGGCTGCATGATGCATTATGCATCTCAACTACCGGGCTAACAACAAGCTTGCAGGAATCCTGGTGAGCCGTTTGCTGAAGCTTTCAACGAATTACAGCGGATTCAGGGTCTTAAGGCGCGCGCCGGCCCGCTGCAGTTCCTTGTACCGGTCGGGTCATTCCGTCGTGGCTTGAAGGTGGTTAACGAACTATGCGACATCTACATCGACCAGGCACTACGGCTAAGCCAGGAGGAGCTCGCGTCGAAGACCAAGTCAGACCACGATTACACGTTCTTGCACGAGCTTGCGCAATTCACGCGTGATCGGACGGTACTTCGAGACCAGTTGATAGCAGTGCTTTTAGCTGGCCGCGATACTACAGCTGCAACGTTGTCAGTAAGTAATTGTCTCCTCGTTTTCAGCTCCTTGGAATGTGTAAGGGCTCGTTTCAGACGATGCTATTTCGGAAGGCCTTCCTGTTTTCTGAACATATTCAGAAATGATGATAACTGACTCTGAATGTTACAGTGGACAATATACGAGCTGGGACGTCACCCGGAGGTCGTGCGGAAACTGCGCGACGAGATCATCAACACAGTCGGGCTCGACCGCACGCCAACGTATGAAGATCTGAAGAGCATGAAATACCTCCAGTACGTTGTCAACGAGACGTTGCGCCTTTACCCTGTCGTACCGTTCAATGTGCGTCTAGCGCTCAAGGATACAACACTGCCACGAGGTGGCGGAGCCGACGGCACTCAGCCCATCGCCGTCCTCAAGGACACACCCATCGGGTACTCGACTCTCGTAATGCAACGACGTGAGGACCTGTACCCGCCTGTCTCGGAGAAGTTCCCCGACCCCCTGCAGTACTGCCCAGACCGCTGGTTCGTCTGGCAGCCCCGCCCCTGGCAGTATATCCCATTCAACGGCGGCCCGCGCATCTGCATTGGACAGCAGTTCGCCCTCACCGAGATTACGTATGTGTTGACGCGCATGTTCCAGCGCTTCGACCGCGTCGACAGTTTTATGAAGGAGGTTGATGGCGGAAAGCCGACGCTCAAGTGCGAGATTGTCATCCAGCCTGGCGATGGTGTCAAGGTAGCTCTGTGGCAGGCAAAACAGCCCTGAACATGACGGGATGGAACACGGTAATGCTTGATACCACTTGTATATATATGAGATATGAGCACGTTGGGAAAAGGCTACAGATTGGAACTTTGGAGATTAGGAGAATGGGCAAAGTACATAGCATGTATGGGCAAAGTGAGGCTACATTCGAAATTTATTCACATGTGCAAGAATCGATTTTAGTCCTTTGTAGGCCTGTTAACAATGACACCCGTTATCTGGTATTGATGGGTAATTTACCTATTGAGAGAGATTCACGGGTGTGTATTCGAGGATGTATTTTATTTACCTGGTGAAAGATAGATATTTCTTGTAGCTACCTAAGTGCAGCTACCTAAGTGCAGTGAAAGTAAGTGGTGGCTGGTCTGGTTCAATAGGTAGGTACCTAAGTTACTTGCTTATGGCTGCCCGTGAGGCTAGGTACTTTTATCTAATCACGGGGCTGACAAATGTGGCTCCGGTGGCTTGACTCACCTAGTCGTTTCTTTGCAATAGCACAATGGGGATTAGTCTGCAAGATTCAAGACCTGCCGCAAGGATTCTTTAACCTCCTACTCTTCGCCCACCTCTCGTCATTCCTGTTCATCTCATAACCTCAACAACCCGCGCCTCTATTCTATAGATACTGGACATACTCCGTCGGCACATAGGCTACTTGTACACAATTCCTCCACCGATTTGATTCATTTCGTATTGTAACCTGCGCGTCATTACGGCGTCGCCACTCTAATCCTGCCGCTACTCCTCGACATCACGCGCGACAGCACCCCTCCAATCCGACCGTCGCGCTCCTTCGTTCACCTCTCGGGCTTGCCTTCTCCCTCCTCATCCCCCATCGGCAATTTCATTTTAAATCACACATTTCGAGACTCCGAGCAACATGTCGATCGAGATCACGCTTAACACGCCGCTGGCAGATGCTCTTACCGGTGTCATTCAGCCGAAACTGATGGAAGTTGGCTGGGCGCAATCAAACGATGATGCAGCCCTATCCGAATATATCATTCTCATGCTGGTAAATGGCAAGACGCAAGAGCAGATTGCAGCAGAACTCGCAGGCGACCTCCTGAACCTCGGGCCCGATGACCCAGCCGCTCGAGACTTTACGCACTGGCTCTTTAATCAGATCAATGCCCTACAATCACAACTGGACGGTGGTGCTACGCAGGGAGGCGGTGCTACGGGGTTTGCAGCTCCGGGCGACGCTGTTACGATGGAGCAAGATACGGAGATGAGTACATCAACGGATAGCCCCGAATTCAACGCGTAAGTCCACATTGTCTCCATTGTCTATCAAGCACTAACATAGGCCAGGCCTACCGGACCCAAATCTATGCGAAATGGAAACATGAGGGGCGGCCGCGAGAAGCGGTTATTCGGCCAGATGACAAAAGCGATGGATCGTAGCCACGACTCGGTGCTACATCGTGTTCGAGCAAATGGCAACGAGCGAATCAATGCACACAACCGAGGACCTCCAACTGGACCTAGAGGCGGACGCGGCAATAACCGTATGATGAACAACCGGACCGCAGGCATTACCGCTGGGCTGAATCAGATGGCTAACATGCCAGGTATGCCTGGACCGCCAAACATGAATGGCATGAACGGCATGAATGACATGAGCTGGATGATGCAAGGAGGGGGGCAACAAGAGCAGATCTTCCAGCTCCTTCAGCAACAGAACCAGATGATGGCTCAGTTACAACAACAGCTTTCTCAACAGGGTCAAGGTGGCAATAGTCGTCCGGGAAGGTCCCTCTTTGACCGAACCCAGAATCCACGAGGTGGCAGAAGAGGAGGCCATCATCTGAATGGTCCCAATTCGAACAGGATCAGCTCACCGAAAACAGACAGTAATGCCGAGGGAGAGGATGTTGATATGTCACAAGCCAAACCCGAGCCACCGAATCCCGAGACAACAATGTGCAAGTTTAACCTGGCTTGCACTAACAGGGAGTGTAAGTTTGCTCACCAGTCTCCTGCTGCCCCTCCCAATACGACTGTAGATGTCACCGACGTCTGCTCATTTGGTGCGGCTTGCAAGAACTGGAAGTGTGTTGGTCGCCATCCATCGCCGGCTACCAAGCGCGCTCATCAGAATGAGCAGGAGTGCAAATTCTATCCCAACTGTACCAACCCTCATTGTCCTTTTAAACACCCCGAAATGCCCCCTTGTCGTAACGGAGGTGACTGCAATGTGGAGGGATGCAAGTTTACCCACATACAAACAATGTGCAAATTCAAGCCCTGCAAGAACCGGTACTGTCCCTTCAAGCATGAGGAGGGCCAGCGTGGCACGTTCCCAGATAAAGTCTGGACAGCGGATGGAGCGAAGAACCATGTAAGCGAGAGGCAGTTTGTTGATCAGAATGGAACAGAGGAATTCATCATCACCGGGACGGAAGAGGATGCCGCTCAAGACGCGGCGGCTATGGATGCAAGCATACAATGAGTTGTAGGCATCATCCTAGAGGGAGTTGTATAATACTACGACAGGATTATAGGGACCTAGAGAAGGAGAGGTGAAGTGGGACAAGGAGACGACGAGACAGTGTTATTATTACTCTCACAGCGCGTGGAGGTTCATGGGTTTAAGACGGGTTGGTTTGTATATTATGGCCGGGCCTAGGTGTCAGTCACCCAGCCAGCAAGGCTGAAAACATTGTTTTGTTTTGGGAGTTCGGATGTACGTGTTAGTCAGGAGTTAGATCTGGTCACAAGGAAAAATTTCGGGACCTCAGCATACAATATACCCAATGCGATTTTTGTGATGTGTCAAATCAATCAAGCATTATTAGTCCGAGCCTTCAAAATCACAGTTGGTGACTGGAAGTTGAAGCTATACAATGCTAAGTACTCGTCCTGATATGTACTTAACTTGTGTATTACCTATGTTGTCAGTATTAATGTAGCTAGGGGTAGGTTACTTATCTAGGTAAGTACCTACCTACCTTGGGTAGTTGTAGTTGCATTAGGTGCTGTAGTTATAGCATGCCATCCTGCCCGGAGCCAAGTGCCTAGCCCCCTAGGTATGTAGCTCCCTATGTAGCTCCCTATGTAGCTCCCTACGTTAGGCGCCCATGGTAAGAAGACATAGGCATAAGGGAGCAGCATGTTGGAGATGTCGAACCACTCATCACTTTTCCCACACCACCTTACTACTACGGGTGGGTAGTGGGTAGACGAACCTCACTCCCTCCCCACCGTGCGTTCTCGACATGTCAAGTTAGAGTCCTGTCATTGCATCCGTGCAATGATTTCCCAACGCCCAGAACATGTCCTTATCAGTCTGCTAAGGTCTGTTTATAACAATGCTCAGCATTCTGCCCTTCGGTTGACGGCCCGCCGTCCGGCCCGTCCCACCTTGTTCTCTAAACGTTGCTCATCCGCGCGCCACCTCACCACCCTGTCCTATTCCAAGAGCTGTCCCTGCCTATCAATTGGGTGCCAAAAACAGTCTACAAGCTCCCATGCCACTCGTCGAGGCCGGACGCAGTCATATGCGACTACCCACGGCGACGAGACGAAACCGCGCGAGATCGCCGTTCTCGGAGCTGGAATAACGGGCTTGACAGCAGCTCATTACCTCGCCCGTCACGCAACTAATGCCCGGATAACCATCTATGAGGCCAGCAGTAGGCCAGGAGGGTGGATCAAGGCAAACCGGGTCGAGATAGAAGGCGATGAGGGACAACGAGGCCATGTCTTACTTCAGAATGGGCCGCGGATGCTTCGGTCCGGTGCCTCGTCGCTCAAATACGACGACCTCGTGCTGTATGACGTCGTGAGTTGGGATCAATCTAAATAGCAGGACAAGATACAATAGAGTTGCTGACCATGTTTGTCTTCTGCTTGTAGCTCGCTAGTCTCAACATAGCCGACAAGATCCGACACCCCAAAGCCGTGTCAGGTAACCGCTATCTATACTACCCCGACCATCTTGTTAAAATGCCATCTCCGGAATTAAGTATGGACAATCTTGTTGGTGCAGTTCAAAGCTTTTTGACAGAGCCCATATGGTCTGGAGGTCTCCAGGCTGCATACAATTTCTGGGTTAGTTACAACAAGACTTTGGGTCCGTCGCCCAGGCCGCATTCCGGATTTCCTGGGGAGGTCCCTGCAGATGAGTCGGTAATGCAATTTCTAACGCGCATCTTGAACGATGACAGAATAGCTAAGAACGTGGTTTCTGGCATGATGCATGGTATATATGGAGGCGACATGAACAAACTGAGTGCTAAGCACACAGTATTCGATCAGTTGTGGTATAGGTTCTCAAGATCCCCGGATCGGGATACAAATTTAGGTTGGTCTTGGGTCCATTTGAAGGAATGGTTTCTTCTTTACGACCTGTTGAATGGGCCCAACAGGCTGAAGATCATTGAGCTGGCAGAGAACGCTGTTGATTTTAAGTTGCTGGCATTCGAAGATGGCCTTTTATCGCTAGTTAAAGCTCTAGAGAAAGATCTCAGCACAAGAGGCAATGTCACTTTCAAATACAACACCCCTGTGACATCCCTGAGGCACGAAAAGGGCAAGGTTATAGTAAGCATTTCACAGAGCCCGTGATACTCCTTTAGAACCACTTATACTGACCTTTGTCTGTAGGTAACGACACCAGAAGCAACGCAGCCTGCGCAATACGATCATGTTATATGTACATTATTCTCCAAACACCTTGCTCAGATTACCGAGCCCCAAAATTCCTTACCTTCACTTGCAGAGACACATGCCGTGACTATCATGGTTGTCAACCTCTGGTATCCGAACGCTAATCTCTTAAGCGAAGGTGGTTTCGGGTACCTCATACCATCATCTACCCCGGATAATGATGAAGGTGCCCTCGGTGTGCTTTTTGATTCCGACCTACAAACTGGTGGCGACGAAATGCCTGGCACAAAGCTCACTGTTATGCTTGGCGGGCATTATTGGGATGGCTGGAAGCATTTTCCGTCTGAGGAGTTGGGAATTGCTATGGCGAAGAACGTTGTACGACGCCAGCTAGGTATCAGTGAGAACGAGAAAGTAGTTGCAGGCGCACGTTTGTGTCGCGACTGTCTGCCACAGCACTTTGTGGGCCATCGTGACCGCATGGAGAAGGCTCACTACGAACTGATGTCGACGTTTCAGGGCCATCTGACCGTTGCAGGACCAAGTTACACCGCGGTCGGCGTGTTACCCGCGATGCGGGCGGGTTTCGACGCAGGCATGCGTGTTGCGCGTGGTCACACGCAGCCTTGGTTTCGTATCCCACAAAACAGCCGAACTAGTCAATATGTGAAGGCGCGAGATATTGATTGGTGGGATCAAGATCTGAGTAGTAGACATGGAGAAACTCCTGACATGATTGGCGCCTCTGGGCTCGAGCAATTCACGGAAAACGAGTGGACTCATCTGGGATCCTACCCTCGCAATCTCATGCTATTCCGTAAATTTTCTCGTGAATCGGTGCGGTTCAAGGACGCGGATGGGCACTTCCTCGATGTAGATCGAAGGCTAATTAAAAATTGCCCTTACCCTCATGCTGGGATGGTGGTATCAAGACAAGGGAAAAGCGATTAGAAAATTTTGAGAATAGTCAGTCTCCTTTTTTTGGTCGCTAAAGAGCAGTCTTGAGGGTTCAACATCAAGCCTTTATATATATATATCCCCTAACGTTTATATGGTATATATATTTATGCATGGTGCTTTGCAACAGTGGAAACCGATAGTATATTTGAATACCTAAAAAGCGTGGAGTGTGTGCGCGTGAAGATTAGCGATTTCTTGAAGTGGTAGAATATCAAGGTAGAAGAAATATTTAAAATTGGCAGATGCATAACTAGCCAACATCCTTGGATGGAAAAGGTTTACTAATAAACTAAGGGATCCCCCTCTTTCCCCTTATTTCTTCGGTCTGTTTTTGGATTTCCCATGTCCGGTTGGGAGGTATTCGTTACGCTCGTCCCGGAGATTGAGACCGGAGTTGGAGTCTGTCGTCGAAACTAGGGCAGGGACTAATAGGATAGGCAACGATATATATATATATATACTTAAAGGGTAGTCATAGGCTAGATCAAAATCAATATGCTAATCTGGGTTTAAAATATTTCTGTCATCCTATTTCTATTCCGAAAAACATCCAAATATCCCGTGGTTTAATAGTATATTGAACAGTCAAACGCTATAACTCTCTATACTTGGTTTGTCTGAACGAGATCCCCAAAGCTCCGCTGACTTTCATGGCCGAATAGTCAGATAACCTAATCCCTAACCCAAATGCAAGCATGTGTATGCCTATGTGTGTATGTAAAATGCTAAGTGAACCGAGCGATCCTTTTGGGAGAAAAAAAAAAGAAAAAAAAAGGAATAGATTCATCTGTATTCTTGTTGTCCGACTCGATGTCATCGTCTACACGATGTTATAAACCCTCTTCGCAATCCAGAAGCAGGTTAGCCCGAAGAGTATCAACCCGGCTGTGATGGCGAAGAACCAGGATAGGTCTCCCTCGTAGCCCTGTCCGGGCACCCAAACGTTCATACCCCATAGACCGGTAATGATGTTCATTGGGAGGACGATGGTGCCGAGGACTGTTAATTTGCCGAGGACGTCGGCTGTCTGCTCCGCTCTCTCATTCATGCGGATGTTGATCTGAGCAATGTAGTTTGCGTGACAACGCGCAAGGATCCTGTAAGAAGATTAGCTTCGTTCGCCGTGACCACGTATTGTTTCGAGGGCAAGAAAATTTACATTTCGTAGTGGCTAAGATTGGCCGTCATTGTCACAATGTGATCCTGGATATCGCCTAAGTATAATCCGATGTCTGACCGCGGAGCCACCTCCCAGTGCTCGTTGCATCTCTTAGCAAACCCCTTGATGACGTCGGCTTTATTTCCTAGGAGCCGATATAGGGTCATGACTTTCTTTCTGCAATCGCCGACACGGCGTAGCATATCCCCACTGGCCTCGACGTTCCCCTCTGACCCTATAGCTTTCTCTTCCGCGCTTTCTCGTCTCTGCTTAATTGATGTCGAGTCTAGATTGGCGGATGAGTGGAGTTCCAAGATTTTATCGTCGATATCATCTACCTCCTCTTCGATGTTCTGGATGAGCGGAAGATAGACATCTGTGATGTCATCAATGATTGCGTAACTAATCCAGTCGGAGCTGAGCATCATGAAGTCTTTGAGCTGCCGTATCCTGCGACGCACATTGGCTGGATGTGGAGTTTGACTAAAGTGGAACGACAGAACGCCTTCACGGAATACCACGACGTACATATTGACCGGGTCGAGGTGATTCTCTGAATTGGCGTCTTGATCGAAAGAGCGATAGTTTACAAAGTAGTAATGTCGGAAGAGTTCAACCTTTTCGCGCTGCTCTTGGAGCATGATATCTTCTGAAGTTAGAGGGTGTATACCAAAGGCTTTGGCCAGAGCTTTCATTTCTCCGTCCGTTGGGCTCAAAACGTCAAGCCACCAGACAGGGCGTTCCCCGTATCGTAGTTTCTTCCCGCTATCTGGAGAGGGTGATTTCATGTCGGCTATAGGCGATTTCCCCCGCTTCGGCGTCGACTCATGTGAATTGTGTCTAGAAGGAGATAGGGAAGCTGCGAATTTCTCTTTGGGTGAGAGGTTCATATCTAAGTGAGGCTCGGGAAGGATAGTTGTTGCCAACGAGGGTTGTCTCGTAGGAGCTTTGAAGGACCCTTCGCCGCCGCCTCTTCCCGTACTCGCGACTTCTCCTAGAAGCTCGTCATCTTCCTCTGATGACGAATCAGACAGTATCGGCGGGTCTGGGATAAAGAGTTCTCCAAAGCTGGCATCCGGTTGCACAAGTTCCGAAATTGTCTGGCTGTGTATAGTGCTTTGAAGCTCCTCGTTAAAATAAGTAAACCGGTAAGGAGCATCCTCTTCAATCTGGAACCAGCCTTTATGATGAACAGGCCGCAACCGCCCATTGACCAGCTGGGGTTCTGTGATTTTCTTCATGCGTCTGACTTCACTCCTTCCTTCCTGCTCGAGGCGAGACCACTCTTCGAGGATGGTTAGGTCGGGCCACTTATTCTGGCGTCGCCGCCGTGTCCGCATGCTGCCTTTTTCCTGAGCCTGTTGCAGTTCATCATCGGCTACTTCAGACATGCCTTCCTGCGGAAAACAAACATCTTCGGATGCCTGAAGTGCTATCGTCTGCCTCCTCTCAAATGGCGACTGCTCAAGCGGGTCAAGATCGTCCCCAGTCACGCTGTTGGTAGGCGACCTATTCAGAGAAAGGCTATCTCGCATCATAGCATCCCCAAAGTTCATATCAGACCGATCCCTGGGGCCCAGGGGAGGTGTGCCAGGCATCGAGGGAGGGTAGTTGATATTACGCCTCTCGTTAGGCGTCAAAAGAACTGTTTGTGGCCTGTTACTCGATCTGCTAGAACCAGGGCGGCTATGGGACTGTTCCCACCTATGATGGCCGTCACGAAACCCATAACTCCGAGGCGACTCAGGATCTAGTCTAGCTGAGCCCGATAGCAAAGGTGTGGTCTCTGTTTCACCACCATCCTGATCAACTTTCCTAGAAGACATGGTGCGGAGGCGGGGAACACTGGATTGGGGCATTGTGTATGATGTCGCGAGTGCTGAAGGTCGTCTCGGGCGGGGGTACTGGACATCCCTAGGTTATCTGTCAGGACGGGCGCGGAAAGAAGGCTTTAAACACACGGATGAGTTATGTATACCTATGATCTAGAAGGACTTCGCTATCTATGCTTATATTGCTGAGGTTCCTCCCTCGGGTGTAGAATCCGTCTCGATTTGTTGCATCGTTTGAGACTGGGCCAGCGGTGAATTCTTCGGGAGGGACAGCAAAGGATTTTCGCCTTGGGCGTTTATGTTTCCGTCCAGCTCGGTGCTTTTTCTTCGGAGCCTGGCTGCTTGAGCCAGGAGGTTTTAATAACCCGGAAGGCATGGAAGGCGAACCGCGTGGGGAGGGGTCGAGAATAGAATATGGATTGGAAGCCATAGGCGATGGTGGCGGTTCTGCGACCTTTAGGATGGCAGAATCGGCGGTGTTGTAAGGTTAGATGATAAAATATTAAAGCGAAGTTACCTCTTCCGATTAGGCATGGCTGAGACGCAGACTATGTTATGTGTTGTTGTTGCTGTGGTGATGACGATGGCGATGTTGATAGTGATAGTCTACTGGTGCGCATGAAGCAAATGTAGTACCGAGGTAGAGAAGGGCTGTCTGGCTGTCCAACTGTCCCTCTGATATTATATGCAAAGATTAGAATACAGAATAGTGTTTTTACAGGATATCCTCGACTGTCGGTAAATTCAAAAAAAAAAAAAAAAAAAAGAAAACCTTTAGCTGACAAAGGAGCTGATGAAGATGAAGTTAGAGTTTTGTAGCCGCAGGAGTGGGATTCTTGTGTGACGTCGTGGCAGCGTGAGCAAGCCAGCGAGAGCCAGTGAGAGCCAGTGAGAGAGCAGGCCAGCTAGTGTACTCCATAGAGCAAACATCAAGCCAGCTACCAACCAAGTAGGTGGGTACCTGCACGGGTTGACAGGGGCATGGCTTAGCTATGGTACCGATGTCCAGCATACAACTTGAAAGCGTACATATGCAACCCCAACATTTACTGTACCTAATAGGTACTCTGCGCTCCTAGGTACCTACCTAAGGTATGTACTACCTAATTGTGGGGCGCGGCGTTTGCAAGGGTATAAAGTCATGACTGGGGCTTTGGGTCATAATCTTCACTTCTACAACATACACCTTCATTTATCATATTTTCTGGCAGGCACTCGCTGGTCGAGTTTCAATACAATTACATCGCTGTCCTCTCTATTACCCACATAATGTAGTGCAGTCCCGATAAGGCTATACCAAGGCAAGTATGCCCAGCATTTTAAGCTTCCCCGCCATCGTACAGCGTGGCCCTACAGCGTGGCCCTACACCAGGGTCCTATGTTGCTTCATCACAATGCCAAACACTTACCTATCAGGTAGGTAGATACATAGACAAGAACAGATGGGTCACATGTGTACTTACAATCATATCACACGTTTAACTTCAAGACTACCTAACTATTCCTTTTTTCTTTCTTTTCTTTTCTTTGGAGATACTTACTTGTACTATTTGCTTATCGCCAGTTTCGACCATGTATTTAATAAACATGAACCTAATGCAGCCTCACCTTAGGTAGGTGAATCAGTCTTGCATTAAGCTTGCATATCTCAAAGAGCCCAACATTTTCAGACTCTCAGGAAACTCTTGGGAACATGGTCTGGCCGTCAACTTTCTCTCTCTCGCAAAAGGGCCATGTCTCATATATAGCCTTACGGCAATATTATGGTTGTTTTTCGTCTTCCCCTTCTACAGCCAATCGTCCAAACTGTTTTCTGTATACCCTGTCCAGCCTAACCCGGTTCCCGGCGCCAGTTCCTCGTATTAGTGGGCGAAGTCCAACCTGTGCTACATATTTATACACGGTCCATCGTAATCATAAATCAACATGTGAACCCGCAAATACCACAGTATCGAGGAAGCATATCCATAGACAGCTCTGTGGTGAGCATGGCTCCAGAATCGCAAAGGTTTACTATGAGCGCCAAGCTTAGATCCATGCGTTTTGAAGCCGTCAAAACGACCAGGGTGATCATTGTTGCATTGTTTTCCCGCCCTGCCACGTCGGCTTCAGCGTCGTTGCCCCATAAAGCTCGCTCTAAGAGCAAGGATTTGCTGCCTCTCAGCCTCCGGCAATTGATCGATAGTCTCTTGCGGCAAGTTCATAACAGCATGCATGAGAGCCTCTGGATCTTGTTGCACCGCCGGCGGGTTTGACGCAGGCGGTGCATATCCCGCCTGGGCAGCTGGCACGGTAGGTGGCGCGTAGACTGTGGGAACAGGAGGTGTCGAGGTTGCTGGAGCTGTGTAGTTGGGAACAGTTGGAGGATAAACGGGGGTTGATTGAGCAACGGGGGGAGCCGAAGCGCTTGTATCCAGAACCGATTGAATTGCTTCGGGGGAAACTAGTCCCATTAATAGAAGAGCTTGGAAAATGGCATATGAAAGTTGCGGCGCTTGTGTGAGAAGCTCGGTCGCGCGGGCTGGGTCCGTGGTTGCAAGGGATTTCATTTGAGAGAGGATGTCGAGCAATTGGGAGGGGGGAAGGGTATTGAGGGTCCGCGAGATGGCGTCTGTAGCCGTCATGCCAGGGGGAAGCTCTTTCCCCGGTGGCAGAGGCGGGAGAGATCCTGAAGATTGTGATTGAGTCGTTGGATGTGAGACTCCATTGGTAGCCTGGCCATAATTAGTGGGAGCATTGGCGCCATCATCTCCATCGACACGACCTTCGGTACTATAGTCGACGCGGAGCTTGCGACCCATGATCTCGTAGTCGTTCAAATTGCGAACCGCAGAAGCAGCCGAGTCTAGTCAGGCGACATGGTCAGTGGAAGGAAGCTGGGCTATGTGGGAGTGTGGCAGCAGAATCGAGCCCGTGACATACCTGCATCTGGATACTCAGCAAAGCCAAATCCTTTGGGGCGTCCAGTCTCGCGATCATAGACGAGGCGGAAGTTAAGGACTTTTCCAGCAGTGCTGAAGATGTCGCTAATCTGCTCTTCAGACAGGCCTGTAATGACATGTCAATGATATGCACTCGCACAGAAACAGGCTTTTCATCAAGGTACCATAGGGTATGTTTCCGACAAAGACGACCCGCGACGGTGGCTTGGTCGACATGATGGGTGATAGATCGTGCCTGGGCGCACGAAGCCCGGATGCAGAGCTGATTGTCGCACTATCCTACTGCTGAGAGCCTAAGGGAAATGTCGATAGAGGCAATATTTGTGCGCAGAGTATCATCAGCCAGCGTAGATGAGGTAGAATACGATGCACAGCAATATATACAACTGTTCGGTAGGTAGGTTGATGTGAAGTGAAAGAGTCGCTACCTACCTTTGTGGCTAATCTAGGCTGAGTTAGTGAGTTTAGTGGCTACCTAGGTACCTCCTAGCCGCTTTTTGAATGGGTACCTAAGGTAATGCGCTGGACCAGATACACTTAGGTACTTTAACCTAGATACCTACATACATAGTACAAGTACATGTACTGTATGTAGGTAGTCCAAAGCCAATCACAAAGGTTCAAATGTACAAAGCACATACTAGTAAGTGGCCTATTTCGGAAGTAAAAAAAAACAACTTTTATCCACTTGCCTCGTTTCCTCTCTTCCCTTGAGGTCCACTCCCAGAAATATTCCCAATGACCACTATTAAATAGAATGAGAGCGAGGCGAGCCCGAGCACTGAAACCTCACAACTGGCTTTTTAATATAAATTCTTAACCACCTATTTAATGTATTATGTGTGCTATGTATGTCGTAGTGTATAGCGGGCTTGCCACACAATCACCCCGTGACAACCATGACAAGTTGTTCGAGGTTGCCTTGGAAGGTTACGGTCTCGTGTCTGCCTCGCCGTACCTTGTTGACTAAGTGTGTTTCAAACAGATTCACATATAAAGATACTGAGGCATCTCTGTATCTTTGTTGATTCGGAATTTCGGTGGGTTTTCTCCAAATTTTGGGGAAGGTAGATAGCCAAATAGTAACAAGCTCACTGGTCTTATAGACAGTTTGATCAGGCTTGGTGTTATGGCTAACACCCAATTTCCCTAATTAATGGGTTAGGTAATGGCGATAAAGCCATCTATGCACATTATATTACTAAATAAATTACTGGTCTGGCAATGACGGATTCTCGTAGATTAATCATCGCCACTAGATAGTCTGGAATCGTGGTCATCTTCGTCTTCGTCTGACAGCTTAACCCCCTTCCTCCCCGCCCGCCGTCGAGTTGATCGTTTTGGTTTCGGTTTCGGTTTGGGGACTGCCTTCCTACGCGTCTTGGCAGGGATTTCTTCTGGCTCATCTTCAGGCTCTAGGTCTAATTCGGCGCTGGAATTGACATCGTCTGTCCGTGTAGGCTCGTTTTCTATGGCGTTGTTATGATATTCTACCTGGAAGGGATCCTCTCCCTCGTCGTCTTCGTCGTTGGGTTTATGCACATTGAAGAAGGCTGAGGTTTGGCATGGTTCTTCCTTTTCAACTTCTTCATCCTCGTAACCTTCGGGCAGGAAACCTCCACCCATATCCTCATCAGATACACCGATCCCAATATCTTTCCGATTCTCATTGCTGTGGCCGAGAATATCCACAGAATCATCTAGGTGTCCGTAGTCTTGTTGTATTCGATCTGCGATCCGTAGCCCCATGAGGAACCTTCGCCAGGTGCTTAACGCGGCTTTTCTACGTTTTTCATCTTCCTTTCTTGCTCGCTCTGCTTCATCTTTCTCTAGCTCCTCTAACAGATGCTCATGATGTTCCCGTGCAATCACTACCCCCTGAATGACGGGTACCGCCATGCGATGACCGAATTCGAATCCGACGACAGCTTCGGCAAAATCGACCCCCAGACGTTTACACACGCGTACGGCCCCGCGATATGGGACATGTACGGCACCTATTTTAGTTAGGTACACATATTAAGCTAATCAACACTGGAGGGACTTACCCTGTGGGCACATGTGTTCAGCAAACATATCAATATTTCTGTAACGTGTCAGTAGAACTCCATAATAACATATAATTATACTGACCCGTATTCGTTCTTCGGGATAATACCGTCCTTGATAGGGTCGGGTATAATCCAGTCAGTTTGATCGAAGCTGTAGAGTGGTTGTAAAACTTTTTGGCCTGTTGCGGCCTCAGCTTCAGCAATCTCCCGTCGTCGATTAGTCGTCGCCGCTCGGTATGGGGCATGCTTTAATGGTAGAACACCATCAATAGGGGCGCGACCTTGTTTGTGCCATGTTTCGGCACTTTTCACTGACACAACGTCCTTCCTGAGGTAAACGTCTTCGTCCTCGACCGTACCACCTTTACCTTTATTACGAAAGACCTTGGCTGGGACCGCACTGGGAAGTAATGCCTCCTCTCTCTTCAAATGTCGCTGTAAAACATATTCTTTCGATGTCTTGTAATATTGTAATGTTTCTTCTCCTTCCTTAACTTCTTTCTTCTCAGGCTGGACAGGCATCAAGTCAGTTGATTCTTCTATTTCATCCACTCCCGTAATAGGACGTTTCTTGTCACCCCTAGAATACCCTCGGATGATTGTCTTGAACCAATTGAATTGGTCGTATCGTCGGATCTTTCCATGTTTGTTGTATACTGGGACCTTTTCCTCGGGCAATCGGACTCCCTTAGTCTTTCCCGGGAAAATCTGTTTTCTAAGGTAGCGAATGGTCACATCTTTTGCGGTACCATCCTGCGAGAATCCCACACAGTAAGCCATTATTTGCTTAGCTCTATCTGCCTTACCACCTCGTGGCTCTAGAGACTCAACCAAGTCGCGATTCATACCAACGATGGATTTGATAATGGGATCAACGGCAACATACTTATTCGTTGCTGGTGACAGAACTTCTGTCCAATAGTGCGGAAACTCTAAGTCTTTATCGTAGGGCTTCGGCTTGGGTTGCTTTGGACGAATATTCTCTGATACATCTACAACAGATGAATCATCCTCACTCTCACCTAGGGGTTCGGCATACTCATCAGAGTCGTCTATGTCCATTTTGAGAGCTTCTTTGTCAGACTTCCTCGTTTGGCGCCTGGCTGGTTTTATAGCTGATCCCCTTTTCTTGATCGCTTTCGTCTTCGCCGCAGATTCTTCCGGATTATAACTATTCGTCTGTTGCTCATTCACTTCATCTGCTTCCTCCGCTTTGCTCCAACCAAACCCCAGAGATTGAATATTTGCAATCACTTGAATATTGAGGTTAGTAAAATTAGAGATTTAACCGTAACAAGAACTTGCGGCTCTAGTGGTGGTTAAAATGAGAAGACGGAGAAAAACTCACAGCGCGCTTCAAGCCCCAGCCCTCGCAAAAGCGCGGTAAAGAGTTGGGCCCCGATATCTCGACTGCCTGTGCAGTCTTGAGCTAGCTGCCGGAATTTGACAATATCCTCAACTCGCTCCCCAAACCGCTCCGGATCGTGTTTTTCCTTTTCGAATGCAGCCCTTAATTTCCCAAGCCTCCTCGCGTTCATGTAGCCCCATTTGCGCAGTCCTGGGGCCGTTATGTGAAATCTCTGCTTCCACCAAGCCACCAGGCATTTCATCAGCCTGAAAAGGGGATCTCCCCGGCTCATATCCGGGACCCCCTTTTCTAGGCGATCGGCCGCTTCGCCCCAATCTCTAGTTGACCGTGACCTCTGCTTTCCCTTTCCTTTGCCTTTGATGTTCTTCTTAGCCCTCGCTTCATTCCCGGAGGACTGGTCTGAAACATCTAATCCACTGTTGCGTTTCCAACGATCGACTTCTTCCCATAGCCGTGGAGGCAGATGAGATAGCAATATGGCTTGGACTTCCTCATCGCATAGCCACGAATTCCGTATTGCATTGTGCCATAGAAGAAACTGAACATGGATACAATGAGTAGCAATACGGATTGCTTTCTCCCTCTTTGTAGGTCCTTTCTTCCCAAGCTCGCTAGCGAGGGGTAGAACTCGATTGTCGTGGTACAGCGTCAATTCTAGGTCCGCTAGTTCCGGTTCTGGCTGATTTTGTGGCTCATGGGACGGGACATCTTCAAATTCCATATCTTCATCGTCAGAGTCAGCAACATCATGGTCGGTTTTCTGGCGTTTTGAGGCGGGCACATCTTCAAATTGCGTGTCTGATAATGAGCTGAGAGAGGTGCTGTCATCTTCGTCCTCCTGCATTTGCCTTATTGCCGCTCTGGTTTTTTCGTTGGATCCCTTTTTGGATGCTGAATCTAAATCATCCCATAATGTGGATTTCCTAGCACGAGGGGATGCTACAGGAGGAGTTTCAATAGCTACCTTTCTCGGCTGTTTTGTGACGTGCCCGTCATCCTCTGATGGTAACAGCGGCTTGCGCGGAACATGAGGGGGCATTTTTCAAGCAACATAAACCCGAGGTGGTAGTTCAAACGAAGGACCTATCACGAAGAGCATCAATTCGCGGTTTTTTAGCATTTGCGACAGCATGCGAAATGCGATGCGATGCGTCATCGAAACGCGAAAGCCCGTGACTTCGTTAAGTGGTCCGAATCGGTGTTAGTGTGAGAAGCCAGCTGAACACGCCACCATCTTGCTAATTAGTACTATGTAGTACCTTAAGCACCCTAACCTAGCCTTGTGCAGTAGAGCTGAGGACCCAGCAACCTGTCCTACTTAGTGGGCCGCCTCAGCCGCTTAGAGGCACAATAACCCCCGCCAGTGCTCCTTCACCAGCTGCTTCCAGACAATTCGTCAGCCCTTTACCTAATCATCGACTTTGCCATCTCGCACTCACGAGGTGGGCTTACGAGTCAACTAACTGCCTACTCTTACACACCCTACCTGGCCTATTCTCTTGATACATAAGAGGCGTTTATGCGCACGTATAGGCACCATGGCTTCTTCACTTATCGCCGACGCTCCTGACACGAGCTACGTCAAAATGGACAGGGACACAGACGCTACGCTCATCGGCAAGCATTGCCAGCTCGAGTATTGCAACCAACTTGATTTCCTACCCTTCTTCTGCCAGAGCTGCAAGAAGACCTTTTGCCTCGATCACAGGACCGAAGATTCCCACAAATGCGAAAATAAGGGCGCCTGGGCTGAGCGACGGCGGCAGGCGCAACTAGCCCGTCCTGCCGCCGGCGAAGGGAGGCAAATGCGCGACTACGTTTCCCAGAAACCCTGCGCAGCCGCCGATTGTAAGACTACGATAGGCACATCTCTAGTGCCCGGCGTCCATTGCGCAAATTGCAACTACGACTACTGTCTCAAACACCGATTACGCGAAGAGCACGACTGTCAGAACAAAATCCCCGTCGGTGCACGCCCCCGTGATGCTGCTGAACAGACCAAATCAGCGTTTGCAAAGTTGCGCGCATGGGGAAGTGCTAAGAAAGAGCAGGCAAGCCGGGTGTTACCAAAGGCAAAGCCAACTTCCACCTCCGCCCGGCTGGTCGCCGTCAATAACTTGAAGAAGTCCGCCAAGGGCGACGCCAAACTCTCCCCTGAGAAGCGGATTTATCTGTATGTGGAAGCTGAAGCCGAGACGACAACTGCCAAGAATTACAAAGGCGAATTCTTCTACTCGAAGGACTGGGTAATAGGGAGAGTCCTTGATGCTGCAGCCAAAAGCCTACAGGTTGAGAACGTCAACAACCAGTCATCAGAAGAGAGGGACAAATTACGGGTATTCCATGTGGAGGGGGGTAGAGTTCTTGAATTTAACGAGAAGGTCGGATCCGTGCTGGTCAGCGGAAATACAATCGTCTTACTGCGAGGAATTGGGCCCCCTCCAGACTTAATCGAGATGTGACCGATATATAACAGGGAAATGAAGTTACAGATATGGATCGCATTTGCGTCGGCGTTAAACTGGGTTATATGCATTGCAATAAGCGGATATTCAGGCGATTAGAATCAAGGGGACACGACATGATGGTATCCATTCATGCATCTCATTATATACGAGCGATATACTATGACACGGAATTTACAACCCATATACCCTTGAGCGGTCGATTTACCAAAGCTTCCCTTGGACGAAGAAATGTGATGTTGCACGGAATAATCTGCCAGAAGTAGTTCGATTCTCATAACGCCGCTTCGCCTGTATCCCAGTTACATTTATAGTTCTTTCTCTTTAGGATCTTTCTGAGGTCGTTGATGTAAAGTTGCCTCGCGTCCTGTGGCCGGAGAATTGCCTACGTAATCATGGCCACCGTACGATGCAAAACCCTTATGGAACATCCACTCAACAGCATTCTCAACGGGTACATCAAAGAGCTTGGGGAGAAACGGCACCACAGCTAAGCCAAGGCCAATCGGGCCCCATACTCTTAACGTTTTGTTTTTTACGTCTTTCATAGCTCGGCCAGAGTAACGAACCACGCTGTGAATGGTAAAGGCCGGTAGGCCCATACTTGCAATGCTCTGGAAAATGCCTCGTTGCACCATAACAGTGCGGTAGTCTTCAAGCGGGGACACAACACCAGGCTTCACGTCGGTTGATACTGGCGCGGATAAACCGGTTGCTTTCTGTTGCCTTTCTGATAGTTCAATCTGAGGGTTCAAGACTCGCTGATTCTGCCAGTAGGCCTTGTAACCCTCGTATGACACGTCCCCCAAGATGTATGCCCACGACACGCCGTATGCGCCTCTGACTAACCACGGATGGGCTACAGGTCGAAACGACTCGCCTATGTCGGACGTGTAGGCAACATAGCGGTGGGCAGAGAGCATGATCGTGCGTAGTCGATTAGCGTACGCAGCATATCGCACGTTTGACTCAGTCGAGTCAGGGACACTAGCAGGAGCCCAAGTCAACTACTTATTAACACGCCGCGGAGAGGCAAGGGTATTAACGAACTATCCTTCTTTCAGATCATCGAAGAAACTCTCGTCCTTATCGGATTTCTCGACGATCTTTTGCAGCCCCTTTGGAAGTTGACGCCGCGCAGGCAGCTTATCGGGATCAAATTCTGTTGCATCTTTGCGAGGGTCAGCGTTGGTTGCTGAGGGAGCTCCCGGAGTTTTATTTTCAGGTTTCTTTTCCGGACCCTTGTCCCAGAACATTGTTGAATCAATCAGTAAGAGTGAATGGAAAAGAAAAGAAAACAGATCGAAACAGGCTTCAAAGAAGACAATATGTTGCAATGTGCATTTGGTATTTCGAGTTGTTAATCAGTTGAAGCGAATAATTCAATCAATACCTTACGACATACGAGACAGAATAATGGGGGACCTAGGTAGTGACGTCGTGAGCAGGTAGGTACCAGCGTACCTAGTGGGGTTTTATGCATCTAATTGGGATCTATGTAAGCCATATATTCTTCAATACGAAAGTATCTTCCAACCATTGGAATTTCAATTGAGAGCTATGAGCACTATTTTATCAGCCTCTTCAATCCCTACAACAAGTCGCTTTCACCACTCCGTCGACCCCATCGAGCGAACCAATCCCTTCGTTTCGTATCCAATACTTCACTACCACCAAAATGGTTGCTATGTACACGGTCCTCGGCCGTCAGGTCGGCTCACACTACGTAAGTTGCTCGCTCGCCGTCCCCCGACGGGATGTGATGAGGCAGATAGACTGACAGGTTCTTCCTCCGCAGCTCGCTATGGGCGTCCTCGGTGCCCTATTCAGTGGTACCTACCTTGCTCTCAGCGGCCCTAGCAAGAAGACTATCCAGACCCCCCCTATCAATGCATCTTCCCCCGATGAGGCCGACTTCATTCAGTATGCGACCCGGAACATCGGCATCAGTCAAATACTAACGCCCAAATAGGAACTTCCTAAAGCAAGCCGATGCGGACGAGAAGAAGGCGAAGCACTAAACTCAACTGTAGAATGCGGGCGCTAGTTTGATCGGAATCGGTCCATTGTACATATAGAGGTCACAATCAAGCACCATTTCGACGACAATACTTTACAAGGCACTTGCTCAATCTTTTGAAACGTATCTCATCGCGCCGTAACGGTGCAAATACTATCAGCATGGCCCAGCTCCCTCAAATGGGTAATTTGAAACCGTGAAAGTCATTAAGACCATTGCCTAGGATTTATAGTCGAAACCTTGATCCCATTCCGGCCGCTTGTGGCTTGTTGGAATCGTTCCTTTAAAGGTCGCTCGTTACCAGACCAAAATTACCCTCTAGGAACCGCCTACCCAGTGAGATGAAGGAAGTGGCCATATGCTCTGAACTGGTGCGACTTGTCTAACTTAGCCCGTTTGTTGACTTTACAAAACTACATACTCAAAGCATTTGGGTCATTAAAGTTCTATGCTCAACCTTATAAACAGTGTAAGGATACCGGTACTACCTATGATGAAGAAACCTTGAGATACCGAATGCCAGTGAAGGGCTGTATCTGGAATTTATACACGGAATCGCTAGCAATGATTCTCTAACCACTACTATACGAACCACTGCCAAGCAGTTCATCTGCGGGTTATTACTTGCGCTCAGCTCAATTGGTAACAATGCGCATAGTACCTAGAATCAGGGAATCTTAGTGCCTAATATATTCACTTTACTCTTCTCTAGGATTATTTGCGTCAGGTTGAATGTGTTTCGGCAGTGGTTCCAGCCTATCACGGGCCAATGATAGTACCGCCCGAGACAGGATGGTAATAACTTCGTAACGACAAGGCTAACAACATTGCCATTAAAAATATAGTGCTAGGACAAAACATCGAGCCTTTAACCCCCGCTAAGTGGCGATATTTCTGCATAAGTGGCTCTGGTGCAATAATATGTCTACTCCTTACGTCCTAAACTTCCTTATTTAGTCCTAGGTATTCACAGCCTTTGATAGAGACAGGAAACATTCTATATCATGAGGAGATCCGAATAAACTTAAACACATTATTTTGCCCTCTACACGACGATTTATAGGACGATTTGGATTGGTGCAAGGCTATATATATAAGACATCATAACATATCAAACATTCAAAGGCTTGGGTCGACATCACTATATAGAAATATCGTTATAGTTCAAGAAATATAAATACAGCAACATCAAAATTATAGGAATACCTCTGTCTCTTGAATTATTTCAGGGGTAAAAGAAGCCCAGCAGCAGCTTCAATGCATGGCTGATATTTCACGTAGGTAAGTAGGTATGCTTAAGCGAGTATGTACCCCCGCATAAATGAGGTTTCACAATATCAACAGTACCTGGCGCCCAAGTTAGCTTCATCTCGTCTTCATCTTTTCAACATTAAAATATTTTTATCATAGTCCGCAAGCAATTGTCATAGAATAATGGCATCCGTTTTAAAAGATTACATCGAGGTTCAAACGGCGTCCGTCGAGGTGAGATCACATGTGACAAAAAGAAGGCAGTCGTGCTGAACCCCATCATAGGCCATAAACCTCTTGCAAGAAGCGCAAACGGGAGCCGAAAGGTCGGTCTTCTCAACTGAATATGCGACAGGAATGATATTGATTAATTTTTTTTTAAAAAAAATGCAGTAAAAAAAGTCATAAGTCAAGCGATCCCAGATTGATCACGGTCAAAATATTCCATCCCGGTTTCGGTTCTGTAGTTGGCGAAACCTGTACGTTCTCACGCCTCCTCTCCGCCGACTCTTCCCGAAACCCATTCTTCCATAAAGGGTGCGCATATATTGCGGACACAGATGAGCTCTACGCTACTTCCGACTTGTTAGAATCCACCATCAGCTCTAGATTACCTGTGATCCTGATCTCTAAACTCGCATTTCATCGTGCCTCGGACTTGGGTCCGTCGGATAGATCTATGCCCCCACCCACTGCAGTCACCAGTATTGAATGGTTGAAGCTTCGTCCGCCTCCAAATATGCCGATGCCTTCTGGGGCCATTCCTTATCAGAAAGGTGTATTGTACTGCTCGCAGGGTACCCTCGAGTCGAATAGCGGCGGGCTTTTCTACATGCCACTAGGGAAGCGACCTGTTCCACTCGTGACAACATACTTCGGCAAGGCATTTAACTCTATTCAGAGTGTTGTAGAAGACAAGGACGGCGGACTATGGTTTACAGATTCTTGTGCCGGGATGGAACAAGAGATTCGCCCGATGCCGCAACTACCGAACCATATATATTGGTTTCACCCAACAACTGGCGAGCTGCGAGTCGTTGCGGACGGACTCAAACGTCCAAGTGGAATCACACTAAATCCCAATGAAGATACATTATATATTACGGATACTGAAGCTGCTCGATTAGGTAATACCGCAGCTTCTTCAAGGTATGTGATTACCCCTCTAGCCAACCTCATAAGGTAACAGTGTAATACTTGTAGCTCAGCGACCATATACGCGTATGACATTATCCGACGAGAGGGAGCCCTACCATTCTTAGTAAATAAAAGGCTCTTTGCTTTTGCCTTCTCAGGCGTCCCCGCCGCGGTAACTTGCGATCCTGCCGGAAATGTCTACGCTGCGTGTGCGGACGGGGTAGAAGTGTGGAATTCGGGAGGCATAGCTCTCGGTTTAATCCAGATACCAGGTATGCCACCATTTTGACCAATTTGAGGAGTTTTAGAACCGACTTTCTCTATTATTGACACAGTAACTTTTGTTAAATAGGGGGTTGCTCTAGCTTGTGTTTTGGACGCACCGGAGAAGTATTTGTGTGTGGCGGACAAACTCTATGGAGACTGCAACTTGAAGGGGCCATTTTTCACGACTTGCGAAGCTAAAGTTGAGTGAAGGTATCGGTTTAATGTCTTCATAGGTGAAATTAGTTGGATGCCCTGAAATCGGGGCCTTATTGACAAACAATACCTATGTACTTTCTACCTCAATAGGTCGCCATTGAATATGACAACAATATACCCCCGCTAGAGAGGTAATCCTTAGGTTGTTCGTTACCTCGGCGACTGGTGCTGGGGCATTGGTTCCTTCAGCTCTTGTAACTCACACACGGAAGATTCCAAAATATAGAATGGCATCTACAACCACTAGCATTACGACCGAGATGAATCAATACATCATTGAAATCGCGAATCGACTTGTCGACCCTCGAGCGGGCATAAACGCAGTATGGGAAATTTACGGCGGGCGGGTTGGACTTATCGAAGGTTTCCAGAATTGGCAACCATTTGCAGATACCCCAAATCTCATCGTCACCATTCTCGAATGGATTCTTTTAGCTCCCTTGTTTTATCTCGGCGTCATCCCTGCTTCTTTAATCTACCTCTTATTGGCCTCAATGAGCACCTTGTTGGACTGGACAGCCTCCTGCATATATCACGGCATCTTAGAGGTATTGCTCTTCGCATGTAATACTCTCCTCTTCTCTATCATTTCAGTTCTCGTTGCAGTACTGGTCATAGAATCTTCGGCCCCAGCAGGAGCCCCCATGGGTCACATATCATACCCACTACTTGGAAAGATGATGGGGCTGTTGGCTTGCTTATGCAGCACTATCTACGCCGTGGTCAAGCTCAAATTGGAGGAATTGTTGAGAAGACGGCGGGTAAAACAAGAAATAACTTGGCTTATGGGGTTTACCTTTTGTATGAGTCGCCTCTATATTAGGGCCGTAAATTGGTCAACCGTATGGAGATGGAGTACGCTGGGCTTCGCAGTATATACCGCCTTGACCACTTGGCCTGAGACGGTTGCTGCACGCCAGGAGGAGGCAACGGCCCGGATGTTAGAGAGAATAGAGCGGGATGCTCTAGACGACGAATTCGACTTGAGCGATAGAACTCCGCTCCCGAGTTATAACGATGATCAACAGCCTCCGCCTTACATTGCCAATGACGACAACGCGTGGGACGACATCGACATGGGGGATGGTGGCCCTCCGATTCGCCGCCTCCGTAGTCCACCACCGGAGTACCGTCGCAGCAGAAGGCTACCGCGGCCGTTAACAGATTGTCAGTTAGACGCCCGCGACCCTTGGCCATACACCTTGTTATGCTATTACATAGCTCTTCTCGAGCCACGAATATACAGGAGAGTCCGAGCAGAGTATCAAGTTCAATTTCTCGCCCACCGAATTTTGACGACATTGAACTTTGCTGAACTCCAGCGCAGTGTCCGGGATCCGAGAATCATAGAGCAGTACATCGACATGGCGATAAATTATGCGGAAGCGATCGAACCCCAGTTATTCGTTCTATTCGAGCCCAAACCGCCACCAGCAACAACCTCGGTTAGCTCTGGTACCAGGGCAGCATGAGGGCGAGAGCTACCCTGACGTTGGTCGGTAGCCGAAGTTCTTGTGGGAGTCATGGATCATTCCTATTTGGTGGTGGATTTTGGTATTTGTTGTATATAATAATACACCCAAACTAAGGAAAGGACTACTCTCGAGTTACTTCTATCCTAATCCATACACCCCTGAGCTACTTCTTAAATCATTCCACCGCCTATAAAGACCCTTTATGTCGCATAAATGTGAAGAGAGTACCAATATGAATAAGGGGAACTAAGAATACATCTATTTGATTGGTTATTTAGCCAAGCCCCAAAGTCCATAGGATAAAGGCAACGTTGGTAAGTCTATGTTACATTTACCTAGTCTATTCGCTATGTCCAGTAATTTACTATGACTCAAACACTTTTAGCTGTGCTCGACTCATGCGAGAAAATATTCAGATGTGGGCGGTTTAGAATAGTATTGTGCCTCCCTTGGTGACCCCAGAAGCGCCACGGCCAATCAATAGACTCACAACCTCATCCTGTCCGCAGACCGCGGCACTTTGTAAGGGAGTCTGTTTACCCCAGCCTGATTGTGCCTCGATATCAGCGCCTGATTCGAGTAGTCGCTTGACGACATCGACATGGCCCCTCTCGGAAGCAGCATGAAGTGCAGTTCCGCCTTTAAATGAGCTTCCAGTCGCGTTGACGTCTGCTCCTGCCTCAATTAGCCTATTTACGACCTTGAGATTACCGTTCAGCGCCGCAGCTTGCAAAGCAGTGAGCCCCTTATGTCTAGTTGGTTTTGCGTTTACATCTGCCCCATTTTCTAGTAGCAATTCTACTATGCCTTGATGCGCACCCGAGGCGGCAGCCGCCAATGCCGTAACTCCGGCTGTGGCTCCGGGCGGCGCATTGACATTGGCGCCAACATCGAGTAGAAGCTGGACCACAGTCAAGTGGCCCGCTTCAGCGGCAGCCTGGAGTGCCGTGCGCCCATGATAACGCCCAGCTGGGGAGTTGGCATCTGCACCAGAGCTGAGCAGGAGCTTTACGAGTGATGTGTGGCCAATCGCACACGCCTGGTGCAGTGCTCTCCGGTTACCATTGTTTCCGCCAGGAGCATCGACTTCCGCGCCAGCGGAGATGAGTAGACCGGCGATGTCTGCGTGGCCAAAGAGACAAGCGGCTTGGAGCGCCGTATTACCGTAGTACCCTCGAGGCGGAGCGTTCACATCAACGCCACGAGAGAGAAGATCCTCAACGCTCGATACGTTGCCGTCTTTCGCCGCTAGTTGGAGATCCGTCCACTGCTCTTCTTCATTTTCGCCATCTTCTACCCTTTCTTGCGATGGGTCTTTCGTAGTAGATAGTTGAGTACTTGAGCTGGTATCTTGGCTATGGGCCTTGGACGAGGGTATGGACACTAGCTGTGAGGCCATTATTGGACAACGAAATCCTTTAATAGACGAGTAGAAGAACGGTTTTCAAGGGCCCTCTTAGCTAAAAGTGCTCCTCGGCCGGTGAACAAAGACCCTCTTAATGATTGTTCCCCTCGTCTGCTGATCCGGCGTCCCACATACCCTCCTCGCTAACCGAAAGCCTGGGTTATCTATTTTGGGCAGTCGAGGAAAGAAACGCTTTTTGAACATAAGAGGGCCTTGAGGGGGATCCCTGTCTCCATTTCCCTTCATTAGGGGTACTCAGGCGCGCATTGGGCTATGAAGCAGTATACTTCGAATGTAGGCACTTACAGATGCATATGGTATGTGTAGCAGTAGCGACCCACTGCCGCAGGCAGTGACCCACACCACACTATGTAGTATTCAGTACACAGTAGAGACAGTGGGCATTCTCCATTCCCTCTACATAATCAATACAGACTACAGACATTGCACCATATTTTGGCCCATACCCTTACAGTATGGCTAAATGCTGATGCTGGCGTAGTTGTCCCTGTGAGATCACTTCAATATCAAGTATAAGAGGTAAGTACACCTACTTAGGGGGTACCTAGGTAAGTACTCTGTGTCCTACCTAAATAGGAACTGAATTTAGCAACCCTCCATAGTACCTAACAAGTACCTAAAGGGCGGTCGCTTCTCCCGTGCAATGCCCCGCTATTCTCAGGCTAGCACCTGCCTAATGTCCTTATCGTGAGCTTAAGAGGCAACGGCGTTTACTTATCGCCGGTTCAGTAATTACTATACATCATCGAAGCTCCGTTGTTGGATCAGGATAATATCCTTTCAGGCCTCACTAGCTATAAGTTACGTCGTACCACGAGCCATGCGAAGCTCTCCAGAATGGCATATATAGCGCCAATCCACAGGCCAAACAGTGTTCGTCATGCTATACGCCTAGGCCTATTCCCGGACGAGCCCGAGTGCTTGGTTGTAGCGTAAGCTATTCCTCGGGTTCCCGCTTGTGTCCAACATCGTGGCTGTTATACTAAACGTAACATGCGCAGCAAGGCAAATCGTCTAGAAATATTGAAACTTGAAGATACCGGGGCCCTAGCCCATACGAATACCCAATATGTCAATGGCACCATTTCAATGCTGCAACGTTTACGACCGCGAGATGCCGATACAGATCTGCTCTTCGTTGGGACTGATAGGTTTCAATACTTCACTGTTGGTTGGGATTCGGCCAAGGGGAGGCTTGATACAATTGAGATGTTCTATGACATGAACGAGAAGCATATGCGGGATTCGCAAAGCCAGGACAAGTGTATCGTTGACCCGACAGGCCGGTTCATGGTGGTATTGCTATGGGAAGGAGTCATCAATGTCCTGCGCATGCACACGGTCAAGAGCAAGAGGCAGAACCTGAATTGGATGGATCAGGTCCGGATATCCGAGCTTTTTATAAAGTGCGCGAGCTTTCTTCATGTCGAAACTGGTCATCCTAAGATTGCTTTTCTCTACCAAACTCGGACCGAACACCCCGACTGCCATCTCGTTTCTTACCGCTTGACTGCCGACGATAAAAACACTGAAGTGTCCAGGTTCGAGGCTAGAGATCAAATTGACCGCATGGAGATTGAGGACCCAGGCTCTGCTTTGATAATTCCTGTCTCAAAGGGTGAGGAAGACCAAAAGAGATATTTAAGTCGGAATGCTGCCTCGGCGCGCGCGCAACTAGGTGGTCTAATTGTCGTTGGGGAAACAAGGCTTCTCTATTATGACGATGCCGCCAAGAAGAAGGTTGAGACCGCTCTTCAAGAGGCATCGATTTTTGTCGCTTGGGCCGAATATGACGTTTCACATTATTTCGTCGGAGACGACTACGGTAATCTGTGGATACTGGAAATTCTCCTCAATGGTGTAGTTGTCACAGGCATGGAAATGAAAAAAATCGGTATCATCTCACGGCCTAGTTGTCTTGTGTTTATGGGAAATAGCACACTTTTTGTCGGATCTCATTACGGCGACTCGCAGGTATTCCATTTTGATATTGGCCAGGGCACGATAGAGTTGATACAGACCTTGCACAATATTGCCCCTATTCTTGATCTTACTATTATGGACATGGGAAATAGAGAAGGCGAGGGCCAGACATCGAACGAATATTCCTCAGGACAAGCAAGAATTGTCACTGGAAGTGGCGTGCATAAGGATGGCAGCCTACGAAGTGTACGGAGTGGCGTCGGCCTTGACGACGTAGGAATACTTGATTCCATGGAAAACGTCCGCGCATTATTCTCACTAAAACCTTATGGATCGGTAAAAACGGACACTTTAATTGTCTCATTGTTAACGGATACAAGAATATTCCTATTCGGACCGGCTGGGGATATCGAGGAAGTAGATGGCTACAAAGGGATGATACTCACAGAACCAACACTTCTAACTCAAAATCTGCCGAATGACCGAGTTATTCAAGTGACTCCAAGCAGTGTGCTGCTGATTGAACTGGAGAGCGGCGTAGCAATGTCGACCTGGCGGCCGGCCGAAGGAGAGATCACCAACGTATCTGCGAATGATCAGTGGGTTCTCCTCTCAGTCGACGGCAGAGTGCTCATCTCTCTCCAGATTGGGCAGGACCTCATCAAATTTGAACAAAAAAATCTCGGCGATTCGGATCAAGTGGCCTGCATCCATCTACCTCCACAGTACCCTGACATCGGTGTCATGGGATTCTGGAAGTCTGGTTCTATTTCTATTGTTGATATTAAGAGTTTACAGCCGTTGCATGGTGAAAATCTAAGGCAAAAGGACGACAACGCTTCGGTACCCCGCGATATTGCTCTGGCACAAGTCCTTCCGAACAATGTCGCTGGACCAACATTATTTGTTTCCATGGAAGATGGATTTGTGATCATCTTCAACGTATCTAAAGACTTTTCTCTCTCTAGCCGCAAGATGGTCGTCCTAGGCACGCGACACGCAAGATTACAGCTCCTTCCTCGACCTAATGGAGTGTATAATGTCTTTTCAACAAGTGAAATACCTAGCCTGATATATGGGTTGGAGGGTAGAATCGTCTACTCGGCTGTGACATCTGACGATGCGATTTGTATTTGCCCCTTTGATAGTGAGGCATTTCCGAATTCCATTGTAGTGGCAACCGAAAGAGAGGTCAAGATCTCATCAATAGACACTGAACGTCGTACACATGTTAATCCCCTCCCCATGGGTGAAACAGTTCGGCGAATTGCGTATTCTAGGGCGGAGCGGGCCTTCGGCCTAGGTTGTTTTCGGAGGGAAGTGAAGGACAACGAAGAAATCATCATCAGTTCATTTAAGCTAGTAGATGAAGTCATTTTCAAGCAACTTGGCAAAGCCTTCATTCTGGACAGCTCTCCCCGGGTCGAGATGGTGGAGGCGGTGATCCGCGCAGAACTACCAGATTCCTATGGAACTCGAGCAGAGAGGTTCATTGTGGGGACCAGCTATCTTGATGACGGACAAATCGTTACTGCACACGACGAGAAACGGGGTCGAATTTTAGTGCTTGGAATTGATAGCGAGAGGGAGCCATATCTGATTACCAGTCGGCAACTTAAGGGGGCCTGCAGGGCTCTCGCAGTCATGGACGACAAGATTGTGGCTGCGTTGCTCAAAACTGTCATCGTCTATTCGTATTCCGAGGCGTCTACCACATCTGCCGAGTTGAACAGACTTGCTTCATATAGGCCGGCAACATATCCGATCGACCTAGTGGTCGAGGGAAATACGATAGCTGTTGCGGATCTAATGAAATCAATGAGCTTAGTCGAGTTTACACCCGCAGCTGACGGACAGCCACCAAAACTTACAGAAGTAGCGAGACATTATCAATCGTTCTGGGCGACGGCCCTGTGCCATGTCGACGAGGATGCATGGCTAGAGTCTGATACCCAAGGAAATCTGATGGTTTTACGTAAAAACACAGCGGGGGTGACGGTAGAGGATAAACGAAGAATGGAAGTCACAAGCGAGATAAACCTTGGGGAGATGGTGAACAAAATGCGCAAGGTCACTGTTGATGCAAGCGACAACGCCATCATCATACCGAGGGCTTTTGTTGGCACAGTAAGTCCCAATAATCACAGCAATAAACATGGCTTCTTTTACTAACTGCTTTCGGTGAAGGTCGAAGGAGGTGTCTATCTCTTTGGGATGATCTCACCTAGGTACCAAGATCTCCTAATGCGATTCCAGAATAAGCTCGCCGATATCGTAGAGACTACAGGCACCATAGAATTTTCGCGGTATAGGTCCTTCCGGAACGAGGAACGTGAGTCAGACGGACCATTCCGTTTCGTTGACGGTGAGCTACTAGAGCGATTCCTAGATCTTGACGAAAACCAACAAGAAGTAATATGTGAGGGATTAGGCCCTAATGCGGAAGCGATGAGAAACCTAGTCGAGGAACTAAAACGGATGCATTAATATGATAGATCAAACACTTGAGATTATGACTACACATGGATACATAATGCCGTCGCCTAGGCTCGGATATTTGCTGATAGTATTGATTTATATACTGCGTCTCTACGACCGACTAGAAGATGGTGAGGGGAACCTGTTGGTCACGTCTCATCAAAATTGAAAGCATGCTGTTATTCTTCAAGGGCAATAGTGGTTGGGTTGTCTTTATTAACTGCAGCCTATGTAGATAGACAATCCCAATTCTCCGTTGAAGGCAATACTATTACGAGTTGTGAGATGAACTACAGTATTAGTTGTAGGGGTAACCTTTGCAGTCAATTCTTTAGTTGTGGGGTTGCGCCTTTGGTCCGGCCATGCGCTTGGTACCAGCTAGAACACTAAACTGACAGCCGAAACTTACGACCCCGTTTCAATTGCCTCTGGGCTCATTTTTGCAGTAGTTGCACTGCAGTTTTAGCCCTCGTGAGGTGGATGAAATACTTGCAGACTGTACATGATGTCTCGCGGGTGCATCAAGCGGATCAAGCTCCTGGAGGTACGGAGTACTTCACGTGACCTTTTATGTGATTTACGTGATCGATGAGTGGTCAATGCGGGATGATTTGGACCAATGAAATCGAAGTAATTTCAGTACTCGGGTGCAACAGGATGCCCAGACACCGCCTCGATGCCTGAGGCCGTGGCGCTAAGCCCAGCTGTGCTGTCTGGAAACATTACCGAACTATTTTGCTGGTGCTGGAAAAAAGACCTCAAGCTCAACGCCGACTCCCCTCGACTCCCCTCGACTCCCCTCCGATCCCGACCCGTTGCATCTCACCACCGCCATGGCTTCTCTCACCATCGCCTCCCGTGCCCTCGCACGTGGAGTTTCGAGATCGACAGCCTGCCTGAATGCCGCTCGCACCCTTTCCACCTCCGCACAGCTCCACGATGCGGCCGGTTCCTACTCGAGTCCCTTCAAGGGCGAGTCCAAGTCTACCAAGATCCCCGACTTCAGCCACTACCTCAACAAGGGGACCTCCAACACGAACCTACTCTTCTCATACTTCATGGTCGGAACGATGGGTGCCATCACCGCTGCCGGTGCCAAGTCCACTGTCCAAGGTGTGTACTCAACCCAGCATATCGCTATAGCCCATGTCGCTCCTCGTCGCCCGAAACATCAGATCGCCGATCGTCGACCGCTCTCACTACAGCCAAATACATATTCTCCTATAGCCGCAATTTGCTAATGTTCTACTACGCTAGAATTCCTAAAGAACATGTCCGCCTCTGCCGATGTCCTTGCCATGGCTAAGGTTGAGGTTGATCTCAACGCCATTCCCGAAGGCAAGAACGTCATCATCAAGTGGAGAGGAAAGCCTGTCTTCATCCGACACCGAACAGCCGATGAGATTGACGAGGCCAACAAGGTCAATGTCGCCTCGCTGCGAGACCCCCAGGCTGACGAGGATCGCGTACAAAAGCCTGAATGGCTAGTCATGTTGGGTACGATATATTTCGTTTGTTTAGCCGCAATGCTACTCAGTGAAACAAAGGACCTAGAATACGTTTTACTAACACTTTCTACCTTGGACAGGTGTCTGCACACATCTGGGTTGTGTACCTATTGGAGAGGCCGGCGATTTTGGTGGCTGGTTCTGCCCTTGCCACGGTTCTCACTACGATATCTCCGGACGTATAAGGAAAGGACCTGCTCCTCTGAACCTCGAAATTCCCACGTATGATTTCCCCGAGGAGGACAAGCTAGTAATTGGTTAAAACGCGCGCTGTACGAATACTAGATTGGCGGGCTCATACCCTCCATCGTCTTTTAAATGGGATAGACCTGGCGAGACGGGGACAGTCGCAACGCACTCTTTAGATTTTTCCTTGGCATTTGCCAAAGTGTACAAAACAAATTATGTCAAGTGGAACAAAGATCATTGCACCTAATCCTTAAAGCTATCATATCACCATAGATCGTGTGTTTTGCGACTCGACGAGGCGATCAGAACATTATGACCGAGCGCAAGCCAATATTTGCGGGATCCAGGTAAAACAAGCCGATCTATTAATGTTTAATCAGGGCAGTATTTCCATGAGTCTCGAGGATCAGCGCGACTGTTGACGGATCAGTGGCTACGCTTTACACCGGATAAATCAGTCAAAGCACTCCCGAAGTCTAGTGCTAGGGTATTACAAATTATATTCAATAAGAACCATAAGCCAAGAACTTTTGATACTTAGAAGGGTGATACACCACGCAACAGCATTCGCATGACACATTCGAAACCCTAAACGTCGATCTACGAGAGACGATCGTTCTATATGAATGCTACCAACGCATCCATCGTATACCCCGTGGGCGATCATACAGCAATTCATCGAAACCGCAGGTATTTAGAATGTAGAATCGGAACGTCTGCCGAAATTCTAGGTATTATAATTTGCGCATCACGTCATCAGTGAGTGATACATATTCGATGAGTCCATATTGAGTTAAGTCCAATAATGACCGTCGCTGGATGTCCGGACTTCGGGTCTCGATTCAAGAATATCTGTGACTTACTTCAAGATCAATTCAAGTTAATTTGACCGTTCTATATATTATGTAGTCCTTATTTACGCTTCGTGTGTATGAATAGTTACCTTATCTCTGTAGACGCCATATGTAGTGCAAAAATGTTGACCCTTGATATCGGTGAAATGGAATCACTGGTATAGCCAAAACTAGCATGTACGAAGTTAGCAACACTCACAGTCCATCAACTTGCCAATCGCTGAATCAAGATAGTATTAGGGAGTTGAACCTTCGACACATCATGCCGCGCCGAATACCCGCAATGCACAAATGACATGGCTGCCGAGTAAACTAATCAAACGACGTGGAGTAGCAGGGACTTGTATTGGGAATGTGGGCTAGGGGTCTTTTAAACATATGCCAAGCACGTGTTGAGAAGGGGTTTTCGTCTAAAGAATTTGACAGACCAGGTCTTCCGTTGCAGCAAACCATTCGGGGGGTGAGATCGCCAGCGAGCGATGAATAGATGAACACATTAATACTATTCTTTGCTCGGATGGGTGATGATGGAAGCCTCTTATGTAAGCTCTAATATAGCATAGCGTGGTATTTATTCGGCTGAGATGCCCTCGAGCAAGCTGAGACACTTCGAGTTGGATTAGCCGTCTCATCCCAACCTCCTCAGTCTCAAGACTTGGGACCAGCGCTAATAAGTTGGGGTTTTCGCTATAGCGTGGGCGATACGAGGATACCGTGCTAGACCCTGCATTCGGTCCAACCCCAAGATCCCATCATTGCTGTAATGATACAGGCGATGATATTGTAGTCAACAATGAGCATCTACTATCACAAAAAGATACATCGCAACGTTCTGCTTTCTTCAGAGCTGATTTAACATGGGAAAAAGGAGACTCAAAACAGAGAGAGAACAATGATGTCCGTTATCCCCACACGACGGGTCGGATAGGGAGGGTCCTTGTTATCTTACTTCTAGCACATGATACTCCTAATGTACATGCTAACGTTTCCCCCGATGGAGATTTCCATCGGCTCGCCGTGAAGCCGGCAGGGTTCCATGATCGTCTCTCGAACTGGGCGCCAGAAATGGCCAACCCCCATGCACCTAATACCCATTTCCGGACGAGATCTACCAAACAAGGGACCCCGTTATGACCCAGAGCTATAGGCCGCGAGACATCATCTGAAGTTGACCCTGGCATTCGAAGAAACTAGACGAGCCGCGCCGGCATGCTCCATAGGGACTGAACAAGGTATGCTTCAGACCAGGCCATAGCTCCCCACAGTAGAGGCACCATGGTATTGTATATAGAAAGCATGACTACCTCACGAAGTTCTTACTGGTTTCTCTCTCTTTTCTATCATCAACAACGGTGTCTCTCTCTTGAAGCACTCACGCCCTTTTACGTTCTTTTTCTTCCAGTTCTGTGAACTCTCTTTCGCTTCTAACACTCTTTATACGTTCAACCAGGCCGGGCCTCTTGCGCGATCATAATTTTACATTGATATTTGGGCACTATTGTGTTTTTCTTTTGCTATCGTCTAAATCGAATTTACGGTCGTTATATATACTACTGTCAAGATGAAGTTTACGACTAGCACTGCCATGTTGGTGATGGTGGGTGTGGCATCCGCCCGCCCAGACGCCGTGCGATTCTCACGCAAGGCCCGAGGCTCGATGAAGCTTCGACGAGAAGTGCCTCGTAAGTTACTTTGGTCACGGGCCGTTAACCCACTGCTGATGTTAATATGATGAAACAGAGGAACACTCCCACGAGCAATTTTTGACTGGTGTCGGGGCGGCTCTTAACTTAAATAACGTCGAAAATGTCCAAGATCCCGTCTTTGCTCTCCTCGGAAACGCCGCCGCCGCTGCTGGTGCCGGAGATGTTGAGGATCTAGACTGTCTGCAGCAGCGTGTCGCTGATCAGGCTTTCACCAATGCCAAGGCCGCGGGCGATATTGAGGGAATGACGAATGCTCTTATTTTCCGTGCATTGGTATGTACTTCGCTCCATCGACATTGGCACACCTAAAAAGACTTAAATCTGACTTCAAAAAGGAACGGAACACTGGTGCCGTTGGCCAAGCCTCGGTTCTCTGTACCGAGACCGCCGTCAACCCCGAGATCGACGCCCTTCAACAGCATCAAGACCCTGCTTCTGACGGCGCCGCCGCCTTGAACAAGGAGATCACACTCGAGTTAGCCGTCCAACTAGCCGCGATTGGCGCCGACCCTCAACTCGCCCTCAAGGCTGGCACATTTGCGCCGGGTGAGGTAAGATGACAGCTTCCTAAACTCCAAGCTCCGTCCCGTGCTCGTACTAAACAGAGATATAGATTGGTGACCCTACTGGAGCTGGCAACACCTGCGACAATGATGATGACCCCGTCGGTTGCATTTTCACGCAGAACCTGCTTGTTGAGGATGCATCGGCCCAAGAGATTGATGCTGCTGTTGCGGCTGCTGGCGGTTCTGCCGGTGGTGCTGCCGGCGATGCCGCTGGCAACAACCGTAAGTTTTTTTTTTTTTTTCTTCTTTCTTTTTCCGCCCTTTAACATAGATACTTAAGTT
Organism: Xylaria sp. Z50; assembly: GCA_037356035.1. Taxonomy (NCBI): domain Eukaryota; kingdom Fungi; phylum Ascomycota; class Sordariomycetes; order Xylariales; family Xylariaceae; genus Xylaria; species Xylaria sp. Z50. The sequence continues at coordinate 95,465 of JBAWJU010000011.1, read as the reverse complement.
TTAGCAACCAAGTTACGACTAACACTACTATAGAAGAATGTGTAGAGGAACCCGCTGATGCTGGTGACGCAGCCGGTGATGATGCTGGTGATGCCGCCGGTGCCAGTGCCAATGTGAATGCATTCTCTGGAAACGTAGGCGCAGAACCCATCCCCATTGTCAACGATCCTACGAGCGATCGACCCTTCAGCGTGAACGGAGCCACTTTCCTGAATGCAGGTGCTGCAATCCAGCGGGCATGTGACGTACAGAAGAACGCCTGCGCCAACGCTGCGAACAGCGGATCGGCCGATATCAGCGTCTCAGACTGCGACGCGCAGCAACAGCAGTGCGTCGCCGCCAACGCGAACATTGCAAAGCGCGGCATCGCCGGACTACGAGCCCGACAAAACAACAACTCAGGCGCTCTTGACACTGGATCCTGCGGCTCACCCGCCATCTCGTTCGGCGTGCAGGCCGACAGGAGCGAGGAATCCTTCGCACCCGCTGATTCTGCCGACTTCAATCACGGCTCTGCCCTTGCCATCGGCGTCATTGCTGACTTCATCTGCAGCCAGCTCGACAGCAAGTGCCAGGCCTCGGATGCCACGGTCCAGGATTGCCAGGCTGCTGCTTCTGCTGCTGATGGGCTCCAGGGTCAGGCCGCTGCCGACGCATTTAACAATGCGCTTGGTGTTTAAATAATTGGCACGTACCTAGATGAGCCACTCTATGGTTTTTGTTGTCCTGCGAGGGATATAGTATAGTGTATGCGGTAGAGCTTTGCACGTATGTATAGGTGTATCTTCGTATATTTGAACACTTTGACTTTTGTAATCAAATGAGCACGTAGCGAGACTCGATTTGACTCAATATTAATTTTGACATTTGTTCCTGAAATATCGTACTCCTTGAATCAACCCTTCCCAATCGCTTTCATTTATCGTTTTCCGGATGTATTACTATATAAATGATATGCGATAATGCGTATGAATGCATTTTAAATTGAAAGATATACTGGTAATCCGCTGTAGTAATATTTGTTCCAGCCTTTTACTTCCTCTGGTTCAGTGTTAGTTATATTAGCACGTCGAAATGTAATGCTAACATTACATAGGCGGCTTTGTCAGCAGACGCTTTACTATATGAGGCTGCTTTTTTTCCTCTAGTGTCCCTATACTAGAACTTCAGTGGTGAGATACCATCTTATTATTCATTGCAGAAAATCAGGTAAATATCTATCAAGCTATCTTACATCAAATACTACTTCAAATAGGACGCGCTAATCCGATCCAGAGATTTAGCATGGTGTATATGGATATTATCCTCTGAGAAAAGGGATGAATCGGTAGTGAGCGGTCGGAAGCAAGGACTGGCGGAGACTCCGTTGCTTTAGAAGAAAACAAGACCGGCTTCTCCAACAGCTTATATTTAATATACTTTCGTCTAGCATACTTTTTCTTGAGCCGTTACTACAGGCTCCAAATAGGCGAGAATGCCGCAGTTTGAATTCATCAATGTGGGCCGACCGGGCGACGAGAAGAAGCAATCTAGCAAAATCCGTCGCCATGTGATGAAAGACATAGGTAGATCTCGGCGGAAGCCGAAAAAATGCGACGAGGCAGTTTCAAAGAGTATCTTGGAAGCCACCCCTGCGCCTAACTCTTACAGTCAGGCTCTGGTACCGAATCCATTGGTTGAATGCAAGTTGAGCGACATCGTGTTTCCAGTCAGAATGGACGAGGAGCGGCGAAACCTAGCAGAATACGGTAAGGCATTTCGTATTTACCATCTCGGTTATCTTTGACGATATCGATCCAATAGACACTAACATAGCTCAGTATTTGCGCAAGCACGTACCTCGTACCACCCCTTCCGCATTCCCTGGCTATCTATCAGTTTGTCTGATGCAGCTGCGTGGTACATCACATTAGCAAATGCCGTGATAATGAGAAGGATGAAACCAGATGATCCCAAACCCGATTTTAACACGGACACCGAAGCTACGAAGTGGTACACGTTGTCCCTTGAGTCGATCTCCAAGCGCTTGGCGGATCCGAAAGAGAGAAAGGAGGGGCTGATTGGTGCTATCACCGGTTTTATATGTCATGATGTTTGTCCCCTGAGAATTTTGACTGATTCAAGTAACTCGTTCTCTGACATGTTGAAGAGCGCTGCGGGCAACTTTGCTCGACAAGAAATCCACTTACGGGGTCTGAAGCGCCTCGTTGATAGCATAGGGGGCATTGACGAGATCACTAACCCAATGCTTCGGCTCATGATATCATGGTTAACAATAATTTCTTTGTCTAGGCGATATATCCACCTGCTAACTCACGGCTTTATAGGCACGATCTCACAGGAGCATCTTATCGGAACACTCTTCCCTATTTCGAGGTGCCAAAAGGTTCACTTACGAATATCGACACGAAGAACGACACTATATACTTTAAGATGCTATTAGACTCTTGGGATAAAAAATGTCCTTATCTAGGCGATATCTACAGCGCCTTGACAGCAACGGCTGCCGTCGCTAGTTACGTCAACCAGCATTGCCAAACCCTAAATTTCTGGACGGATGATGTGACGGCTGCACGGCTCTTGGCCCCGGCTCTTCACGAGGTGCTTAGTCTTGAGGGCCGTGCGCTGGCGAGTAGCCCCCTTCACCCGGGATATTCGGGGACAGCCGCGCGAGAGGCCTTCAGGAGGAGTCTTCTCATCTTCCTCGCGTCACTCAAGGCCAAGTTTGGCGCGGCGAAGTTTGAACTGAAACGACATCTCGACGATTTCCGACAGATATCACGGATCCCACACGTGGATTGGGCTCTCATACCCGAGCTCAACCTTTGGGCCCACACCATTGCAGCCCTGGAGGAAGAAAGCGATCAACGTAGTTGGCATGTCTCGGCGATTACCAGCATTATGGAGAGTACGGGCTTCGCATCCAGCCAGCAGGTTCTTGGCGTAGTTAGAGACATTATCTGGGTTGAAGCTCTCTTTATGGAAAAGGTTGAGGCACTTTCCCATGAAATCGATAGCCTTGTAGCTTCTAAGATAATCCATCGGCGCTTGAGAACACCAAAAGCCCACGGGCCAGGCACTTTATATTAACCGGCGTTGAATTTACTGGTTAGTTGGTTCCAAAAACGACAACGGGAGTCCTATCAAGACATCAATATAAGGGATCATGGAGTCTACGAGAGGTCACAATCTCCAAGATTTTGTTAGTTTCCCAACTCCTCAGTAGCCGGACTAGAGAACGCTTTGGAGCAACTAAAGAGAGATAGACCCTATCATCACTTTGGGGAAATGCTTCGCCCCCTTGGTGACACCACGTTTTGGGGATTGGAAATTGCAATATAAGCACTTGCACAATATATGCCACGGATTATAACGGATGGTTCGTCAAAGTTCATGAATGTGTTCGGGTATCCTTCAGCCTGCTTAAATAGTATAAGATTATGATCTCTGGATTTAGTGTCGTTGGTATAGAGTCCTGTTAAAACCCTAACACTTGATTAGAAACCATGTAACTGATCGTAGCCATCAAGGAGCTGGGTTAATAGGCTAGGTAATCTACACAGCAGCTCAACCACATACAGCAAATATATTTTCTATAGAAAGCCATTGCCCTATTAAAACATTTGTTTATTTTCGGAGAGAAAAGTAATATAAAGATGCCTAGGTTGTATTCTTCTCACTCCTATTACTCATATCGATAGAAGATTGGTCAATACAGTAAGACGTGTTAGATATTCAATACGCCTCTGGGAATGAATAAGCGGCAGCGCCTCCAAGGGATCCACTCATCCCCCCCTTTGGGAATCCGCCGCAAATCTACTCTCTTCATCATTTCACTTTCGAGGCAAACCGATGCTAGCGGTGCACTCATTATGAAGCTTTACGCCCTTGGAGATATTCATCTCGGCTACGACTTTAACAAGAAGGCTCTCGAGGATCTGAAGCCACATCCAGAGGACGGACTTATACTCTGCGGGGATGTGGGCGAGAAACCCGACCACCTAGCGTTAGCCTTCGGGATCGCCAAGGATAGGTTCAAAGAAGTATTTTGGTGTCCGGGAAATCATGAACTGTATACAATGCCACCGCGGAAAGAGCCCCGGGGTGAAAAGAAGTATGAAGAATGCGTCGAGGTGGCGCGCAGACACGGTGTACACACTCCCGAGGATGAATTCTTCCTCTGGGATGGGGAGGGCGGGCCTGCGCTCATCGCTCCCATCTTCACACTCTACGACTACAGCTTCCGTCCCGACGACGTGTCACGCGAGAACGCACTCAAGTGGGCCGAAGAGGTCGATATAGTCGCCACGGACGAGGTGAATCGATTCTGAGTGGTTTAATATTTTATGAGGTTTTGAATTTGACAGTTTAACAGTTTATCCTACATCCAGATCCGCATGCGTCGCGAGACGACTGGTGCCGGGTGCTAGTGCCAAAGGCCGAGAAGAAACTCGAGGAGGCGGTGGCGCGCTACCCGGGTGTTCCGCTCATCATTGCAAACCACTGGCCACTGCGCCAGGATCTCGTGTTCCTACCTAGAATACCGCGCTTCAGTCTCTGGTGCGGTACTAAGCTTACCGAAGATTGGCACAAGCGGTTCAACGCGAAGGTGGTCGTATCGGGGCATCTACATATACGCCGTACAGACTGGAAAGATGGTGTCCGCTTCGAAGAGTGCAGTTTGGGGTATCCAAAACAGTGGGAGGACGCACGGAACATATCGGGCAAAGACGTAAATGGCATGCTGCGCGAGATCCTACCTGGGCCAGTGCCTCCAGATTCAGGGAATGCAGAAACAGAATGGCGGCGCTTCGGGTGACGAGACAAGTTCTCATCCGAAAAATGCCTGGTAGGGAAATGAGTTACTTGAGTCGTTCATCGAGATGGACGCCAAATGTTTCTGATTCAATTGTAAATATGGAGGGGGCTAGTCTGTCCCACATGGATTCTGTCAACTATCTAGCGACAATATATTTACACGGTTTTGAAGGTTGTCATGCTTGATTACCGGTATCGAATTGCTTTGAAAATGATGTGTACTGAGAAGTGATGGCAACTACAAAGATCTTCTTGAGTGGTCAGTGTAGAATTTGTATGTACTTCCTAGTGTGCAATCCCCCCCCCCCCCCGCGCCACAGTGCCTAACCTTGGAGGTACCTATCAATTACATCGTAAGTAGATAGTGGGGTAGACAGCTCGGAGTGGGGAGGTGGAAGGATGTAGCTGGTCTGTCAAGCTACGGCCAGCCACAGGAGCTGGAAATGGAGGGGCAGTGTGGCTGATGCACAATTCCAGAACATCGGGGCTTAGATTAACCAAGCCATCTGCAGAAAAGTTCCTGACCCCCAAAAGCTGTAGATAGCTAGGCCATCAGTCAACAAAACTGCGTTGTAGCAGCCTAGATCGCATCCACGGTCCCTTTCCCACCAACCCGAGATATTCATATAGGTGCTTGCGACAAAGAAACCCAAATATTATCATACCTGAGCCATGACTTCCATGTTTGAGCAGGGCGGGGACGGGCACTTGTTCCTGGGTGGGCAGAAGATTTCTGGTGCCGATATTAGGGATCAAAATGGTGAGGAGCTACTTCCAACACAAAACGCCGTCTTTTTACTCACAGTATCTGTAGTGTTGGCCACACAAGCGATCGCAAATGTCGTGAGGACTTCTTTCGGCCCAAGCGGCCTCGACAAGATGATGGTGGACGACATTGGTGTAGGTTTAGCTTCTACTTTGACAACGAGAGCACCAACAATGCTGCCTGCCTTCGCATGGTCTGACCAGTCCTAGGATGTCACAGTTACGAACGACGGAGCGACCATTCTCAGTTTATTAGATGTTGAACACCCCGCCGGCAAGATCCTCGTCGACCTCGCACAACAACAGGACAAGGAGGTGGGAGATGGTACAACGTCCGTAGTCCTAATAGCGGCCGAGCTCCTACGACGAGCGAACGAGCTGATGCGAAACAAAATACACCCAACGACTATCATAACCGGCTATCGCCTTGCCCTGAGGGAAGCTGTTAAGTACATGAACGAGAACGTGAGCACGAAAGTCGAAAATCTCGGACGGGAGTCCCTTCTTAACATTGCAAAAACATCCATGTCTAGCAAGATCATTGGTGCCGATTCCGACTTTTTTGCAAACATGGTGGTTGATGCCATGCAGGCCGTCAAGACTACCAACAACCGCAATGAGGTCAAGTATCCAGTCAAAGCTGTCAATATACTGAAAGCCCATGGCAAGGGAGTCCTTGAGTCGGTTCTCGTCAAAGGTTATGCGTTAAACTGCACTGTTGCTTCACAAGCTATGGTGACACGGGTACAAGATGCCAAGATTGCCGTGTTCGACATGAATTTCCAGAAAGAACGAATGAAGTTGGGTGTGCAGATTACTGTGGACGACCCGAAACAGCTAGAGCAGATCCGTGCTAGGGAGTCTGGCATGGTCATTGAGCGAATCGAAATGATTCTGAAGGCTGGTGCCAATGTCATTCTTACTACCAAGGGTATCGATGATATGTGCTTGAAACTCTTTATCGAACGAGGCGCCATGGCTGTCCGGCGGTGCAAGAAGGAAGATTTGAGGCGAATCGCCAGGGCCACGGGCGCAACATTGCTCAGTACTCTATCGGACTTGAACGGAGACGAAAAGTTCGAGGCTTCTTACCTAGGCTACGCTGAAGAAGTCGTCCAAGAGCGAATTTCAGATGACGAATGCATCTTGGTCAAGGGAACGAAGACGCATTCGTCTGCATCTATTCTTCTTCGCGGACCCAACGACTTCACACTAGATGAGATGGAGCGGTCCGTTCACGATTCACTCTGTGCTGTTAAGCGTACTCTAGAAAGCGGCAGCATTGTACCTGGTGGCGGTGCCGTTGAAACAGCTCTGCATATCTATCTTGAGGAGTTTGCGGGCACCGTCGGGTCAAGGGAACAGCTTGCAATTGGCGAATTCGCCCAGTCTCTACTCGTCATCCCTAAAACTCTGGCGGTAAATGCGGCTAAAGATGCGAGTGATCTTACGGCGCAGCTCCGATCACGGCACGCCTTATCACAGCGTGTCCAGGAAGGCGATGGGAACGAAGACGAGAAAACATTAGCACGCAAAAAGAATTATAAGAACTACGGCCTAGATCTCATGAAGGGCAAGGTAGTAGATGAAATCAAGGCAGGCGTACTGGAGCCAAGCGTTAGCAAGGTCCGGCAGTTAAAGAGTGCCGTTGAAGCATGCATCAGCATCATGCGTATCGATACACTGATCAAATTAGATCCGGAAGAGCAAGGAGAGCCGGATGACGGCCACGGCCACTGATAAGGGAACAGGGAAAAGGCGGACCAGGTTGGCTTACTTACATGTGGCATTCCATACGGTAGGACTAGATATCTAATCATGTAGAGAATACAGGCGCGACTGAAGAGAAAAAGAAACGGCCGGAGCAGAAGAGGATCACTGATTGGCTGTATATGGGTTGATCTGCTTATGGGGGATTACGGAAGAGGCGTCTGTGACCCCCAGACATCTGTGATAATGGTCCTGGAGGCTACCTAACCCAGATTTCGCCCGGTTTGCGTCGGCATGGCCCACATATTATTACACTTCTTCTTGGTCCCGTGAACACGGAGTGCTGTGTGTCAGCCAAGGATAGTGCGCGCCAAATAAGTGCGAATAGACGAGTATCTAGATAGACCATCCGAGCCGGACCAATAACTAATAACATGCCTGATGGCCCTAGCTTGATATACTAATTCTGACTCGATACGCATAGATTACCATCACTATTGCAGTAGAATTACGTCTTGTAACTAGTCTCGTTCCCGTGACCAACGAGTGTACATATTCCTACCTCACATATTCTTCTAGCATTTAGGAACCTTCCCAGTTGTCGGGGGTTGGCAGACAGCTATGAGAATAGACTTCGCCGAGAGGATCATGTCAAAAGTGAAGGAAAGAAATAGAGAAATAAAAAAAAAAAACCGTGTCATCATTTTCATTCTTTGAGAAAATAAAGAAAACCCTTTTACATAAACTCGCACTAGCATAGTAATTACTAGTATACACGTAGGAGATAACCAGCTTCCCTTTTTAGTAGCAGGCGTCTCCACGATCCCTGCAAACGCAGCCAAATTATACATGAGCTTGTTGAACCATGCTTCTTCACTTGTACTGATAGAGTAACTTTCCTGGTATAGAAGGGGGGTAAGGGGCCGCCGAACGGAATGCCGTCGTCCAAGGAACGGAACTAACCTTGGCTGTAAGACGGCCGAGCCGCGCGGATTCCTTTGGCGTCAGAGTATACGTCTTACGTATTTGAAACCCAACATTTCCTTTGGTAGCCCGAGGCTCGGATCCATACGTCAGAGGACTTATCTTGCGTATTTGAGGCTACACGCAACCTTTTAGACTTTTATTGCCCGATACATCGTAACTACCTTTACCGCATCTCATGCTGGCCGAAGTAGCCTCACTGCTTTTGTCTTCGTGGCAACTACTTTTGTTGTCGTCTTGTCTTACCTATAGCCAATGGATCCCTGAATAAGGATATTAGCTTCTGTTTCTTTGTCTTTGCGTTACTGCCTACTTACCAACACGTTCTACTTTGGTCTCACTCATTGATGACGATACATTCTGACAGTAACCCCCCAACTTCCATAGATCATTTCTCTGGAAGCATACATCCTCTCGATACATTGGTGAGACGTGATACGAACACCACTGTGTGGAGTCATCGGAAAACTTACTACGGAAACAAAGCCATTGTGACATCACGCAGCGTCGTACTTCCCGCCACGATGGGTTCGCTTGCGGCAGATGCGCACTACCCAGACGCAGCGGACCGCTCGCTTGTGCTCACGCACCCAACCGCGGCCGAGAAGGAGCAGACATGGCGTCTAAACCACGGCGAATGGGGCGGCCCGTTAGATCTACCCATGTATCTGAAACGAGAGCCGTTCCTCGCCTCAACGTCACTGGCAGCCAACGGTGGGATGGTGCACTGGATCCTGACAGATGCACCACCGACTCAGCCTGTCTCTCAGCACGAGAAGCGCAGGGTCCTCGCATCCTGTGAACACATCTGCAAACGCGTGCTGTATGTGCCGCGGAACGGAGACGAGGTCCGAGAGGGCTTTGGCTACGGGATCGGCAGCGTGTACACGTACCCTGAGTTCCGCGGGAGGAAGTACGCGGCACGCATGCTCCGGGAGCTCGGCGAGGTGTTAAAGACGTGGCCCGAGGAGGAACAGCTAAGAAAGAAACGCTCGCAGGGCGACGAACCCGACTCTAGGGGGCAATCGAACGGACAGACGAAGGCGGAAGGCAGGGAAGCGGTTTGTTCAGCGTTGTGGTCGGATATCGGGAAACGGTTCTACGCATCGAAGGGATGGCCCGCATTCGCGAGCGGACATGTCGAATTCCCTTCTTCATCTCCCGAGTCTCCGCTTGGCACCCCCTCGCTCCTCGAGCGCTCCGTGCAACCGCACGGAACTTCGCTGACGCTGGTTCCTGTCAACACGAGTAACCTCGCCCAGCTCTGCGCCGAAGACGAGGCACAACTCCGCGTGGAACTCATCCGGCACGCCCGCGAGCACCAACGCATTGCCTTTGCCTTCGCGCCGGACTACGACGTGTTCCGCTGGCACTGGGCACGCGAGGAGTTCATCGCCTCGCAGGTGTTCCCCGGCCGCCAGGCGAGCGAGGTCCGGGGTATGATCGCCACAGTGGTAAATACCAACGGAGCCGCAAAGGAAGAGAAGACGCGCGTGTGGGCGATCTGGACACGCAACTTTGGCGCAGGCGCGGCGTCCAGTCCGGCCAAGAACACACTCTACATCTTGCGCCTTGTTATCGACGACCGGGGCACTACTACGCCGCACGACCCCAAAACCCTCCAACTCGCCTTCGACGCGATCCTCCACAGCGCGCTGGACGGGGCGCGCGCGTGGCACTGCGACTCCGTGCACCTCTGGAACCCGACCCCCGCCCTGCAGGGCCTAATAGCCGGGTCCGGGGCCGCGCACAAGTTCGTGGACCGCGAGGTCGATAGTATTCCCAGTATGATGTGGTATGGGCCCGACGGGACGAAGGAGGAGGAAGCCGACGACGTGGATTGGATTGCGAATGAGAAGTATTGCTGGTGTTAACAACTAGGGAAAGGCCACGACCGACAAAATATTGGGCGAATTGGGAACCCCGGAATAGGTCGATTACGCAAGGTATATATTGTGTAGATATCTACAACACACCCCGCAGCCTCTGCTGTGTTCTAGCAAGCACGGATTTCTGAGTAGGAACCCTGTACTTACTACTGTTGATGTGTTTGGGATGAAAAACAATCAAGTACCTAAAGAGGCCGTACTATAGGCATAAGAGCCAGCTAAGGTATCTTGAGATACTGCATGGTCCTGGGGAAGACCGATTGCTTGCAGGGAGAGGACAATACTCAGTCATTCGGATAGGATATACCCTACCAAGCTACGGCCTCACCCTTATCGGTCATAACACATGGCTTAACGGAGACGAGAAAATAAACACAAGTCTATAAACGTTTCGTAGAAGTCGTCATGCATTCTCGGCTGAACTTGTGAAATCGTAGCGTACATATAATGTGCATATCGCCTTAAACGTAATGCTAGGTATGATTAGGAACTCCTCTGATCAATGAAACATAACCATGCCTAGTATTTCAATACTATGTCCATGACCCCTTTCCTGCGCCCCTCCACAAATTACATGCATAAACGCAACGGTGAAGCACCGAGCAAAATACCTAAGAACCCCCAAGGCCTCCGATAACATTATGTACTTGGGGATATCTAGAGGCGAAAGAATTCGGCGAGAGTGATGATCGGGGTTAGTACGGCTCTATAACGAACTCATTAAACTCTAGATCTTGTGGTGGTTGTCCCAAGTGGTGTTCGGCGACGAGGCCTTGGTTCACCAACGGGGCTACACCGTTCAAAGGGCGAGGAGCACCCGGGGAAGGATGAAATGGGAAATTCATCGGGGAATTAAAAGGATTCATCGGTATCTGTGCCATTGGAGAGCCGGGTAGAGGAATACCTAGCCGTGGGTTTAGAGGGACCATATGATTAGGGCGTCTGACTTCAGCGCTCCTCCTCTTCAGATTTTCGACCTTGGTCATGAGACTATCTATGCCTCGTGGGCGAGGGGCTTGCATTGGCATCGCGCCAGGAGGATCAACGTCATTTATTCGTACAGGTGCTGGTCGCTCTATGTGTTTCACTGCAACGCCTAGCAGTCAGTTATCATCCCTTTAGGAACTGTCTGGAAGTATTACATGAAAAGGGGAAAACCGCAAGAGTCGCTTACTGGCCTTCTGAACCATATCTTCGGCTGCTTTAACGAGGTCGAGTTTGGCAGTTGGACGCGAGACTTGATTCGGTTGGACAACACCGCCCACCACGGGGGCCAGCGGTAACAGGTTCGGGTTATTATTCACTGCTAGCATTAGCGGAAATATCCTAAAACTTGCAAGAAAACATACTAGCCCCATTAATAGGGTGTTGTTGAATTTGCAGTTCGTGTGGCTGAACGAGAGCTGGCTGGGCCCCGAATCTCAATCTTGGTCTATCAGCAAGTACTTGCCTGAGATGCCTTGGGAGAGGAGGCACTGCCCGTTGGCGGAGACGATGGATTCCAGCTTTAATTTTATCCTCTTGTTGTATTTTCTTTGAGGTCAGAATCAGCAAGGCTGCTTCATCCTAAAATACCGTTAGAAGATAGTTCTGTGAATTTGTAATGTATCAAAACTAGAGGTAATAGTAACACCAAAAGTCTCGGGATATTTAGATCTGGACAATCGGTGACAGCAATCTTACAACATCCGGGTTTTCCTCCACAACCTTTTTCCGTATTTCGGCCTCTGCACTGGAAACCTCCTGTTCATATCGATCTTGAGACTGGTCAAACAAGGGGCATTGCCCGGTCCTACCACCCCTTCTAGTATCGTCGAAGTGTGAATAATCATTAATAGTCTTACGGCAGACATCGCATTGTAACGTCCCGCATTTAGTGCACCTGATCTTGTTGCACCCATCTTGCTTGACAAATGGATTCTGGCCTATATGAGGGTCAATATCAATTCTAACGAGATATTGCGTTTAAATCTTACATTGATTGCACCTTCTAATAAGGGCTTCAGACATAGCCTCCTCTAGTATATGCCGGGCATCGAGGCCTCGGTCAGCCACTGCTTCCGCGCAGGTCTTGGGGATGTGGGTTTCTTTGCGGCAAAGGCGACAGCTGACTTGTTGGCAATGTGGATTATCGCAACGGAACTCTTTGTCGACTTCAACCGGGGGGTATTCTGCGGCGTATGGGCAGAATGGGCATGTCTCAAGGTTCTCAATACCAGCCATACGAAGAACTGCCTCCTGTTCTATACGATCTAAGGCGACGGTCAATTTTTTGTCCAAGAAAAGTGCCCTCTGTGAACGTGAAAACCCGGCTAAGCAGCCATCTAATGACATGCAGGTCAGCTCGTACTTGGCCAGGCCTATTTGCGATTCGGCCTGAGATCTCAGACAATTTCGGCAGAACCAATGCATAGTCTCGCCTTCGCATCGAACCATGCGGTTGAGAGCACATTCCTCGTAGCATATTCCACACTCGGCCGTCTGGCCTTCGATCTGGGCTTGAACAAAGTTGGTCTGTTCCTCCAATCCAGCCGCAATCTTAGCATTCTTCATTGCCCGAAGCTCTCTAGCCGCGATAAATTCGGCGAACGCAGCTTGCTCCTGAGGTTTGTATGTGCTAGTGTCAAGGGTTGATAACCTTTCCGGTGTAAACTCATGTTTTGTCTTGGTCAATGTCTTTTTCTCTTTCCAAGGTATGTTGGCGTCGTCCCAGTTGCGCAGTTTCTCATCCATCGCCGTATACGTTTCGAAGACGGACTTTTTGTTCTCGAGTAACAAATTCCGTATAGTAATCTGGGGTACACGTGGGAAGTCTTGGCTGATTAGAATCCTAGCTAGGGCAGCGTATTCGGGCGACGCTGTGTTAGCTGCGTACTCCGGTGTATCTATCTGGAGCTTGACAGAGCGCACGGATTTCGGGTCGCATTCTTCGCCTTCTTCGTCGCTGTCGTGGTCGAGATCGTTTGTTGATCCGTCACTCCCGTCAACCCGTTTCCTTTTTCGAGAGCGGAGCTCCAGAGTAGCCTGGGTTGGGTAGTTTTCACCCTTTTCTTGCCCGTCTAGAATGGCAGAAATGGCCTCGGCGGATTTGAAGTTGTGTAAAAGAACAAGCTGTGTAAGGTAATTCTGGCAGATATCAGGAAACACGAGGAGGATGTCATTTTTGCAAGACACTTCGTCATATTCGGCTTGCATTTGGGCCGGACTACTTCCATCTAGGACAATAACCTCGGGTTGTTTATCATCCTTCACTGAAGGATAAAGCTCCTCGCCAAGTAACGAACCTGAGCCATGGGGGCTGGATGCGCGGTTTTCGTCCCAAGCTATAGCCCAGTCCATGATTGTGTTTGTACCGGACTAACGCAACAAGCAGCCCGGTATCGACTGAAGTACTGACTCCTGTACCAATTTGAACCAAAAACTCCTGAGGAGTTATCAAAGCAGTCCCGATGTTGATAAAGCCTATAATATGCTAGTAATTAGTCGCATAGATATGAGATTTGTGGGAGGAGCCCGAGTGTGCTGGTACGAGTTTGGAGTCAGAGACTCGGGTGTTTGAGTGGGAGACGTTAATGTGAAATTATGGGTGGTGGGTGTATTGTGTATGGATAAGGAAGGGGTTGGCAAATGGGAAAAGGATAAGCTGAATAGGATGGCATAAACAGTAATTGAGAGAAGCTTTCATATAGTAAAGGGAAGGAAGAGGGCGAATATTTTCTCTCGAAATGAGAAAAAACAAACCAAAAACTGACGGTTGGGCCCCCGAGAGCTTTGACCTAGCTCTACTAGTTGGTTTTTATTCGATATCTTATATCTTCGCGCATGTGTTGAATGGGACTGGTGTTTCTAACTGCCTTACTAGGCATAATGGAAATGATAGGAGAAGTAGAAGTCCTAATACCTTGCAACACATTACCTCGGTCGCATTTGTGGTTAAGAGCAAGGCTATCTATCTGTACTATGGCTGTCTTGCGAGAATGGGATGTGATGCATATAGATAACTGAGAGCACTTGCTTGTACTAGCAGCGTATTGAGAGCCATCTAAACAATGAATGGACAGGGGTTCTTCACTTACACGGTCACAGATTTAGCCTAGTAAAATTATCATGACCTGTCGCCTCAAGTGCAGCCTATTTCACCGAGGCCAAATCCAGCAAGGCAAGGGTAAGAAGGGAGGGCTAAGATAGTGCGCTGTGATGCTGATGCGAATGCGGGGCCGGGTCTTGAAGATTAGAAACATCCGTTAGAAACATCCGTTCAATGTACGGTTAAAAGATAACATGTGATATTGGCTACAAAAAGAAGGAAAACGAAAGAAGAACAAGAGCAACAAGAACAAAACGGAAGCAACCGCAGGAGTCGGGACAGGGTCGGATTCGAAGCGGTTGGCGTGAGCTAGCTAGGTAGTCCTTTCTGGAGGAAATGCAGATTATGAGTGAAGTTAGGTTCAATTGAAGATTAGCCTTCCCCGTTGGTGTAGGACTGATCTGGTGCAGTAAATGTCACACGGACGATTACTTAAGATTGCAGCGTGCGCGCAATCATGTTAAGAACAGCCGTACTACAGTGTATACATGCAGGGCTGAATAAGAGGTAGGTCTAGGCACTTACTGATGTATATTGTTTATTTATGTACGACGGTAGGCTAAGAGGTAGGCTTGACAGCTGAAAAAAGCTGCGACTGGTATGCAGGGAGGCCGGCATCCTATCTGGGTGTTGAAATAGATCAACAATTTGATTGAGTTCTGATATGAACTACATCAGGGTGCCTATGTACATCTACATGATGGATGTCTTACATTTAATTGATGTCACCCATATGCGTATATACTCACGTTTCTCACGAGCTTCTCGTCTGCTGTTCGCTGCGTGGCAATGTTACAGCCGTGAATACTTCATTACCTTGACAAAATTTACTTGAACGGTATAGTGGTCGGTGTATCCTGTAAGCTGAACTTTTTCTCTCATCTAATATGTTTGCCTACACCCGGTCTCTTCAAATTGTTACATGTACGTTATCAGTCACCACATCCAGCATTGTTTGTACCTCAGCCTCTACCCCGCCTACGTGTTAGTAGATTCCTCATAGGACCTGTGCGCCTTGTTGCCCGGGATTGTCCGCATACTAAGACAATACTCAAGAGTTCCCAATATGTCTTCAGCTACCTACTGGTTCAGCACTAACCTGAACGATTTATCTATCCTTACTCTAAATAGACTTATATAGGTATGTAGCTTGGCAATGTTGCTGTCCTTTACTTAACTTGGCATTTTACAATAGGTAAATGTAGAGCCTCGGCACACGGACATGAGGTCGGACAGATCAGAGTGGTAGAACTAGTTCATCCTATGCCGCTAAATCAATGGCAAGTTGAAATACGGAGTGGACGGCGGGTAGTAGTATATTGATTGTGATAGCCGCTTATTGTCTCCTCAAACATATCATTAGTTGAGACACCGTCAAAGGGACGAGTGGAATATAGTGTTTATCATCGGCTGGGGTAAGTAGTAGACGAGCAGCAAGTGACTTTCATCTGCCTTTGGCAAACTTCTCGTGCCATTTCCCTTTGGTGACTTGTATGGGCTTGTCTGCGGACTCAGGAACTAGTTCGATGGTATCATGGATTGTGGAGACAGCCTTGAGACCCGCCTGGGGTATCTGGGCTGATGCGACGGTCACATCGCTAGACTTCAACAGAATCAAGGCATTCGAAGTATTTTTCTGACGGAGTCCCCAGGACTGTGAGCCACACCTAAGAACCGCTGAGGTTGTGGAGGACTCGAGCCTCAACCTGATTTTAAACGTAAGTCATAATTAGAAGGTGCCTGTGGTGTGTGCTAAAAGGGTCGGAGTGTACTGACTCTGGAGGCGCTGTCGATTCAAGAGCTTCAAGGAGTGTAGGTGGTAATTCCATTAATCTGTAACTAATACCATCGGGAGCATGGAATACAGGAATGCCGGGGCCATTTTGACTTGACATCTTGTTAAGTTTATTCTCGACCTGGCGTGGTGCAAGAAATTGGATAATAGGTAGTAGGTAGGTACCTGTCTTGATCTAAACTGAAGGTACGGAGGCAGATACCTCTAAAAAGGTATGAACAATGACCCTTGTGCCCAACTACCTACCTACATATTCTCATACAACTACCAAGGTGTACCTAGGTACAGAGGTACTTAGGTACAGGAGGCTGGAAGGATACCTGGGTGCCCTAGGAGGTACCTGGAGGAGGTAGGTGGGAGCCTATACCTACATACATAGGTATGTGCGTTTTAGTACTAGGTACCTAGATAGGTGATACTTGGGGAGGTTTGCCCCACTTCATGCAATATTATACACCTTTATGCATATAACGCGACTCGCGCGTGGTGCCCAAAATCCAAAATATTATCCCCTGGCCTAGTGAAACGGGTCTAGGCCTTGCCAGGTGGTCTTGGACATTATTCATTGTACACACTTATTCAAATCCATCTTAGTCCACCGCCTCGTTACAACATCGCACAGTACAGAGCTATCTATATTGCTTCTTCACTTCTTGTATTAAGTTGATCTTTACTATTTTGTGTGTAAAGAAATCTTGTACCGTGGCTAGGTTTTACCTACGTAATATAATTGTATGGGTGTCTTGGAGCTTTGTTTATGTTGACCTATCCCAAAAGTAAACAAACCCCGGCACATCTTACAACGCGCGCATACAGCCACCCTGGTACCCAACTTGGTCTCTATCTAACGCCCAGCCCACATCGCATAGGCCGCATCGCGCGCACTTGCACTTGGTTGTTTATGCGAGGAACGGTCGTGGAGGGCGTGTGCAACATAACATTTCTTGCCAAACACCTCGCTCGGACTCGACTCGACTCGACTCGACTCGGTCACTCGCCAGCTTCTCGAGGCCGTGCCATCGCCTCTTCACACTCGTTTGCTTTATACCCAATCGATCCACCATGACCCATTAGAGCGACCATGGTCCGCGTTACCGAGGAGCTGGCCTTGTCGCCAGATCATGTCACTCTTTACCAGGCTACCGACCCGTTGCTCGGCCATCTCCCCATCCTAATCTTCCACGGCTCTTCCACTACGGCCAACTATACCTTCAACAGCTCGAGGGTCCAGGTCCATATCTATACTCCGGCTGGCTTTCAGTCCTTTCCACGGCTTACAATTTCACCAAATTCTCCTTTTTATAATGTCGTACACCACCTGCCCCGTGAATTCCAAGGTGACGAGGTGTACCGTGCCCTCGCTTTCGGCCTATCCAAGTACTTCCATGAACTACCGGAGTCCGTCAGGAGTCATATCAAACTGCAATACCCGACGACAAGAGGGCGTCGGCCTGGGTCTTCTCCAGCCCTCTTCGGCGATCAACATGCCGCCGATATCGCTAAGTCTATGGTACGCGCCGAGAACACCGTTGAAGTGATCCAGAAGCTCCAAACAGCTTTACAAACCCAACATGTTGGCAACGTTGATATCGATCTTGTTTTGCCACCAGGATCTATTACGCCCTTGCAGCCTGCTGATTTCGAAGAAGTCCCTGAGGATGAAGATGATATTTTGGATCCTACGTTGCGGCAGTACGGAATATATACACCACTGATTAGGCTCTTCGGCGAGCCTATCTTTCTGCCAACTACGCGATTGCGACGTGCCCCTTCTAAGCCTAGTGCGCTTAACCGGACAAAGTCGTTTTCTAAGGATCAGAAATTGGAGTTGAGGCTCAAGATGGCCGAATTGGTGGAAACCGAAGAACGATATGTCGCGAAATTGGATGAGTTGGTGAATCATGTCGCTAGTGAGTATCGACAAAAAGCCGAAGATCGGCAACCAAATAGCTTCAGCCCTTCATCAGAGGACGTTGAGCGGCTGTTTCCGAGATCATCCGATCAAATACTCGAAATTAATACGTATTTTATGCAAGAGCTGCGCAAAGTGCTAGATAATACGGAAGAAAGCGCACAAAAGGACGCAGAGTCGGGTATTTCATCGTCACGAGTAGGCGTATCAGGCAGCTTGTCGGGGAAGGCCAAGGATGCGAGTGGCGCTGTGGCTATAGCGAGGGTAATGTTGGAATGGTTCCCTAAATTCACCGACTGCTATCAAGACTACATACGAGCAAGTCAGAACTTCCCACAACTCATTACCTCATTCGTCAACCAGCAGTCGACTTTTACCGACAGGGTCGCGCTCACGGGCGAACAGCATCTTCGCTCTACAGTAATCGAGCCGGTTCAGCGCCTCCCGCGCTATAGTTTGATGATCGACCAGATCGTCGGTTGTTTGCCAATCACGCATCCCGCGCTTCAGCTGATGCTGAAAGCTCGAGACATCATTGCAAATATATGCTCAATGGATGATCCTCTAGCGGATAAGCCACATGTGAGCACACGGCTCCGAAATATGATTGAGAATTGGCCTACCGACCTCGACCCTCAGGGCCGTCTGATTACTGCGGCTGATTTCTCGGAGATACCCGCCCCTTACCAAACTATAGGCACAACAGAAACCGAGCCTGATGAGCGAGCCGGTATGTTCCTCGTATTCTCTGATTGTATTATCATCGTGAAAAAGCTGTATGGCATTCACATGACGGCGCGCGATCTCCTGCGCGAGATTGACAAACCATCGGCAGCTGGCTTGCTTGCGTCTATGACGAATGCCGCTGGTGGACCAGGTTCGTATGATCTGGCGTTTGCGGGATGGCATGAACTCGCCGATATCCGGTTTACTGAGTCGGCTGACGGTCGCATAACTTGGATGACGTCTGCAAAGGAAATGAGAGGGGCCCATGCGGGAGACTTTGTGACAAACACAGCCATTACTTCAAGGTGCTTCGTGCTACAAGAATTGTATGAAGGCAAGTCTGCAAAGTGGGGCGAGGATATCGTCAAGGCAAGAATAGAGAACAGATTTCCGGAGAAAGAGCGCGAAGACCCTTCCTGGACACTTAGATCCATGAGAATGCCCGATACTGGCCTAGGTCTGTTTGCTGCCGTGTTCCAAGAAGGTCTCGACCAGCTTATAGAAGGACGCAAAGAGCCGGCCCCTATTCGTATCGTCGTCGACCATGAGAAAGGCACTAAAGGGTCCCCTGTAGGCCATTACGGTGTGGAAATTTGCTCCGATGTTAAGGCTGGAGATCTGAAAAAGGTGGTCATGATCACTGTTGGACTACACGGAAAACGTGCCACTGATGAAGTCGCCCTGGAAGATTTCTTGCCGACACTTTCTAGAAGAAGTAAGATTAGATACCACACATAATTCCTTTTTTTTCTCTTTCCAGACAAGTGACTAACATAGACCTCAGTTATCCAATTCCTCAGCACACAGTTCAATGTTGCGAATCCCGGCCTAACTCCTGCGTTAGTGTCTTTCAACACCAAAATTCTCCGCGGACTAAGTGTTTCAAACAGAACTGAGAAAGCAAGATCATTTTTAGGCTCGTCTCCTGTCAAATATCTATCAAGCTTCCTCAGTGGATCCAGTTCCTCGGATGCAACCAGTGCTCCCAAATTTCAGCGAACACTAACCGGAGAAAGTTCAAGCCTCAGCTCGACTTTCCTTCCAGGGCAGATCAGCCGTTCGAATAGTACTCGAGATGCTGGCTCTCTTTATGGTTCGGTCAAAAGCAGAGACGGCCATCGAGCTGGCCTTGACGACGAGAAACCGGAAAACCCAATATTCAGACTAGAGCAAACTTTCACGGGATACATGGCTAGTCTCCTTGAGCGGAAAGGAAGTTTTGTAGGTCGGACATTATTGAACAGATCTGCTGTCGATGAACTTTCTGTGAATGACCTCTACAACAAGCTTATTGAGAATCCATTCGAAATCGAAACTGCCCCAGATGTAACTGCCGATGTCGTCTTTGTGGCGTTCGAGAAATTTGTTCGCATCGCCTGGCGTAATCAGATGGGGCCAATAATCACGACCAAGGCCCTCGATGCACTGCAAGCACGAGCTTCCAAGAGACTTCCAGGTGATTTTGCCGACTTCGTTCACTTCTTATTTGCCGATATGGCACCCCAGAATCGCAGAGCGTTCACGGCCATTATCAAACTTTTGGCTGAATTACTTGATGGGTGTGGGAACGATAGTGACAGGGGCGGCTTAACACTTGCATTTGCCGAAGTCCTTGTTGACAATGACAATGCCCCCCATTATATCAATCTGCTCGATAGGCTTGTTGAAGATTGCGATCGGATTTTTGAGGATGCATCGGGGAATTTCGGCTTCAACATTGGCGCGGGTGGATCAGTGTTTGAATTGATGAACTCGACAAATCGTGGTGGGAAATCCCACACCGGCTCAATAACATCAAGCACGTCTTCTTTGAGGAGGAAGTTTGGTTTCGACAACCTGCTGATGCGTCAAAACAGCAAGACCGAATCAGATCCCCGACCTTCTGTCTGGCGCAGTTTGAGTAAGCATGCTAGGCACCCAGCAACTGGGGAGCCATCTAGCCTTTCGAGAGGTTCTGTAATCAGGACAAATTCTGTCGATGTTAGCATATCATCTGGAACTAACAGGCTGCGACGGCCTGGGTCAAGAGATAGGCCACCTATTGCCGGCGCGTTTGATGAGGTTTTCAGTCGCCCAACAAGTTCACAGAAACTGGAGACAATTGGTGAGCCAGGTGACGAAATTGCAGTCAAGGCACCCAGGAGGAAACGCCGCAGCTCTTTGTCAGACCTGAAGAGTCTCATGGAAGCTACAAACCTCGATGATGAGCTACCAATACAACCGCTATCACATATGAAGGAAACCTCTGAGAAGTTCAACTCCACCCCGCGTGTTCCATCACCATCCAAGATACCTATCAGTCCGAATGCGTACCAATATTCGAATAGTCCTACTTTTCGCTCGTCTAGACAGAAGGAGAATATAGAAGACCCATTTAAATCGGTCTCCCCACCAAACCAGTCGCCCAGAAAGACACATCCTAAGATGTTATCAACTTCTAATATTCCTACGCTCAAGCCATCTCGGGATCTTGCGGCGGATCTGGTCGAGTCTCCCACGCGGCCGACAACTAGTCCGACGAAGACGTCGGGAAAGCTACGGTTGCAATCAACACAGAAGCTACGAGAGCGCCTTCAGGTGGAAAAGAGGGCCGTGGACGAGGTGGATGCTGATCTACGAACCGAACTCTCCAAAATCTCGGCGGACATGGCTCGGGTTAATTCCAACCTCCCACGCAGCGGGACGGTTGACATCAAGAAACTCTCATTAAGTGTACAATCACTCGAGGAGCGTCTGCCTAGCATCTTAGGGCAACTCACAAGCCGCCAGGATCAACTACAAAAAGATATGGAAAATACTGTGAAGGCCGCTGAAGCTAAGGCAAAAGCCATCGACCAACTTTATAAGGAGACGACTGCTGAAAATGAGCTTCTGTATGAGAAATTCAATAGCGAGCTCGGTAAAATCGTTAGAGCTCTTAAGGGCAAAGGCCGCGAAGAGAAAGAAGAGCTCATAGGGCGCATGAAGGATAGCAGCGAAGAGACGGCGCGCCTAAAGAAGGATAACGCGCGCCTCAAGAGAGAGATGCTCAGCCTTCGCGCGTTAATCAGAGGTAGTAGCGCAGTCGCAGGCGACGCCTAGAGAGAAGACGCCTGTGGGTCGGCTTTGACGTCGTGGATAGGAAGGGCCCTAGGGCTTGGAAGGCTGGCGTTCTGGTTGTTTTGGGAACGGAATTGGAACGCCAAAATCGTTGGTGTTGGGATGAATCGCCGGCTTGCGAGCATGACCTTGAACTTGAACATGATTATGAACAGAGCACGAAGACTTGTAGTCGCCGGCGTTGATTTGACTTGTGATGTAAAAAAAGACCATTGTCGGTAAGGGTATCTGTATATGGGCTTTTCAGGCACAGATTGCGCGACTACACGAACGGGGTAATTCTCGCCCGTGTTAGAATACTGCTGGTATCTCTAGTCCGACTATAGAGTCCTGTTTGTCGAACACTTCTTGACGACGGATAGATGGTCTACTACTGGCTAGCTGAGTTAGGGCTTTTACTGGTTACGAGATATGACGATAAATTCAAAAAGACTTTGCAAATTCGTTCTAAAATCATTCTTCTGTATCCCTCCTCGTCTTACCAGGCCCAGGTGATTAGAATCTGGGAACCATGACAACACTTTAATATGTGTTTGATTTTCAGCATAATTTAACCGTCTATGAACTTATATATCCATTCGTATAACCTTGGACCGTGCAATACAGCACCAGCTAAGAATCATTAGCCACGCGGATGCTATCTACCCGCCGCCCAAAACCGCAATGCACCCAGCACCGGAGATGGACCACCTCCCTGCTTTCAAATATTTACTATTACGTTCCTCACATCAACGTTCCCTAGCGACATTCAGCTAGCTAGACATGCGCCCATCACGTGGGAAAACTAAAGGAGGGAGCATCCAGTCGCCCTCGCCAGCTTCCTCATTTTATTATGTTCTTCTATAGCTTGCTTCTTCTTCTTCTTCTTCTCTCTCTCTCCCTCTCTTCTCGCACTCTAGCGGTGGATGGGTCGTTGAGTCTAGTCCGTTGCATTTCAAAGAAAATGGACTCGGTAGACATGCCTAGTAGTTAAGACCCAATCCGCAAAGGCTATGTCAACCCTAAATTTCCCTAAGATTGCTGAGAATCCGCCATCTCACTTAACTTCCCCTTCTCCTCGGCTGTGAGGTCGTTATACCACTCCCTAAAACCCGCGATATTGTCCCTTGCAGCAGTAACGAAGAATTGGGAAAGGTAAGTTTGCGTTTCATCGTCACGGGCTCGCATGTTATTAGCATCTAAATAGCTCATAAGATCGGCCTTGGTCGATCCAAGGCTAAGATCAATGGTATCGGGGTCGTCTTCCCAGCTATCATCATCGTTGTCCTCGTCCGCCAACTCAGCCGCTGCAGCAGCAGCAGCAACATTCGGGGCACTTGCAAGGCCCGACGCCGATAAAAGCTCCTCTATCAGCACTTTGAGAATCTTCAGAGGTGCGGGAATGATCGTATATTGGTCAGGATCTGAAAATGTGTTAAGAGTAGATTGAGTAAAATACGATTCAGTAAGGGACGTACTCTGTTTAGCCCGAGAGCGCGTCATGATCCTATCACTTGTAGGCATGATCAAATTACCTCGAACCATTGTCTGCGCTACGCGAGGATCATTTAAGCTGTATAGCTTTGAAAGTGCAATAACGCTATACGTTGTTAGCAGAACAATCCGGAAGCAGAAAACATACACCTACTTTTGCCTAATTTCGTCGTATCCTGCGAAGTTGACCGAATTCTCCAGCCATTTGCTTAGAACAACTTGTAAGCCAGTCTGGCCGTTGATTTGGATTGTGGTCAAGAAGTCAACAACGTCATGAGCACCGACTAGAGAAAGCCTGGCGAAGACTAAAATGAGAGACTGAATAAAGGTAGCAGTTTCAGCAGTGGCCAATCGATTAGCTACAGCCTGCAAAAGCTGCGGTAGGAAAGGACCGAGGCGTTCATGGCCTGCCTTCTCGACAAGTTCAGCAGCAAGACCACCGACTTCAGAAGCTGCATTATCCTCAATCGCGGTTCCTAGCAGGCGATCAACGATGTGAAGACAAACTTCTAGGCCTGACCTGTTGTTTTCGTCGTGATAATTGAACATCTGTTCATGGTCATGAGCCAACAGATACTTGACAGATTCGGCACCCGGTCGCAGAATCTCGCCCTCATTGCTCTCCATTAGCAGTCGTGTCAGCTTAGGTAGGGTGGCCGCCACAAAGCCAGGCGGCAGTGGTTCTGAGCCGTATTGTGTAAGTGAAGCCATCAACTCTGCTGCGAACTATGACAAAAGAAATGATAAGCGGCTTGTTCCGTAGTAGCTTGGCTCAATAACTTACAACTACTAGAGGATCATTCGACGTAACATCGGCAACGTTGAAAGCTCCCGTCAACGAAGGGAGCACTTTTTGGCATAGAGCTTGATACGCAGACGGATCAGACATCGTTTGTACGATATCCTCAAACGTCTCGCAAATAAGCATAGTAACCTTAAAAATTACGTTAGCATAGCCGACGACGCCCAGAAGGAGAGAGATGGTGCTAAGTTTTGTTTAGCATACCTGCCAGTTATTTGCGCCGTGTTTTGCTATGAGGAATAGGAGGTCAAGAGCAGGAACGTCGTTAGAGACAGATACTCTCTTATCAATTTGGATAGTAGCCCGCAGCGTCTCAGCTAGTGTGACAAGCAGATCATCAGCTTCCTCAATTTCGGTCATGTCCTTCGTCGAAATCCATTGGTTGATGGCACCAACAATCTTTGCCTGAAGCTCGGTATTGCCCGCGACACCATTTATATCACTACTGATGAATGCTTCGGTCGCCTTGATACAGGCTGCCTGCACGAGTTCTGACTCTTCAGAAATCATTGTATCGATTGTTCGGCTCATCAAGTTAGCAGCGGACCCATTGCATTGGGATAAGATGCCAGCAATCAAGTAGCCCCTGGCCCGGAGCAGTGGTTCCTGGGGTTGGTTGATGGCATGGTTAACAAGCTCTAGGTATGCTTCGCTTAGCTGTTGGGAAACACTCTTGCCGCAGTCCAGATAGTCCCTCAGCAGCATATTAAGCAGGTAGAGGGCGGCTTCTTGTCTTCGCCAAGATGAATTTTCCGTAAAAACAGATTTGGTGTAAGTGTAGAGGCCCTCCAATGCCTTCTCGTCCAACCATTCTCCCAGTTTAATGAAGAGATCGCCGCTGGCTGTACGAGGAGCATAGTTGGCACTGACAGACTGTTCCTCAGCTAAGTATAGAGATACATCGATATCCCAGAGTTGCTGCTCCTCCAAGGTGATTTGGCCGTACGAACTAGCTATCCTCGAAATTTCTAGTAGCCATGGTGTCCCATGTGCGTTCGTGTGAGCGACCAGCTGAGCCTCGAGTTCTTTGCGGACCGGTGGTGCCCTTAAGCAGTGGTTTAGGAAGTCAAGTTCTTCTTGTACAAGGAAGTCTAGTGTGTAAGGTAAGCCGTCGGCATCTTCTAGTCGTCCCTGAGTTTCGTTTTGAAGATACAGCTGCTCATATAAGGATTCGAGAGCAGACAGCTCCTGCCAGATGGCTTGGAAGAATGGAGGCGTGTGAGGTAGCAGCAAACTGGGGAAAGTAGTTCGAACTTTCAGGAGACACTTGATGACCTGGAATTTGAGTGGAATGAGGCCATTCCATGACTCGGGTTGAGTGTTGGCCTGGGAGTCGAGTTCGAGCTTGGGCAGCTGCAGTTTGAGTACCTCGAGACAAAAGGGAAACCAGCCTTTCAAAGCTTCCTCGGCAAATGCGGAGACTTCCTTGTGGTGTTCATCCTTGACAGTATCCATAAGATCAAAGCAACCTCGGAAGACATATACCGCAAGCGCACGTAACGCGGGCTTTCGACTCTCATTTATGGCAATGTCATAGACGACTTTAACGATATCCTGAGCCATAGAGAAGAATTGGTCGTCGCTTAAGCTTTCCTCGACCAAGTCACTCAGCACCTTGAGGGCACCATGAAGCTGGTTGTCATTGCCGTTAGGGATTGTGTTGAGAAGAGTAGGGAGAAGGGTAGGCCATTGCTCGGGCCAGTCGACGTTAGCGATCTTGCCTACAACAAAGCTTCGTTGACTGTCAGCAAAAAGACATGGAAGGCTATACGCATGGTATGGTGAAGTTGAAACGAAATGGAAGCGAAATTAGAGAATGCATGTCTCGGGAAGGGGGATGAAGCTTGCCGAGGATGCTAGACACGAGGCGTTGAGAACTGGGGGGAGCCTAAGAGGAAGATAAGGCAAAGAGAAAAAAAGAATTAAAAAACAGTGAGGCCATATACCTTGCAGCTGTCTTGATCTTTCTATCGCCATCGAAATTGAGGGCAAGCTCTAGCACCAGAGGCCGGATCTGGTCTTTGACGGTGTCGGAGATGGGGATGGTGGGGCCATCATCATTCTCGCCGCTCCAATTGTTCTCGATAAATCTGCGGAGTGTAGACAGAGCGGCCTGTCGGACATCTAGCGAGACAGATGCGTGTCGGGCTATGTTGGTGAGGGAGAGAGGAAAGGCGGGATTCGTCTGGGCGCGCTTCAAGTCGAGCTCGGCCTGTATCCTGGGGGCTTCAGCAGCCAACTGCGTGTTGGCGAGAACCTGGACAAGCTGGTCCTCCATTGTTAGCGAGGCTCCAAACCGTGTACTGTAATCGAGCTGGATCCGGTGTAGTTGGCTAATCGTTTGGGGCAACGGGAGGGGGGGTTGAGGAGGAGGGGAGAGATAATAGACTCGCTGTGGTGAGTTGCCTCGCGATGTATATTTTCCAACGTGATTCTGAGGATGTTGTGTTGTGGTGGACTTGTTTGGCAGCAGGCGGGGCCTAAATTGGCGGGGTGTTGGCGGGGTGGCAGAATGGGTAGAATGGGCAGTCCCTGAAGCGCCCTTTCCCTTACATTGTTACATTGACTACCTCTTAAATACCTACCTGCCGCCTACCTGGAGTGCCTTAGGAGGTATGTATGCATTTACTTGCCTCCCTTGCGCGGTGAATAGATCTTTGATGCTTAAGTTGGGGGCAGTTCTAATGTGCTTCGCTGGACCTCGTTGGATGTCGTTGGCAGGGTTTAACATTACCTACCTAGGTAATATGATAACGCGTTTGGGGCTCTTTTCTAAATTCAACCGGCATCGACTACGGGTGGGTGGGTATATATAAATAACCTATAAATAATCCTGTCGCGTCACAGCACCATCCCTTTGATAAAGTACCGCGAAAACGGACCCTCGCCTCGGCCATCCTCCACTATCTGGTACAGACTTGGTACAGACTTGGTACAGACTTGGTACAGATTTAGTCAAATGTGGTAGTAAACTGCAGGTTATGTACCTAACCTACCTTGAAGTACATCAAGTACATTATATGTAGGAGTGGTGGGCTACAACAACACGGACGTCAAAGCACCAGGTACTTCTCAGTTCTGGGTATCAAAACCTGCAGATAATACATGTCTCAATTGTCGAACCGCTTCCTTAAAAAAGACTAGATTGGACTATAGCACCCTACTAGTCTAGGTCATTGCTACTTGAACATTCTACCGGTAGTAAGTAGTTAGGTAAGCGTAAAGGTGAGAGGTTAAGGCCCACCATGCATGCTTCATCCTTGATGTAAGGTACAACTTAGCAAAGTAGGTACTACATGTACCTAGACAGGCTACCTAGCTAGGCATATAAGATACCTACCTGCCCGTAGAACCAGATAATTCATATTTCATGAACTTGAGCTGCTCAGATTGAGCCCACGAAAGTTAGTCTAAGGGATATATCACAATATGCCAGCACCAGACACGACTCCACCACCACCATCAGCCCTGGGGCTCTCTCTCACAGCCCCTCAGGCAACCCGTCTCCTAACTACCTTCACCCACTTCCTGACAGTATGCATTCACAACATTCTGTATTATAGGGGTCTATACCCAACCACCACTTTTCTCACGAGCCGCGCCTACAACCTACCAGTCCACCAGTCGCGGCATCCAACGGTATGCTCCTGGGTCCGGGACGCCGTAGACGCTGTGCACGCGCAGATCGCCCAAGGCACCGTCGAGCGCCTGGCAATTGCGATCTACGATGCCCGCGGTGCTGTCATGGAGCGCTGGATGTTTGACATCGCGCAATTCCCCGCGTGGAAGGACCTGCCGAGGGACGGTGAAGGGCAGGAGAAAGGGCAGGACAACGAGGATGACGACGAAGATACTGCTGGTGACGCTAGTGACGCTAGTGACGCTAGTGACGCTAGTGATGCTGGTGACGTTGGTGACGTTGGTGATGTTGGTGATGTTGGTGATGCTGCCATATCTGACGTGGAGCCAAGCAGCGAGGAGTCCAAGGTCAACTGGGCAAATGTCGACGAACAGCTGCGTGCCGCCGTCAGACGACTAGCCTATGCGGGCGAGAAGATGGCCCCCCTCCCCAGGGGCTGCACGTTTACTATTGCCGTCGAGCTACGGGACGAGGCCGAGGCACCGATAGGGGTAGGTGCAGCTACATGGCATTCTTGATGTCCGAAGTTCGTTTACGTGAATAAACTAACATGAATTAGCATCCGCAGCCATGGGTGCCGACACAACCTAATCTTCAGACCGCATCCAAGGACAAACAAAAACCCGGTGAGGACGTGGGCGGTGCCAAGACAACAGCTCTTCGTGCCATAGAGGTCGGGCCATTGTTCTTCGAATGCTGGGTCGAGGAGGGTAAGGCCAAGTTAGAACTACCATCAACGGTGTCATTCAATGAATGAGTATTGTCCGAAGGCCAGGGGTATAACCAGCTATCTCTCTCTTAAACAACCCCCTAGGGCACGAAAACCTGTAAGTCTCACGATTACCCTATGACGTTATCTGATTTTATTCCTAATGATACCCTACCGTTCTTTTTTTACATTAACTCATAACGCATTATAGAGACGTAGTCCTGCTATCAACCTAGTTTCTGTCTCCCTGTACTCAAATCAAATACACCGAGCTCCCTGTTCTCTGCTAATTAGATTATATCCCCATGGAACCCTCCAAAACCCCCAAAACCCCCTCCACCGCCGCCGAATGAATTATTCCCGCCTCCTGGGCGTCGACCACTCGATCTTGGGGTCCCACCCGGTCCGAGTGGGTCATAACGTGCCCCTGGGGGTATCTGCGGATCGATATGACTTTCTAGGCCTCTATCCCCTCCAAAGAGAGGATCGTCGAAGGTAGGATGCATCCCTCTCCCCCCTCCGAATCCAGGTAGGCGTCCACCGGGCATTCCCAGTCCGGGACGGAACGGATCATGTGGGCCCAGCCCAGGTGGGTTCAGATCATCTGCTCCGACATGCCCAAACGGGCTAGAGCTAGGCACAAAAATGGGTGGTCGATGTCGGTTGATATCGTAAGGGTCTTCGAAGAAAGGGGGCGGGAAATCTCCAGCCGGAACTGGTTGTCGAGGCTGCGGGTAAAGAGGATCATTGTAAGGAAATGGCTGCGCCGGTTGGGGCATGGGGTTAGGGATGACCGGTGGTTGTCTGGGCGGTCTGCGGGCAGCTTCCCGGGCGTCCTCGTAGGCGGCCACATCGTCAGGGGATTCCTGGTAGCCTTCCTTTTGCAGGGCAGGCAGAAGTTTCTGGACGATGTTGATCTTGATCAGGATAGCGAGGTCCACGATGCGAGCATCGGAAATGAAGACATCCCGCAACTTGGGTCGCAAGTCAGAACGATCTTCTGCCCCATCCTGTGTCATAGTAATCCGGACGGGAAGTGCAGCATTAGAGATGAAATCCCTGATGATTAATTCGATGCGCGCAATGCGCTCATCCTGTACGGCTAGTCCACGGATCTCGGCTTTGCCGCCCATGCGATCAATCTTGACGACGAACCGGAGGGCGGACTGCTGATGTGCGTACACAAAGGTATATGTGTTGAAGGATGCATTCCAGTTCGCAGGAAGATGCGGAGCTAGCTCGCGACATTCTGCTTCTATATCGGGTTAGCTGACTGATATAAAAGACCAATAATGTCCCCAAGCAACATACCATTTGTCTTGTCTTCGTCAAAGCCGAGCAGGCGGAAGCCAAGCGAGGCCATACAGGCATGTGTGAACAGAGCCAACGCCTCGTGGGAACTGCTAAGGTCCGATGTTGTATCGCTTGGCTCATGTGTAGGCAGTGCATCAGTCATGGACTGCAGAATAGCCGGCGGGCCAAGCGGATCTGTAATCATGATGATCAATGAGACAAGAGACTTATTAGATATTTGGGTTTCCTGCGACACCTAGGTAGATATGGGAACAGTGGGCATCTTATGGCAGACCTATTCTATTTTTTCGAAGTATTGCTTGCTAGACGGATCAGAATGTCTAGAGACTCGATGAAAGGACATCCCAGATGCGTACGTAATGTGTAACCCTATGTCATCCCACTGTTGCCTTCCTAGGTACTTACTTAAGTAGGTAGGTAGGTATTTGCCCCCAGCACCTTTTTGCCTGGTGCTTAACCTGGGGTGCCTTAGAGAGTGAGATGCGGGGTAGCTTGATCTTATCATAGCTTTCACCGATGCGATTATATAAGTACCTAACCTAGGTAAGTACCGTGTTAACTCACGCCGTTACGCTATACTCTTCTTAGAGGTATTTTTTGGCCTGAACAGAATCTTGGTACATCTATAGCTTAATATTCGAAGCAAGTAGCTGTGCACATAAATATAGTAGGAATATACATTTTGATATTCTAACGGCGTCGGGTACGAGTTTAGTGAGTTAATACGTATCTCTAGAGGCTGTCCAGGAAACAGTCAAAGGATGTTTGATTAAAATATGCGGTTTCTACATTACTTATTTATCTCACAAATGAAACTTTTCCACATATAAATTAATAAAATCTAGACACAGATGTTTAGAATCACACGATACCTTTGTCAAAAACATACGATAGCTTTTCATCCTAATATTATTGTCTCTACTATTCGACTTTTTTTTTTTGCCTTGGTCTCTCAGACTCAACTTACCTGACTTACCTACGGAGCCGATCCGGAGATCAGGAATAGGTACCTAGTGGCATATTTGGAGGCAACGGCTCTCTTAGTCTAGTTTATTGCAGAAAAAATATTAGGGTATCCCCAAAAGTTTTCCGCCACTCTTCGAGCTGTGAGGTGGTCACAGAATCATCAACGGATGGGAGGAATACCTAATTCAATGTAGCTTAGCGCCGCCTTCCTCGTCGTCGTTCTCTTCATCGTGCTCCTCGTCCTTCGCTCCAAAATCATCCGACGGAAAATCGTTGAGCTGTTCAACCCGTTGTATTGCCGTATCTCCGTCAACACCGCCCTCCTCTGTGTCCTCCGCCCACGGCTCATCTCCTTCATCACAATTGTCAGCTGACAGAGTTGAAAGTTCGTCGCCGAGATAGATTTCGCAAAAAAGACAGCTCTCATCTGATATTTGATTGTAGGATGAATATTCGATGCCTCTCTTGCAAATACCTCGTTGGCCGTTGTGGGTGGCTTGATGGCACGTGTAGCCCTTTACTGCTTCCTTAAGTTTGTAAACGACGGCGTTACACTGGTAACACCGATAGACGTAAATAATTCCAGTACACATCTTGAGAGTTGGTTATTGTAGAGAAAAGCGGGCGAGGATTGATAACGAAGTAATATGATAGATTTTGAATAGTTCGTTAAAGTCTGAAGAACCTGCTCCAGCTGGCCGTTGCAAGGAATGAAACAGAAGCGCAAGGCCTGAGTGAGAAAGAGGGGTAAACAAGAAGAAATGTAGTAATTGGTAGGCGAGAATAAGTGTAATCGCGAGCGGCAGAGCTGTATTTCAATAACGTTGCCTTCCACGTAACGTAAATTGGCCAGACCATTTTATCCTATTTTTTGGGGGGGGCTGTCTATCAACAAATGCCTTTATTCTCCTCACCTTCGTTTGACTAATTCACAAGGATCAAAGAAACGGATCTGAAAGAACAAAACAATCAAGTTCACAACTGATCACAAACTCACGTTGTGAGTCCCTTGCACCAGAACAGACACAATGAATAGGACTGTAACACCAAAGACAACCATTAATCCAAGAACACATATCCAGAGGTAGAGCCGAAATTTTATATGAAACATTGCCACAGCGTTAAGTCTATGCAAAAATCATGATGACGCCGTACAATCGATCTTGAGGGGGGGAAAATCATCTACCAGGCTCTCTAAATTTGCTCGTGCCACCATAGTAAACCAGAGATATAAATGAGTAGAAATGCCTACTTACGCCATACCAGTCAGCATGCTGTATTGGGTATCCTTCGTAAACCAGAAGCGGAAAAACAGGCAACGTAAATATTGATGTAATCAACAAAGCTCCAAATCTAAACCTTGCTTGCTGTGTGAAACTGCAAGTCTTTGTATAATACGCCTGGCGTGGAATACCGCACATATAACCGAGTGATAGTCCGAGGAACGGAACGGGCTGAGTCTGGTTTCGCGATGTGGCAAACACTATGGCTGACCGCTGCTTCAAGTTTTGCAAGATTGAAATTATAACACAGTGCTAAATTAGCACAAGGGGTGCCTTCGACATCTGAAAAATAAGCCATGACTAGGCGTGTCTGCCTAAGCGGTGTAAAGATAGAAGTCAATGGGTATGTAGTCATCTTTATGAAGCAAACCGGTCATTGAGTCCTAGCTGGCAGACATCATCCGTGTGGACACTCGATTCGTGACCCTGGAGTAATGTACTCTCACCAACGACGCCTGTTCTTTGGTAAGCAACAAAAATGAATTGGCACTTGAATTTATATCACTTACTGATATGCTGCATGAAGCTTTGCTGGTCGTTGTCGCGAGCGGGTCGGGGCACCGTTTGATTGAGGTACGGGTGAATCTCGTTCTGTATCACTATCGCTGGAATATGGCCGCATACCAAGTAGCTCTCGTTCGGTGGGCGTCAAAGGGGAACTCATTGAACCACGCCTGCTAGGTGGCTGACTAGGGATGCTCCTGGAGTTACGCCTGCTAGGAGGTCTACTAGGCCCACTTTGGGAACTTCGCGTGCTAGACGGGCGGGATGCAGATTCCGAGATGTGACTAGGTGGAAGTAAGGGAGTTGCAGGAGCTTGCGGAGGTGATCGATGCCTATCTCTTTCAGACACGACGTCCGGAAGATGAACTTGAGAATCCTGTAGAGGGTCCATCCTACGGCCCTGATATTTTTGACGCATATGATGATAATCTCCTTGCCACGAAGGACTAGGGCTCTTGGTTGTGGCCGTCGGTTCCTGGTCATCGCTCTCACACACTTCACCTGGCTCAGGAGAGGATATCTTCGATTTCTGCCCCATACCTTCATTCTCTCCTTCGGGTTCGTCATTATCTCGGTAACTGGTCTGATCCCACATCCTCTTTATTAGTCCTGGCCGGAAGTAACTGAGTTGATCATCACTTGAATGGCTTTGCCCATGGTACTGTGAATATCGCATTTGGCGGCTTCCTCGCGTTTTTGAACCCCATGATTTCCCCCGTTGCCGACCGCTTCCGCCGTTATTGGTACTATGTCGGCTCTGTTTGTTGTACACCGGGCCTGGGTTTGAGGCTTTCTCGTAATCCCACAACTTCTCAATTCGAACATCTGTATGAGGCAAGAACACTGGGTGGTATTGCATTACCTGCCATGCCTTAGTCTCGCGAACGCTCAAAGCAAAATCATCCACATTAGTAGGATTAATATATCTCGATGTTATTGTCTCTTTGTCGTACTTTGGGGGCATTATAGGATCATCTGTCCATTCGGCTGGCAAAGGCTCCCTGATAAGATCTCTAGTGATTTTACCGGGTAGCTCCTTAAATATCATTTCTTCTTCCCAACTGAATTCTTCAGCGGTATACTGCTCCGTGTCCTTCATATCTACAAGCACAGCGTCGCTAATGCTTTGTTGAGGCTTGCTACCCTCCGTGAACGTTGAGTCTTTTCCTAACTGGGCCGGAGGGGTGCAATTTACAGGGCTAGGAACTCTAACGGGCTGATCTGTGAACCGGCGTTCAGAGCGACTACGGCCTTTAGGTGAGTCATAGCGCATACGGCGACCATGGCGCTCGCGATTTTGCCGGCTCTCACCAGAACGACGCTCCGGGAGTTGCGGATGGGCTTCTCTTCTCTGTGGCTCGTACGAGGGCCGATCTATAAATCGACCATCGTAGCGGATGTGATATGGAGGCGGATCAGAAGGCGGGAATTGATGAGGTTGGTAGGAATTCGTCCCCGGGGGCGGAGATTCATGATTTGATGCAGTATAAAGTCGAGCTGGAGGAGCGGTATCGTATCCATAATGGGACGCATTCCGATAAATATTTGAATGGGGAGGGGGATAAGGCTGGGGAGGACCAGGATAATAATTGTCTACACCAGGGGCAGGCGGATAATGGTCGAAGTGCGCTTGATAAGGGGCCCGATGAGTAGCAGTATAAGGGGGACCTTGAGGTAGGCCAGCAGACTGCTCATCATATCGATCAGGGGGAGCTGAGTATGGACGACCATAGGGAGCAGCAGTTAACGGACCTGGGCGGTCATACTGATCATAGTGAGGTGGCCTATAGGGCGTTTCAGAGGGCGGCGCTCGAGGTGGGCCTTGGAACTGATGCTCATGTACATCTCGAGAGCTGCCGTAAGGCAAACCCCGTGGTGCACTTCGCCCCGTATTAGGAGGTGGATACTGGTCGTAGTGTCCTAGATGATGGGGTTGATGATACGGTGGGCCAGTAGGAGGGACTGGTGGTTGGCCCGATGATGGGCCAGGCGGCGGACCAGAATGGAATCCTTCATAGCTTGGACGAGGGCTATATGGTATGGGTGGAGGCGGGATGTGTGGTAGACCAAGAGGAGGGGGAGGAGGATAATGAGTGACAACAGGACCTTTACTACGCTTTGCCGGTACATGGTAATCATTCCCCGAAGCTTGTCGCTTCCGTGAGGCTTCTAAACCACTAAGTGAATGTTAATAGACTGCCCATTTGTTTGACATTTGTGTGATGTTACAGGCCATGATCCAAATCGTATTCATAGCGTAGCCTCCCAGGATGGTTTGTAGCTTTGAAACATAACCGAGAAATGTTATATAAGAAAGGGAAACCTTACGCGGGTACGCGCCGAGTATCTTCTGGGCAAGCGAAGAACATGTGCCCTTTCATACCGCAATTATAGCATACGTGATCTTCGGCAGCGTGCTCGTAGCCGGGTGGGCGATCTGCCATCTTGCTTGTGGTAGCTCTAATGTTACTGTTGTTTTTAGTTTGGGAGAGCTGGATCTTTGCGAGGCTACTAAAGGGTTTGAGGTAGCGTGGTGTCTAGTAGTACTGATAAGGTCTAAGGTTAGTGGCTTTAAAACGGAGGGAGAAGTGAGTAAAGGGTACCCGTAACATATGATAAATTGATTTGAAGTTCATAAAAGCTTTGAATAGGCATTCAATACGACGACAATATAAAATAAGCAGAAATAACATAAGGAGCATTGCAAGTTATGTGTGGAGGGGTGGTTTCTGAGTTACATATAGAGGTACAGCTATACTGCTGATGTCTACCAATAACACATATACCGTCTAAAAACTTACTTGAGCCTCAATAATCAAAGCTCTAGAGGCCTCTTCTAGGGCGAAATGTTGCTTATATCGAGAAGGAATACCTAGGGTATAGATGATGCTCGGGACGGAGTTGCTTCGTGAAGGAGACTCGGGAAAGTTACTAGGCAGTGGTAATAAGAATAAGGTGAAAATGCCAAGAGGGCTAGGCGGATTATTTCGTGAGAATGAGCTCGAAAAGCGCTCCCGAAAGAAGATATAAAGTGTGCTCAATAGACTATAAAGAAGATGGCTTCGTCGTTATAAGAATCGGGTACGGGCCAAGGATCCACCATCCCATTTCCACCACCACTACCTCAACCGCAATGGAGTTAATAGAACAGCGTCTATAGAGCCCGACCATTCCAAGTCGCATATTAGATGTGTGTATTACTTAGAGAGAGCAAAGAGTGCTGATTATGTCGGCCACGGTCAGAGAATGCGGTCGCGTGTCCTTGGAGACTAGATAGGTAAACGACATCGAAGACAAGCTGAGATGAGATGAAGGTCGCACCAGCTGGACAAGATTGAGCAGGTCCCGGGCTCCAATTGGGCGCTGGTGCCCAAGCATCCCCGAACCCCGTGGATCCTGGGCCAAGATGGGCAACCGGTCGCGGTAAAACAATGGTCCGTGCGGTATGCCCGGGGAGGGGGGGTGCATGGGCATCCATCCTATCCTGGAGGTTCCATCATCTCATCACATAGTAAAATTCCTAGATAAAAGGTGAGACAACGAGGTCCCAAAGGCCAATATAGGAGGAAGAATGGGGCAAGGATAAACAAAATACATATGATAGTAACACGGTAATATCATAGATAGATGGACAAGACAATAGTCACTGATGACACAAGGGGGGAGTCCTCGGAAAGTATGATAGTTCTATTAGGTCTCTCAACCAATGCCATGACTGGATAGAGAAGCGCTCCCACTATATGATACTAATCATGAATAAAGCAGAGCCTTTCCGATGCTATAGGAACAATACCTTGAAAGGTGCTGGTTCATCAGATGAAATGGACAACATGCCAACCAAAGAGATGTTGATTGAACTGCTGCTGAACGCCTCAGTCTCCAGGCCTCTGAATCTCGAGTTTGACGTGCTACCCGCACTTTGGGTATAATAAACCCAAAGATAACAATAACGACGCACGAAATAAATAATGAGAACAATAAGATTCGCCCCGAAGATAGAGAAAGGATCAGTATAATAGTTAAATGTCGAAAATACTTTCTAGGAGTCGATATCAATCCTGTCGATAGAGACGCGGATAGGGGAAACGAGAGGGAGGGTTTCCATGTTCACTAAACACTACCCGATCTCTCTCTATCTTATAGCAAGATGCAAGTACTAGACTCCATGGAGAGAGTGGTCTCAACCCCATATGCAAACCGAAAAGCCTTGAGAGATGTTCCGCCAAAAGAATTGCAAAGAATATGAAGTAGAAAGATGGGTAAAGCAGGTCACGCTACCGAATGATTCAAGTTCACTATTCTATCAATGAGTGGGAGGACCCCCCTGGACTCAGAGCCAATGATAATTCGCGGTAATTGCGGCTTTGCGACACTGGCCTGCGATGATAACGATAACGCGATAACGCGATAACCAGGAGGAGGGGAGGGGACATGAAAGTTAATAGGCGATAAGCATAAGGTTAGGTACCTACCTAGGAAGTGCATGTACCCACCCACATCGACTGCCTGTGCTATAACGTAGACTAGATACTTACTTCAGTATAGTAACCTACTTAGTAGGTACATCAACGCATACAACTGCTTACTTATTGATACAGCATCTGCAGACTGTATCCTAAGTAGTTCTGTCGCCACGTTGGCTACAGATAGACGTGTGGTATTACCATTGTTGAATCTATTTCATCTTACGAAGCCTCAGTCCCCCTTAGGCCCTAGACCCCAGTCGCTAGCATAGCTCAATAACTTCACTCGATCGACACCGGCTCCATGTGAGAGATCGCGACAGTTGCTTGCCTTGCCTCGTCGAATATGTTTGCGGATCCCCCTAGCTCTTCTCTACTCGACTTTGCATTTGCACGGAGCAAAAGGAAGCTATCTGCCCCGCTGCGTTCAACACAGACGACTAGTCCTTGATTTCTGCCTCCTTGCGACTGACGAGGTCGCAACACGACACTGCACTATCTAAACTACGATGCCTGGGCTGCCTGGTATGTCGACAACTCGATATTAAACCACCCAATTCAGCTACGGCCTACCACGTGTGCTGGGCTAACTAGTCATTGCTTTATAGCTTCGGTCGACCTGGATGAATGTATCTCGCGATTATATAAAAAGGAACTTCTCGCCGAGTCGGTGATCGAGGCAATATGCGCAAAGACAAAGGAGTTGCTCATGCGCGAGAGCAACGTCGTGCACGTGCGCGCCCCGGTGACCGTTGTCGGTGACATACATGGCCAGTTCTACGACCTGATCGAGATCTTCAAGATTGGGGGATGGTGCCCGGATACGAACTACCTCTTTCTCGGTAGGTCGAAACGACTCGCATCCAAAGTACATCGCTAGAGGACAACGGCTGACTCTTGGCTCCATCTTCATCAGGCGACTATGTTGATCGCGGCATGTTTAGTGTCGAGACAATATCACTTCTTGTATGTTTAAAATTACGATACCCGAACCGTGTACACCTAATCCGTGGGAATCACGAGTCGAGGGGCGTCACGCAGTCATATGGCTTTTACACAGAGTGTGCACGGAAATACGGCAACGCAAACGTCTGGCACTATTTTACAGATATGTTTGATTTCCTAACGCTATCCGTCGTTATCAACGACCAGATCTTTTGCGTCCACGGCGGCTTGTCCCCGTCAATACATAGTATCGATCAGATCAAGATCATCGATCGGTTCCGAGAGATCCCACACGAGGGTCCAATGGCCGATCTGGTATGGTCAGATCCAGATCCCGAGCGCGACGAATTCTCGCTATCACCACGGGGCGCCGGCTATACATTCGGGGCACGCGTAGTAAAGAAGTTCTTAGCAGTTAACGGCATGAATCACATCTTACGAGCGCACCAATTATGCCAGGAGGGATATCTGGTATTGTACGATGATCACCTAAGTACAGTGTGGAGTGCACCCAACTACTGCTACCGTTGTGGCAACATGGCTAGCGTGCTAGAAGTCAGTGATACTGGGGAGCGCCACTTCAACGTATTCGCAGCGGCACCTGAGAATGATCAGCATAAAGATCTTCAACAGGGCGAAAAGGCCGCCGATAGTAATGCTCTGCCAGATTATTTCTTATAGGACAGGAACGGTAACTGCAACAAATGCAGGATACCCGAAACGATATCCCAAACGACAAATTTAAGGCAGCGACGGATGTGGCAAGAAATAGTTTCAGGCAGACACAAGCAGCGAACGAGCTCGCAAGACAGCGCGCCAGACATGTACGGATTCAGGACGACGACGACAATGACGACGACGACGACAACGAATTTGGGGGGGGAGGGGCATGAATTGATGACGATGGGCCGGCTAAATATCCCAAGCGGAAGTGACACGGCACATAGATGAGTTCGCGCTGTATGAAACATATCTCGATTGCTCGTGTCCCCCAAATGGGCATGGGGAAAACAGGATCCCTTGCTTCACGGCGAGTCCAAATACCCAAGTGTATGGTAGTTTGGGTTAGTATATTGATGTCTTTAGTATGGTATACAAGCGAAAGCTTAAGATATATTTTGGTTACAGGCAGCTAGCGATAGTCACGATGCTCTAGATATTAGACAAGAGCAGCGTTGAAGAACACTGAGTTACGTTTTATGTACTTAGTACAGTGTTGAGCGAATTACAATAAACGTGGATACTATTCTACAACGATGAGTTAATTTGTGCAACCAGATGCAATTTTTCGCCCTGCCTTAAGTTTAGCAAAGGATGAGTTTTATGGCATTTCTATAATACTTATGTAGTGCTATGGTGGGGAGGTCATCAAGCCTCGTCCATATCCTATGGGGATAGAGCCAAACAAAGAGAAAAAGAAAAACTTTCAATTACATTCATCTCAATTAGTGGGAGTTTGGCTTCGGGAAAGGCAGTATTTCATTGTCGATCTACAAAAAACTAAAGAGAGGGAAGTAACTAAAGCAGTCCGTCGGAAGTCTCAGAAGTCATGCGTACAGAGATACACAGGCGCCGAACTTGCCCTAGAGCTCAATTCCACATAGGCGTTGAGATTTCTTGGCGTGATTTGTCTTTTTTACCTCTCTCGTTGAAGTGTAGTCAGCTCCCCAGCAAGATCAACAGCTAATTTCGAGGATTTCCTGTCTTCTCTTGTTTTGCCGTTTCATCATCATCGTCTTCTTCGTCACATTCATTATGCAAAGCTATCATCGAGTTCGCATTCTTCATGGGCTATTACTCATCCTCCTCAGATTGAGCCCTTCAACAGTGGCTTGTCCTAGTTCGAATCGTAACACCCATCAGAGATAGGGTTATGTTATTTGCGAACAGAGGGTTCCACTTTGAAATTACTTCCGTAGAGTGAGGCCGTCGGCAATTCGCCTACCAGTCCTTCGAGATGTCGAAACTCCACTCAAACTGTAGATGTTGCTTCTTGTCATCATCGACAAAGGTGGAGATAGCGTTGTAATGACCACGGGCGAGCATGCCAGATGGAGCATCCTCCTCTTGAACTACAAAAAGAATCAAGGTCAGCTTTCTTTCAAGACATCACCGCGGTGACTACGCTACTCACAGCGCTTGCTATAGATAGGTTGCTTGTCGGTGTTGGGAGCGTAGCTTCCCTGCCAAGAATATTAGTAACTAGATCGATACGTGACGTGTAATGCCTTGTCGAGGATCACATTACTTACCAACATTTCAGAGTCCTTGCTAACTCTGATGCCCTTACGCTTCACTGTCTGGACGTATTGCAGTCCGCTAAGAATCTCATGCTGGACACGGAAGGACGCCACCATGGTGAACTTGGCTCCCTCTTTAATCTTAAAAGGCTTATCCTTAAGGGTGTTCTCACTGCCAGGTTGAGAGAGATCAATAGTGACTGGTGGTCGGCCGGGGGACTCCATCGTAAGCGATTGGATGATACAGACACGAGGATCGTTGGGGTCGGAAAGGTCACTGCCGCCTCCAAGACCTAGTGACTTCTTGTATCGTTGGAGCGATTCATCGTTTGCATCTGCCTTAAACTTAGTAACCTTGATATTTTCATCTGGTGTAATGACCATTGATTCATGAAAAGAGGCAATGACTTCCTCAGGGTCAGTGTCATCAGTGGGATTCTTGCTTTTGATAGTAGTTTCTTTCTTAATCATCATATTGGGCAAACCTCGGCAGGTTATCTCCGAGTCAAGGCTGCTATTGCTGGTGCTGTTCCGAGATTTGGCCCTTTTGAATTGTAAGGGTATGCGTAGAGTTGATTTTGAGGCAACTTTGTGTAGAAGATCTGCGATTGATTTTGATTTCCTAATTGCATGGGGGCGCTCACTTGGCGCAGGTGGTGTAAAACTATTGTCCTCAGTGATAGATGGGGTTGGGGCAGGTTTGTTGAAGGGAGATATTTTAGCATAGGGCCCCTCGTCACTTAGCCAGGCATTGACTCTGTCCTCTACACTCATTGATTCTCGTAACAACGGTAATGGTGGGATTTCGTTTTCCCCTTGGTTCTCTTGACTGTTGCAGCTGGTAGAAAACTGGCTTTGGTACCTTATAGGGTACCTGCGGTGCGAGGGAGTTGCATCCCGACCCGTAGGGACCTTCACGGGGTAACGAGGGAGAAGATATGCGGGTCCGTACGATGAAGTTCCCGGAGGACAGTGAAAATAGGCCATCATTCATTTGGGGGAGGTACGGGGAGTGGCCCCAGAGGTGTAGCGGAGACCAGTGGGCGTATGGTGAGGTGAAATCGGCTATTCTCCTGGAAGTGATTTGG
Source organism: Xylaria sp. Z50 (assembly GCA_037356035.1). Classification (NCBI taxonomy): domain Eukaryota; kingdom Fungi; phylum Ascomycota; class Sordariomycetes; order Xylariales; family Xylariaceae; genus Xylaria; species Xylaria sp. Z50. The sequence goes on along the minus strand of JBAWJU010000011.1, from coordinate 54,253 downwards.
ATATTTGGATCGATGGTATTCAAGCAGCATTTGGAAGTCGGAGCGAATGGGCGATATCTCGTAGCCTACCTGCGCGGGGAGCAGATGGGAATCAAAACGATATTGTTTATGTAATGCAGGACTCCGGGGTGACGTGAGTTAACACCTCCAGAATTTGTGCCCTCATTTTTGCAAGAGATGGTCCAGTCCTGATGGCGGGTTGGTATACAAAGCAGCACGGTGTAGAATGCTGCTTCTCAGGTGTAACCACGGTTGTCACCATCGCAACCACAGTAGTAAATACTGCCCTCTACCACCCCAAGTTTCCGTGAATACCCATCCTTCCTCTCACGCAAACATAACGGTAGCTAGCCTTTACAGCTCCATGTATGTGAAAAATATGTTAAGCCACGATGAGGGTTTTGGTAACATAGTGACCCATATATAGGCTTTCTCAACTTCTTGATAATGGTATTCACTCATGACGATGGATATTTGCAAACGGGACAGATGCTTGGAAAAAGTGAAATAGCGAAATTAAATTTAGCACTTACCCATGTTCTGATATTCAGTCAAGCTTTGCTTTGGTTGTGAAAGCTTATATCCCTGAGTCTCCTCGGGGAGATGATCATTATCTTCATGGGAAGCCATGGTGAAGAGGCGGATGGGTAAGTTAAGGTATTTGGGTACGTAGGTAGGCACGAATAAGTGCGATAGTTCAATGGATCCGACCGAGATTTATGTCTTTGAGGACTTGTGTACGCAGCCTAGCCAACAAAGAAGTCTTGCTAGAAGGAACTGATCATTCTATTGCAAAGGAGAAAATAAGACTAGCGGTGATGTTTTGTGAGGTGAAGTTATAGGAGGCGGGATGATTGGACGTTGCAAAGCCGCTGGTCAGCGTTTTGTACTGCGGGACAATGGTGGGGCTCTCTATTGGGGTTGGTTGTCTAGATGAGGGGCAGAGCCCCTTTTTCTACCAGGACCAAACCAGATCAGAGCCCAGATTACTGCCCAGATCACTGGTTACGATACCGATTAACCCCAAGATCGAAGAGGCCGCTTGGTTGTCTTGGGCTATTTCGGTCGTGCTAACATACCTATATACACTAGATATCTTCTAGCAGCACTGCTATTAAGTATACTTATCTCACGATAGCTAGTCTAGTTTTGGTTTGCGTCTTTATAAATCCAGAAAGATAGGTTTTGGCGTCCGACTTTGAGCTTGACCGGATTCCAAAGCTTAACTAGGTAATTTACAATATTCTTCTAACAGTATTTCGAGGAAACTACCGATACAACTCTGTTGCTAGTAAGTAGCCTCATTTTTTCATGCTATATAATTTGGCTGAAGCATATTTGGTTGAGCGTGGTGGCAGGGTACGGTGAGACTGGAGGCTCCGATGCATCGAGATGGGTAAGGCTCACTAAAACTAAGATTATCGGAGCGCTTCATAGTGATACAAGATCCCTTCTCTTTGTATTCTACCGGGACTGGCAGTAGTGCTGACTGCCTCGGGAGTTAAGTATCTTTGAGCAAGTACCTCTTGTTGTCTTACCTGTATTTTAAGGGAAAATGATAATCGCTTTCGATGTCTTAGATACTAATTGTTATCCTTGCATGTAATCCAGGTACAATACACGCACGGTTTCTGATGTTGGGGTAGATTTGCTTACCGGTTTTGGTTGAATCCATATGTCCCTAAGGTACCTACATACTACTATTGCACCACAGGTACTATGTACATATATGTAGGTAGTATACTATGATTTGCCTTACTTGGGTGCTACCTAGGTACCTACCTAGGTAATGCCTGTAGATACTTCCCTGCCTGCATAACCGATCCCTCTCGGGTGTTTACCGAAAGTTAAAAGGTGAGAGAACTACATGTATGTATTGTATACTATGTAGGTATAAGAGACTGTAGGTAATATCAACATGAAGTCTCCCCGGCGGCAAATTGCAAATATCAGCCTGAGGTAAGTACCTAGGTACCTATCGAGAGGTTAGTAGTGTAAATGTGTCACTACATTCGTTTCATTATGTTAAGATATCCTGTGAGCCACATAATACAGTAGACCAACAGCTGACACTTTTCCAAGGTTCTATCCCTCAAATAGGAATAGGCGTAGTGTACCTTGGGAAGCAGATAGCCTACGAGGCCATACAGTACACACAACTGTGTAATACATTACAGTGTTAGTTACCTACACTATACCATTACCTGGATACCTACATAGTACTATGCAAGCCGCTCGGGCTGTAGTACCAGGGCAAATAGTGAAATAGTGTACCCTGATGCACAGATGTATACAGCCTACGGCCTGTAGCCTACAGTGCCTTCTTAGGTAATACTTAGTACAGTACCTAGGTATGTTTAGTGTAGGATTCGATATGTTCCCAAAAAGAGGCCTTGGTCTGAGCTTGGAGCTCCATCTCACTCTTATTAGCTGCGGGGTTACACCACGGGCAAAGTCGACGGAACAAGTGACGGACGGGTACCAGGGTTTTTTACGCGCAACACACTGTCAAAAAATTGCGTGCCCGAATCGGAAAGGCTTCCTTCTTCTAATCTGGTCCAAACCTATCCGAGCACCTTCCCTTGCTAACACGCTGCTAACACGGGCATTGCACGGGTGCTCTCCCCCAACCAAACCAGCCAAACCAACGAATCGCCCCCATTCCCATCTCCTCCTCCAGCTGGGTCTCCCATACCCTTTTCCTTTTTCTGACTGACCTGGAACCCACCCTCCCAGTTCTCTCTATCCGAACCGAAAAAAAACCACAGTTTGCGCCGGCTGTCACACACAGACCCCGTCTTCCTCTCTCACCTCATTCTCAAGTCGGACTGACTCGTCGTTGCATCAGTTCAGTCCGCCTCCAATATTCTTCCATCTTATCGCTTTTGCTTCCGCTTCCGCTTCCTACTTGACAAGACATCATCTTCGCGACTTGGTTTTTATTTTTCTTGCTCCTCTTCCCCCATTTAAACCCCCCGTCCCCAACGTGAGTGAGATCCATCATCCCAGGCGACCGGCGCAATTCGAGCTGAGCTCCTCGTCGCGCTTCCATGGCGGCCCTCGAATCCGCGACCTCGCGCGACCCAGCCATCGTCATCATCAGCTAACCCACGCCATTAGCATCAGGTCGTTTCTATTTAGATTCTCATTTTTTTTAATCAGCCTTCCCCCCTCTCCGTCATCATAATTCCCGGCCACTGCGCATAGTCGTATTGGCTACATAGCAAGTCAAGTCGCGTCAAAATTTCGATATATCTGTCAAAATGGTAGTCCCGCGACATCTTCCGACTAAAACCAATCCCCTCATGACCGAGGACATCCCAGTCTGTAAGCAATTGCGTCGATTCCGCCTTTTGTTAGACCCTGACTGATACCTCTTCCAGATGCTGACCTCGTGTCACGTCGGCGCTTGGGACAAACTCAACTCACCCCCAAGATGGTCGCTGCCAGCGATGCTGGTGATGTGGACCCTTCAGCCCTGGGCGTGTTCGACTACGCGCACCTTCGAGCTCCCTTACCGAAGGGTATTACGTCAGGCATTTTCAAGTCTTCTCCGAGCTCGTACTTCCTCATGCGCCGGAGCCAGGATGGTTATGTTTCTGCGACTGGCATGTTCAAGGCAACCTTCCCTTATGCGGAGGCCACTGACGAGGAAGCCGAGCGTAAGTATATGAAGTCACTACCTACGACGAGCCACGAAGAGACGGCCGGCAACGTGTGGATTCCTCCTGAGCAGGCTATGGCACTAGCAGAGGAGTATGGTATCACGCCTTGGATATCTGCTTTGCTCGACCCATCAGAGATTGCCGTGACGAACGCGCCGGATAGTCCCCCGAAGAAGATTGCTGCACCACCAAAATTCGATCTCGCGAGCCTAGCACAACCTACCCTCGCACCACCCACCCCTTCCTCATTGCCTCGAAGTACTCGCAGTCGTCGTTCTGCCAGTCCTTCGAAGAAGAGAGCTATCGCTTCTCCACGCAAGCGGCCTACCAAAGTATCGGCTTCGTATACTAGTCCTGTTGAAGCTACGCCTGTGCAGGAGGAAACCGAACCTGATACGAATAGTGCAAAGACAGAAGATACTGCATCTACAGCCCCCACGGAAGACATCACAATGAAGACTATCGAGAAAGAGCCCGAGGTTGTCTTTGTACCAGTTGAGGAAGAACCCAAAATACATATTAAAGTCGGCCAGGAAGTTCAGTTTAATGCGGGTGTTGAGACAACACAAACCGCTGTGGAAGTCGAACTTCCTGTTGCAGGTGGACCACCAAGTGCAGAGGAGGCTGCACTAATGATTGAGAAAGCAAAGGAGATGGTCGCAGCCGCTGCCGCGGAATCTGCGGAGAATGCCAGGATTGACGAGTCACCTAGCGAGAACAGTAAAGGGAAGCGCAAAGCTGAAGAGATTGCTGTCGACGAGGAAGATGAGCAACCTATCGAGCTACCCGCAGAACCCAGATCTAAGAAGGTGAAAACGGAAGTACAGTTGAGGAAAGAGCGCGTCAGAAACCGAGCATTGGTTGGTCTTAGTGCCACCCTTGCTGTTGGGTAAGTGTTTCCCCAATCAAAGAAGTGCTCCTCAGCCACTAATTGTAACCAGCGCGTTGATTCCTTACGTTATGGGCGTTTTCTAGAATTGCCTCTATATCCTTTATAATTTCCCAAGATTGATTTGATCTCGTCTACCGTACAGCTTCCGCGGCCTGTGGATAGGAGACATACGGTATCAGCAGCTCCTTCATCGGCTGGCAACTCCAGTCGTTCAGTTTCCCATTACCATACTCATACCCCCGCTAGTTGCATTGCAACTACTAGTTTTAAATGAATTTCCCTCGCCCCGATGAGACGGCACTTGTATACACCCCTAAACAACATTATGGAGGCTCAATTGGCTGGGCCAGATGGTTCGCAATAAACGTAATGATCACTCGTTCAATCCTGCCCTCCTGCCTCCGGTGACATAGTGAATACAATATCTCCACAGTATATGTTGGTCCCCATTCTAGTTCATATTCCCTCTGCCTTCGGACAGTTGCCGCTTCGTCAATCATGGTTAAGGAGCCTCCACCGTGGGTAAAACGCTAAATTGGGATGCTATATAAGTTCAGCTCCTAGGTTGGTGACTTTTACGAGCGATATAGTTCTATAAATATTCGGGGTGTGGGCTAGGTTCATTAGAACTTGAGGCCATTATGATAACTTCCCTTCACGAAAGAGGTCATGTAGCTCAAGCTGAGTTCTTTTGAGCGTAAAATACTAAGAGCTCCTGATGAAATTTCACACACTCGTTCTGCGAGAGTGCGATCTAAGCGAATAGTACGCTAACCAGGAGCGGGCTGTGAATGTACTGGGGGGAAATAGAGGCTTACATTTGGTTACCTTTTATTTATTGGTTCTAATGTATCGGACGGTAGCAAATATTGGGAAACGCAAGGAGGAAAATATCAAGAATCGACTGCAACCCTCATCCAAATCATTAGCCATAGCAAATACACTTAACATAATACATACTCACTTCTAACTAAAGCCCTCACTTCACTTGTGTAATAGCAATTAGATAACAGAAACTAGCCTCCTAGTCGTACGTATATTGACGATTTCGTACCTAGTCTTATCTGGCTACCTATCGAAGCGGGGATTTTTGCGATTATAGTAAAGGGGTTAGATAAGCTTGAGGGTCTGCAGATTTTTCTATTGTGTTACTCGCTGCCTGCTCTAGAAAGTCTTTGAGTGTCCATAATCCACGGCGTTGGCTATTGTTTGGCACCTCAGGTTCGTCACACCCTTTGATTTAGGTAGCAACCAAATGGTTTGTATAAGCTCTCACTTGGAGGTTACATGTGATGCGGTATAGGAACGACCCCTCATAATACGCAAGAAAAGTACCGTCAGCAAGTTCTTGTATCGGCCCTATAAGACTTACTACTAGACTACTTCTAAGCGTCCCGTCATTCATTTCATCACTGCCAGCCACGATAGCGAGATAAACCATTCCACCAATTACGCAGCATCCACCCATCGAAGTCCGTGATTACCGTAGCAGAGCCCGCATTCATTATGAAGTTTGTTTGTCCCGTAGGTAGCCAATCTAGAAAGTAGGAACGTTAGTAAATTAATTCTCTGCCGGGAGTTGCGCATCGTCATACCGTAGACTATTGAGTTGATTAGTGAGATACACACTTAAAGAAACGCCTCTATAGCAATATAGCACAGGAAAACTTACAATCGTCAAGGCCAAAAGTATGACCCATTTCATGGAGCAAGATGTGCACATTTGAGGATCCAAGTGAGCCTATGAAGTACTCTCGTCCGATTCTCTGTCCCCAATCCCCACCAGCACCTCCGCTCCAGCCGTCAGTAAGCCAGAGGGACTGGTCGTAATGCGCGCTGGCGCCACCGGGACACGAATTATAGTTACCGTCCTGGTGGAAAAAGCGGCCACAAGCCTCGGAGCACTGGGGTGCACCCTCCGAGTCGGTATCCGTATAGACGGTGATGCCTGCCGTCGAGCCTTGCAACAAGCTCTTATCCCTGACAGCCCAACCCACAACATTGACATCAATCTTGGAGTACGGGAAATTATCGTACCCATACAACCAAGAAAACCACTTCTGGTACTGGGCTGCATATACGGAGGCCACTTGTGCGCGCTGAGCTTCCGTGATCGTGGCGCTCGACTCCCATCGCACGCAAACGTTGATCTTACCCCCTGTCGCGTGGATTTGGTCCCACCCGTAGTTCTTGAATCCCCAGAAGTTCGAGTATGTGGACATGCAGTGGTTCCAGACTTCTTGCAGTGCGTTGGCGAGGTTTGAGGGTGGACTCCAGCCGGTTTGACGCTTGGATGGCCGGTTCCAGAGCCGGGAACTGAGCAGTTGGGAGCTCGACGCTGAGGCTGGGGCCTTGGCAACAGCAGACCACACGCTGCTGTTTGTATCGTGCGACTGGGAGAAGTCGAGTGCGGTTACCCCCGCGACGAGCGCGAGCGTAAGAGGCGCTGTACATCTCATCTTGGGCAACTTCACCTCGAACACAAGACGTCTACTAAGAGAAGTTGGAGAAGAGCACGAGTGCGTCAGCTACGATCCTACTCGGGTGAGGATTGTCGACTGCCATCTTGAGAGGCCTGAATATTTATAAGTGAGTGACCCGTGTACTGAGAGTTTCCATTTCATTTCGGGAGTCCTCGATATAGGAGATACGATCAACGCTATTGGAGGACTCAACCTCTCCGCCAAGGCTACGGGGAATTATGGACTAGATTTTTCCGCGTGTCTTGAGAACATAAACATGGCTTTGGTCCTAGCTTCTTTATTCTGTTCGGTCGAGGGCTCTCCGGCAACCTGGCTTGGCAGCATGTTTCAGATCTCTTCTACGTATTTATTTATTCGCGCTTGGTTGTTCATTCGTTCAGGGCCTCGTATTGCGAGGCGGAAGAATTAGTTATGTTTACTCGAAAGTCGTAAGGTTTCTGGGTCACACTAGGTGGAAATGGGTGCTCGCCAGGATATGGGTACAGCATTCCGTTTGAATCTGTGATGTTATAATCAGCACACTACCTACCCACCTAGTAGACTCTAGGTCCAATTACCTCCAGTCGAGACTCTGAGGTTCGTAGAAGAGGAAGCTCACGAGCCGGCAGAACTGTACTCATCAGAGCGACGAAAGTAGGCTCGAGGTCTGTGTAGAATTTGGAGGATAACATGATAGCTGATTGTGAAACAGAACAATGGACGCTGTTGTATCGTCTAATAATTACTAAGCTATTACTGATATAGTAGCACAGGTTCCGAACACATTGTAGCCCAACACTTTTCTGAGAATATTCATATGTAAGATGTAGAAGCCCAGAAGACATTCATTGTCGCACCGTTGAACGCCCCAACAAGCCTTGACTCAATCTGGTTGCCCGTTTTTAAGCGAGGCCGTTGGTGGTCCGAGCGCCAGCACCCCTGGAGCTAAGCTTGAGGAAATAAATTGCCCAGCGAATTTTTTTCCAAATAATTTCTTCCGTCTCAATTCATCAATTTTCACACTTGCATCACAGGAGCACACACCAGGTTTCCTTGTTCAACATTCAGTCATGTAGGCGGAATTTATTAGGCTGAAATATGCCTTGAATTTGATTCTCTATTCTATTTATAAAAACGACACGCGACTGCCAAGTTTGCTGATGGTCCCGATGTCTTCTTACATAAGGTGCTTAGAGTCGGCAATGGCCGGTTTACTTGGGACTGTTTTCGGGTAATGGTACCCCGCGTACTGCCGGCAAGCCCGCAACCTGGAGAAAGCTCTGGGGGATCTGCATTCCTGGCTCATCCTCTCTACCCCCCCTACGAAAAGCTTGTCACCTTGAGGTGTGACCTCTTGCATCTATTCCGTTACAAGGGATGTGTTCCAAGCACGCACCAAGCTGGGTAGCAGGGCAGTCTTGAGAGCTACATGCATCGTTGTATTCAGCATGAAGGTTCATCGTTTCCTGTCTAGTACATTGCGTACTCAACAACGAGCCTTTTCGGCCTCTTCGAGACGACTTGATCGCTATGGCTTTATAGGTCTCGGTCAAATGGTATGTTATCACCGTGTCTCCTGATTCTAGCACTTAGTTAACGCGTGTTACCGTGTAGGGTTACCAAATGGCCAAGAATCTCCAATCCAAATTAACCCCCTCGGACTCAGTACGCCTATTCGATATTAACAAACATGCAATGCACCGGTTGGCTGGGGATATGCAATCGTCGCAAATTGGTGGATCTCTTGTTGAGCTAGCGGATAACGTAGCCGAAGCCGCGAGGGATGCTGTAAGTTGCACCTATTACTTACTGTCATGCTTCACTTGGAGTTATTTTCTATGATGAGCATGTTCTATCTATGATCTAAGTTGGGGTCAGCTTGCTGGCCTTATCGTGATTATTTTTTTATACATAAAGCCAATCCTCTGAAGAAAACTATACCTACCCCTTTTTATATCAAACCATGGGTAGTATCGAAGCTGACCTAGTATTCAAGGACACGGTGATAACGGTATTACCTGAGCCGTCACACGTGAAGGCTGTCTATTCTGAGATACTGAAAGCCGGCATCCCACAAAAGTCAAGAGTCTTTATTGACTCATCGACCATCGACCCATCATCGTCACGCGAGGTTGCTAAATGGGTTGCGGATGCAAAACTGGGGCAATTCGTGGATGCTCCAATGTCGGGCGGAGTCGTGGGCGCCACGGCCGGTACATTAACCTTTATGCTTGGTTCTCCAGACGAGTTGGTACCTAGGATAGAACCGATTCTACTGCGGATGGGCAAGCGCGTACTGCACTGTGGTGTGCAGGGGACGGGCCTCAGTGCTAAGCTTGCGAACAACTACCTGCTAGCAATCAACAACATCGCAACGGCGGAGGCGATGAACCTCGGTATCCGGTGGGGCCTTGAACCCAAGACCCTCGCGAACATCATAAACGTTAGTACAGGGCGTTGCTGGCCTTCAGAGGTCAACAACCCGGTTAAAGGTGTGGTTGAGACGGCACCTGCTAGTCGTGATTACTCCGGTGGGTTTGGCATAAGTCTTATGAAGAAAGACCTTAAGCTTGCCATTGTGGCCGCTGAAGAAGCGAGCGCAAAACTGGAGCTCGGTGCTCGTGCACGTGAGGTATACGAAGAGGCTGAAAAATCCGAGAGCTGTAAAGGCCGGGATTTCTCCGTTATCTATCGATTTCTTGGTGGGAAGGAATAGATATATTGCTACAGAGTAAATAGGGTAGGGAATATAAACTCACTAGCCTGTCTATGTTATAATTCGATTACTTTGATGATGTAACTGCTGACGTAATTACCATTGGTCCCATTTGACTCGGGTTACATCCACAGAAACTTCATGTGGTACACAGCGGTCGTCCCCCCTTTACGAGTTGATTCTGTGCTTTTATCATGCCGAACACTGTAAATAAGAAAATGTGCTAGACTTGTTGAGAGAGTTAAAGTCAGTGACGGCTCGTCAACCTATTTTTATTATTCACGAGACAGGCAGATTTATAACTCGAGGTACTAGCTACCCATTTCCAGGGTATCTGTTGGGTATAATACCCTAAGTCTAGTTCCAAATGTCCCTGCACCATCCAAATAGCAGGCACGGGCACATCTAGGGCTAACTAACACATTCATTAAGCGATGTAAGGACTCTCTAGGCAGATAGGTGGTCTCAGGTAAAGCAGGCTATTCAAGAACCAAGAAATCCTTCGAGCTCCGCCTTCTCATCGTCTTCCTCATGCTCAGTGTCCTCATCTTCGTCATCTTCGTCTTCTTCGTCTTGACTTTCTTCTTCCTCATCTTCCTCCTCCTCCTCTTCATCATCTCCATCCTCGTCAGTTTCTCCATCTGTCTCTTCTTCCTCTTCATCCTCAGCAAGGAACTCATCCAGCGTCATAGTCCCAAGCCCGGCACTAGCGCCCGCGCCTGCGCCAAAAAGTCCATTGCTCTTCCCTCTCCTAGCGTCTCCGAGGGTCTCGGCTGCGGGGATTGCTCTGCGTCCCTCTGTAGTGTATTCTACTTCAGTATCCTGGGCCCGCAGCTTTGGATCGGGCTCACGGCCTTCCTGGACCCAGTCTGGGAGAGGTTCGTAACCTCGGAGACCGTGGACGCCGCTGCCACCAGCGAGGACGAGCGCGGATGAACCTAGCAGGAATCCCTTTCGCGTCTCAGAGGGGCTTGGTGCCTGTGGTGCGGGCTTCGGTGCTAGGAGCATGAGACTGGCGAGCTGAGGGACGGCGAGAAGAGCCTTGTAAAGCCGAGTACGGTCACGTAAGTCATACGAGGTATCATAGCGGGCTAATAATAATACGTAGTTCCAGAGCCTTGCTACTGGGTGGTCTATCGACGGAGTGAAGCCTGATGGAACAGGACTCTCACCATCTTCTTCCAGTGTAGCTTCCGACTGTGCCTGTTTCTCTGCTTCTCGATTGATGTGATGAAGGTACACTTTCGCAGCGAGGAGAACAATCTGCCGCTTAGCAACCTCCGATTCATTGGCAAAATCTTTGAGTAGTATTCGTAAAACGTCGGCTGCGATATTGTCCTCACCATTCAACCCAGAAAATTCGCCAACGAGCCATATGATGGTTGCGCGGGCCTGCGGATCAGTTGCGGAGTCAAGATTCTTCGCTAGCCTCACAACCGTACCCATGTGTGCTTGGGGGTCTAGCTGAATCAAGTGGCGAATAACAGTCAGCGACTCTGCGGCGAGGGTACCATCAAGGCTTGTTATCTGCCCTAAAAGTAACCGCATACAACGCGGCGCTGTTGCTGGATCTCCCTGCGCGCAACGGCCAATGGCACGAACGGCTTCGGGGACCAGTGCCTTATTGGTGCCCCGGGAGAAGTGTTCTAGCTCATTGAGAATGAGGCTTTTCGTCTGTAGTGGGCTATGAGGGAAGATCAAGGTAAGGACCTCAAGTTTCAGCTCCCATACGGGAGCTGTGTCAGTAGCACGCACGAGAAAATGAGAGGCATGTTTGACGAAAGAGGCTGGGTGCGCTAGACACACAGATACAATATTGTAAAGTGCGATTTGTTCGATGTCCTGTGCCCCTCGCAATAAAGCAACCAGGGGACCAACAGCCGTCTTCGTATATTCCGGTGTGCCGATTTCTGCGTAGCACCGTGCTACGGCTATTACAACGCCGGAGTTTCGACTTTGCAATAAAGGTTTGATTCCATTTAGGAGAAGCACGAGGTCGGGATCGAGCACCATGATTTGTTCACCTTCCGCTTCCGCTTCAGCCTCGATTCCATCTTCGCCGTAGAAGTCTTGAAGGTCAGCGCTAGTATCCTTGGGCTTAGCACTCCTTGTCCGCCGTGGGAAGCATTTTCGTGCGTATAATGTCATCATTCTCAACGTTGCCATTTGGCTCCACTCGTCCATGTCAACAATTTTTTTTATGAGGCCTCTATAGTGTTTGTGAATTAGATCTATACGCTCAGGACATATCTCCATAAACGCACTAACGGCTGCGCCGGCAACGAAGTACTGCTTGTCGCCAAGAAGCGTCGCCAGATAATCTAGCAATTGAGGAAGGGTGGTGGGCTCGAGACGGTAGCATTTCGGGATAGCAAGGGCGGCGGCCTTGCGCACAAGCGGTGACATATCCCCGGCTCCCTTCTTAATCGCTAAGGACACAATTTGACTGATAACAGGGACTCGGATCCCAGACATGGTGCGCAGAGCCAGGGCGCGTACATGAGGGTTCGTATCTGATAGGGATTTTTGTATGGTGTTGATGGATAGAAGGGCCAGATCTGGTTCCTGTTCGGCATGGTGAATTAAGTATATATAGACGAGCTTCTTGATTTCTATGTTCGGCGAGGCGACATTTTTGACAACGGAAGAAAAGAAGGGAAGAGTTCGCTGCTGGCGGTACATCATCTGGCGTAGTACCATGTCAGTAACGGCGAGCTAGAACTGGTAGAGAAGATGCTGTCGTTGTGGATGAGAAGGCATACCGCGATGACGCGCCGCAGCCCATCTAGGATTTCACGATCATTCCGACTGTCAAGGAGTTTCTTGAGTTGGGCTGTAGGCAAAGACCTCGTGGTGACACGGGTGCTCCGGGCAGCCTGGGCGGCATCGAGGGTGAGCTCCCGAGCTAGGAGACGGGTCAGCGAATATTTACTGGTGTCCTGTCGATCTTTCTGCTCTTACCACTCTCGAGCAGGTCGGATATTCTAGAGATTGATTCCATGACCTCCAAACGCGCATGCAGCCAGCGTGTAAAGCTGCTGTGTTAATCGCGTAAGGTTCTAGGTACTGGTGGGCGCACTTGGGGTTGAGAAAGTGACGTCGACTTGGATCTCGCTAGATGGCCGCAGAGCCTATAGGGAGATCAGGGTATCGTAGGTGCTTGGCGGGGCTGCTTTACAGTGCTTACCTTTAGGTACCTAACCTACCTCCTAAGTCACATCCCATCTGCCCCACAAGTCCCACGCCAGTCAGAGAAGAAGCTCCCGTTGATCTATAGTATTTCGGCTTATTATTCAATAACTAATCCAATCTCGAATTACTTTATAGATCAAGAAACTATTTTATATTCGAAATCTATACATGTATCTCATGCCCCTCCGTCAGCCTAATGAAGAGCACCAAATTGAAGTGTCTCACCGATGACAACCACGGTTTTCCTGTCTGCCGCATTGCCATCTGAGCTTCTATCATACATCCTCAACCAACATGTGTATCCTACAACCTTGATTATATGTTCTTCGCAGTCCGATTTCCTGACCTCGGCTTCTGAGGACATACGGATACAATCCCTCAAAAGGATACCAAACACAGACCAGCCAGAACCACATGAGGAGGGTTTATCATACAACCAAGGCCCTGCGGCAGAGGGTATAGAGGTGAAGCATGCACTCCTCTCTTCCCCTCTCTACCAGGTCGCAACATCGCGTCATATCCGCATCGTCTACGTGCCAACTGTGACACACTTACGTGCATACCTCTCCGTCTTCTCGCCCGATGAATCTAGGATTCCGGCCCCCCCTACTTTCAAGTTGACAGGACGCAGCGAACCGCACATCATCTTGTATGGCTTTCTCAGGCTGCACCGCGATACTAGCGAATGGAGTGCACAAGGCCTGAGCAACACGATCTCAACTATGGTGGAATTGGCACACCGCCTATCGTGGAAGGCTCTACTCATCGAGCCCCGAAGCGGCTCGCGTGATACGGCATTGGAAGAACTGCTACAAGAAACGGTGCCTATACTCAACGGGGGAGCCCGGAGACTGGGCCCTGATTCCGAGGAAGGTGCATGGACTGGACGGACTGTTGAGGTTGGCAGGATCCTAGGCCGGTGGTTACACTTCCAGAGGACACAATGGGATATCAGTGACAGCCATGACCAAGGGTAAGCGCCCAATAGCTAGCTCGGATGAGATAGTTTAATTGTTAAACTAGGCGAGGTCATCTAAATCAAAACCTGGCGACCCAGTCTAGCGTTCGTACCCATACGATTCCTCAAGCATTTAATTCATGCTCACACCTCTTGAACGCCGACAATGGTATCATTAGACCCCCTCATAGCCCCCTTCATAAACCTCATGACGCGTAATAAAACCGCGAGACAAATCAATGCCGACGATTTTAACCGAGTTTTAGATAGCCTGTTCCATCTCGGTGATGTATAGCTTGATGTGCGACTCCATCTTGAGATATTCGTCGTACGCGCTATGTACCTCGTTCTCGATGTTCTCTTTGAGGTCAAGCATCTGTGCCGTTGTTAGCCACGCTTGTTTTCAAAGTGTGCTATATAAATCCGGGCAAGGCATACCTTTTTCTCGGTCTGTTCGATACGGACTCGCCGCCTCTCAATCTCCGTACCCTTCGCTGCCCGTTCTTCTGTGAGCTTCCTATGCAAAGCCCGAAGTTCCTCCATCTTCTCCTTAGCTTCCTGTGCCTTCTCGCGGCTTTGATCACGGAGTTTCTCTGTGCGCTCGTTCCATTTTCCTAATTGTCTCTGTAATAGTGCCTCTGTACGCTCTACTTCTCGGACGTTATTGCCTCTCTCGGATAACGCATCACGCTGCTTAGCATTTCTAGCATGCTCCTCTTCCTCCTTAGACAATTCCACAGAGATTTCATCTAGGAGCTTGATACAAGACGCCACATCGGTCGACACTACCCCGAAAGAGTCCGTCGAAGTTTGTAACGCTCGTGCTCGGCGATCCAGAGAATCAATGTGAGCCTTGTCTGCGCTTAGGGTATTATTGAGCTCAGTTAGACTAGTCTGTAATGCCTGCGGGCTCTGCAGTGTATATGGTCGGAGCTTAGCGCTCTCCTGCTTGAGCAGTACCTTCTCTGTCGTTTTCTGTTCCAGGGTTTGCGCGAGCTCTCCCTTCTTTGCCTTTGCATCTTCCAAGCGAGCGGCCACCTTTTCCTGATTTCTCCGTAGCTCTAACAGTGTCTTCTTTAATTCTTCATTGCGTTCTGTCTTCTCGCGGACTTGTGCTTCCATGGCTTTACGGTTGTGTCGCATTTCGTGCAGTCTCGCTTCTGCATCCTGGTTCTCGCCGTATAGAGCCTCAATACGCGCTTTAGTTTGCTCAGCCTTGTTGAAGTGTGTATCAATGACGTTGGTTTGAGACTCGCGGAAACGCACAAAGTTGATCAAGTAGCTAAATATCTTAACAAGACGGGGATGCGTTGGCTTGTATAGGTCCGAGAAATTGAAATCTGTGATACCGCATTCGAGGAGAAGTCTGCGAAGAGATACGTAGAAACCCATTAGGTTTCGCGTGTCGGGGGGCACGATATCGATGAACTCGCCGCAAATGTCCTCGGCGGCGGCGCGCATGGCGGGTTCGACGGTCTCGCGGGTCGCATTCAGGAGCAATTCGGCGAACCACTCGAATATCATCTGAACTTGTAGTGGGTTGGGCTTCTGGAGATCGGCAACTGTGAAAGGGATGCCGATGTCTGTTATACATCCGACGATCTCCTTGTCTGGTAACCGCATGAACGCATCCGCCTCCTCTTCTTTCTTGCGCGAACGTGACTGTGTTTGCGATGGCGGTATTATCGACATTCGCGGGTTATATGCCATTTTGAATAAGACTTCCTAGTGTCGATATGATATACTCGCTCCACCGACAACGATATTTTAGGGGTTCCGGGTATAGTGCTGGCTTCGTTTGCTGGCAACAACGGTGGTGATTTGTTTTGATAATGGTTGCTATGTGGTTAGAGATTAAGGTAGCTATTGATGCGCAGGTAAACATGGAATCAAACGGGCACCCTGATAGGCTAGCTTATTAGCTTATCGATAGGAAACACTAACGAGCTCAACAGGGCATAACCTTGTATCCTCTGGTTTTACTGTTATACGAATTACTTCTTGGCATGTATACTCCTCCTCGCCTGCACTCATCTACTCTGACTATTGTCTTGATTAGAAGACTTGGGGGCTGTGAAAGGTTGGTGTTATTTACATTGCATGTCATTAATTATCTATACTCCGTATATACAGCTCTCTACTCGGTAATTGCCCCGTAACACTATAGCATAGCCGGCATCTCCTCTTCGTGGCATAAAAGACCCTAGGAGTCATCACATCCTGGCTATAAAGTTTATGTTATAGGCAAGCTGATCGCCGGCCGTGTGATCTTGAAACATTTTGTCGCTTACATGCATGGTTTAACTAGGTAGTCCTGGCTTCATCCCACCTGAAGATGAACAACATTAACAGCTTGTGTGGCCAAGGTTTACACTATCAGGTTCGAATAACGAGAGGATCCTTCGAATGCTGCTTTAATTAAATCAGGTTTATTTTTACGCAGAGACCTGCGAACACTTCTCTCGGGTTGCTGGTTCTGGGTTTCTCTTGATCCTCTACCACGCATGAACCACCATCGAATGCTAGATCGCTTATACTCCGTACTCGATACAGAATTACTACTCGTCAAAAACAACGAGCCATTAACTACCTGTAGCTAAGAATGTATGCTAGGGAGGTCTAACGATCGGATTTGTGCCAGTCATACCCTAGCCAATTACGCAGTAGGTGCCGTCGAATATTTGTCCACTGAGAGCCCTCCGGACTATCGTCCTGCATGTATGGTTTACCATGTGCGCCCGCCTTGTCCGTGGGGTATTCAACGTGTCAATCTCACAGACATTTCGAGTATCCTCGAGGGACATGTCCGGGTTTCAACCAGCCACTTGCGTTCCTGAGCTAAAAGACCGCCAAGGCTAATTAGTGGTCCAAGTCATCTCAGTAACACGTCAGATTTTTTGGTCGGCGTCAAGGAACAATACCTATGGGAGCCGATCATCTGGCCCCTCTACTATGCTTGTAGTTACAATGACGTGCAAATAACCATCATCCTACCACCTGCACGCAAATGACCCAACACACCGCTCCAAGTCTCATGGCGATTGATCAACGAAGGTAATGTAGTGGAATAAGGAGGTATCCTACACTAAACAGAATGGATACTACCTAGTGTAGACAAAATGTGAATAGACCCTGGATGGAGCCAAGATAAAAACCCTGTTACACCCGTTTGCCGATGCGTGGTTTGCAAAGGGGTCATAAACCACTATCTATAGAAGTACGTACTGTGGAATGCTCACCTCTACTTTGCCAATTGGCATGCTCAACCCGCAAGTCGGATGCCACCGGATGCCAGCTCAGAGAACAAGCCTACTACCCTGTAAAGTTATCGGACCCCAATGCAAGACATAAGGGATGGTAGATATGCTTGGGATGAATTGAACGCAACAATTCCAACAGATCGATGTTCAGGCACGCCCGGCCAATAGAATTCCGCCTTGAGGCGCTGGGACAATTGGCCGGGGAAAAATTACCTTGGGTCCTCGTCAACGGGATTTCCGATGCCATTTAGCAAACAAATGGCCCGAGGGTCTGCCCTAGCTATTTTGACGTCGGCTATACATCAAGCTAGGTAGGTAAATTTAGCTCGCGATGCTGGGTCGTAATAAATAGTACTGTGAGAGGGCGTAGCAGAGGATGTCGTCGTCATACCACACAAGCCTTTAATCCTAGAAGTAGGAGATAATATGTCTATCTTGTTTTTTTCGAGTGAACCTCCATGACTCTACGGCGCTCTGACATCACTTATGACCTACTATCATCGAGGTTGTAGTGCAGGTACTAGTAGTTGACGTAGTGTAGTGTGCACTAGGCAGGTAGGTATCCTGTATTAAAAATACGGGCTCGGTTTGAATGCCTCTCGTCGTGTTGGAATTCTAACTAGGATGGAAAATTCTTGGCGGGTACGACACGTGTGATCTAGACTACCTAGACCGGCCAATATGCCGATATACTGGAACGTGATACAATCGAGGGTTAGCTTGTCAGTTCCCTTCTAACCAACACTAGCTGCTGCGAATAGGCAAGGCACACACCACAGAGAACGTACGACGTAAAGGGGTTGGGTACCTAGCCCTATATCGAGCCAGGCGATGTGTCGTGGCTTGGGACGCCTTCAATGCATCCATCCTACATAGTCTACATAGCACATTACACGTCTCTCTCTAGTGTGTAGTCGAGCGGACAACTCTAGTTTGATCCCCCTCAGTCGCACCTAAATTGTGTCAGACCCTCAGTGCGACAGCAGCTGTGGCTCAAAGAGGTAAAATGTAGGAGGTCGGATGGCTAACGAACGCAACTAGGAGCTCTGCCCAGCACACTCCATCGTATATCGTAGACGACATACTTGTGAGGTCACATGGTGGTTCGCTTCTTGGAGTGAAATAAGTTACATCACCAGTTCTCCGTTTCGCACCAGTGAATGTAACGATCTACAGCCAGTTATCCCAATTCGAGGAAAATTGAGAGAAAGTGTGTTGGGTCGAAGCTGGTATTGGTTAGGGCAGTACCCGCACTCACACCAAAAAAGGTAGTGTGCAGCAGGTATATACATAGCTACCTAGGTACCTAGTCACCCACAGCCATTAAGACCGCAGGGAAAGACAGGTGGCAACGCTCCACTCTAGGAACGGGTACCTAGCAGTACATAGTGCACCACACTACTAACCGACTAACTGCCTACGGCAGCCGTTGCAGGCTGCTACGGGATTGTCACCCGTGGATACGGAGTATACCACCGCGTAAGTACCTACATAGTAGTCAAATGCATAGCACACTGTAGATATTTCCTAGATGGGTAAGTAGGCACTTAAGGTACCTACACTACTACCAACGACTGAGTGTAGGTAGCGTTTACTAGTGTACTATAGTGGTACTATAGTGGTACTATAGTGTACACTACAGGCAGGGGTTGGAGGGACAAGTGACCAATCTCTGTGTGCCGTAGCTCGTTTTGTTCTGAAAATTCATTTAATTGAACCCCCCTGCTAACCTGACCAGACATGACCAGACATGACCAGCCCTGACCAGCCCTGACGTACCCGAAAATAGTCATCTTGCCTCCGTATTCCTGCCAAGGTTGTCTCTGATGAGGATATGCACTAGTGTACAGTATGTAATACATACATAGTGTAATGGGAAGGGCACAAGTCCTGATCTCTCCCCACCTCCCGCAAGACCCTTCCTTTTGCCGCCCTCCCGCTGTCCGCTGTCCGCTGTCCGCTGCTGGGAGGTACTGTGCTGGGTGCTGCCCGTTGAAGAGTTAGGTAGGTAAAAAAATAAAATTTAAACCACCAAAAAAAAAACCGTTAGGTACCTAGGTAGGCTATAGTACACTAGGTACTTACATTATACATACCTCCTGGCTACCTACCGACCAACCTACGCTATCAACCCACTACACACCACCAACCTACCCAGATAGGCACTATTCGACAACTCAACTGAACAACCCCATCCACCACCATCCACCGTCCACCGTCCTCCGTCCAACACCCACGCCACTTCTGAAACTCACTCTCACAACAGCATTCCGACTCACCAGTCTTATCCCTTTCACCTCTCTTCTCTCTTCTCTCTTATTGTATCAACCTTTCCATTCTTTTGAATCACCTTTTCGCGCGTCGACACGTCCCCACATCCCAGTTCCTCCCGTTTGTCCAACAATACTGCCTACAGACGAATGCCGACCGAGACATTCTCATCAATTTTGCGCGCCAATATACCCTAGATAGTCGCGCGACTTGGCACCCTTTAATGAAGATAGAGTTCTGGTTTGGCAGGCTCAAATCCATAACAGCTTAACGTCTTAGAGTCGAGCGGTTGTAAATAGCCGTTTCGTCTATATCGTTAACCCCGACAAGTTTGCCCTGTTCTTATCCCAATTCACCTGCGCACATGGCGACCACGATCCTACAGCATCTACCACTCACCATCAATCGATAGCCGTCAAACAGCGCAGGCCAACATCGATACTTGTCACGATCGTCTATTACGCAGCCGACGATCATGGCGATGTGGCCTTTCCGCCGCAGGGGCTCACGACGGCGCTCTCGTACTGCCCCCATAGACAATCCCAATATCGAAACGTCGGGCAACAGCTACCAATACCAACCCGCGGCACGGACGAAAACTGAGCCTGCTTCAATTACACCCAATGCAGCCAACACGGGAGGGGGCAGTAGAATACCACAACGCCGAGGCCGGGCTTACAGCTACTCACCAGGGCGCCAAGACTCTCTCCCCGTGGCTAAATTAAGAAAAAGGAATACCGTACAAGTACGCGAGTCGACCCCTGCTGTCGATACCGCGCAGCGAATGCCGACCTTGTATCACGATAATTCAAGAAACAAGAGAAGAGGCCAGCCATTGCTCCACAAAAAGTCGAGCAAACGGCGCAAGGAGGACCATGACCGCGAAGCTGAGATCAAGGCAATGAGCCAGTTCATACCGGCTCGACCTGCCACGGATCAATGGACAGCAGGCCGCCCTATAAAGAGAGAGAGCAGACAGTTCAGATCGAGCGTAACCGATCAACCCTCGTCCGATATCTCCCTTCCTGTACCCGAATCCATACATTCAGCCATGTCATCCGACTCCGAGCAGATTTCGTGGAAGGTCTCCGCATTCGATGCGCTCTCCCCTCGTCCCACGCTACGATATTCCTCTAACCCAATTGCGAGCTCTGCTCCCGGCTCAGGACTAGCACGATCTCATTCTACCCGAAAGAAGATCGTAGGGTCTATGACTTTACCCGAGTCAACGCTACACGATCACCGAAGGATTCATGATCTAGCAGACGATTTTGATGCGTCAGATTTACGAGAACTTATGGAGCGAGACAAAAGACGTAGAGAGCGAAAGGCAGAAAAAGAACGAGAACGTGCTCAGCGGCGGTTGGCCCGCAGGTCAGAAAAACAGCGGGCGGAAGAGGCAGCCGCCGCTGCGAGCGGTACGCCACCACCAGAAAATCTGGAACGGGGAGTGTTGGGTCGTGAATTGCCTGATTCTAGTGATCATAGAACCTCAGCAGTCATTACTTCGTCACGACGTAGATCATCAAGCGACTCCCCTCGAAGGCGAAGCAGGCCATCTAGTGAGATTGGCCATCTTGAAAACCGTGGGAAGACGCCCTCGCCTCTGGATGAATTCTACAGGACGGACAGTATACCACCACCTGAATCTTCGTCTCCAGTACAGGCTACTGAGTCTGCTATTTCATCTAAGCAGGCTGAATCTACCGCTACTCGCTCCTCGAGCCCTAGACTATTTGGTTTTATTCGGTCTAAAAAGTCCCGTTCAACCTCACCAACACAACCTGAACAACCGATACCTACCACGGTGCACTTGCCGCCTACAACTTCTATCAAGTTGGACGACGCAGAGTCTGTAAGCCGAACTTCGGATAGCAGATCCTCTCGGCCTTGGTTGTCGCTATTCAAGTGGGGAAAGAATCGGCGCGGGTCAGGTCCGTCATCATTCTCAAATACGTCGCGAGATTCTATGCTAGGTAACCAGCCGATTCCGCCCACGAATTATATACCACGAAAGACAAACTCTGCGGTACCTAAGCGGACTATGTCCCGGTTCCGAGAAGACCTACCAGAATTACCTATTTCACCCCCAGACTCCCGTGTAGCATCTCCCGAAGCCGAACCAATTCCTGCTGAGCCCCTACCAGTCATACCTGATGATGTAGTCATGCGCTACGATACACCCATTGAAAGCCACAAGTACCAAGAAGTGATGCGCGCTACCCCTGTTTCCATGCAGCGTGATGAAGTACAACCCTCCCCGGCCTTGCACTCCATGTCTCTCGCATCTGTTGACTCTGAAGCGTCTTGGCTTTCCGGTCGAATCAGCCGGAAACGTACCTCATCAGGTATGCGGACTTCTCTTCAATATCCTCCCCGGACCGTATCTGCCCTCTCCGGTCGATCCGAAGGGCAGGCTTCTGAACATACCGAAGACGATAACATTGTCGATGATGAATATTTGAACAGTGTAGTCCCCTCTCGGTTACGTCGGCTTTCTACTGGCGAAGCACGTCCTAGCAGTGACGAAGAGGAGGAATTATCACCAAAATGGGGCGCTGTAGGGCAGACACCTACCGTCATACAACATA
The DNA here is from genome assembly GCA_037356035.1 of Xylaria sp. Z50. Lineage (NCBI taxonomy): Eukaryota > Fungi > Ascomycota > Sordariomycetes > Xylariales > Xylariaceae > Xylaria > Xylaria sp. Z50. Next base: position 32,246 of record JBAWJU010000011.1, on the reverse strand, counting down.
GTGAGACGATGCGAAGCCGAGAAGGGGTTCTCCAATCTTTTGACGACGATAAAGAGTTTAGCAACGCCAACGAAAGTGAAGAAGATGGGGACGGGCAAAGTCCTGTTGAACCACAACGAGCGACAAGCGTCAAACTCGGCAAGGGTCATTTTCGAAATTTCAGTGCCGGTAGCGCGAAACTACTCGAGATCTCCCCTCGCCCATCCGGCGATCATAAGATGAGCAACCAATAATCTCATGATATGGTTACTATTCAGGATGCTTGTTGATTAGGAGAGAAGCAGGTGCACGATTCGGAACAGAAATGGCCAAGCATTCATCATTTTCTTAAACACTCGAGGTTTCAATTTCAAATCTCGACTTAGTCCATCGACTTTTCCTTCTGTCTCTCAACACCGACCAAATTCGCTCATTTCTATTTTCCTTCAGTCTTACATCACAGACCCTTCTAAAGGGGGGGAAGAGAAAAGAAAAAAAGAAAAAAAAATTGAAACAGAGACAAAAAAAAAGCCTTGGCCATTTTTTAACGCTATCGTCACCGAATATTCAGATTCAAACATCTGAATGTATCATTCCTCTTCGCTACCAACCTTGAGCTCGATCTCTCACCAAGTCGCTATTTGGACCAAACGAATATTGGTCATCTTGCGCAGATTTATAGCATACACGGCGGCGCATGTACGATACGATACGCCTCCCATAGTATTCGCCCTGTAGTGGGCGATACGGGAGGGATACTTTTCTCTTCATTTCGGATATACTACGAAATTAAGGCGCGCGGCGGTTTATTTGATACCAATCGCTTTTCATGCCGCGCAGTTTTGGAGTTCAGGACCTGATTTGCCTGGAAAAGAGACTCCTACACAACACCTCAGTTGGCCCATTATTGAATTCGAATCTAAATCTCGACATGGTCATGATTTGGGCTAGCTGTAAGAACCGGTCTCTGGCTGATTAAATACCCATCTTCGTTTTTGAGTTTGCAGTTAAGGAGGTAACCTATCTGGTGTTTTGGGGGCTCTGTGTTGTGCCAGAGTCAATAGAAGGATTTTCAGGAGAAAAAGAAGTTAGGAAAAGAATATATTTTATTTGGTAGCAATAATTACAAGTGAGCCTGCCCGAGAAGCCCTGGTTTCCTCGAGTCCCTCTGTAGGTCGCTCAAGATGTCCGAGTTCCAGCACGGTCATTAACATCGGATCTAATACATATCCATATGAATAGACACTAGTGAGCACAGCCCTAGAGGCCATGTAACTTTATTATCCGGTTGTCTAGTCTATATCTGTTTCCATGCGAAACCGGTAGCATTGCCGCGAAGTTCGATAATTCAGAGCAAATGTACTCTTTCTACTGTCGACGACAGCAGCACGCGAAACTCATAAACGTGCTGCCGTGTCGTCAGGGTCTTCGTTATCAACAAACACAATCGGCTATATCGCGTATTCAGTAGCGTTATCGACAGCAGCTAGGATTTAGGTGATCCGTTCTACATAGTACTGCATAAAGGCCACTCAGTCACTTAGATTGCGGTCTAATATACGGGTAGGCAGATGTCGGCTAGGATGTCATGAAGTAACCAGGAGGAGGTATGTATTCCGTAATGAAGTTGACACATATAAATCAAATCCCTTACACCCATTCATGCGTTGTTATATAAGCAGTATTTATCATCATCCTGTTCTCGTGTCCTGCAGCAAAGGCCGGTTGATATAGAATTGTCAGATGGGATGCGCCACACTTGACCCTTGTGCTGGTGTTGAAGAAAGGAAGGGTCGGCCGGTTGTCGGCCGGCAGCCACACTCAGCCGAGGCGAGTTGGTGCATCATGCAAAGGATCGCGTCATCTACCCAGGCCAGGGTTTTCAAAACGGCCTGACAAATCACAGCATAGTAGCTGACATCACTGTTCGGTAGCGCACGCGCAGGCAGACAGTAAATGCAGTCAGTAGCGTAGCGTAGCATCTGACAACTGGAATCTTTGTCTCTGAAATCGATCTCTAACGAGTAAGTAGGAGAAGCCGTATTCCATCTGCCTCGCTACCTTTCTGCCACCTACCTAGGTAATCTGCGCTACCTGGTACTACCTAAGCCTCCTATTGTCACTCCAATTATAGAAGGGTACCTATCCTTACAAAGCTCTCCCTAAGGCTACCTACCTAGCCCATCTGCCTCCCGCACCTCCCGCATCTCCCGTGCCTCCCATAGGTACCTCCTTACATAGTACCTACCTGTAGTAAAAACCATAAAACCCACAACTGCCCCTCCTCTCCCGCATTCTCTTTCCCATGTCTTTTCGAACAGCAACCCATCTCGCATTGAGAAGATCAGCTTCCACAATCTTGAACCACCGTCTTTCTGCCTCACCCTTGCGCCAGCTTCACGCAACATCAGCTAATATGACTGTCCACAACATCGCGTCGTAAGTCTGCCCTGTTCTTCACCTCTCGTCCGACCCCGCCTTATCATGGTGCAATAATCCCTCTTATATATACTTGACCCCGCCTCCTGTCGTCATATAAGCAATCACTCACCAGCAATCATCTACAGCAAGGCCGCCTTTGACGAGGCCGTCAAGACACACTCGGTCGTCATCGTCGATGCCTTCGCCACTTGGTGCGGCCCCTGCAAGGCTATCGCCCCTATAATCGCCAAGTAAGCAGCCCTTGTTATACCACGTTATACGATACGCCCACACTGCTGTTCCGATAACGAGAGAGAACGCGCTTTTCTTCCCCCTTCTATCCGCACGTTGGGCAAGACGTACTAACAGCAATGTGTAAAGGATGTCCGAGGAGGAGCAGTTCAAGGACATTTTCTTCGCCAAGATTGACGTCGATGATCTCCCCGAACTCAGCCAGGAGCTCGGTATCTCTGCCATGCCTACCATCATTGCCTTCAAAGGCGGCGAGCTCGGCGACAAGGTCGTAGGCGCCAACCCCAAGGCAATCCTAGAACTGGTAAACAAGCAGCTATAGAGCCTCTCCACCGATTACAACCCTCTTCCCGTTACCTAGCGCCTCGAGCGAAGTATGATGATGTTGGCGCCACGCAATGTGTGTAGTAGAAGGCTAGTCGTCTTCTGAATGTATTGGCTAGGACAGCCAAGAGACAAGCAGGAAGACGAACGTCTTCATAGCCGTTTTGGCGGAATAACGAAAAAAACCTGATACGGGTTATCAGTGTTGATAGACGAAGGATGAACCCGGCCCCGGAATCAATAAACGAATAAAAATTCAGCCATCATCTACGTGGGCTAGTCGTATATGGTGCAAATGCTAGTCTTATGTGTGTCGCTTACCGGCGTGGTAGATGAAAGTTGAACTGCATTCTCTCTACGTAGCCCCTGGTTCAGATACAAAGCTGATTAAATAAGAAAATGCTCGTAACTAGTCGTAATGCCTATTGTGTAGCAAGTAAGTATACCCAGTGCGCCGGCATTAACGTGTCTCTGTCAACCGATTTCGGGGAATTATGAAGTCATATGCCCCCCTGTGGACCGTATAAGGTTCTTTGGGAAATGAAGAATTGATTACAGCATCGGCAAAGCAGCACGCTTCCCTGCTCAGGGAAAATGAACACTAGATCGTCTCAGGTTCGCTGAATTTAGTATTTAGACAGGATTTAAATTAGACCAACTCAATTCACCCAACTACTCTTCTCCGGCCCCTGCTTCAAGTTCTACCTGCTTTAGGGACCAGTCGGCTTCTATTCTCTCTCCTTCTCCTTGGCCCTCCCGACCCGATTGGCTATAATTGATGACGAATTGCGGTAGTCTGAAAGGGTTAACATATAACACTGACCTAGAGTTTAAGTTCGAGCTGTGTGAAAAAGAGTGATTCGAGTCTTGTACGAGGATCATGTTTCTATTTTTGACCTCGGATTTTCTAGCCCCATTGTTAAAAAAAAAAAAAAAAAAGATACTTATATCTTCAGTTTGTATACTAAGAGATAACAGGCAATATTGATCTATTCTTTCACCTCTCTATGTGCGAGATGAACGATGATCCTAATAGCTACTACTACCTAGGCATTCGCGATGATCTCGAAGACCTATTCCGCTGATACAGTTGCGCTTGTTCTACCAAGTTATGCATGCCTATCATCCCGTACCCGGAATCATCCTCAGCAGCTCGGGGTTTTACAGCCTAGCATGTGTCGTGTCACTCGGCGTCGGGGGAATAGACCATGAAAACGTTGGGTGGCTTATCGCGATCCAAAAATTCGTCGTCCACCTCGTACACGAGGTCGGATCCATGAGGCCGGAAACCCAAGCGTCGGTACACGTGCCGGCCCATGCTCGACGCCTCTATCGTGACATTTGTAATACCGCGGCGGCGGGCTTCGTCGAGACCCCATTGCACAAGCTTAGACGCGATGCCGCGGCGCTGGAATGCCGGATGCGTCGCGCACAAGTCGAGACACATGACTGCGGGGTTATCTTCCGAGGCCTTACTGTTGACGTATTCTACTCGCGCCTTGAGCAACGAGCGGAACATCTGCTGGACGAACCGCTGCTCGGACTCATTTTCCGGATGGAGCGCTCCCGCCATGGTGACGCCCAGTTCGCCCGAGTTTTCAGACCCGTATCCCTTTACGCTGGAGACCTGGACCCAGACTGCAAACCCGACAACGATACGGCATCCCGCCTGGTGGGGGTCAGGAAGGGTCGCCTTGAGGTAGATGGCATTCGGATTCCCTTTATTGTCAGTCGTCGCCGATTTCCACCTACGAATCATGCGTTGTACTCCCGCAAACTGGCCGTGGAACGTCTCCCAACCTGGGTTGAAGGCTATCCAGATCGCGTCGTGGACTTGTCTGCCGAATGCCTCGCTTATACAATGGTATACTTCATGGAAATCTCCCTCGTTGTTGACAACCTCGATGAGCACGGCGTCTTTGTCTGAAACTGCCGCGGTTGCCATTGTGATACAAGCTGTGTAGTATTAATACGGCAAGCCGACTATGTAATGCAATTCGAGTTCTCGGGCGGGGTAGAGGGGGGGGGCTAGCACTGGCAATTGTATTGATGGGGGCCTTGGTATAGTGTTCGACCTCGAAGTGTTATATTAGGTAAAAGTTCATATTGACGGACCATATGGGGCATGGCTCCTCCCAAAGATGGTAGACGGATGTTAAGATGTTCTTTCCTACTTGGGTTTCACATTATGGATTGTGTTTTGAACCAGTGCCTTCTGCCCCACTATATTCTAAACTTTGGAGACCGAATCTAAGAAAATACCTATAGTATACTATATCAGTTTCAAGGAAGGTAAACTAATTGCCTGCGGTGTCGTCCCAGGAGGTTATATCCACATCGTTAACGAAACCTTCGGCATTAGTGGTTGCTAGATCTTCTTTTAAATGACTGTCAGTCTTGCTGATATACATGAGCGTATTCTGGCGCTTTGTGGGTGATGATTATCTTTTTGGACGTGTGATGGGAACGCTAACGCCCACTGGCGTGTGCGATGATGTATATGGCTACGTTGCGTAGAAGCTTTTTACTGTGTGACTTTTGTTAACTAAGTCTACGAAGCGGGATCAAGCCAAGATCTAGAGAATGCTGCTACTGTGAACTCATTTTTCTAGTATCATGGTTATTAAAATATGAGATCTGTATTGAAAACTAGGTCTTTCATTATTCCTCACCTAGGGTGTCTCGTGTCTCGATAAACAAGCTCTCTGAGAGATAAAGGCAAAAAATTAAAGGCGATTGTAAATGTCTGGTAACTAATCGGGAAAGTTTTTCTTCCTTAACATCGTATTAGGCTTCGTTGCTGAATCCCAAACGTCCTAGCATCAAATGTTAGTTACTTAGCTTTGAGCCGGATATAGAGTTATACTTATTTGTAACCTTTTTGGAACTGATGAAAAAGAGGAGAATATTAAATAGAATTACTGAAGGTTTCTTACGTTAGTTCTTGAGGTACGAAGTAGGCTCAGGTGATGCCGTGGCAAGGCAAGATCCCTTATCTAGTGACGGCCCTTTCTCCTACTAGGAATAACACGTCCGCAATGAGTTGAGGAGTCTCATCATAACATGCTTAGATATCAGTTTCAATTAGTTATTTTCTACAAGAGGAGCGACAAGTATTAAGACGGTAATGTTTGGAGACTCGTATTCTAAATATACGTTAATATAGGTACCGAATAAGTAGATAATCCTGTCTTATGATAAGGTATAGTGGTGTAGGCTATTGGAGATACTGCCTTTATACCTCCTAGTCATTTTTGTGAAGCCACCAAGTTCTCCAAACTCGAGCGAGGTATACCGGGGTGATTTCGACGTTGCTGACCGTGATGACGCGAGTATGCTAGGTTATACTAGGTAGGAGTCTAGAAAGAGGCTTTCTCGTACGTTATCCAAAGAAAAAAAATTCGTCAAGAAGCATTGAGCAATCACGGATCGCCTCACGATATCCTTCTGCCAAGTTCACTTGGCAGCTTCTCACCTCTTGGCACCTGCCTAACAAAGCCGGCTTGGCATTTGCTAAGAGGACCATATCCGCTCTTGGATGCTCGCTGGAATCACCACATTCTATAGCTGGGTTCGCATATCTAATGGTGGCCTGCTATGTCGTGATAGCCTGACTCCCAGTGTAGCTAATATTATTATCTTGGTCTACTGAGAAGACGCCAAGATATCCCAATTGCCAATTCTTGGCGCGATTTTTGCATTTACTTGTTCTTTAGAGTTAGATTTTCTTAATGGGAAGATGATTCATCATCACAGTGATCACGAATCTGGGGTGGTGGAGATGGCCGTTATCTGTAAAAAAAAAAAACGAGTTAATATGGCTGATACTTGGCAAGCGCTAGGGGACCGAGGGATGGGAATCGCCTCGATCCAGGGATCGCTGACTGATTGATTCCCAGCCCCAGCCGGAGCCAAGTCGCGTGCCAAGTTGCCTCTAGACCCCTCAAGCAGCATTCGCTAAATGATGGTTCCATGGGGTTGGGCTAGGTTGTCGGCACGTAAGGAAGCTGTATATATAAAGCGGTGAGCGGCTGTCTGTCCTCCTGCGTGTAGTGTAGTTCTCCTGCTTCTATCCCATCGACTCGGGCCGGTCAGCCACTCTTTATAAAATGAAGAGCCTCGAAGTTTTCGCCCTTGCCGCCTTGTTCGTGGGTCAGGGAATCGCGACCGATCGTGTCCTGACACCAGAGAGCCTCGTATCGAAGATCCGGACGGAAGAGTGAGTTACTACAAGCGAGCCTAGCGACTGTCGGCTGACAGCAAATCATAATATCACATATGAGAGGAACGAAGCTAACTCCTATTCTCAGGCTAGAGCGCAACCTCTGGAACCTCGACCGCATTGGCAAGGAAAATGGCGGTAACCGTGCGTTCGGATCGCCAGGGTACGCCGCGTCCTCGGATTATATCCTCGAACGCGCGAAGACGCGCTTTGGTCCCGAGTACGACACCACCGTGCAGTACTTTGACCACTTGTACAATGAGGTTCGCGAGATCTACGTCACCGGTCCTGATGGTGAATCGGTTGATGTGATCTCGCTGATCTACAACCCTGGCACCGATGACGGCCCAATTAAAGCACCGCTCATCGACACGCCTGTTGATGACGTGAGAGGTGGGTCTAGATGGCGACTCCAGTTTTCCACCCCGGAATCAATTTGGGAATCTAACGATGAGGATTGTATAGGCTCGGCCTGCTTCGAGGATCAGTGGGAGGGCATTGACGCCACCGGAAAGTTGGCGCTCATTAAGCGTGGCAGCTGTGCGCTTTCAGAGAAGATCAAGCTTGCCAAGGCCCATGGCGCCGTCGGCGTCATCATTTACCACAATCTTCCGACGCCACCGAACTCAGCAACCCTGACGGCTGAGAGCTACGGGCTGCTGGTTCCCGTAGGGACTATCCCGCTAGCCGTGGGCCAGGCTTGGAAAGAGAGTCTCGGAGCCGGCGAGGAGGTGGTAGTTGAGCTATACGTCGACGCCATCTTCGAGCAGCGTAAGACATGGAACATCATTGCCGAGACCAAGCAGGGTGACCCCAATAACGTCGTCATGTTGGGTGCGCACTTGGATTCGGTTCAAGCTGGGCCGGGTGTCAATGATGACGGCTCGGGAACAAGCGTGCTATTAGAGATCTTGACAGAACTCCGTTACTACGAGGGCTATCCCAATAAGGTTCGTTTTGCATGGTGGGGAGCCGAAGAGAGTGGACTGGTCGGTTCTTTGTACTATACCTCGAGCTTGACTCCCGAGGAAGCCGACAAGATCCGCTTCTACCTCAATTTCGACATGGTCGGATCGCCATATCCCGACTATCAGGTTTACATCGGCGACAACGATGCAGACAAGATCGGCGCCTCCAAACTCCTCCAGTCGCTGCAGGGCGCAGGGAAGAACGCCAGCTACGCCAATTTCGGCTCGAGCTCTGACTACGTCGGATTCCTCGAGCTCGGCATTCCGTCCTCGGGTATCTTCACAGGTGCCAGCATCACCACTGACCCATGCTACCACATCGCCTGCGACACTCTGTCCAACGTCAACCTGGACGCGCTGACCGTCAATGCCAAGGCCGCCGCCAACGCGGTCGCCGAGTTCGCTCTGTCGCTCGACGGCGTGCCACCGCGCGCGAATGCTTCCATCAACCCCCGCAGCAAAAATGCCATCCGCGCTCAGTTCCACAAGTGGAAGCGTGCTGCTGCGACTGCCGCGACGCAGAAGTCGTGCTCGCACAAGGGCAACATCCTGATCTAGATCCCTTATACGCGGCACGTGAGCCATTGATCTAGCGAAATTTACCGAGACCGATTCATTGTAAAGGTAGCCTTGGTTGAATTAATGCTATGATCATTGGAGCCTGCCGAGTGGTAGATCATCGTTGTGGTGTAGTTTTCATAAGCACTTTCTATGGTGGGAGGGGCGTGTATACAGAAACATTGTGTATAAATTGTATATAGGATTGCGAATATAACATGAAAACAAAAAATAGCTGCACCTCATATGCTCTGTATGTAATGCTATTGTATATTATTTATCGTTGCCTAATTCGGTAAAGGTGCTGCTGCCTTAAATCACAAGAGGCGTTGCGTTTGGTCTTTCAATGTCCTTTTCATCTTATTGACATGAGGGATGTGAGCTATCTCGTTATTGCTTTTTTATCAACATATACTTCAAGGCCTTATAAGCCGAATATCATCTTGAACTAAGCTTTTCCTCCTAGAGCAAGGACACTATACAAGTTGGGTCACTACGAAATATTTTTAAAGGCAAAGTATTCCGTTTAGTAGAGCTCCTTAACATAATTCCATACGGTCGCCAACTGCTTCTTCCCGTAGCTTGCGTCCCTGCTCATCTCTATCCTCCATTTCCTCCTTAATCCGCTGTTCTACCTCATCTCTGATGGGGCCCAGATCGGGTGGAATGACGGACATTTGGACGCTCGGCGCAGCGCCGACAAACCGCAACTGCTCCGTGACATGCTGCACAATCTCTGTTAACTTCTTCTGGGTATTTCGATTCTGGCGGGGTTCACCGAGAATTTGTTGGATTGTGGGTAACAGCGAGTCTATCTTAAACCGGTCCCTCCACGGAGTATGTATCGGGATTTGGGTTGGTATATCATCCTGGTGGCCAATTGCGATTGCTGTCTCATAAGCCCACGCGCGAGCAACGTTTTTCGGCGTGTAGCCTCCGCCGCCGAAAATAATTAGGGGAAGGCCTAGTTTCTTGCAGAATTCCACACACGAAGAGTGACCCTGAACAAGTAAGTTGAATTTACCTAATCTGTCACCAGCTAGCGAGTCTGCACCACACTGCAAAGCTATAGCGCCGGGTCTGAACTTGTCAATAACACGCTGGATTATGGTCTCGAATAACCACTTATACTGTTCGTCGTTGATCCCATCGTTAAGGGGAACATTGATGGCATGATGTGCTCCAGGGTTTTGTTCGCTTTTGGGGCCATTATCATCGAGAGAGCCGGTTCCGGGAAAGAAGTTTAAGGGGTCGTATTTATGAAATGAAACGGTCATGACTCGATCAGTTGAGAAGAAGGCCTCCTCCACACCGTCGCCGTGATGTACGTCAATGTCAATATATAGAACTCGGGCGTGAATGCGCAGTAGTTGTAATATACCGAGTACGATGTCGTTGATATAGCAAAACCCGGATGCCTCGGCTTTTTTTGCGTGATGAAGTCCTCCCCCCCAAGCAATGGCGATATCGGATTGGTTGGCGCAGAGCTTTCTTGCGGCATCGAGAGAAGCACCACCAGAGAGCGAACAGTAATTATAAAGCCCGTCGAATAAGGGACAATCACTCCCTCCGAGGTTAAACCTTAAGTCGGGATTCGGATTCTCCATGTCCAGCGGTTGGGGCTGAGGTGCGACGGTGGCGAGATGATCGATGTAATCACTGGCATGATAAGCGGTCAATTCCTCGTATGTGGCCGCGCGTGCCGTGTAGTTGTCCATTGCGAAATTCATGCCGTAGGCGGATACTAAGCTCTTGGTGAGAGTCAAGCGCCAGGGCTTCATCGGGTGTGTCATGCCAAAGTGATGTTTTTCCATCTCGGGATTGTAGTGAAATGATACGTTATAGCCCTTGGGTTTTGTGATGCCATGCTCATGAGCAAAGCGTTTGATCTTGTTCAGATAGGCAGCATTTTCCATATCGCTTGGCCGATCTAAGGGCTTTAAGAATTTCTCGACGATAGGTTGATCATAGGCTACATTATGAGGAAGATAATTGGGTTTCGGGAGCCGCATCGAGTACGGTTTCCCGGGGTCTATCTCCATCTTGAGCGGCGGCGAGCCTGGGGCTCGGTGTTATAAGCTGCTCGAAGATAAGAATGACGCAGCCTAGATGGGCTGAAGGTAAGGTCAACGCGTCACTCAATGATAGTGATAATATTGCAATTCCGTTTTGCTTGGGTCCTCACGGCGATTCGGTGGTTTGGCGTGGAATAACTAGATGCCAAGAAGATGAACCTTGAGGATTTCGAAGGGGAAAGAACCCCGAATTCAAATAATTGTCAGATGTAGTGATGTGAGGAATATCAACAGTGAGTGAGTAGAGGATAGGAAGAGTGAAGTGCCGGTCGTTGTCGATTTTGGTGGACCACTGATGTAACTCAGTTGTCTTCAATCAATACTAGGTACCTACGGTAGGTTGCCTAGGTAAGTTGATGAAAAGAAACAATTGCGATTTGAATTTTGACACTTGTTCAAATAAATCCTCAGTATTTCTGATCAAGATAGTCAAATTATGGCCAAACAGCAGAAGTGAGGCATGAGAGGCGAAATAAGTGAACACCCTAGAAATTAGAGATTGAAGATGCGCTACGGAGTACTCATCGCAAAACAACATTCAAGCCGAGCTGGCCGTAGTAGTTTTAGTGCCACCCGGGTGAGCACTACTGCACTGAAGGGGTGGGCGGGGCTAGTCTGAATCAGGCATAGCACAATTTATGTATACTATGTACTTACATGTAGCAGGTGGCGGTGGCGTCACCTAACCTACAAGTATTAGTATAGTGTACAAGTACTAGTATACAAGTATGTACCCTTGACGGGAGCCACAAAGCACAGACCAAGAACGGCGCCAACAGCCCCATAAATTTAGCTCCATATTACCACCCTCGTCTACGACTGAAGGCGTTGGACAGAAGGTCTAGGCTAGCATCGTCCTGCAGCTGCGTAGCCGAGCATCGTCTTTTCATGTCAATAATACCAGCCATACCAACCATATACCGTCTATACCGTCCATACTGTCCATATCGTCCATACCGCCCATACCGTCCATACCAACCAGATCCAGGCCCAACACTTACCTGCTTTGTCTACTTTTGCCTACACTACGCCGCAACGACGCCGCTTCTTCGCTTGCTCCTGTTTAGTGTAGGCGGGGGAAGGCTTTCGCTATCGCACAACACGCGCACACTGCTGCCTCTGTGTGTCCCAAGACCTTGGGTCGGGTCTCTTATCGGGCCTACCATTCGTGTCATTTGAGCTAGGAAGGTGAGCCAGCACTGCTGTATGATTTGACCCTTCCGCCGCTGCTCTGCGTATCATTCATCCACACGTATCTGCGATCCCAGCTGCGTCTTTGGTCGTCATTCGTTCTACAACCTCCTCTCTGCCCCGTGTCACGTTCCCCTCACGCTCAAAACAAAAAAAAAAAAAAACAAGAACAAGAATACAAACAAGCCGGGGCAAATAAAAAATTTCAAGAGGAGAGAGGGAAAAAAAAAAAAAAAAAATCAGAAAGAAAGCAAGCAAGCAAGAAAGAAAGAAGAGACCGAAAAGAACGAAAGGCAAAAGGGAACAATCTCGTGCGTTGTGTTTGCGTGCATTCGCATCTCACCTCGTCCTGATTTCACACGCTTGTTTCACCTATAGAGCGCACGCCTCGCGTAGGAGGCCAGGTTAACACCAATGCCTAGAGACGATCTCTCAATAGACTTCGTGAAGAAGATGGCGCCGTCCGTCGAGGCGCAAGACCCCGCCGTCATCCTCGAGGAATTCATCCACCGCATGGCCAACCTCCCCGAAGAGGTTCGTTTCATCCAAGACGAGATCGCCGATAAAGACCGCACCTATCACGAATGCACTAAGACGATTGAAGAGTGCGACAACAAGATCCAGCGCTGGATACGTTCAAATGGAAGTCATCAAAACAACCCGCGTGAGGGCCAACTGCGTGAAACGATAAGGGACAATTATGTACGAGCTGAGAGGCTTGCCGAGGAGAAGGTCGCCTTATCACAAAGGGCACAAAATCTATTCGACAAGCATTTGCGACACCTCGACCTCCAGATTAAACAGTTGAGCGACAGGGGCGAGCCTGGTTTCACTGATCCCGACGAGATACCATCTTTGATTAGACCGAGTGCCGCCAATAATAGTAACACTTCTGTTAGAGTGCTGTCTGTCACCACGAGTTCGACGCCACTTAACCCTATCCTTAACAATGCTACTCCTACTGCTGCGAGACTCTCCAACTCTCAAGCACGTGCCGCACAATCACAAGCTCATATCTCCTCTTCTGCGCCAGCCTCCCCTGCCGCGAGCATGATACTCAATCGAAACCACCGTGAATCGTCCGCCGGACCGGGGAGTGGCGTCCCTAAGAGGGGGCCACGGACATCTTCCGGTATAGGCAATCTCCCAGCAAACTCGAGTGGTTTAGCGCGGCACTCGTCCCTGGGGCCCGGGACGCCCAAGGCCGGAACGCCAGGAGCTTCGAGTCGCGCGGGAAGCGCCGGGCCCAAGGGGGTCACGAAGGCGTCAAGCGTTGGAGGTGGACGAAAGAGCACACCTGGAGCGGTCGTACGCAAGAAGCCACCTAATTCGAAATCGACGCTGTCTCGTGTGAAGCGTGCAGGGCAGTCAAAAGGGTCTCCGGCCTCAACAGCCGATAGTGAGCTTTCGGACGCAGAATCTGCGCCTTCATCCCACCGTGGCTCTCGTGCGGGAAGTGGTACGCCTGGCCCTAACCATCATGCGCACACCAAACATAAAGGGAGCGTAGACGCTGATAAGGACGAGGAGATGGCGGATAGGGATGACGACGAAGATGTCTCAGGCTCTGATGGTGTCTCAGGCATTGATGACGAGGAAGACGAGGAGGGAAAGAGGTACTGTCTATGCCAGGCGGTATCGTATGGCGATATGGTGGCGTGTGATAATCCCTCTTGCCCCTTCGAATGGTTTCACTGGAGCTGCGTCGGGTTGAAATCGGAACCCGAGGGCCGCTGGTACTGCCCTTCGTGTAGTGCTGAGCGCGCAGAAGGCTTGAAAAAGAAGAGTAAATAAAGGCCGCGATGGAACCGTAAAGAAAACGGTATAGGTTACTACCAAAGCTGCTAGCCTTTCCCATTAAGGACGAGAGTAGTAGGGATGAATCGCAAGGAATCATTGCGAATGGCGTCCTGCCGCCCAGAACCTCTACTACTTGGACGAACTAGTGGGTATCGAAGTGTGTTGGGGAGCACAGGCAGGAAAACGAAGATTCCACCCAGGACTACCATATCGCGTGAGATATGATGAGATCAAACCACGACGCGTGGTCCCGGATATCTTGGGCAGAGATTGAGAGGCTTGAGTTGAGTTGCTTCGACAAACTCCCTTACGGTCCGGACTTAGCCAAGACACAACTTGTCCGACCCGGTGACATATCCCGCGTCAGGTTGAGAGGCTTGGAGTGGATGAAGGTTGTGCGTGGCTAGGACGAGCGGAAGGATCATAGATTCGAGGAAGGATGTTGGGAGAGCTAGATCCAAACTGAAATATTATATGCATTTCGCGACCTAGGGCGGATATATAAATATTAATTACTGGCAAAAGACACTGCCCGGACAGATGCCCGGATCGATCTAATACTGCAATATGACATACGTTGACAATTACCTAGTAGTCAACTTTCTAACTTCTACTTGCTTCAGTAGTAACGGTTGGGACACCTGAAGCTTCGACGACATGGTAGATTACGTATATAATCGCATCACATTAAAACCACATGATTTGTGCTCCAATTATATTGGAGATTAATATCTTTTATTATCTTCCAGGCAACCATATTCTCATTACACATAACCACCTCTATTAGCGGATATACCATTACCAAGCGCACGTGAGAGTTGAGACTCAGACACGAAGCTCTTGAGACATGCTGTTTTCGGAAGTTACGAGCCAAATAGGCAAGCAACAAATACTCTAATGCTCCAACAAACGTAGACTACCCTGAACGACCACATTTTCTAGGATGGATCCGGGGGGGATATCGATTGTAGAACCTTCCGTAGCAACAATAATCACAGTCCCCTTCAAGGTAACACCACGGTGAAGGTTCACGTTACCGGTGATGGTCAAATGGTCAAGCTCAATGATTTTGGGAATTGAAGGGATTCGCTTCTGGAAATCCGACACCTTCTTGAAGTCAACACCTAGCTTGATGAGTGGGGCACCTCCAAAGCGACTGGGGTTCAACTGCAGCTGGCCGTGCTTGACGGCGTATAGGTCAGACTTGACAAGCATCAGATCTGAGCAAGTCTTAACGGGTAAAAATCGTCGACGGGGTACGTTGACACCGTGGGCATTCTTGAAATGGCGGATGGCCGCACCAACGGCAGTTTCGAGTTGAATAATTGAAATATCCGATTCGCCCTTCTTGTCACCCGGAATAGACTTGCCGTTCGGGATGATTTCCATCTCTAGCTCATCGTTCTCAACAACGCGCTTGATGGCCTTTACATTCATCCAAATGTTGTTGGTGTTGAAGTACTTGAACTTCTTAATGGACTTGAACTCGTTGGTGTGCTCTTTGGGAACTTGAGCAATTTCGAGTAATCGAACAGAGCCTTCGTAGTCAATGATAGTACCACCCTTGACATCGGCTTTTGTCTTGTTGGTCAGTTCCATAATATACTCAGCCTCAGTCTCAACCATGTGCTGGAGAACGCGTAGGTCCACCACGGCGCCCAAATTGTCGACGTTGGAGAGGAAAATAATCTCAATGCCACGTTCAATGAGCTGATCCAGAACACCAGAATTGTAAAGCGACTCGAATACGTCACCATGTCCTGGAGGATACCACTCGGAAATAGCGGAATCGAAGCTCTTGGGAACAGGGAGAAGTGAATCCTTGTAAATTCTGGGGTATCGAGATTGATTGAATGTTAGGATATCCACGTTGTGACCCTCGTACTTCTTGATAATGGCAGCAGTGTCATCGTTCGTGTTGAATGAGTTCATCAAGATGAAGGGGACGTTGGTATTGTAGGTTCGGTTCAAATATTCGACCTGACGAACTGACATATCCAAGAAGGACATGCCGTCACGGACTTCGATGACAGATTTAGGGCCGACGCAACCCATCGAAGTACCCAAACCACCATTCAGCTTCAGAACAGCCAGCTTGTTTAGGAAGCCAACAGACTCGGAGTTAGCGAGGTCTTCGTAATCAACGACCTGGCCCTGAGCTGGAGGAGCGATGCGATCCCAGTCACTATTTTGACCCGTGTCAGCGGTCATTAGAGTCGGAAATCGAAATTGGTTACGCACACAGCATTTCCTTTGGCCTTATCGTTAAGGTACCGTCGGAAGAGGGAGAAGAAGTTGTCCATTTCTGTCTCGAACAGCTACCACAAAGTGTTAGATACAAACTTGGTGGCAGTACGAGATAGTATGTAAATTACCTTCTTCTGTTCTGGGTCTTTGACGGTTTCAGCAAGCTCGGTCAGAGCATTGCGCATCTGTGCGGCGGCGACGTTGGTCGAGGCATTCTCAAAAGCCTTTTTTATTCCAGTTAGCCACTCGCTCATCTTAGTATTAAAAGTGGTAGTGTGTTTATTGTAGTTAAGGGGAAATCCGTTGGCGCAAGGGAAAGAAATTAGATCTTTTGAGGAAGCTTGATGTTTCTTGAAAACCAGCTTCAAGATCCAAATTTGATCGGAGAATGTGTAGCTAAAGGATCAATGCTTCGGGGGAGGGGACGGCGGGATGGTATTATTTAAGAACATCTGCACTGCGATCCGCGTCGAAGGTTACTGGTATTTCCTGGTCCCTGGTCCGTCCGGAGGCAAAGAGAATGCTGTCGAAAGTGTATTTTGGGTCATTCGCTATCAGATGGTGCCACTAAGGTGGTATAGGTGGTATAATAGGAAGGGCAGAAGAGCACCAGGTAACCTTGACAGCTCTTTGTATATGCGGGTTCCACGTCGAGGCACAAAGGCAGAGTGGGCGGTACATTACAAAGCTCTAGGGCAACGAATTGAAACAGGAGGGGATAGTAAGTCGTACTCACCATATGTGATCGGGTCTTGCCATGATGCCTACCCGAGAACTCGGCATCCGAGTCCTTAGCTCCTAGATGGGGCTTGAGGTGGGAAGGCAACGCACTCTTGATCGCCTGCGCCATTATGGTAAAGGAACAAAAAGGCAACGATTAGAGAGATAGGCGAGCCTGGAGAGCCTGGAGAGCTTTGTTAGAGTACGGTACTGTACAGCTATACGGTGAAATATAGGCAGGTTAGAAGAGCGTCGGGCCAAAACGCCTCGATCGATACTCGATGGTGGTATAGAAAACTTTGGAGGGGGGAAAAGTAGGTGAGGAGAGCTTAGGTTTTAATGTCTGCTCCCTGGTGATGTGTAAATGGTAAATGGTACTAGGTAGTGTAGCTAAATGGCGGCGAATGGCGGGTAGGAGGGGCAAGGGGCGAAGCAACTTGAAAGCACAGGCGATTTAAAGACTGGGCAATCCATGATGACCTGGAGAGCTCCTCTGAATACTACTGGGGATGGCATGTACTCGCCAGGTACTCAGGGTAGCGTACGGCGGTAACTCTGGGCGGACGCTGGTTGACGCTGGCTGTAGTGGAGTCCAGTGCTCAATGGTGGGGTAACTCCTAGGGGCAGAACTAGGGGTACCTACTTTACCTACTTTAGTACATGGTAGGCAGGCAGGTTAAGCAACCAACTCATACCCAACATGGACTAGGTTAGGTAATCGTATCGGGGAGCTAGAGCCAGGCTACTGGCCTGGCTTTAATACATGTACCCACGATACCTTGCCTGGGTACCGCCAGAGTACCTACCCAGGTAAAAAGGAGACTGGACAGCGGGAGGGCACTCACTTGAAGTCAGAGATTAGGTTGGTACAAGTACTTATTTAATGTCCTACCCCTCAATGATTGAGGATTTCTATTGTTTGTCGATCCGTTTGACCAAGTCGTTGCTATACTATATGTCAAAGTTCACAACTTGTCGATCGGTTTCGCTTTGTGACTACTCAACAAATTAGCATGTGTTTGTACGCTACAATTGACGTAATGCAGTGCCGTGTGGATAATGCGCGATCCTTGCTTGGTCGAGGTAATGGCCTGCCTTTTCTGCATGACTGGCTATCCGCATCGTTTTCCTATTTGTCCAAACACGCCCGCTCCCATCTCCCATCGCACATAATACATCATGCTACTTCTTTCAAGTCGCACTGTAGGTGTCATGTCCTCGAAAAATATGCTCGGGACTGCGAGACCATTTGTTCTGCAACTATCCCGACCAGCGCAAGACAAGAATGTGAGACAAACGGAGAGCCTCCAAGGAGGGGCAGAGAAGAGAGGGGCAGCAAAAAGCTCTGCGGAGATCGTCCTCTTTGCTACGAAGAGTAAGAGATCAGCAACATACCTGGTATTCCCTGCAACGGACTGATGCGGCAAATATAATAAACAAGTCGTGATTAGCTGGGGACAAGAGACGAGACGGGCACGTTATCTATATCCATATAGTAGGAAGAAATAAAAAGCGCGACAGGTCGGATGGTTTCGTGGTCTAAATAGGAGCACCTCCCCCTTTATGTTATTCTGATATTGTAACCTGACCAGTGACCTGGGGCTCTGTTGCTACGGCAAAATAGAATATGAATTGGTATTAGTTGCCCCACGGCTATCATTATGATTATTTCCCATTTGCCATGATTAATCCCAATTACCGGTCATCGAAACCTGATGGGGAATAACCAGTTATCTATCTAAGGCTAGACCCAACATCCGTCTCTCTGGTGGCGTTCCATCCGGCCAAGTTGGTGGGAATCAAGGGTGCAGCAAGATCCTGTTCTTGGCAAGGATTGGTTCGTCTTCCACCCGAAAAGCCTCAGGTATGGGGGTCACCATTTTACGCTATCAGTTATGATCTGACTTGCAGCTCTGCGGTGCTTCCCCTTTATCATCATCTTGCCTCTTGCGTGATGATGCCGTGCTAGCGAAGGCTGGGCAAGAGCTGATAATCCCCTGTGGCTGGCTACATGCCACGACTGGGCGTTCCAGAATCCCTCGTGTACATTACATTACACTACAGGTTTTGTTCTGTCAACGTCTCGCCAGGGGTTTGGGAGACGGTTATCAGTGGCGCCCGCATTGATGTACTGTGGCGCCTCGCCTGTCGAAGGTTCTTCGTCTTCGACTAGCGATATTCTACGACTACGAAGAGCAGCAACTGGTTCGACCGCCTCTGCTCCCGGAATTCCGCATACTCTTGAGATAGCAGAGCAGTCTAGTGTAGATACAGTGCACCGCTATATACCGATTCGGCTGCCGCGGGAGTCTCCGTCTTCTATCCTCCGAGAACATCCCGAACCGCGCGCGTTCTTTATGCCTGTCCATAACCACTTGTTTTAATAGATTGCGTAGCTTCATTTCAATATCAATGTGGATCAGGACTCATCTCAACCCAGCAGAAAATTAATCTGAGAGTACACTACGTAATCTGTACACTACACTACAGCAGCTCAGGACAGGGGATGCAATGGGGGAAGGGTGTTCGGGAGTGCAGCAGCTTAAAAGGCTAGACATACCAGGATCCAAAAGCTCTGGACCTGCATCTTGCGTGGCGGCCAACGCGCGCGCTCTATTCAGCCGCGTTTCAATAATTGATTCGATACTTATCACATCCCGCGTCATTTGTGAAGGCCAACCTCTATCGACGCAAATACCATATCTAGATAATTTAGCAATCCGCATGAAGCGCCTCTATCTATTCTGTAGCAGAAGCCCGTATCTAATTGCTTAGGTACATTCCTCGGGTGCAAATGTATTGGAAGAAAGCGGAAGAAGGCAAAATCCGCCTCCCCTTCGGTAAAAAATGCCTTTGGTTAGGACACGGTACGACGCAAATGGTGGTGTATAACTATACGGACAGCGTTCCCTACTACCTCGCCTGTTCATAGGTGTACCAATATCTGGCAAATAGATAGTGGGGTGCTGGCCACGTGGGATGGATAGACACGAGCTTGAGTGAATTTCAAATCTCGTGTCTTGAACCAAACGGTCAAGCCATGTCAACCACAGCGGTGAGCACCGCCATTCCCAACGCCCCTTTTTCTCCATCTGTCAGAATCGTCTACTACCTTAAAAAAACACTTCAGCACAAAGCGAGTCATGAATGCTTCAGACACTTCTGTTCGTACCCGATACACTAGTATAAAGCTAAGAATAGTAGATAAGTAGTGTGGCATGAAAGAGAGGTATTGGGTTCTAGATTTTCAGCTGGGTTCAATTTTTAGCACGGTTACGCACGCGTAGTTGTACCTCGATTAGAGGATACACAGCAGGTTCAATTCCTGGTTTTTCATGTCTCTGAGGCCTCTTTTCAATTAGGTAAACAGCGCTGTTCATACATGTCGTATACCTAAGTATAGCAGAGAATCCCGGGCCGAAAGGCACTTCCTCCAGCTCCAGCCCTAGACGGGCCAGAACATTGACAAGGGCGGGCCCTCTGCCCCACTGAACCCAACATGGTAGTACACCGCCCAGCGGAGATGCTGTATTCAATCAAGCCGACCGCCTCAAGTTCGAATGGATTGATATATACATATAAACTAGAATAGACAAAATCTATCGGGCTTTATTTTATTAAATGGGTGAAAATTTTCTTTCTTTCAAGATTCCGCGTCTTGCTTGCACTCTTGAAACCGCGCGTCCGAGTCCCACCGACGGTCTTCACTATGGGAAGTTTTAGTGCAGAGTTGCCGTACTGGCATGTCAACGTCCCGGAGGACGAGAGGACGGAAGAATGTCCCGACTTCTTGCGCACACTAAACGCTAAGGATAAGGGAATTATCAGCACCCCGGATGCAGAGTATCACATCACTACTTGGCCTGAGGTGCAGAAGCTGATCTTGGACAACCGCCTCGATCTGTTTCAGCGCGTACCATCCGAGCTGCGGAAATATCTGGCATACAATTGGAAACTGAAGCAGGATTACGGCAGCGTCATGAAATTCATCCTCACAGAGAGGCTTCATTGGGATACGCCGATAGTGCCTAAGGGCAACCCGTTCGAGTGCGAGGAAGACATAAAAATTTTGTGGAATGACTGGCCGTATGGCCTTGATAAGAAGATAGTCCATATTGTCGTCTGGACGAAGTTTGACCTGGAAGATGACCCCACGACCGACGACCTTACGGAAAAGGCCCGGGCCGAGATCGAAGCATTCGTTTTAAAGACTTTCGGTTCGAGAGTACCAAGTGATC
This sequence comes from Xylaria sp. Z50, assembly GCA_037356035.1. Classification (NCBI taxonomy): domain Eukaryota; kingdom Fungi; phylum Ascomycota; class Sordariomycetes; order Xylariales; family Xylariaceae; genus Xylaria; species Xylaria sp. Z50. Next base: position 11,251 of record JBAWJU010000011.1, on the reverse strand, counting down.
GCGTAAGATATTTCCATATCGCTCGGCTGAATCTTTATGCTCACTTAGAGTTGAATAGTATATTTGGTTTAAAAACTGGCGTTCTCTCAAGTCGGTTCAGGCAGTTGAACATTTCCATGTCATGCTATACGGCCCAGATCCTGCCTTTATCGACGAGATTACCAAGGGCGATATTCCTCTCATTAAAAAAGTTTGATTTAACTATTGTATAAAGAGCGTTTCTGGAATATAATTTATAGATATAGACAGCTAGAAGCTAATAATCCATTAGGCCTGATGACATTTCATAGATTTCTTATTCTCGGTTCCTATCTCTACTCTCATACAATCCTCAGCTTAGAGGTCTCAAACAACTTGTCTCACTTTGCCCGTCTCAACCGCATAAACCCACCCGCTGATCTTCACATCCTCCGGAACTGTAGCAGTCTTCTTCAAATACTCCACGTCACTTTTAACGGCATTGTCAAGGTCGGAGAAGGGCAAGAAATCTAGGGTTCCAACTTCAGCCGCGGCAGCGGGGCCGAGATTCAGCTTTACAAGGGCGTGCGCGTCGTCATTCGTAAACGTCAACATGCCGCATCCTGTGTGCTTGACCAATATGACTTAAAACCCCGGAATTAGTTGATTACCCTCTAGGAAAAACACCTTCGGCTGAAGCAAACACAAAACAGAAGTAGCTCAAACAGAATGCCTCTCTCAATTAAATAAAAACGCCTGGGAGAAAAAAAAAAAGCCCTGTAAATGTTACTCACTCTCACGCGTGCCTAGGAGCTGTTCTGAGATCACGATGGACCGCTGCGCATCCTTGGCGCTGGCACCTGCGTTTCGTATAACGTGGGCATCACCTAACGAGATACCGAAGGCCGCTGCAGGATCGATGCGCGCGTCCATGCATGTTACTGGAAGCTATTAGTACGATGGCCTATGTATCATTCTAATCTTCGCTTTTTTTTCTGGAACTATATGGTGAAAAGAAAGTAATAAGGCGACCTCTTACCAACAAGATACTTCTTTGCTGGCGGGAGAGCCAGGTGGCCTGAATCAAACGTGCGAGCGTACTCGGTATTCTTCTCGACGAGGTTCTTCTGGATTTCAGACGTCATGATGTTGATATTTATGTTATTTAGGTAATTAGCTAGAAGAGACGGTGATGTATTTTAATAGGTGAGCATGGAAGATATAGACAGGGACTGGTTGCTATTGCAGCTCGTGACATCGTGCTGCATCCTCGCCGCTTTATTTATACACGTCCTCGTCATGGAAATGGGATAGATAACGACATGGCGCATCATCGGTGAACGCCCCTACCTTCACGGGGAATGGTGAAGATGGTGGAATGAGGGGTCCGCCGTCTATCATTGGGGATCGCGTCTTTAGCTTATAGCACGTCATCCTTACCGCGATACGGGATTGATATCTCGATTCGGGAGGGATCTGATCTTCTTTTCTTTTTGCTATTTCCTTTACCGGCTTCTGTAGCTCTGAACGCGGGATTTGGGGGCATGTTTTGGCTAGTACTATGAGGAAGATTGTGACTAAGCAGATGGCTTTGTCGGCTTTTGCGACTCTGGATGCGGGGTTTGGGGACGCCCTTTGGCAGTAGTATGGGGGACATTATGACTAAATAGATGAAGAACATTATGAACTCCGTTCTCGCTTATCCTAGATCGGCCTGATACAGCAAACCACAAGATTCTATTCCTTTTGCGGCATGCCGGCACATGCTTAATGGCTCAGATATGAATGGTTCTGCAAGACCTTATGCTATAAGAGGTATATCCCCGACCTAGGCACGCAGAAGTATACACAGACACCGGAGCTTAGACTACACTTTTTGGATCAAATATGCATTACTAGCTGAGTATTGAGACTATGTATCTATACAAGGTGTAGAACTAACATCAATCAGTTATCTAGCCCCATTTTCCCCGTTCGCTTTTCTAAAACTATGTGCGATCCAAAAGGTTAAGATAATAAGTCACAAAACATCTCCTTACAAACACCTAAACCCGCCAAGAGCTATGTTTTGTATGGTAAGATGTCGATGAGGTGGGATCTAACAGTTGCGTCTATAATCTATTAGCGCGCTAGCTAACGCTCTCCCGTGAAATCTAGTTTTATGATGAGCGTGACGCGTTGCTCTCGTTGTGACCCCCGACAGCTGAGCACGTGAATCTAATATCATGACCGCAACAAATTGGCTTCTGTGTGGTCAAGTGGCTGTGTGGTCCCTTAAACGTATTCAAGAGCTTGACGCTGCATGCTCATTGTTCCACTCCAGTATCTGCTGACACATTCCCTCGATAGTAGTGTGAGCATGTCTGAAGCCGAGACCGCCTTGCTCGACGCTCTGCTGCGCAGCCTTGTCTGTCGCCACGTAATTCAAGCCGGCGTGGAAGACGCCAGGCTGTAAAATTGCAAGCGTACCCTTGGGTTCGGGAAAAATCCACTTCAGTACAGGCGTTCTACTTGCAATAGCGACCAGCTCGACGATATGAGCCATAATGAGCAAGGGCATCGGTGGGAGGAATGTAAGCTTGACTGGCGTCTCAGCTGTCACACGGCATAAGTGGTACATGTCACCGTACGTAGGTGGTGGCCCGTCGTCAGTGATGATAAATGGCCTACCGGCACACTTGGGCATCTCTTTACGTAGCAGAGCCGCCTCAAATTGCAAGTGGCCGAGGGAGATGTGGCCACCGTGCACGAAGTTCTGAACGATGTTGGACATCCAGCTTTGAGCGCCTTGAGAACGTAACACTACGCCTATGATTGATTGTGAGCGATTAAACTCCTCCCGTGTTATATTTAACGACTAAGAGATGGAAAACATGGAGCAGGGGGGTTTAATATTAACGGCTAGGATGACGTTAAAAAAAAAAAAAGGAAATGAAAGACTTACCGACAACCTGGTCGCCATTACTGCTCCCGTAGATAGCGTTGGAGGGACGAATGGCACCGGTTCGAAATTTTGGGCTATTGGCCTGGCAGACGATTCTCTCCGAGATAGCCTTAGTGTGCGCATAGTTGGCGAAGAATTTATCATGAGAAGGCAATGGCTTGTCGAAGTCCGACTCATCGATAAACTGGAAGTAATTCTTAGGCCAGCGTCGGAATGGATTGCCCCAATAGCTAGCCGGTCGGTGAGCGACAGAAGCAGAAGACGTGGCAACGAAAATGGTCGCACCCGCGGCCTTCGCCGCGTTTATGACGTTCTGCGTGCCGTCCACATTGACCCGCTTGATGCGCTCGAAGGTTCCCATAGTACGTTCACCTGGATTTAGTGTGAGTTATGCATAGCTGAGGGAGGGGCATGAAGCTATAACCTGGTACAATGAGGGCGGCCGTGTGAAACACAGTAAGCGGCAACTTAGCTACTTTTGAGGGCCATGACTTGTCAAACGCAGCTTTTGTGGCGGTTGGAGATGTGATGTCGGCCTGTGCGAAATCTACATTGGCCGCCGCGCCGCTCGTCATGTCGGACCTCTCTACCTTCCTGAAGTCAACAATCCGGATGCTCTCGGGTGACTCGCCGCGTAACAGCAGGTGTAAAACAATCTGGCCCCCGACACCGCCGGAGCCGCCGGTAACGACATACCGTCGGTTGGTCTTGGGCGGGAGATGTTTTGTCCAGTCGATCGGTTTCGCCTTGATGCGCTTATACGTCGCTTCAATCTCAGAATCCGCCCAGCGGTACGGAGATGCACGGACCGCCTCCGGTGGCGTCTGGCTCATCACTTTATTGAGCCGCCATAGGTATGCAACAACGAGGGCAAACAACGCGGCTACCGCCCACCTGGCTAGCTCTATACCTGTGAGGCTATCCATCGCAGTGTCTCACCGTTGAGGTCGGATTCCGGAATGAGATTCGCAGGACAGAATAAACGGGACGGAGTGGGTGGATCTGAAATCTGCACTATCTCCAATAAAGTCGGAGACATGCTTATTCCGAAGCTGCTACGAGTGACCGAGGATACCTGATGGGACCTACCTTTCTTGGGCAAAGCGCCTGTTCTTTACACAAGTTGATACGAATACGAGCCTGCGTAGCATTAATAGTAAGCATAATAATGCAATAGTATAAATACAAACGTAGGGGAAATAATGATGCGCATGAGAACGGTTTCTTGGCTCTTCATATGAAACAACAGACATTTTAAAACAACAAATTCCTAACCACAACACATCGCAACAGTGATATAGGGCCATATTCCTTTTTCTTCTTTTACGAATGTATAACATGGGCTACTGGGCCAGTCGTGGAGTAGGTCAAAGACTCGAATTATGAATAAATTTTGTAAGGTGGCGAAGGTCTTTGACTACATCTCCTCCGGAAGTGGCATGAGCTTTCTAGTCCTATATAATACAACGTATTATCGGCAATTGGTGATTACGAATACTGATTTGCCTTAAGTTGTTGTAGTCAGTCACAAGGACCGAATTACTTCAATTCGGGAACCTGTAGTGCATAGATTGACATGATAACTTTTTTGTAAGTAAACTCCCTGCAAATGGCAGATCTATTGGTCTAAGTCGAAGCTAACCGATGCTGGACGAATATAAGAGCTGATTAGGAGTCTGTCTGCCTAGAATGAATTCGCGGAGTCTCAGCTGTGCTAATTACCACATTCTGAAGATTACTATGCCTATATGAATATAGTTTCTTGACATGTTTCCGAATGGAATATCGTCTCTTCGAGAGCGTAAGTATCACGCCGACGAAATCTAAATCCTAGTTGAAGTAGAATCTAAAACAAAACCAGCGATCCGTGTATTTAATGGTTTCGGGGAAATGAAGGAGAAGTGTAGGAAATGTGCGGGGCCTAGGGGCATAACGCCGAGGGTGCTGTAAGCTGTTAGACCTGATGTTTGCCAATATTGTTGAACCATCGGACTGTATGGATCGGGGTTTTTAGACTCTGTGGGAGCGGATATGACTGATGTACTAAATTACCCATTCTAAGATAGACCTTCCCTTGGAAATAGTTTTTAGCATACCCTGAATCTTTAGCAAGGTATGGGGTGATAGTCTAGGTATCTTGAAATGTTACTCAGGGTAATACATATATTTTTATATATCTAATGAGATTGGCTACGAGGGTAGCTCACGACTATTGCCGTGAATCTCGCTACGCTTAGTGTGAATAAAAATATGTGACTGAAATAAACAGACAATGGTACTGAGGGTGTGCAGGCCCTGATAGCCCATAACTATAGCCCTTTAGTCTTGGAAGATAATCACGGTTGAATGAGACGATGATGGCAGTGGTGTCACCCTACGGTGTTGAAACTCAGCTAAAAATGCCATTACCTCAATCCAAGCTCTAAGAAAAAGTTACAAAACTAACTGCAATAGGTAAAATAAGTCAGCATTTCTGGACATTAGTTGCTGAGAACTTTGTGTGTGTATATATAACTCCAGATTCTAGTGCGATTTCTGAACGCTTTAGAAGAAGTCAAAGAAATTTCTGCACCTTGAATATTATTGGTAATTCGAATCATTTCCAAGCCCTACATAGTAGCCCTTGTTATAAGCTGCAACGGAGGTTTACTAAATGGTGGCTTTAATTAGCTTGACCCTGTTGGGCCCAATGCTTATATCAGAACAGATAAGAAATAGGGGTGTCAATCTAGAACTTCATAATTCAGAACGCTGGTTTTTAAAGAAAATTCATTCACAAGGCTATTGGTTCGCTACTCTGCTAGGTAACACGTTACATGTGTGGTGATCACTGTGATTAAAAAAAACTTCCGACTCAGGGAGACAGGTACCATGATAGGAGGTTGCAAACGTCACTATTCCCTAACCACCACACCACTGAGAGAAGCAGTACCGGAGGGGAACGGAATCTTTACTTTCAGAGGAAAACCCGGATAAGTTGAGAGAATATGACCTCACTTTCCGGATCCCATAGATAGAGTACTAGCCCCACCATGCCCGAATACGAAATTGCTGCCTACCTACCTGGTAGGCAGATCTAGATCAGCCTATTCTATCCGTCCTTACCGTTACAACTTACCACTCCTGTACCACACCGTCTGTGTCAGCGGTTGATCTACCCACCCAGATCAACGCCACAATGCTATACATCGTTACTGCATGTCGCTAAGAGGAGCCGCAGAAATAGTGAATGTGCTTGCGGTGGGAACCATAAAGTGCCATAATTTGGAACGTAGCTATGCTACCTAGACCGCATCCAGTCCACAGTCGTACAGCTTCTTTCCTTCCCGTTCCTTCCCAACAATTTGAATGTGGTGTCGACGTCTATCTTCTAATTAAGACGACTTAAGCTTTTCCGTGATTGGGTACGACTTAGCGTGTAGCGCGGTAATACTTCATGCTAAAGACAGCGGTTAGATAAGGAAAAGGAAAATCCCTTTAAACTCTTACTACTATCGTCTCTCCGAAGCATGAGCATAACACGACACGAGGCTATGTTGGTGGCCCTGTTGCCATTAGTCCGGCCGGGTAGAATTTTAGCTCTCAGGGCTCTAGGTATGGGTGCATTTCGGTAGGGTGTTGCTCTGCAAGGGTCTAGAACCGTAATGTTGATTTTCCACTAAAGATATACAGGAACACTTCCTTTATTCTAAATAGCAGCTACCCGATACTCGGGCTCGAGGACGAGAGGCGCGCGGCGCCGTGTAGCCACTATCTTCATCACTAACGGCAGACACTCCCATTTATCACGTACTAGCACACGACTTGTGTTTTTATATCGTCGGGTTATAACGGGGTGGAAGGAGTTGAAGGAGTGATCCGGACTGTGATCCGTTTGCTGTTCTGTCTGCGAGCAGGTACGCCATAACGTGTGAGGAACTCTCGTTGAACGAGACCTAGAGTTGAAAAGAGGAGCATAACTTCAGCTTCGCAAGTATATAAACCTGATCTCACGCCATAATGACTATTCAAATTCTCTTCAGAACATCCACACACATACACGGGCACCTATAGACGCTTGACCTCGTCTCAAGACCTCTACTTATTACTCTTACGATTTACACCCAAGAAGCCAAAATACGTTTCGCCATTACCATCTTCAGGGCGCTACTAGCCGTTCTCGTACCTGCAACTTTAGCAGCACCATCAGCCAATTACCATCGGTCGAGTCCAGCCCTATTTACCCCCCTTTGGAGGCCCGCAACAACATCACCAGAGTAGGCTTCGGACAGCAGATCCATAACAATGATCAGACCAACCACTGGGTAGTCTGGGTCGAAGGGGAAAGCGCCTGTCCTGTTGCCAGAACCCACGTCCTCGGCAAGTTGACTGGCAGCTCGAAGGCCGTCAAGCTCAGCGATTGTGACGGCCATACACCACAGGCTCTCCGGGGGGCCAACGGCGGATTCCTTACAACCTGCAAAAAGGATAACTGCAAGATCCACTGTTCTGGCAAGGACCACGATATTGTCAAGCATGGATTGTCACATGGGTGAACACCAGGATCGCTGGAATCATATGATGTCTCGGTGTTGGAATTCAGCCTCACCTCGTTCCGGAATTACTCGCCTAGCTGTTCACCTCGATCCCTTGCATCGATCCGAGACACAGCTGGATAGGTGTATGTAGGGATGACTGGAATAGGCAGGGCAGGTCGGCAACTATCGTCGCCGATTACCGACTCCCTTGTGTATATATAGACCAGGAATTCCAGGGCCATTCTGGAAGGATTCCGAATGGTCATAGGAATCTCTGGACCTTAGTAGAATTATCGTAATTCGAGTACACATTCCAAGCCCTCTTACGAGCCCTTGTTACATGGATACTGTGTTGCTTGAGCTCTTAAAGAGAGCCAGTGACTAGCCTTCCAATTAGTTTCTAATTTTCGGACTTTGGTTTAAAGTGGTAGACGGATTGCATTGAGACAATACGGATTTGGCAAAACTGGTCTGATGGAGGAACACGACGCATTTGGGTGCTATCAGTTCCCCCCTTCTCCTTGTTAGTAGTCTTCGGTATTTATTTTGTATTTATATGGCAATTTATTTGCTCAACTGAAAGTGAGGCTTAACGGCCCTGCCCTAGTTAGTAGAAAGATTCATGGCATGACCTAGCCTAGTTATAACATCAGCAATAGAGTAGCCGAGACAAAGAGCGATTGTTCCCTACTAAAAGAATTATTTCGAAATTAACAGTACTATAAATATGGTTACCGTTAGAACACCAAGTAAGTTATTAATAGTTGATCATGGGGGGGGGGGTAAGTAAAGACATAATCGTCTGAAATATGATAATTAAGGCATTTCGAGAATTCGACCGTTCGTTTTTCTTTAATTAGGAGCCTATAGAAAAAACTGAGCACTGGCTATGACTGGACCGCTGTGGGAAACTGTTGAACTAGGACAACTAGTAGGGCCCAGAACCGCAACAATATGTTGGCAGAGCACTTTGTATCGAGTATTCAAATTTCCATTATATCCATCCCTTAGGAAATTCATCAATCCGGGCATCGAAGATTAATAATAATAATAACATGCGAATATCAAACGCTGTGGTAACAGAAGCATCTGCCGGCTTCTTGAGTTTAGCATGGAAGCTCGTATTGGGGTAGAAGCAGTGATGTTAGAGCTCGGGTTGTACAAGAAAGCTTGACTCGAGTCCCACAAGCTCATCTCAAATAGGTTATTCTCACCAAGACGAGCTGGTGATCAAATGCCAGGATCTCCAAGGTCAACGATGACGGAAGAATCTTCACGGTGGTTAGCGTGAGCCCAACCTATCATAAGTGAAGTCAAGGCGAAATTATAATTTTTATCACTACTTTTTCGTCGTCGGCTTATATCCGCCTAGATCCTTAATATACTGGACGACGCTCTCGTTATTTGAAACGTATTGGATAGGCGACCATATCGTATGTCAATGCTAGTATTTTAGTATATAATTATGATAGAGCTATCTTACCTGGTTATGCACGGAGTTGGAGTTGTTGTAAGTCTGAAGAGGGATGAAAATATTAATTGTAACGAGAGTGCCGTGGTGTCTGTAAATATTGCAGCCGGTCCTTTCTGGAGATATGTAAATACAATATAACGCAGGTGCTTTTCTGGTAATGCCTGCAATTATAATTCTAAACCAATTTCAACTGCACCCCCGGTTTTCCATTCCATAATATACAGATATTGAACATAAAGCATGTTGCATAGTATCATTAGACGTAAAATCTAGAAAGAAATTAGTTGGCATCATTGGTCCAGCTAGATAGTGCGGAGTTTGGCTTGTGAACTATAATAGACAATGATGAATTAAAATGTTGTTACTAAACGTGTCATCTATCTTAAAGATACCAGAGTTCATACTTTAGATGGCCTGCGGTTCACACAAATGTTAACCACAAATCTTGGTCTACTCATAGCCCTGCTGATTCTGGCTTCTGGTAAACTGAAGATAGTGCCGCCAAATACTTGGGAACTCCTAATTCTCCCACTCTGGATGCCATGTCTACTTTGGCCACCCATTACGGCTCTCTTCCCGCATAGTTCTCTAGAAGCTCGAGATTCGCGAGTTAGTCTTTTGACTTGACAATTTCCGGGCCGCGGTTTTTTACGTATACATATTCTTATTCCGTAGATGATTAGAGAATGAACCCTTAATCTTTTGGGGGGGATACTGTAATTGTATAGATATAATAATATCTCTAAATTGTAAATGATGTTTGTTATTATACAAGAATCTGGTTCATGTCGAAGTAGGTAGCCAAAACCGATCTCAAAATGTCTCACCTCTCCAGCAAGTTAATCACCACAGCTCAGCAGGGAGCTGCAACAAGTTGCAGCAACCAAGGAACTAAGGAAAAGAAGGAAATCTTACTCTTTGATTAATGCATCATACTTATATATTATTGATAATTCATATAACAAAGTAATTATAGGTACTAGTGACCGTTTTGTAGAATTACACTCACAATTCCGCAAGATCAATTTATTGTATTGAGCGGCAAGTTCATCCCATCCTAGGATTAGGTAGGTAGAGTAGGAGTTGGTATAAGTGTCGGCACGCACATGGGGCGGTGGGCGCTGCCGTCGCCTAGACCAATACGAATGTAATAAAGGGGAAATATGAAAGCGACATATATAAATTTATTTGATAATGGCTCGGCTAATTGTATCTTATGGTTCAATGTAGTCGATATAAAGATTTAATCTTGTGTAAAAAAAATATTTAGCAAGATTTGCCTGTGGTTCGTGATGTCTTGAGAATCATGGCTAATGTGCACGATACGTTCGCGGTTTAAAAACCCATTCAAATTTTGGCTTCGGGTCCACTTGCCTGTTCTGTACTCTATTTATATACACTAACAATGTAGTATAACTTCTTGCAACCGGTCATTATGCTATTCCGGTGTAGATTGGATGTTGGTCAGAAAAGACCGGATGATGTCGATCAGCGAGGTCGAGAAGTCATTAGCTGTGCTTGTTGACTTGACGTTGTGTTCCCTGTTAGGGATGTTCACAAACCTCCGATACATAGCAATTTTGAAGTCGCGGCTGTCGTGCCACCGATATATAGGTGTATAGGTGAGTCCTCATACCTAAGACATGTAATAAAGGTGCCGACAACCCACGAACAATAGCCTAGGGGTGTAAAGTCACACGTCGTGCTGATCACCTCGGGGTTTAAGAAGACCCCGGGTATCTGCGTTATGACCTTGGACACGTCACCTGCTAAGAACTCGAGGTTGTTATTGTCCCTGTTGATACCGGTTACATTGATTACAAAACGGAAAAGGAGTAGTTATGCTGCCCGAACATGGCCTCACATGGGTCACTCATCTGCCAGTATCTAGTATGTGCAGTAATATAGGGACTTCGGGCATCTGCTTGCGAACTGTTCAAAGATAGTAGCTCACTCGTTGAGACACCTTTGCCTAGCTAGTTTGCTGGCAGTCATATATGCCCGATATGTCAAACAAGGCAAATGAGTAAAATGTTGATGCAAACACCCAGTGTGGGCGGAAACCACGTACCGAAGTATTTAGGTACTTATATTCCAAGCATATAAGTTTATAACAAGTGTGCACATCTTCAACAAGATGTTCCCATTGCACCTCGAAGTGGCTGAGTGGTAAAGTAGTCGTAGGAATAATCCTTGTGTCAGAGGCAGGGCCATAGCCAGCAAGGGTTTTCCGGTCAAGAGATCTTGACTATATCTTAAGCCTTTGATTATTATTTTTCTCTCTTTGAAATCTAAGAGGCGTTTTCGAATCCAGATTGGTGTCTTGCTTAACCCCCCCCCCCCACTCCCTTCTTCCCC